>PDNT01000004.1:4566-1204566 GCA_003353625.1 Fusarium fracticaudum
TATTTTTCGTTTTTATTATTTTTCATTTTTATCATTTTTTATTTTTATTATTTTTCATTTTTATTATTTTTCATCTTTACTTATTCTTAAATTATTATCATTTTTATAACTTTATCCTTAGTTATTTTCTAATAAATATATTCTAATATTATTTTTCTCTATTTCTTATAATATTCTTTTTATATCTAGTATCTATTTTTTACTATTTATCTTAATATTTATCACTGCTCTTAATTATTCTTTTTTACTATAACTTTAAATTCTTACACTTTACCTTAACTTTCCTTTAATCTTAATTCTTACTAACTTTATTATCTTTCTTATTCTCTCTTTTTCCCTGTCTTATTCTTACTTACCCTATATACTTACTTACTTATATTCCTGCTTCCCTGCATTCTGCTTACCCTGCATCCTACTTACCCTATATCCTGCTTACCCTATATCTTACTTACCCTGCATCTTGCTTACCCTATATTCTTACTTATTCTATATTCTTACTTCCTTTACAATATTACCTATATTACCAGTCTTTATTATTATATACTATATTTTATTTCTTTACTTATATATACTTACTTTTAATTTATATTCCTACTTTATATTTTACTCTTTTATAAACCTTACTATTTATCCTTACACTATACTCTTACTTCCTAATACTTTTAACTCCCTATTTTACTTATATATTCCTTTTCCTTCTTATATCCCAATAAACTTCTCTATCTCTTTACATAACCTATACACAACTCTACAAAATCGACTTATCTCCATCCCTCCCTACATTACCCTACCTCTTAGCTACCGATATATCTAATCTACTCCTTTATTATCTACACTAAAATTATCTGCCCTTATCATTTTACACACTACCATATCCGCTTAAACCCTATCCTATCTATATACCCCTGTATATAACCTTAATAATAATCCTGCATATTAATATTATAAGTCATTAACCCAACTAAACTGCCCTCTATCTTTATTATCTATAACCTATTAATTATATATTTCCTGCAGCATTCTATAATTAAAATAACCTAAAAATAACTCCATCCTCCTCTATTTAAATAATTCTTTTTCTACTATTACTATCGCATTAGAAATCCAGTACTACCTTTTACTATCCCTATTCGGACATCGTGCCATTTCATACTATATCTCCTTGCTATCCTTTAAAGTTAACCCTATCCAATATATAACATAACTTCCAGACTACCTCTCTAGCTATATCTTAAACTCTTACGCTTCTTATGCTTTACCTATAATATATTATCCTATCTGCTATTACCTATACTTACTAATCTGATTTATATACTTAAACTTATCCTTAATTACTTCTGTTATTACCTCCTGTTAATTCCCTATTGCACTAAATACGCTATCTTTACAATTTTCCTTCTTAATAACCTATTCTAATCCACGTCTCTTACACATATTACATAGCTGCTCTCCCTCCTTACACTCCTATTAATCCATATAACTATCCATTACGCAGTCTAAAACTACTTAACAGCAACTATTACCTTTTACATACTCCTTTATCAATCCTTCCTACCCTGTACTAATACTTAGTATATCTGCTTTTACTATATTCTATTAACTTCCCTTTATATTATTAGCTATCTATTTGCTATAAACTACTACTACCTCGCTTACTTAACCATCTTGCCTAGCTTGCTTACTTTCCTATATAAAGTTTTATAACTGCTACAGCATACCTATATACATAACTAAACGCATATCCAGCATATCCATTCCTATTCCTAACGCATTCATCGCTACAATTAAGCTACCCTTGTCCCTATTGCCCGCTATCCACTTATTTATTTACTTTGCCTTGCCTTCTTTCGTATTTACTTTATTCCAGTATATTAAATATCTAAACCCTTACCCTAGTCGCTCTACCTAGTTAATTAACCCTGCATATATAATAACCTTACTGTTAACTCCTTGATTTATCTAGCTCCTAATGATATTATAAACCTTTTTATTTTCCTTTACCTCTTACTTATCTTCTTTATTATCAATGCCAGTCTATCTTATTTTCAATTTACTCTAACTGCCATGCCCCTTTTAGCTATTTCTACTGCTGCTACTACTATCTATAATCTCTACGTAATACTAGATATTCTTCCTTATTATCTATTCCTAGAATAGCAATAAATAATCCTTTAAAAGTTTTATCCTTTTAAAAAACTCCAGCTTATTATCTAGCATAAGCATTACTATTAAGCACACTACTTACACACCTTATTTATTTATAACCTTGCCTAACTATAATAACTGCAGTTAGAACTGTTTTATACTATCTAAAACCAAGTAATACTTATTAATTATAACGCAGTCCAGTGCCTGCCGTAATAATATCCGGTTTATAAAGTCTTAAAAACCCTTTATTACTGCTAATTCTAGTATAACAAATATAATACTTGCCCTAGACTAATTACTCCCTCGGCTCTGCTAAATATATAACGTAATCTTATGCTTTACATATTAATTATATATATTATTCTGCAGTACTACTAGCAGCATAATAACAACTATTGTGCCGTCTAATGCACAAAATGCTAGCAGCATAAATAATAAGCTCTTACTGCTACTAGTTCCTATAACCTGTATAATATAACTCTTGCCTTAGATAATAGCCTGAATTGCCTTTTCTTGATTACCCTGGAATTCTACTTCTAGACCTATCATACACTTTAACTATCTAATAATATTAACCTGTTATAGCCGCTTAAATTAACAGAACTGTATTTCTTCCTAGATATCCTTATATAGTTCTCTCTTTTACTTCTTTACTATACCTAATTCAGTTCCCTGCCAATCTTTTACCTTAAAGCTAAAAAATCTATACTATTAGTAGCTAATAATACAGTATTTCTCTCAAAGTACTGCAGTTTTAAATAAACCCTGCTATAACTCCTACACATATATTATCCCAGCAATATACATTCCATAACCTGCCTGCAGATCCTACGCATTATCATTAATTTCATCCTTATTACTATCCCTGCCTTCTTCTTCTTACCCAAACAAAGCATTTAAGTATTAATTTGTAATTATAATTACAATGTTTCTCTATATAATAATATTTATCCAGTAGCCTAACAAGCACTCGCTATACTTCTACATAATCCGTTACAGTTAATCTAAATTCTACTTACATTCTTTAATCCAATCTTACATATCCTTCCCGTCCTTACAATCTATATCCTTAATAGCTACGTCATCCCCGCATTAAACTTAATATAACTATAATAGCACTAACACTCTCCTATTATCCTCTTCTTGCTCTTATAGCTCTCTCTGCTCTCTTTTATCCTTAGTATCTATCCTGCTTATAATCTCATCAGCCTATAAAAACGCACTATACTAATTACCCCCTTTTACTATGCCCTGCACTTACTGCCAAAACTCAAGTACAATCTACATATACTATATAACCAGCTTACTTACCTCCTGCAGTAAGTACCGGTAGATAACCTTTGCTAAGCCTATCCTTTAGAAGCCTTTATAATATAACACTATAAAAAACAGTATTATACTATATATAAAAATATTACGTATCCCTCCGTTTACTGTATTATATATTCAGACTCCTGTTACTTTAGTTATTTGCATTAGCATGTTACAAAGTGTAATCCATAGTAAATTCAGCACTTCCTAAAATTACTTTACTAGCTATTTATATAACTTTATAGCCTTTATATTATATAGGCATGATCCATTTAGCCTTTCTAAAAGCCACTCCTTTTATTACTTCTTAAATCCTAAAATCTAATTTAGTACCCAGTTCTTTCCCTTTACTACCTATTTATTACATAAGTTAGTTAAAAACAAGTAACCTACTTAAGCCTTGCTATAATCGTCTTTCATTTTTATCTACTTAATCTTAAGCAGCGCTTCCAAGTTATATGCCCCTACTATTATTAATTTGCATAGCAGTGACCTAGCTTCCTATACAAGCAAGTAGAACATTTCTAATAAGCTGCCTATTATAAATCTTACTTGCCAGTATATAATCTCTTTACCTTGCTAATCGATCGTGCTACCTGCTGCTGTTATATATTATATCTTTATTCTATATATCTATACGTTAAATATCCAGTCTATCGGTATTGGTTCTAAGTCATTCTTTTCTAATACTTACGTTATAAACCGTTATAACTTTTCCTGTACAATTCAATATATCCCCTTTGCCTCCTTATAAGCTTCATCTTTATTTATAGTCCTTATCTTCTTAGCAACGTCCTCCTCCTGCTCATACTATAACTAGTATAATACTAACATACGCATTACTTTAATCACACCTAAATACTTTAGCATATAATTAGTTAGTTCTATCTAACTGCTATCTTCATTAATACCCATAATTGCTAGTACGCTAAGCACAATACTGTTATAGTGGCTTTATTTAAACTGATAATTAAGCATACTAATTAACACATCTAAGCATAGCCGCTCCATCTTCTTATCAGTTAACCTCTTCTCCCTTACCTGCCTTATAATAATAGCTTTAGTAGCTTCTATAAACTTATCCTATAAGTCACCCTATTAAATAGTTAGCTTATATAGCAGTTAATCTTCGTCTTGCCAACCGTCCATACAATACTAAATACACAGCATTATTATCCAGTAGCCCTTATACTAAGCCTACGACTTATCCTCTAGTTAATTATTAAATAGCTTGCTTAGCTTAATATAGATCTCCTTCCGCTCGATCTAATACAGTGCAGCCAGTCTAACTATACTTAGTACTACTACTACCTTTATATAATTAGCCAATTAATTAAATATATTACATATTACTTATAATACCGGCTTATCCTCTTATACTAGGGCAGCCAGTAGCAATAAATCCTTCTTTACCTTAAACTTTTACAAGTAGTCTGCCTAGCCTGTCCTTTCAAGCTATGCACTTAGCTCCTTCTTCTTGTTAGCAACCTTAATCTCATTCTCTTTAGCAGCATTGAACTTATTAACTTGTTCTTAGTGTAGCCTTATAATCTTTACTATAATATCCTTGCCACCCTCTAAGCCTCTAACCGGATAGCTTAACGGGTTAACGGGCTTATATACTTTAAACCACTAACTTACCTGTTAATACTTAAAAAATCACTAGCACTATACCCCTTCTACTTACAGAACCTGTCTTAGCTTCTCTAGTTTCTTCTTAATATTTCCTCCTTTTATTTAGTTACTGCTTTATTAGTGCTCTTTCTAGTAGTAGCAGCATATATTACTATTATGCAGGTAAGCATAACTACATACATAATACCTCTTGCAGTTTAGTGTTAGCGGCTTTAAATATAGAATCGGTTTATTTAACGGGTTAGGAAACTTAAAGTCCTTTAAATCTATTCAACTCTAGGCTAGCCCTATAATCAACGTAATAGCTTTATTAATTGCCTTTACCTGCGCTGGTCGGATTATTAGATGTTTTATCTTTAAATATTTAGGTACCTTATTAGCTACATAGCTAAATTTATAAACCTTATATATAATAAATAGTAAGTCTCTTATATAGATAAATGGATCTATTATGGCGGCTATTCTGATGCTATATTATAAATTAGGCTTGTTAGATTACTAGCTACCTACTCTAGTTATCTGGGGTTCTTCCTATAATAAATCATTGCTATCTACAGCGCTTGCTTAACTTATAATTACTTTTTCAGTTAGTCTCCACCTTTATCTCACTCTGTACTAATTAAACCCTAGTAATATAAACTTTACTTTAGTAACAAGCAAATAATATACTTAGTATATACGCCTTAGTATCTGACTATTCTCCTTTAAAACTTAAATAAAATTAAATACAAGCACTTACGCGTTATTTTCAAGCTTATTATTTCTTTTTTAATAAATAAAAGTTCAATGGTCTCTATACGTAAAATTTTAACGAATACTTACCCCTGTCTTTATTAGCGTATTTTTAATTTTAGTGAGAATGGTTAATAGACACTACTAGAGACTGTCGCCAGATTGTTATGAGGGTAAAGGTCTCGGTCAACCCTAGCCTTAAGGTTAAGGTTAAGTGTAGAGTTGACGTTAGACGTAGCACTGCTTTTAACTTACTACTACTCTCCTTTTCCTTTCTTAGTCCCCCTCTGCTCTCTTAACTTCTCACCTCTAACTAAAACTTGCTCCTCTACCACTGCGTTGCCCTAACACCTAGCCCTAACACTTAACCCCGGCTTTTGCCCTTTCCTCCTGCTGCTAGTACCTAACTCCCCTTTCTAGCACCTCTCTGCACCGCCTACTGCCCTCTTAAATACCTGCTAGCCTCTTACCTTCCCCGATTAAATGAAAATCTTTGGTTTTGCCTTAGGGTTAGGGTTAGGGGTATTCATTTGTTTTAGATAGATCCTCCTCTAACCTACCAGCAACTATCTAGCCTCTATGCCGCAGCAATATATATCCTTGGATCCTAGGACTGAACGTAGGAAAGATACTAAAGAAAAGGGAAAGAGAGCTACGTAATATGCATATAACCTAATAATATATCTATAGCTGCACTCGTTAACACTTGCAACTGCGTAAGCCTGCGATATTATCCATGATAATAATAATAAACGACTGAATGCTTATAACCTGCCGTTATCTTAGCTACTGTACCTAACGTTATACCGTATTGTTACTTGTTCCTGTTGTCTTTTCCGTAGCGTTCAACATTGCTAAATTATCCGCCTTCGTCAGATTTAATTAATATATGCATACTGTGCGTTGTCTTTACCTGTTGTTCTATGCAATTCCATTGCTATAAATGGTAGTAATGCGTAATCTGTAATCTGTAATCACTTTCTTGTGTGCTTAAAAGAGGGGAAATCGCTAGCCCTAGATTACAGCACGCTCCTCTGTTTTTATCGCCCCTGATCACCCCTGTCTACAGCGCCTCTTTCACTCCCAGCCCCTCCTATTACCCCTGTTATTGCTATAACCTTGCCAGAACTTTAATTCTTTTAGTGACGTCCTGCCTAACATTACTGCACTCTTATAGCTTGGGTAACCTAGCTACCTTATTGCTTAAGTTTAATTTACTATGTTACAAAAACTTTATTATTAACAGTAAAATTATCTTATCTTAAGTTATTTGGTTTAGACCTTGCTTGTTATTCTTTTACTTTTTTTTCTATTGCTTTTATATCTGGATACTTAAATTATTTTAATTTTAAAACTCTTAGACTTATCTATACTATCTGAGAGTGTCCTGTCCTCTAACTGGAGCTTTGCAAACTTCTGCCGGGTTTGCTTCTGCCTTTATGGAGGTACCAGGTACCAGATTAACTTAAATGCCTTATTGCTTTAGCTGACATTTTATTGTCTATAACTACTTTAACTGCTTCTATTATCTTAGTCTACTTAGCTAATCTCTAGGAAAAATAACCTAACCTTCCCTAATCTGTATATTTAAGAGAATATTTTACTGTCTTTAGTGTTTCCCCTATCTCGTCTAGCACTCCCTTGACTTTTGACTTAGCTTACTTCTTATTATCTTTTACTGTGTTTTCCTTATACTTTTGAACCTCTACTTCCTACTTATCTAGCTTTCTTTGTTCCTTTGTAATCTGCTGTAGCTTCTTTTCCTGCTGATCTTCTGCTTCCTGTTCTTTGCAGCTTAAGCCTTTTACTGCCTTCCCGATATCTGTTTAAACCCTTTGAACCATATCGCTATACTCTTTAACGTTTAGGACCTCGGTAAGCTCTAATGCATTGTCTAGTAACTCCTTTATCCTATACCAGTTAATATATGTACGTTTAAAGGCTATGTCTTGGATATTGACTACTAACTGTAGTAGCTCCCTTCTGTGCATTGTGTTGAAAGCCTTAGTTATAGCAGGAAACTTATCTATCTAAGTATAAAGCGCTACTGCTTTAACACATTCCTAGCCGCGTTTGTGTAGCTAGGCCAGCAGCTGTTTCTGTCTATAAGCAAAATATACTGTCTTAAGGACCTTTTATAGATAGATAATTAAGTTATGCTAACTGCTATAGGGCAGCTACTTCCTTTTCTGCTCCTTTTGTATATAATCCTTATATACTTTATCTACTAGGTAAGGTTAATGAGTACATTGAATCGTTATTGAGTAAAGGATTTAAGCCACTTACCTTCTGGAAGTTTTATCCTTACTAGAGCTTTGTATACTTCTGTAGTAAAGGGTTCTTTTTCGGGCTATTGCTGATCTTCTACACACTCTTCTTCTGGGCCCCTAGCTGCGACTTCTTTAGGTTCTTTTTCTGCATTCTTGGCTGTGGCTTCTTTGGGCTTGTCTTCTGATGTCTTTGCTAGCGCTTCTGCTGCTACTAAGAGTTCCCAGTTCGATTTCTCTGACGTGATTTTAGCAGGTTCCGTGCTTATGGCTTCTGCGTGAATAATAATAGCATTCAAACTAGGAAATCGTTGCTCTGTAAAAAAGTCGGAGGTGAATGACCTGTCCTTTAATAGCCTTATCACGACAGACTGGAATGTATCCATTCTATATTGATTGACTAGTGCCTTAATATCGGAGCGATCCTGGAATGACGCGAGAGTTCTTTTAAGCATACCAGGAGACGGTTTAATTTTCCTTGCCTATTTTCTGCCTAGGTTGCGGATTAGCTTGATATCTCTGAGTGCTAAATAGATGGCCTTTTCGTTAGGGTAATATTAATTGCATATACTGCAGCGCGATGGATAGTTATTTAACATAGTAACGCAACTGCAGTACTTAACGGTATTAATAGTATCGGGCTTATAATTATATAGCGCTATCCTAAATTCGAGAGGTATACAGTTTACTTACTAAACCCAGAAGGTCTAATAATATTTATATAATAATGTGATAAAATCTGTCTTTCTTGGTTGTTAGAGTGCGGGGGTGGAGAGACATTTACTTGTACCTACTGTGGGAAGCTGCCTTATTGCCTAGGCTCTCTAATTTAAGCTACCTGCGTTATAGTAAATAAGAGGCTAATAAGAAATGTTTATCTTAATGCTGCAAAGGTAGCAAAAGGGCATACCTTCTGCTACTTATATTAACCTAGCATAACCTGTGCAAAATACATATCTATCTTACCTAATAGCTAACGTAGATATGGACTACTCTATCGAGGATAGAAAAGCTATATATATAAATAATTACTGTAGACAGATTTTTAAATAGCTGGCAAACCTACGTAGTACCGCGATAAAATCGATACGCCTTACTGTTTAAGATTACCATATTACAGTCGCGGACTTCCTAGAAGCCAAGCTAGTTAGGATTTTATATTATCTTATTATAAGAGGCGTTTTTACTTCTGCAGCTGCTATTGCATACGAGTTTACAGATCTTAGTGACCTTGAGATTGCCTGTCTGCATAACCTATTAAAAACATCGATAGAATATTAACTACCTCTTATAAAATACTCTTAGGTATAGCTATATAAGTATATCTACCTTGCCCTCTTATATTATAGCCTATATCTTACTATAAAACTAATTAACTTACTTTTAGTTCCTTTAATAAAGACAAGTATTCTGATCTGACCTTAGTCGCCCAGGGCAAATGTTACTTTGCCTATTGCGTAATTGTTTGCCTGCAATCCCCTGTAATAGCAAAAAAATATCAGTTTTAAGAGAATACTAAGGGGTATTTAGGTAGAGCTACACCTAAATATTCTTTTAACTTTAGAAACGATAATCTACAGGCAATAGATTGCCTTATCTAGCATTTCTACCGATAAAATTATCAGAGCAATAGTTGTGATCATAACGTAGCAAAAGACCCTGGATCTGCTAATATTAATAATATAGTATCTAAATCACCTAAGTAAGAAATTATTAATGCTTCTTATCCTATACTTTACGCTTACGTATATACTCTAGCTGAACTCTATGATATATAAGCATTGAAAGAGATGGCACTTGAGAAGTTTAATGGAACTATACAAGACAGCTTTTATCCAGATCGATTCCTTAATAGTGTGGAAGAGGCATATATATTGATAATACAGGAGGATAGGGGGCTACGTAACGTTATTATTAAGTTCTTCTATATACACCTGGATTTGCTAAAGCTAGAGCGGGTAATAAATATTATCCAGGAGATATATCCTTTAATATATAACCTGTTTAAATACTGGCATAAGATGCAGTTAAAATAATATTTCTTGCATTTTCTTCTTCCTTTTTTTTTAGCCTTAGTACACTCTCTGAACTAACATAATGTCCAAGCGATTAACTAACGAATCTTCTATAATCAGCTATCAAATGCCTGATTGGCTAACTCGTTGGCTTCCTTGTTCATCTCCCGAGACACTCGCCAGAACAGCACCTCGACATTAGATATGTTTAAGTCTCTAATAAGTATACGTAACTCCTGGAACAGTTTCGCATTTTCGATTAGTTTTTGCTTAGCAGTCTTGTAACCGTTAGTCTCCCATTTGAATACCTACTTAGTTATTCCCTTAATAAGATAGTCCGAGTCTGCCTTGATAACGATTATATAGAGCGGCCCATAGTATAATGCATTTTTTTATACGATCTCTTTTGCTTGTTTAAGTGCAAGGATACCGGCCTTTAATTCTGCGATCTGGTTCGTTATATAAGACTGGTCTAACAGGACGCTCTGATTATATGTAAACCCTTGCCCGAAAAATACCCCGATAGCAGCTTTAGCGTTTGCATAACCGTTACCCCTGCAGGTACCGTCGACTGCGATAAATATACTGTTGATATGCGGTGTAATGTAATTATAGTCGTTGCAAGGTAGAGCGTTTTCGCATGCTATGTATGTCCAGTCCTTATTATTATTAGTGACCTGGATTAAGTCTAGGTCTATGCTATCTCTATAGCATGAGCTGGGCTCAAATTTGCGATTATATACCCATTCTTAGTCATCTGGCTAATAATAAGCATTAGTCGCTATATTCACGCGGTCTACTTGGAAATGGCAGGGCTATAATTAAAAAGAATCTTAATACCAGACAACAAGGTATAAAGACTTAAACTGTCTATGGATAGCGTAACTGCATACAAGCAAATGTCATTGCTAATAGACAAGCATGCAAAGCTAAGATAATTTACCTTATATTAGGCATTTTCGACTGTGAGATATACTGCAAGGATGCCTAAGTAGCTAATTCTTAAATCAGGCTCTGCAAGCCAATAAAATCTATGTATCTATCCAATTAACTTCATATCTTTATTTTCAAGCTAACAGCGCACCTACTAACTGTCAATCCGATGCTTCTGTCATAGACTATCCTACTAGTTACAGGGAGGCCGTTTATATAAATAACTATTATAGGTACATTTTTAGCTTACCTAAAAACTTACATATTAGCAAACAAAAGTCTATTTGCCTTGTTATTCGAAGGCACGCTGTTGTGGTTATAAACTTAACCGAGCAGAAGCTCGTTAAAATTCTATAGTACCTTATTGGCCAAGGTGTTTTTCGTTACCTATCCGCTGCTACACAGGAATTTCTAAATCTCTGCAAAGCCAGGATCACCATCAGTGTGCAGAGCCTGACCAATATATCAATTAAATACCACTGTTCCGAGAGCCAGACGCATAAGATAACTATAATAGATTTGTTATGGCTAAGGGAGTAAGTCTATATTGCTATCTATTATTTTAGCCTCTTTTTACCTTAACAGTAAGGCTGATGCGACACTGCTAGCTCGTTCGATGATAACAGTTATTCCGATCTTATCCTGGTCTCCTGCGGCAAACAGTATAATATTTATTACGCAATTATCTGTCTACAATCCCTAGTAATAGCGAAGAAATGCAAATTCCAAGACATAACTCAGGAGGGCACTTTGTATAATACTTATAGAGCCTTGCCTGGATATTATTTTAACTTCCTAGACGATAACCCTTAAGCTGTAGATTGCCTAATCTAATACTTTTATCAACAGGACTATCAGAGTAGCTATAATAGTCCTAGAGTAAAGGATACTAAGCAATATAATACTAAGAACAAAGTATTAGTATTATTATCAGAACAAGACAACATTAACAACTCTTATCCTATACTTTACGTTAGGGTATATACACTGGCCAAGCTCTATGGCATACCTACCCTTAAAAGACTAGCATTAGAGAAGTTTAATAAGATAATACAAGGAGATGTAGAGACATATCGGCTTCTTGCTAGCATTAAGGAGGTATATATGTCTACGGTGCAAGAGGATCGGGGGCTACGCGATGCCATAACAGAATTCTTCTATACGCACCCTGACTTGTTAGACGTGGAGACGGTGCAGCACACTGTTAGGAGGACAGACAACCTATTATTTAACATAGTTATGTTTTAGCGCCATAATCGCCAAATACTAAAGAAAGCTAAGCCTATCTAGGGCTATCCCGTAGGTTCTTGAGAACAAGACTTAGATATTAGCAAATATAAGATAGGCTCTTAGGTACCTGCTTAGGGGCTCTTATTCTTAAATTATTTATTACAGTCCTTAAATTTATCCAAGTTATTATCATCATTCTTCGCCATACCCCCAACGCTGCCAAAGCCCTCAAGTGGAGAAATCCTTCCATTATCCGTTCCTCCTAAGTTCCCTATAATTTCTAGTGCTTTCTAAACTCTTTTCCCTGCTACTACCTGGTACTTTCTGTTCTTTTCTCTTGTATAGTTAATAGCCTCTTGCTCTTACCTATCTAATTTAGCCCGCTGCTGTTTTATTAACGCTTAAGTATGCTTTAGTTACAACTGAAGAAATTGCTTATTTTACGTAAGCTCTGTAATTGCCAAATTTACATTTGCCCTGAGCTAAGAGATCGATTTTGAATACGCTGTATCTCCTAAAAGGTCAATGAGATCTTCTGCATTAGCAATAAACTGCTCTAGTCCTACTAAGCTTATACGTAAGCGGTGGATAGCTGTGTGTCTTATGTTTATAATAGAAAGTAATAGTTCCTTTAAAGCTTTACAGGGACTCCCCTGCTCTAATATCCCTTCTTGCCTAAAGACCTTAGTCTATTTACTAAGCTTTACTGACTCAGGACAGTCCCAGTAACGCTTTTGCAGTGTATCTGGCATAGCCTGAGCCCTAAACTTATAATATGTAAGTTCAAGAGTCTTTTAAAGTCGTTCTATAAGCAGATGCTCCGTAGGAAACGGTAAATATACTGGAAATAGCGACGATAGCTTGCTGGCCTGGCCGTTTAGAATATTAATTCCCAAGTCTAACGGTACCATAATTAGCTATAGATAATAAGTCTAGCGGCTAATGTAGCTCACCACATAAGGCAACTATAACCCCAGCGCAGTTAAATATTCCCTTACTGTTAGCTAATTGGCTCTGAACTATGCCTTTAAGCGCGGTCTGTTTGTTTCTAATAGCTTCTGCTTCAAGTATATCCCTTACCTCGCTCTAGACAGCGGATAGGTTAAATAGATCCGGGAATTGACGGCTCGCGGTTAACATTAATTTATATACCCCGCCAGAAAGCAGCCTAAGAACAACCTGGCAAATGGTTTTAACACTGTATATGTCTATAAATTATTATAGTATATTATCTTGTCTTAAGTAGCTCTCAATGGACTTCTGCACGGGCCTAATCTTTTGGAATTTGGCTTTTTAACCTATAAATAAGTCTTTTGTTACCTAATAGATATCTTAATTATTTAGTTAATCCGTTGCTACTAGATCTATACTATGAACTTATTAGAAAGAGAAATTGATTACTATTTATAATGTTTATAGCTCTAGTCAGTAGTAAAAGATAAGGAAAATAGTTTTACCTAACCTCTGAGGAATAATGCAAGGTAAGATTGCGTTAACAGACAGGCCAAGGTTAAAAAGCTAATTAGATACTGAAGCAAGCTCACGTCTTAGTTAACAAGGTACCTTATAATTCCTTACAGCTCTAACCAGGGCTGCTTTGTATATCTAAGTATATTAATTAATCTAATGCTTATATGTAAACGTATTACCGGATTGTTTGTTATTACTGCTTAATGCTGGTTTTATTATCATCTAAGGCTCCCCTCTAATAAGTATAATACATATCTCTTAGTTCTGTATTATATTCCTTAACCCTAATTAATTTTTCTAACGGTTCTTTACTAGTCTGATATCTGGTAATACATCTTTAGCTTATCCTATAGCTACAAATATGTCATGCTTAATAGAATTACGGATATTATCCAGGTTCTTGTCCTGATAGCGTTTAACGCCTTCCTCCTCCCGGTTTAACCTTTCTCTCTAAGCCTCAATTTCTACAACCTTCCTATTAGCTTCATTATAGATTAAGGCAGCATCTTGATTCGCTATAAGAAGTACTTTTTCAATACGCTGTCTAAGCGGCTTAATAGCGCCTAGATATAATAGAGTATCGAGAAGCCATATGAACTCTTTAGCATCCAGTAAAAACTAGTTAACCTCTTTGAAGTTAAGGTTAAGTCAATAAATAATAACATTTTAAATCCTGCCTACTAAGCTAAGTAGTTTTAGGAGTAACTTAGCGTTACCCTTAGTCTTAAATGTTTTCTTATTCTAGAAGAAGTCTATCTAAGTCTATAGCGAAATTGCCTTAGCGTAGCTATAGTCCTATTTGTCCAGTGTTTATTGCATTTCTTATTGTTTAAATAAGAAATATGTATGCTTTAGTATTAACTGTAGCTGTAATATAAGTCTCTGTTATAGCCTGGGGAGAAGGTAATAATCCTGGAGAGTCTGGCCAGGTTAGCTGTTTAGCAATATGCCTGCTGTAAGGAAGGAAGTGCATTAGCATATCGCTAGCTTACCTAAGTTAGGAAAAGAGTGATTACCTCTAGAGTCGCTAGATTCCTTGTTTAATTAGTTATATTTACTATTAAGAAGCTTTATATCTTTTATAGACAGATGTCTAGTTGCTTTCCCTTGCCCCTCTTTACAGTTCGATACCTGCTTTTCTAGAAAGAGGTCAGGAAATCAGCGCCTTGCTGTATTAGTATACGTAAAAACTTGATTATCCAGCAAGACCCTGATATTAGCTACTAATTTTAGAATGCTATAGTTATTAATTAGGTCTTTAACTCCCTAATAGCTTTTCTCTTGCTTT
This sequence comes from Fusarium fracticaudum, assembly GCA_003353625.1. Taxonomy (NCBI): domain Eukaryota; kingdom Fungi; phylum Ascomycota; class Sordariomycetes; order Hypocreales; family Nectriaceae; genus Fusarium; species Fusarium fracticaudum. Next base: position 19,596 of record PDNT01000004.1, read on the forward strand.
TTTATAACCTTTCTAATTAACTAATCATTTAGATATTTCTCTACAATTTTTAATAATAAGGGCAAGCCTTTGAAAGCAATATAGACGTCCTTTTCACTAATCAGGTCTGGCTATTTAGCATTATCAGGCTCCTGGAACGTTAACTCCTTAAGATAGCAATTAGGATAGATTACTATTACACCAAGCTTGCCTTTAATCTTATAGTTACTCTTTGCCTTTATATATTAATACATATCTGTAGCTAGTACATTAGAAGTTATTATTATTATATATTAGTAGGTTTGCAGTAAATAGAGGTATAGCTTAAAGAGCAGTAAAGAGGGTTAATAAGAAAGGGATAGACTTAGCTGCTAACGGTAAATAATAATAATATTATATATCTTATGCTATAGCTAATTGAATTAGCTGGGCTAAGGCTATCTCCTGTTAGGCGGGTAGGGATAAATAATTTTCAGAAGCTATGCAAATTGGAGTAATATAAGCTTCCGAGACATTGTTTTACGTAAGTAATATGTCGTTAGAGCCAGCTTTCTCTCGGCTCTTTCAAAGGTTCCGCACATCTATTATAAGCAGTTAAATAAAGTATAGTACTTAGATCTTGTCTTTTTTCTCTACTAACTACTATTATAACTATCTAAAGAAATTCTATCCCTTACAGCTAATATAAAACAATATAGTTATTAGCTCTTCCTTAATATAAAGTAAATAATAGCTAACTAGAAGTCTTAATTTGGTATTTACTGGCATACCAGGGCCCTATCTTCCTAAATGCAATCATAAACCTTATAGGGAAATACTTTAACTAAAAAGCTTAATTAATCTTATGGTGCTGGTGTAACTAAGGCAAGCAGATATGTCTCTGCGTATTGAATATATAATCCATTGTACCAGAAAACGCTTGTTCCCCCTGAGTATAGACTAGTTGTGACAAGATACGCTGCAAGAGCACCAGCGTACCCTGCCTTATAAGTAGCCAGAGAGATTAGTCCTGTAATAATAATAGGTACAAATAGAAGGAAAGGACATATCGTGGACTAGACTAATTATAGGTTTTAGTTAGAGAATAGTATAACTAATAGATATTAGATGCTAACTTAAGGTAAGGTTCTTACTTTGCTATATAAGCTTTGTTATAATAGGTTGCTATAGTTTGATAGTAGCTTCCTGAGTAATCTATGCCTAAGCGAAATAGCATATAGAATAAGATTCTCTAGGTAATGATGTAAGAGTACACTTAGTTAGATTTGTGATAGACAAAAGCTGCTTAATATAACTAGAAATTGGCCGGCCAGGGAAGGCTATTATATAGAGCATCCTGCTGCATTGCTGTTATGTTCAACTGTTTAAGCACTGTTACGTTTATCCGTCTTGCAGTATACAGTGGCCTACTGCTATGCATTATAGATAGTCAGCTCGATAACACCCTAGCCTGCTGTAACTAATAAAGACGGCATTGCCTTTGTCTAATTACAGCCAAAATATCAGGCTCTAAACACTTACATCTTTACCTAGCCAGTAACATTCTATAACTTTACATTTTAGTAGACCCTTCTTAAACTAATGCGGTTAAGTTTTAATTAGCTAATTATTAAAACTAGATTGCTAGCTAGCCATAACAGGTAGTGATAAGCAGTACATATAGCAGATTATAGTTAGTAGTCTTTATTCTCCTACCCTAATCAATTAGGTAAGAGGATTATATTTACTAATACCTTACTATCCATACAGGAAACAGGCTTTTAAAGCTTAATATACACTTACTATTTTATATAATCCTCTAAGGTCCACCTAGTTATTTAACATTAACCCCCACTTAAGCACTTACTTCTTATTAATAATTTAATTGTATTCTTAATATTAGCATTAAACACTTTTTTAAGCATTCTGACTTATTACGTCTTAAAGTATAACTTATTAAGAGTATAGTAACGATAAATAGAACGATAGGCAGTGTATTATTAAAGATCTTTTTTATATTTAAAAAAAGACCTATAAGCAGACCGCTATAATCCTCTATAGATATAGATTTAAAGTAAAGTGCATTATAGCTTCCTTAAAGCATAACTAAGACTAACTAGGTAATAGACTAGAATAGATCCAGTACAGAGTAACTATAAAATAGAAAGGGGGGAAGAATTTTACAAAAAAGCGCACTATACAATATCTCCAGTCAGAAGCCTATAACGCGCTGGCCCTAGACTTATAGTCTTAGCTCAGGCTAATAAGGGCTGCTTATAATAATAGTATCAATTTGCCCAATTCTTATTGCTATTGCCTAAATATCGTTAGTAACTAGTACTTAGCCCTGTCTCCTTTATATACTTACTACAAAGAGCTCTTCTCTGCTGTCTTAAAGTATATAAATAGTACCTTTAATAACCAAATCTAGAGAACTAAGACATTTTTAAATTAACTTATATACAATTTTATAAGATAGATATATAATAATCCCCTTAGTATCTTTAGGGCGTTTAGGTACCTAATATACATAACCGTGTGCAGCCAGCTAAAGATACACTGCAAGGCATAATTACTACTAAAAACCGGATTTAAAGAACTCCTAGGCTAGCTTAATAACCACTTACCTGCAACCCTTTTTATATTTATCGTTCTGTTAAGGTTTTTCTATAATCATATGCCTACAGAAAGAGAGAAGTTCTTACATCACTGCAAGACTAAGCTCATTAAGGCTTACCTATTTAGAGATATACTTAACCGTATCTATAACACAAAGTATTAAGGCATAAATACTAACTCTAGCGTAAGTACAAACTTACTTCATGATATTACGGCTATATTCTATAGCAAGCTAAGAGGTCAATTAGGAAGCAACAAAATAGGCTATATTTTCTTATAACCTCTATACTAGGGCAGAACGAAGGAAAACTTTAAGATCTTTAAATAGAAAGACCCTAATATTATCTAGAAAGATAATAAGAACTTTTTCAATTTTAATATAAATATCGAACGCTATATTATTCTGGCTACTAAGAAGTTTAGATACTAAGAGCTATTATAGATTAAAAGAATGCTAAGGCAGTAGAAAAGTTATACTAAAACTAGCGAGATTCGCAAGATAATAGAAAAGCATTTGGAATCCCTTCGGCAACTAATATAAAGGATAGGGTTTCAAGACTACTATTATACAGACAGGAAAAGGTTTTAGGAATATTGGAAGTAAATAATAACCAGCTAGGAGATAACACAGGTCACACAAGGCCCTAACCATATTATGGACATATTACAAGGCATAAAGAGGTTTAAGGACTTTAAAGACTAATATAAAGTTTTGCTTATTAAGAAACACTTATATCTCGTCTTCTTAGGGTTAGCAGAGAAGCTGGGAAGAGAAGAGGATAAGAACTATAAGATGGCCTAAGATGGAATTCTTCATTTAGTATAATACGAAAGTTAAGAAAGTAGTTTGCTAGCTTATTATATACTATTAATATTATATATAGCTTGCTAAGATCCTTAAATATATAAGACTGCATTATAATAATTTGATATTATTATTTCTACTTGCTTATATCTGACTAGTAAATATAATAATATAATCTTATATTAGAATGCATTATTAAAGGTCCTTAAGCAGGATATTAGTATTAGTAATACTTCTTTTAATGCAATATTGCAGTACTAAATAAAAGCGTAAGTAAGCAAGAGGCTAGTAAAAGCAGCCCCTATTTAGATTCTTAAGTACAGGCTAGAGCACAAGATAGTTATAAAGATTAACCAATCTATTTGTTTCTCTTTTATATTATAGCGTCAATCCAGACAATACCTTACCCAGATAATATAAAAGCTTCTATTTAATAGCTAGATAAACTCTTAGCTAGTAACTAAAATAATTTAAGTAGCTATAGATATTATAACCCTCTTATCTTATCCCTTTTTAATAAACGATAGAATCCTTAGTATAATAAGCTAAATATAAAACTAAATACATAACCCTAAAGTAAGGGCCAAGTTTATATCTAGTTATATAAAGCTAGTAGTAATATATAATACTATATTCACTTTTTTATTACTTCTAATATATATATAAAATAACCTTATCTCCTATCTAATACCTATAGCCATTACAGGTTATCTCTAGATAGAGGTAAATATAGATATCTACGGATCTGCTTAATAGAATAGATAATATAAGACAGATATGTGTTCTATTATAGATAGGTATTCGGATCCTGGTTTAATATAATAGCTATAACAGTATCCATTAGCTTAGTATTATTAGGAATAGTTATATACAGCTTAATAATATATATATAGAGAACTGTGCGGCTACTATTCTTAGCAGTTACAGACATAACGCCGTTAATCTTATTAGGGTTAGGGAAATAGAGTACCTGCTGGCAGAAGCAGTAATATAGCACGTAGAGGAACTGTTATGCTATAATAAACGGACTATAGCTAAGCTACTTAAATGCCTTAATAGCCCTCTTAACCTTTACATAGAAATGCTGGCTTTTAAGATATTTACGGCTAATATTACTATCAGCAAGGGTCTATGCCTAGGCAAAATAGGTTAAAATATACTTAATAAAGAAACGGTGGTTCCCTGGAGGATTGCAGTTTTAGCCCTGTACGTTTCTTAACTTAGTACGTATACTAGCTAGGGTAAACTTAAATATATCTATATCTAGCACTCTATTTTTTCTGCCCTTTGCCAGGAAGAGAGCCAGGTACGCCGCTTCCTTATAGCTATAAATCAGGAGCTGTAAAAGGATTCCAAGTATGTCTTCAGCTTGCTTCTACATGCAGATGTCCTTACTGATAGTAAGGCTAATTACCTGGTTAATAAGGTATCTAGACCGCCGTAGCGATGCCTTTTCTAGCTAGTATGCCTTGATAACGAGCTGTAGTACCTAAAGCAGGTCCGTGGCCTAGTTATAAAGCTGGAGCTTATGCCAGTCTACTATATCTTTTAGAAAGAAGGAAAATCCTTACTGCTCCCTAGAGCTAGTTATATTAAGACTAATCTTGCCCCTGGCAGTAGCTATAAGCAGCGTAGATAATATCCTAGCTAGTGTATGTAGCTAATAGTTAATAAAATGCTAAAGAGTAAGCGTTACAATAGTATAGAGCGATGCAGCTAACTGCAGCGTAGATAGGTCTTATGCCTAGTATAATATAATGTAGTCTATAAGCTGCAGATGCTTATTAATGTTCTGTTATATAAATACATTAAAGTCTTTAGCTTAGAGTATATAGAAGGTATTCCGATCCAGTGTTATAGTAATAGCACCTGGCTTATTAGGTAGCCAGTTTACCCACTTAATTAGTTACTACTAGGCCTCCTTTGCTAGCCATAACTAAGCCGCAAGTGCTATCGTAATACGTAGCTTAACCTGCTAGCTATACCCCCGTGACAGGTCCTTAAGGTTACTAGCTATACACTAGATTAACTGCAATAGTACCTGTTCTGCATCTTAGTAGCTAGCCTTAATATTACCCATTTAGGCCACTGCTACCTAGGCCTTATTGCTATGCGTAAGGTTAAAGATGTTAGGGTGTGAGAAGGCCCAGATAGCAGCTATATTAAAGTTCCCTTCCTCTACGGTGTAGGATTAGATATATAAGACACTACGCCTAAAGATAGGACTAGTTCTCCTGGGCTTTAAAGTAATAGAGATAGAGTCTTGCAGTATATGTACTAGATACTCTGTTATGGCGGCGCGCGGGATCCAGGGAGGCTTCTAACCGTCTTCTACAGCCTGCTCCTCCTCCCTTCCCTTTCTGCTTAGAGCTTGCCAGTTATCTTTACCAAGGCTATAATTTTTACCTTCCCCTTCCTTATCTTCCTGGCTACTACTAGTATTATTATCCTAGTTATTCTTAGCCTTATCTTCTACCTATAGGGCTGTCCTTCTAAGCAGAGCCTCCTTAGACTGCCTATAAAGAAAACGCAAGGTATTGTGCTGGCAGCACTGCCAAGCTAGAACAGTATGCCCGCTTCTTATGGGCAGGAGCTTAGATATAATGTTAATAAACTAGGTTTGCCCCTGCAGTGCTAGTTCTATACTGTTATTACTATAAGCAGGGTTACCACTATAAATACTAGCTACTAGCTCCTACTTAAGGCTAATAACGCTATATTAGGCATAGAAGTCTCCTAGCACCCCTACTATACTACTGCCAGAGAATTAATACTACAGCTTGGTGTCCTTATAGCTATAAAGGAAGATAGTATCACTAAACTGCTATAGCCTACTAGCATCTTCTGTCTCCTGCAGGCCCCTACCGTCGCCAGGTCAGAGCCTATTAGCTACTATATCACGCTCTGCTTAATTAAGTGCCTCCTGCATAACGCTCTATAACCTAGGGAGGTTCTCCTTACTATATAGCACCTTAAAGGCTGCCCTGTATATAGCCGCTAAGCCTAATAACTCCCTGGTAATATATAATACTGCCCAGACAGAGTTATAGCTTCTAGGCAAGTAGTGTATAAAGTGTAGTCTAATCTTCTTAATACTTGGCCTGATAAAGCTGTTAAAGAACAGCTAATTCTACTTCTCTTACAGGGGTACTAGGCCCTTCTTCTAGCGCTTCTTATTATAAAGCCGCAAGAAGAATATATAGACTGTTTATAGCCTTTAGTAAGCAAGCATAGTATACAGGATCTAATAGATTAGAACCTACTTAATCTTATTTCCTACCTGTATTAGCATATAGATATAAATGGATTTAAAGAGAAGGAGGCTTAGCTAGGCTATTATGTATATATTTAATAGCCTTCTTAGGCTACGCAGGTCTTTTATAATATATAGGAAGCTGTTAATATCATAAACAGTAGGCACTAGCTTCTGCTATAATACGTTATCTTAGTACAGGCAGACCTTAGTATTTAACTATTCTTTATTGTTGTGCTAGCCTGCAAATTAGGCCTTGAGCTGGCTAGCTAGAGGCAGCTAGTCGCAACGGAGGCCTGTAACTAAAGCATTAAGGGGTTAAACAGTCCGGTTAAGGCTAAACTGCCGTAACTGTTCCTCTTACTTAGCAAAGGATAACCTACTAACTCTGGCGCTAGACCTAGCCTACGTCTTACGGAGGTATAGATAGTAGCGGTAAGTTGCGAGGTATAATACATCCTAGTTCTTATATTAATCCGCCGGATATAATATAAGACTAGTAGTAAGGATATAGATAATACACTAAGCCAGTTTTTCCCCTTTATCTAACTCTTCTTCTTTAACCTAGTTATATATTTCCTTATGTGTAGGCAGTTTTATAGCAATAGGGTCTGCTTGCTTTTTATTATTTATCTCGTTTAAAGGATACTTACTTTAGGTAATACTATTTTTACGTTATTTATTATTTGCCCTGTTTATTATATTATCTAAGGCTAATAGTTAGTAGGCTGATTATACTGTATAGAGATTGAGTATTTAACCTGGGTAAGACTTATAACTACGTAAAGGTATTAAACGTATTTGCCATGACCTGTTATCCTTACTAGTTAAGTCTATCTATATATCAGGGCTAAATGCTAGCAACTAGTCATTTAGTGACATATCGCCGTCCGGGGCAGCTATTTCTATTATGCTATTATCTATTAAGTCTAGATTAAATTGACTTTATATTAGTTTTAGTATATTAAGGTTCATATCTAATAAACTGCACTTAATATATAGTCTTTTTTACTATAGTACTGCCTAACTAGAGATCTAGATAAGGGCTGCTCCTTTAAATAACTCCTTTATCGCGACCTAAGATTCCCAGAGGACTTATCGATCAATAGTAATACATTTAACCTTACAGATAATAATAATAATAGCTCAGGGAACGCAGTGCCTTCTGCAACGGGGCCTTTAGTGCTACTAGTAGTAAAGGAGAAATCTAAATGCAGCGTGCTAGAGCTTGCTTCTCTTAAAGATATTCTTCTTTTAGAAGCTACGGGTAAAGGTAAACTTAACTGTAGGTATTGCAGGATAGTATCTTAAGGTCTGGCTACATAGAGGCTAGATACAGGTAAGCAGGAGGAAGAGATACCTCTTGCCCTGCAACCCTTAGGCTTAGACCGTATTCTTAATACGCCTTTGGCTTTCTGGCGCTCTGGTACTATAATAAAGATAGTAATGTAAATACTTAATACATAATAATAACTATTAACCTAGTCTGGAATATTACTTAGGCTTTGTTGTAAGGATACTACGGGCCAAGTCTAGGGTAGCTAATAATAGAATAAACTTATAACTAATAAAGAGGCCTTAGATATCCCCTTAAAGTTTTTACATACTGATAGTAAAAAAGTCTATTATTAAATTAGATATAACTTAAGTAATTTCCTTTTATACTTATTATTATATCTAGCGTACTATTATATGTATAATAAATAGTTAGTTCTAGCATATAATACTTTTAAACCCCTGTTATAACAGGGACATCCTAGATAAGGAAACTAATTATAATTGTTTAAGTAGGATCCGTAGTGCAATATACCCTAATAGCCCTTATAAGATTATAAATATATTTATTACTTTATCTTAAATCCCTTTCCTCCCTTATTTATAACAGGAGGAAGGAGGAAGCTATATAGAAAAAAGTTATAATTATCAAGAGGCAAACTAGCAATATACTACTAACAGGCAGAAAAAGGATAATAGTTCTATTAGTTGCTATTATAGTAGAGTCTACTAAGCATATCTGCTTGCTTAACTATGCTAGAGATTCTTTTAGTATATCTAAATCTTAACCTGGAAGGCTCGGATTGTTTGTGTGCTATGCTCTGGATAGCAAAGGTACTACGGCTCCTAGACGTAATAAGGGTTCGCTAGTATTTTTAAACACAGGCTTATTTGTTACTAATAACCTTAATGCATTAAGGGCTAAGTTAAGCTAGCCTATTATGCAGAAGATACTTTGCTCTAGACAGGTTCCTAACACTAATATAAATAGCAGTCTACTGTCTAGCTTCCTTTTAGATTCTACCTCTTATGCTATTCTAAGTATAGATACTGCTGGCTTGTTAATGTAATATGCTTTGCTATTACCTAAGCTGCTAGATAAGCAGGATTTTACAGATCTGCCTAAGACCCTTACTAAATATAAGAGGAAGCTTAAGAAGTTTATTAACTAGTGGTATATATCCCTTATTAAGAAGGGCATACTGGAGTATTTAGCCTATAAGCTTGCTAAGCGCTGTGTTTAAACCAGTAATAAAGAAGGCAACTTAGAGACAGATAGCTATAATACGTATTATATAGAGAAGCCACTCTTTTCTCTAGGTATGCTCTTAAAAGGCACCTAGCTTTTCCAGGTATCTATATAAGTTTTACTATATGTACTAAATAATCATAGAGGCAATAATAAAGACAGTAATATCCCCTTATAGCTATCTGCCAACCGTATTCTTATATAGGTCCCTTAGACTAATAATAAACCTGTTATAATATAGCTTAGCACAGGTGTATAAGCACTAAAGCCAGGACTAGGCAGAGATAATAAGCTAATTACTCTAGTAAAGGCCTTAAAAGCAAAGAACAGACTTAGGAACTATTCCAAGGAGGGATATAGCGCTTTTAATACCCTAGCTATTACTTGCAAGCTGCAGGAAAAGGACTTTAAAGGCAGGCTATCTTCTTAAGAGATCTGTATTATAGGTATTACTATCCTATATAAGGTATTTGGCAACTAAGGCTAGAAACGGCTTGCTAATACACTAATATATCTTTATAGCTACTACCTGCAACGTTACCTTACTAACCTTAACTAGAATGCAGGCAAGGTAGTAGACAAGATTTACAAGGGTGGGCAGGCGACCCTATCTAGCTTTACCCTACGTTAGGCTCAGGCCATTTAGTACAATAGCCTTAATATATTAACGATCAATAATATTTAACTAATTAATATAAAGGTATTACTTGTTTGTAAATGGGATCGCTAGTCGAACCTGGCCGCAATAGGATCTAATAAAGACATTAAAGACTTCCTTATTAAGAACAGAATAGATACTAACGCGGGGCTAACCCTTTTAACGAGAATTGCTAAATATCTTAGCAGGAAGCTCTATCTTCCTAAAAGTACCTTAGCTAAGAAGATTTATACCTAGCAACTGTTAGCAGTAATAGTAGATATCTTTAGTCCTGGAATCTATATCTTTATCTCTAGGAGCCTCTTTACATACTATAATAAGATTTATACTACTAATAGTATTAAAAAAGAGGATAAGTTTCGTGCTATAGTACTTACTGTTATAGACGAGATTCCTGACATTTTAGAAATCTGCTAGGCATTATATGCATATATCGTTTAGCCTGTCCTGGAGTCCCTTATTGCTAGTAATAATATATAAGGTCTTTCCAAAGACTTAAGAGTTCCTAGGGTTTAGATAGCTATAGACAGCGATTAATATAGCTTATAAAAAACATCTATTCCAGAACTACTTAGTATTTATATATCTTTATAAGGTTTTATAGAGAAGTTAGACTGTATAATAGGAGGTAATGCTAATGCTTGGATAGTACTGGTCTGCTAATATTCTAATCTCTATGAATATTATAATAAAGATGGTAAAGATAGTGATAGTGATAACGATAATAATGATAAAAGTAGTGAAGAAGATGATAAGAATTGTAATTGATATGAATTGAGAGTTTAAGAGGAGATTCTAATGTTTAATAGGAGTAGGACTTGATTATATATGTAATAGGGACTGGGGTCTGTATGACCTGGACGTTTAGATTAATTATATAATTTGAAAGTAGGACCTTGATTACATATGTAACAGTGGGGACCTAATCTTACCTGTAATAGACAAACCTAACCCTAATACCTTAGTATAATAGTAATAGCAATATAATACTAATCCTAGAGTATAATTTAGTAGCTAATATAGTAAGATATTTACCTCCCTATAGCTACTAATATTTAGCTGCTTTTCTAGGGTATGCCTCTTACTGCCTTATTATACTAAATAAAGTTACTTAGTAGTACTATCTTCTCCCTATATAGCTTTTACTTATTAGCCTTTTAGTAATTTATTAGTAGCTAGATATAAATTATATATATTATAAATAGCTACCTAATCTGCCTAGGTAAAAAGTAAGGAATAACTTTAGGTAAGTTAAAGTAAGTAAGGGACTTATAGTACTATATAATAAAAATAACTTTATTATTAATAATAAAGATATTACAGTTTCTATTAATACTATTAATAAAGTGTAGTCTTATAATCTCTTTTCCTTAGCTAGGCTAGCTTTTTATAATATAAGTAAGGAGCAGTAAAAACTTTTTAAACCTCTTAACTAGCTTAAGGTACTTCTTAATACCTACTTACTTTTACTTATCTATCTAGTTAAGAAGGTTAGTTTTCTAAGAGCTTATAATAAGGTCCTTAAGTATTTTAACTTTCTTTCTAGTAAGACTATTATAATAGATAAAGGACTGCCCTTACTTTATTTATATAAGGTTATTTTTAATACTAGTTAGGAGGATTATAAAGTACTTATTATTATTTTCCTTAAATATTAGCTAACCCTAAAAAAGGTCCTTAGTATTAGCTATTATCTTAGCTACTATAGCCTAAAGGTCTTTTATTAAGATTAGCTTACTTATAAAATATATTATCTTACTTTACTTACTTTAAAATACTATAAGCCTGCTTTCTATCTTCCTTATAATCTTTTTCCTAAATAAGAGTAAGCTTAGTATATAACTTATAGGTAAGTATATAGCCTTATAAAGCTAGGCATTCTAAACCTAGATAAATTATTAGCTAAGGTCTTTTATACTAGCCTGCTTTTAGGTAGGTATAGCCTACTCCCCTAATAGTGCCTATCCTGTAAAGATAAGGCTAGTAAGTATATAGGTAAATAAGTAGGCTAGCTATAGCTGCCCTGTCTTACTATTAATTCCTAGTACGTTAATAAAGTACTATAGTAAGCTTATAAAAGGGTCCCTATTAAGTTACTATATCTAGAAGCCTAATAAGACCTATAGTATTTGCTTTTATAAGCCCTTATTACTATTAGGGCTATTATAGTAGCTACTTAATAGCCTACTCCCCTTAATCTTATCTTTCTCTACCTTATTATTATTTTCCTTAATCTCTTTATCTTCCTTTCTTTATAGATAGGCCTAAAGCTTCTTAAGGTTAGCCTTTTACTTTAATGTAAAGTAAAAGCTATAATTAGCTAGAAAAATCTTTTCTTTTAGTAATAGTATATTAAAGTAGTAGTATAGAAAGCGTTTTATATAGCTTAGGTACTGGTTTATATTAGTCTTTTCTTATAGCAGCCTAAACGGTTAACTATAGGCATTATAAGGGTAGGGGCTAGCTAGTAGTAGTTAGGTTATTAGGGGTATACTTTTTAGTTTACTAATATAGTAGTTAAAAAAAAGTTAATTTAAAGCTTTATTTATATACTATAGTACCTTATTATTACCTTTATTTCCTTAGCTAGGTATTTTACTATAGGCCTAGATATTTATAAGGTTTTTACTAGTAAAGTAGGCTAACTAGCTAGTTTGCTTTAGCTAGTTAGTTATCTTATGCCTTAAGATACCTTTACTTATAACTTTTTATATCTCTTTTTATTTTTCCTGCTATAATAACTATCTTTTAGTAATATAGGTAATTATTATCTAGTTTTCTAGCTAGGTAACTATTATTATTTTTCTTTTTTTTTCTTTTTTCTTTCTTCTTTTACCTCCCTCCCTTTTCTCCCTTTTTCCTTCCTTTCTTTTTACTTTATAAACGTAAAAGTAATAAATTACCCTCTTTAGACTAGTAAAGAAGGTCTGTAGATATATAGTAGCCTAGAGGTCTTTCTAGGTTTTCCTCTTAATTACCTTAGTATTATGCTTATTATTAAAGTATATATATAGGTACTTTTAGCTTAGCATAAGGTACCTGTAGCCTAGCTAGGTATATGTAAAACTATAGTAAATAAGGAAACCCTTAATGGGCTTAGCTAGGTTAGATAAGCTATACTAAGCTAGTTAATTTTCCCTTAGTTTTTTTTTTAGTAACGTAGGTAGTAGGCCTTTATAATAGTAAATAAGGTTACTGTAAACTTAATAGCTAAGATTTAGGTAGTAATTCTTTAGGTAGCTTTCTAAGTTATAGAAATAGACTGTATAGCTATAAAAAGCATAGATTAGTAACTAATATTTTTTATTATAAAGAAGCTACTTTCTTTTACCTTTTTCTCTTTCTAGCCTATTTATTTTTCTTTTTACTACCTAGGTATTACTATTAGTATTACTAAGTAGTAAGTCTAGTAAGTACTATTAGGCTATTATAGCTATAATTAATTAGTTAGGTTATATATATAGTTAGATAAATAATAATTTAGCTAGCTAGTTATAGCTAGCCTTTTTAGATTAAGATAGGATAGGATAGAGAGAAAAAGAGAGGGGGGGGGCGTAGGTAGACTGCCCTGGCTTACCCTAAGGACTAAAGTAAAGGCTTAGGGTTAACTCTAAGTCTATAATTAGCTGCTTATAAGGTTAGTAGTTTAGGGTTAGTAGTTTAGCCTCCCTGCTATCTATCCTGTCTTTACTAGACAGGGGTTTCTTATATTATTATTAGCCTATACTATTTTTCAGAGGTTAGTAGTTTAGCCTAAACTACTAGTAGCCTCCTGGTTAGGGTGCCCTTTTTATTACTTTTAATATAGTATAGGAATATTTATATAGAACTAAAGGCAGCTTTAAATTAACTTAGCTACTTAATATGCCTTTAGGAGCCCTTTTTACTAGTAGTATTAAAGCCTAAGTACTACTAGCTTATTTAAAAGAGGTATTATAATATTAAAAACTATAGTAGTTAGATTATTTATAGTATATAGTTTTCTTATTGCTTTATTAATATACTTCTAGCTAGTATAACTAGCTATATAGGCCTATTTGCCTATTTATATAACCTTAAAAAGTCTGCTAGGTCTAGCTATAATAGTAAGTATAATCTATATAGCTTTATACTAGAGTATAGGCTTTTAGAAAAGATACTTACTTTATTACCTTGCTGCTAAGGCCAGAGCCTTCTAGGTTATATAAAGTAATATATTTAAAGAGCAGTTAGGTTATTTAACTAGAGCTACTCTTTATATATAATACAATTTTAGATTAGGTACTTAAAGGTTTTACTTTTTTAGTTAACCTATACCTTTATAGACCTGGCTAGATTTACCTTTTCTTATATACCTTTTAAAACTATTTTAGTAAGCTATATACTAAAGCTACCTTATAGGCTACTTTTTATTTTTTATAATATTTATTTATATAGGAAAATAAAAAAATTAACTTATAGCTACTAAACTATAAAACTATTTTATATACTTTTTTTAGAAAGTTTATAAACTAACTATTTTAACTAAGGCAAATTAAATAGTAATAGTCTTATTTTTATATAGGGCCTGTAATAGCTAGAAGGAGTAATTAAAGTTTAGTATAGGGTAGGTAAGACTAGTAGGGGGTTTTTTAAGGCTAATTACGTAGCACGCTAGCTAACCTGCTTTATTCTTTTTCTAATAAAGTATTATAATAAATACTACTATAGTATTAGTTATCTTCTGCCTATATACTAGCTTACTATACTTTTAACCTAGCTAGTCCTTATAATCTTACTGGCTTTTAAACTCCTGCCTAGCTACTTCTTATATCTATAGCAGTAAATTAGCCTTTATAGTTATAGCTAGTACTATAGGGATTACTATATACCTTTACTACTAGTATAAGGCCCTCTTTATCTTATAGCTATCTTAGTAAAGCTTTTATAATATATAATAGTAAAAATAGCTAAGGAACTATACTTACTAGTCCTTCTTATAGTTAATAAGACCTTAGAACTCTATATAGCTAGTAAAGGATAGGTTCTTTATCCCTGCTATTAACTAGTAGTTACTTTATATATACCTAGCCTCCTTAATACTATTAAATATCTAGTAGATATAATAGCCTATCTTACTAAGCTTCTTAACCTTTTCTAGGGCAGATTTTAGGACTTTAAGGGTATAGGTATCTTACCTGCTTTAGGCATATAAGGTAATAATCTTTTATACTAATAGCTTACTTTTTTATACTAGCTTATTACTATAATAGTTATTATATCTTATAACTATAGCCTTACTATTATTACTAAGGTCTTTATAGTCTTATAGGTTATTATCTAGGCATTGGCTAAGTAGCTAATATTAGTATCCTTAGGTTTAGATTAGCTTATATACTTCCTATATACTTATATCTAAGCAGGCCTTACCTATAATATCCTTATCTAGCTAGTCCTTATTTTTAATAATAACCTTAGCTATTATAGGCTCCCTAGCTTGCCTGGCCTGCCTAGCTTTCTAGGTATAGTTAATAATACTAAAAGGTACCTTAAGGTAAATAATATAAAAAATACTAGTAATATTAATACCTATACTTAGAGCTACTATTATTACTATATAGGAAGCCTTGCCTTAAAGCTATGCCTAGAAACCTTTTTTATATTAAGTAATAAACTGTAAGTTACTATTATTATATAAGGTATAGTAGTAGTAGTAGTTAAGCTAGTAGGCAAGGGCCTTATATTTTGCCTAGCTAGTATAGTATATAATACCTTTCTTCTTTACTAATAAGTTTAGTAATTATACCTTAACCTGCCTCTTTACTTCTATTATACCTTACTTATTACAGATATAAAGGATAGTATATTATATATTTAGCTAGTAACTTAAGGCCTGTATATAAAGCGGGTTTTATAGCTATATAGCCTCCTTAAAGTTATACTAGTAAAGTAGTAGTAAGGTCCTGGTTAGGAAGATAAAGGGATAGCCTAGGCTTTATAGGAAAATAAGGCTTTAGAGCTTTAAGCAGTAAGTCTTAGTAGCTATAAAGGTTAGGTAGTACTTATTAATAACTATATAGTCTAGCCTCTTATTAATACTTAAGTTAGCTACTTATTACAGGAAGTTATTAGTTATAGCTACCTTAACTAATATAAGTATAATCCTAGGCTAAGATAACTATACCTTAGGCTAGGGCTTATAATCTAGGCTAGTATTAATATAGTATTAAATAAGCTACTTTTTAAGCTTAGTATATAGAGCTATTATAATTATAATACTTATACTTACTAGTATAGCTAGGACTATAAAGACTAAGCTTTTACTACTACTTATTAGCAGTACTGCTATAAGTAGGCTTTACTAAGCTATAGCTTGCTTTATAGCCTTTTTCTACTAAGGTAATTAAAATTAGGTATTATTATTATGTAGTATTGCCTGTAGTATCTATATAATTATATCTTCCTTCTCTTTTTTATTTTCCTGCTTATTTTTCTCTTTTACCTTTATCTTACTTATTTATAATGTCTTAAGGGATATAAGCTTAGCCTGCTTTCTAGGGAAGTATCTTTCCCTTACCTCTCTATCTTATCTAGGAATAGGCTTAACCTTCTTACCTAATAGTAATAATAGTAGTAATAGGCTCTTATTATAGCTAAGGAACTTATACTAGTAATAGCTTACCTGCCTAAAGATCTCTAGGGACTTAGCTATTAAGTATTTTAGTATATTAATTATAATACTATAGTTAGTAGCTATTTAGCTAGTATAAGAGATAGCTAGGTTATCTAGTACTTTATATTACTTTAACTTATTATAATTATCCTTACTATTTTTAAAGTTAGCCTAGCTAGCTTCTTAGTTATAAGTATACTTCTTACTAATAGTAATAGTAATATAGTACTAATCTTAAAGTATAATTTAGTAGCTAATATAGTAAGATATTTACTTTTTTATAGCTACTAATATTTAGCTGCTTTTTTAGGGCATTCTTCCTACTGCCTTATTATACTAGATAAAGTTACTTAGCAGTACTATTTTTTTCCTATATAGCTTTTACTTATTAGCCTCCTAGTAATTTATTAGTAACTAGATATAGATTATATATATTATAAATAGCTACCTAACCTGCCTAGGTAAGAAGTAAGGGATAACTTTAGGTAAGTTAAAGTAGGTAAGGGACTTATAGTACTATGTAATAAGAATAACCTTGCTATTAATAATAAAGATATTATAGTTCTTATTAATACTATTAATAAGGCGTAGTCCTGTAATCTCTTTTCCTTAGCTAGGTTAGCTTTTTATAATATAAGTAAGGAGTAGTAAGAACTCCTTAAACTTCTTAACTAGCTTAAAGTACTTCCTAATGCCTGCCTACTTTTACTTACCTATCTAGTTAAGAAGATTAGTTTTCTAGAAGCTTATAATAAGGTACTTAAGTATCTTAACTTCCTTTTTAGTAAGACTATTATAATAAATAAAAGATTACTTTTACCTTATTTATATTAGGTTATTCTTAATACTAGCTAGAAGGATTATAAAGTACTTATTATTACTTTCCTTAAATATTAGCTAACTTTAAAGGAGGTTCTTAGTATTAGCTATTATTTTAGCTACTATTATTTAGAGGTCTTTTATTAGGATTAGCTTGCCTATAAAGTATATTATCTTGCTTTATTTACTTTAAGATACTATAAACCTACTTTCTATTTTCCTTATAATCTTTTTTCTAAATAAGAGTAAGCTTAGTATATAACCTATAGGTAAGTATATAGCTTTATAGAACTAGGTATCCTAGACCTAGGTAAATTATTAAGTAAAATCTTTTATACTGGCCTGCTTCTAGGTAAGTATAGCCTACTTCCTTAATAGTACCTATTTTATAAAGATAAGACTGGTAAGTATATAGGTAAATAGGTAGGCTAGATATAGCTACCTTGTTTTACTATTAATCCCTAGTATACTAATAAAGTGCTATAGTAGGCTTATAAAAGGGTCCCTATTAAGTTACTACGTTTAGAAGCCTACTAAGACCTATAGTATTTACTTTTATAGGCCTTTATTGCTATTAGGGCTATTAGAGCTATTATAGCAGCTACTTAATAGCCTGTTTTCCTTAATCTTATCCTCCTTTACTTTATTATTATTTTTCTTAGTCTTTTTATTTTCCTTCCTTTATAGATAGGCCTAGAGTTTTTTAAGGTTAGCCCTTTATTTTAATATAAAGTAAAAGCTATAGTTAGCTAGGAGGACCTTTTTTTTTAGTAATAGTATATTAAGGCAGTAGTATAGAAAGTATTTTATATAGCTTAGGTACTAGTTTATACTGGTCTTTTCTTATAGTAGCCTAAACAGTTAACTATAGGCATTATAAGGATAGGGGCTAGCTAGTAGTAGTTAGGCTATTAGGGGTATGCTTTTTAGTCTATTAATATAGTAGTTAAAGAAGAGTTGGTTTAAAGCTGTATTTATATACTATAGTACCTTATTATTACTTTTATTTCCTTAGCTAGGTATCTTACTATAGGCCTAGATATCTATAAGATTCCTGCTAGTAAAGTAAGCTAACTAGCTAGTTTGCTTTAGCTAGTTAGTTATCTTATACCTTAAGATACTTTTATTTATAACTTTTTATATCTCTTTTTATTCTTTTTACTATAGTAACTATTTTTTAGTAATATAAGTAATTATTATCTAGTCTTCTGGCTAGGTAGCTATTATTACTTTTCTTTTTTTTCTTTTCCTTTTTTTTTTACCTTTTCCTTTTTCCTTTCTTTTTCCTTTCTTTTTTCTTACTTTATAAATATAAAAGTAATAGATTGCTTTCTTTAGACCAGTAAAGAAGGTCTATAGATATATAGTAGCCTAGAGGTCCCCCTAGGTCTTCCTCTTGGCTGCCTTAGTGTTATACTTATTATTAAAGTATATATATAGGTACTTCTAGCTTAGTATAAGGTACCTATAGCCTAGCTAGGTATATATAAAACTATAGTAAATAGGAAGACCTTTAATAGGCTTAGCTAGGTTAGATAAGCTATACTAAGCTAGTTAATTTTCCCTTAGTCTTTCTTTTAGTAGTATTAGTAGTAAGCCTTTATAATAGTAAATAAGATTACTATAGACTTAATAGCTAAGATCTAGGTAGTAATCCTTTAGGTAGCTTTCTAGGTTATAGAAATAGACTATATAGCTATAAAAGGTATAGATTAGTAACTAGTATTTTTTATTATAAAAAAGCTACCTTTTTTTACCTTTCTCTCTTTTTAACCTATCTGTTCTTTTCCTTATTGCCTAGGTATTACTATTAGTATTACTAGGTAGTAAGTCTAGTAGGTACTATTAGGCTATTATAGTTATAGTTAATTAGTTAGGTTATATATATAGTTAGATAAATAATAATTTAGCTAGTTAGTTATAGCTAGCCTTTCTAGATTATAAAGATCTAGGATAAAAAGAAAAAGAAAGAGGTAGTATAGGTAAATAGATAGATAGATAAATAGATAGATAGATAGACTATCCTAGTTTCTTTTTTTTCTTTTTTTTTTTTATATTTATTTATTATATCTTTCTTCTTTTTTACTTTATATTACTTTTTCTGTTTTTTTTTTTCCTGCCCTGGTTTACCTTAAGAGGACTAAAGTAAAGACTTAGGGTTAACTCTAAGTCTGTAATTAGCTGCTTATAAGGTTAGTAGTTTAGGGTTAGTAGTTTGGCCCCCCTGTTATCTATTCTGTTTTTACTGGATAGGGTTTCTTTATATTTTAATTAGCCTGTACTATTCTTAGAGGTTAGCAGTTTGGCCTAAATTGCTAGTAGCCTAGTAGTTAGGGTTAATTACCTTAGATAGGCCTTAAATACTAGAAAGCTAATGCAGTACCTTCTTAAATAGAAGTAGCTATGTAATATATATTACTATTATTAAGCTTAGGCCCTTAGGTAAGAAATGTATTACCTTTTAGCCCTGCTTACTATTTAAGCCTTTGCTTTTATTCTAGTTTATAATTAGTATTATCTATCTATTAAAGATAAATATATTCTTTAGTAGCTATTTAGTATTATAGTGTTTTAGTATTAATATTTCTAGACCTTACCTAGGCTATTTTCCTTATATATATATAACTAGGAATATACTTAACTAGAACTGCTATAGCTAGCTAAGATACTTTTTTATTGCCTGTCTCTGGCACTTAACCTAATTACTACTATTCCTTATATTAATAGTCTTTTATAGCATTATGCCTATTAGCCTTATTAACTTCTTAGCTCCTGCCTTTAGCTATAAATTCCTCTAGTTTATTATAAATAACTGCCCTGGGCCTTTAAATACTAAGCTATTAGTAATATCTTATAGTTATATTACCTTATAGATTTAACTCTATTGCCTGCCTATAAGCTTATCTAGCTAGCCCTTAGCTTTTTATATAAGTGCCTGTGCTATTTACTAAAAGCTGCTTATAGTAATCTTATTACCTAGATAGTTAAGTATTATACTATTACTGTCCTATAGTACCCTTACTTGCCTACTTTCCTAATTATAGTAGCCCTATCTATATATTATTTACTAAATAATAGTACTAAATAGTATATATAAGCTAGTTATAAGCTAATTATAATAACCTTTCTAGAACTAATTAATAGCTATAAAACTTATATTATAAGTTAAGTCCTTTAAGTTATATAGGTTATCTTTAAAGAAGTACTTTAGTATTAAAATCTACCTATACTATAAGAAGCTAATAAGAAACTAAGTATATATATAGGACGGAACCTACGTGCTATTCTCTTTAATACTTAGTATAGCTATAAAGTAAAGTAGCAGGTTATAATATTACTTCTTTTTAAGCTTTTACTTAATTAACTTAATATAGAAGTTAAAAATAGCCTTATTAAGTGCCTTTTTATTAAGGTCTCTCTTTTCTTTACCCTTAGTACTTTTTTTATTACTATTACTTTCTTTACTAACTTTTAAGACTTATTATTACCTTTACTTCTTTTTCTTATTTATAATAGTATTAAGTTACTAGATAATATTAACTAGAGAATTTTACTAGTTTTTAGTAAATTAAATACTATACTTTACCTTAGCTTTATTATATCTAAGTAGCTAGATCTGGATATAATAGTATAAGTACTACTACTAGTATATACTATACCTATCTATTATATTTAACTACTGCTTTTAGCTAAATAAAGTTAATACTAGCTTAGCTAGGTTAATGCTACTAAGCTATTTAAGTATTTTATCTAGTACCCTATCTAGCCTTTTTATATAATGGCTAAGTTTATGCTAGAAGCTTTTAGTTAACTTATATAGCCTTTGGTTTACTTTATAGTACTTGCAGGGCTATATTTACTACTTAATTGTAGTAAAAGCTAGTAATAGTCTTGCTTAGTATAGTATTAGTTTATCCCTTTACTGTAAGTATACTAACTATTTTATAAACTATACCTATCTTAACTTAGTATTAACTTTACCTAATGCTTTTACCTAATATTACTATTCTATCTTTACTTTCTTTAAATCCTTCTTATATACTTAAATAGTTTATAGTAGTAAAGTATCCTTAGCTACGGTATTGTTAATATATTTTATAGCTAGACTACTATTAGTATTAGTGCCCTGCACTAGGTTAATAATCTAGTACCTTATATATAGGGCTTTATATAGTAACTAAAGTATTATATACTTCTAGCTATACTTACTTTTTACTTACATTTAGTGTTTATTATAGGTCTTATATATAAAAAAATTTAACTTATTATAGGTTAGAAAGTAATAGCTTTTACTCTTATAGCTAAACCTTTTATATATCCTTAGCCCTAGGATTAGTATATTTCTATCTAGTAGTAGTTATATATTCTTATTTATTAGGTCTTGTAGTATCTGGAGGCACTACCTTAATAGTAAGAATAATGCTATAAATATAATTACTACTTATAGCTACTCCTTAATAGTTTTATAGTAGTTATAGTAATAATGCTTTACCTTATCTACTTTAGGCTTAATAGCTGCCTTATAGATTAAATAAAGTAAGATATTAAGTTACTTATAAAGCTAGATTACTTAGTTTACTATATTATCTATTATAGTTATAGTAGTAACTAGGCTATTAATATAATACTTAAATCTAGCTAAGTTTAAATAATAATACTATTATTATTTATTATAACTTCTATTAAACTTGTTTTTATTATTACTATAGTAATATATAAACTTTATTTTAAATTATTATTTACTTATATTTAATTAATTAATTAAACTCTTTTTTCCCTTGCTATTTTCTGGCTTTATTATTAGTATTTAGTGTTAGTTCTTTGTTAACTTAGGGTTAGGGTTTATCTGCTTTAGACCTAATTATTGCTGCTGTCCTGGGGGAATGTTATCCTGGGTGAATAGCCTGTGTATTACCTGTAACTGCTATATAATTTTGCTAACCCTAAGTGTTTATTTAGCTAGAATAATACCTAGACTAGAGGCCAGGTACCTTTATAGGTCCTATTTAATCTGAATTTCTTCTTTAGGTGTTATTAGATCTTTTACTTTATCTTTAGTATAGGATTAAATATAGATATTATTATCTTATTCTGTAATTACTTTTTCTTTAGCTTATTTAGTATATTTAAAAGCTTTACTATACTATATATAGTTTCTGTATTTATTATATTATAGTATAATTTCTATATTTTAAATTATCTAGTTTACTTTTTATTTAATTTTCTTAGCTTTAAAGTCTTAACTAGCTTTTAATACTAATATATAGTTTAAATTACTATAGTATTAGTTTAGTCTTATAGTTTTAATAGGAATCTTATTTATATTTATATAGTTATTTAACTAAATAATTTTATCTTAGACTTTAATAAGTATTTCTATTTTTATAAATATTTAGTTTATTATATTATTAAGTTTATAATTAAATTCTTATATACTAGGTTTATTATCTAGATTAGGGTTAACTTCCTTTTCTTTTCTAACTATAGTAATAACTTTTTTTAGTTATTTTAGACTTTTTTAGTTTTAAAACTAGTATCTATTTAAGTCTAATATTATTATTTTACTTGTTTTTTTTATATAGTTTCTTTTTCCTTTAGTTTTATTATTTTTTTATTTTTTCTTTTTACTTAAGGTATAGTATTTTTAATGTTAGTACTAAGTGTCCTAGAACAGGTTATTATTCTTAGGGAATATATAGATAGTACTTTTTAAGTATTTATTCCTTACTAAGGAATAGGTTATATATATAGATTAGAATCCTAGTCTTATTTATATAGGGTATTATATAATTATTATATCTATCCTTTCTAGTTATATTAACTATTTTAATTACTATTTACAGTTTATTATTATTTTTTTTAGTAGTACTAATAGTCTTTCTTTCTAGTACTAGTTTGTATTTTTAGTTAGTCTTAATAAGGTTCTTATATTTTTAATTAAAATATCCTTTTTTACTATAGTTTTAGTAAGTAATCTTAGATTTATTTCTCTTAGTTATTCTAATAGTTATAAGTCCTAGTTTAGTTTTATATTAAGTATTAACTTACTATATTTTTTCTTAATTAGTATAGTACTATAGTTTATTATTATTTTATAGTTTATTTTAAGAGTTATAGGTTCTTTATATAAACTATTAATTATTAATCTTAATAGTTATATTAATATATTTTACTAAGGTCTTTAGTTAATTTTCTTTTTAAAGTTTAGCTTATACTAGTTCCTTAAGTATATTAAAGAAAAATAATATTAGTAAATCTTAGTCCTAGGGTAATTTACTTATAAGTTCTAGGAACTTTACTCCTAGGGTTAAAGCTAATCCTATTTATTTAAGAGCTTTAATTTATCTTTCTGTATATCCTTTTTTATTAATAGTTCTAAAGGCTATTTTAAGTATTTCTTTTATTTTATATTATCTATTTAGTTTAAAGAGTAAGGCAGTTCTTGGCTATAGGTAAACTAGTAGGTTATTTATATAATTTTTTATAATAGGTTAGAACTATTTAGCAGCGGTTTTAGTAAGTCTTCTAGCTATATATATTACTTTAGTAATATTATTATAAAACTGGTTTAGGTAGTAGGTAATAAAGGCTTTACTTTAAGTAAGGAATATAAGTAGCTTACTAAAGGTATTATTAAAAAGCTTAGGCAGGTTAGGCTTAAGGATTTTACTAAGGTCTTTCCTATTACTAGCTAATATTATTAGGTTATATATTTCCTGTTAGGTAGTAGTGTTATTTTATTACTATTACTATTGGAGTGCTATAGCTTTTTCTAATATTTAGTATATCTTATTTAACTTATTAGTAATATTCCTAAGTTATTCTTAAAGTTATTTAACTTCTTTATTATTATTTTAGGATAAGTTATTTATATTTTCTATATTTTAGTTAGTTAGTAGGTAGTTTACTAAACTAGTATTAATAGGTATAGCAGGTAAATATCCCTAAAGGTTAGTAGTGCCTTGCTAGTAAATAGGGTTAATGTTTATAGATATTATATTTATATTACTTAGTATTATATAGTATAGTCTAAATAAGAGCTATTAATATATAATAGTTAGGTTTAACTGTATTAAACTAAGCTATGCTTGGGTTTATTATTAGTAGATTGCATAAGGTATATACTAAGTATTATTAAAGTATTATATCTCTTAATAGTAGATTAATATATATTAAGCTTAGTTAATGTAAAGAAGTGTTATTAATAGCTAGTAAGCTAAGTTCTATCTAATGCTAAATAAATGTTCTTATATACTAGCTAAGTAATATATTAGTATATTAAGGTTTAAGGACTAAGATGTTTAAACTTTAGTCCTGGACTGTAATGGTAGATCCTTGGTCTGTATTTAATTAATGCTTTAGTTATAGACTAAGATAAGAATTATTAGTTTATAATAATTAGTAAGAATTTTTTATAGGTAATACGTAACGTAACCGTTATGGTTATAACACTTTACCTCTTTTTTTTTCTTTTATTTCCCTAAATAATACCCTTATCTTTATTTTCTTTACTTTCCTTACCTTTCTTTTTTATTTTTATTTTCTTTTTTTTATTATATACTTTTTACTTTATATAATATTACTATATTAACTCTTATTATTACTTTTTTAAACCCTTTTTTTATTTTTTACTTTTACTTTATATATTTATATCTTTTTAACCCTAACCTTTACTTTAATATACTAACTCTTAATATCTTTTATTTCTCTTTTTTTTATTAATTTATTTTATTTCCTTTTTTTTTTTTTTTTTCCTTATAATTTTAATTTTTAATATTACTTTATTTTTAATCTTATATTATCTTTTACTTAATCCTTATTAAAACTTTATAACTTTAATATATTTATTCTTATTATTACCTTAAATCTCTTTATACTTTATAATCCTAACCCTTTATTCTTCCCCTTTACTTAACCTTTTCTATTTTTTTATTCTTTTACTTACTTTATATTCTTTTTTATATATTTTTCTTCCTTTTTTTTTTTTTTTCTTTTTTTTTTATTTTTTTTTTATATAAAATATTATATATTTTTTTTATATTTTATTTCTTTAACTTTATATATTACTATTTTTATAACTATTTTTAACTTTATATTTATTTTATTCTTATTATCCTTTTTTTTACCTATTTCTCTTTTTACCTTTTCTTTTTATATTTCTATTTATTTTTAATTTTACTTTAACTCCCTCCCTTCCTTATCTTTTATTTTTTACCTTTTCTTTTCCTTTTTCTTTTAATACTATTACTATTACTACTACTTTTTCCCTTATCCTAACCCTTTTACATATTCCTTTACCTAACTATTACTTTAACTCTTAACTCTAACCCTTTAATATACTTTTCCTCTTTTAACTATCTTTTAACCCTAACTTTAATATCTTTATTTTCTTTTATAATTTTATCTTTTCTTTTCTTTCTCCTTACCTCTTCTTTATAACTTATATATTTATATTTTCTCTTACTTTTTTATCCTTTTCCTTTACCTTCCCTTTACCTATTATCTCTTTCTTACCTATATTAATTTCAAACTTATTATATTTAATTTTCCTCTCTTTTTCTTTAATTTATTAAATTAAACCTTTATAACCTTAAAACCTGCCTTATCTTTACTTAACCTTAACTTTTAAAACTAACATTACCTTTATTCTTTTTTTTTAAATTTTATTTACTTTATTTTTACTTTATATTAACTCTACCCTTTTTTCTCTATTTTATTTTATATATCTTTTTATTTATTTATTTCCTTTTATATATTATTCTTTCTTTTCTTTTTACTACTCTCTTTAATCCCTTAACTATTACTTTATTTTTTATTTTTTTTAACTTTTACTCTCTTCTGTTTTTAATTTATACCTATTCTTTTTTATTTTATCTTATCTCTTTACTTTATATACTCTTTCTATATTATTTCTTACTTTACTTTATAACTTTTCTTCTTATTTCTTTATTACTTTTATTCTTTATCCTATATATATACTTTTTTTCCCCTTAACCCTAACCCTAACTTTATTTACCTTATTACTAACTATATCTCTATTGCTTCTTATACCTACTCTATTTTAATCTTTAAATTAATATAACTAACTTACTTATATCCCTCCTCCTGCCTTACCTACCCTATATCTTTACTTTTTACTTTATAATTATTTTAATACCTTATACCTTACTCTTTATTTTAACCTCTTTTTACTACCTTATACCCTTACTATTTTACTACTTTTTACTTTTATATATTATTTTTCCTTTATTTTATATATATTTTATATTATTTCTTTTTTATTACTTAATATTCTTTTACTTTTATTATCTTTTTAATTATTTTATTTACTTTTTTTTACTACCTTCTTACTTTTGTACTTAATATATATATAACCTAATATATCTAATTTATTTATATCTCTCTCTACTTAACTAAACCTCCTAACTACTTATATATACTATTTATTATAAACCTATTACTAATATTAACTCTATTTACTTTTATTATTTCTAATATCTTATTTACTTACTCTTTACCTATTTAAATCCTTAACCTAATATATATCTAAACTAATAACTCTATATACTAATATTCTTTTCTATATATTTTCTTAAAACGTTATTTATTATTATTTACTACTTTCTATACCTAATATATCCTTTATAGTAATCTATAACTAAAATACCCTAAAAAATCTTTAAACCTTTTCCTTTTAAATATTTACTTTTTAACTTTTTTAATACCTTTTATAAATAACTCCTATAAATCTAAACCTTTTATTAAATATATATTTATTATATATTAAACCTTATCTTTACTTCCTTTTACTTTATATATAATATAATACTTACTTTAATTATTTAATTTTACCTTAAAATTTACTATATCTTTTACCTCCTTTATTACCTATACTACCTACTCTATCTCTACTTACTAAATTAACCTTTTACTCCTTTTATAATTTACCTTAATTACTACTACTACCCTTACTAACTTCTCCTTACCTTTACTTTATATACTAACCTATAATATATCTTTCCTTAATACTTATATTTCTATCTATAATATATACTCCTTATATATATTATAATACTTTTCTTTACCTACTTTATACCTTACTTACCCTATAAACCTATCTATTTTATAATCTAAAACCTTATACTAATACTCTTTACTTTCTATAAACTTTATAATATTTTCCTTTTACTTATATATATATTTCCTTACTACTCCCTTCCTCCTAATACTATTATTATTACTTTAATTTCTTTCCTTTTCCCTTTTTATTTAAATCCCTTACTATTCTTTTATCTATAAACTCTATACTATAATAATAAACTTACTTTTCTTTCTATCTTGCCTCCTTTAGCTACTTTTCTATATAAAATCTTATAATTTACATAGTATTTCTATATAAACTACTAACCTAATATCTAGTATATTGACCTCTAATTCTAATATATTTATTATAATAATTTAACCTAACTTCCCCCTAATACTTATTCTTTACTTCTTTATTTATTTTACCTTATTCTTTATACTTCCTGCCTTATTTTAATATTTAATATAATTTAATAATACTATAATTTTCTTTACCTTTTTAATTATACCTTTATATATAACTACTTTTCCTTTACTATAATTTACTTCTATTTATATCTTTACTACTTTATAAACCTGCTTTATAATATTATTTTCCTTTTTATTTTTATTATTCCTTATTATTAATCTATTCTGCCTTTATTACCTTGCCCCTTTCTGCACTGCTTACTAACTACTATAACCTACTCCTTCTTTTTCCTTATCCTTAATAATCTCTATCTAGTACTTAATATTTTACTATATTATTTATTCTTAGAATAAATATATATATTTAGCTTTAAACCCTAACTATATATATAATAACTACTTTTCTATTTTTTTTAATATTACTATTAAATAAATAACCTATAATCTAAACTCCTATAATACTAACCCTAACTACCTAATCTATAGCTAGAATATTTTTATTTACTTTAATACTATATAATACTTATTTACTACTACTTAGTCTAACTTTTTCTATTTATATATTCTTTTTATAAATAATTAAAACCCTTTTATTATAGCTAATTCTAGTGTTATAAATACTAATAATATACCTTATTATACTCCCTAGCTTTTTTATATATATCTATTAATCCCTATCTTTCTATACTACTCCTTTATATTATTTTTTAATACTACTAATAGTATTACTATAATTATTATACTATTTAGTATATAAAATACTAGTAATATAAATATTAAACTTTTACTACCTCTAGTTAGTATTATTTATATAATTAGCCTATCCTTATATACTATAGTTTAGATTATAGCTTCCTATAACCCTTAAAACTTAGCTAACTTACTTATTATTTACTTTAACTGCCCTCTTATATTAGTCCTATATAATTACTTAAACTACTACCTATATATATTTTCTTACTTTATTTTAAACTTTATTTAACCTTACTTTAATTCTATCTTACTACTATACTTTATATAGTCTTTAGCCCTAAACCTAAAAAATATATACTATTTTATACTAACTTTTTAAAACTT
Organism: Fusarium fracticaudum; assembly: GCA_003353625.1. Taxonomy (NCBI): domain Eukaryota; kingdom Fungi; phylum Ascomycota; class Sordariomycetes; order Hypocreales; family Nectriaceae; genus Fusarium; species Fusarium fracticaudum. The sequence goes on from PDNT01000004.1 coordinate 48,431, forward strand.
ATTCTAGCTTCTTATTATCCTTATATTACCCTATCTATATAATCTTATATATATTAACCCTATAATATATAATCTATATCCTGCCTGTAAATTATATATACTATTTACTAACCTTTCTCCTTCTTTATCCTCTTCTTTATTTTCTATTTTTAATAATTTAAATAATTTATCTAAAAACCGGTTTATAATTCTAATTATAATATATCTTTATATACTAATATTTAATTGCTTTCTAGTAAATTTTACACTGTATTATTATAATACCCTTTATACTTAATTATTTATTTACTTCTATTCTTAAAACTATTTTATAAATACTTTCTCCTTTTCCTTATTATTCTTATCCTTACTATTATTATTAACTACTACCTTTTTTATCTTTATATCTCTTTTTATTATTATATTACCTTTCTTTTCTTTCCTACCTTCCTAACTTATAACCTTATTAGCCTATAAAAATACACTTTTTTTCTATCTCTTTTTTACCTTACCCTATACCTTCTACTAAAACAGTAAAACTAACTATATATACTATATTAATAACTCTTTAAATTCTTATAGTAAATATTAATATATTACCTTTATCTTACTTAATTTTTAGAACCCTTTATAATATATTACTAATAAATATACTATCCCCTGATATATTAATATATTTTATATTTTACTATTACTTATATTAAATATTTATAATCCTAATATTTCTAATATTTATATTAGTATCCCTGCTAAATATAATAATTTAACCTATTCTAATTTCTAGAATTTCTTAACTACTTATTTATACCTTTATATAGTACCTATCCTATATAGTTAACTGTTCTATAACCCTTTTATTAACTATACCTTATACTTCTCCTTAGAACTTAATAACTAGTTTATAACCTAATCCTTCCCCTTATAAACTTACTATTTATTCCTATTATTACTTAAAAATAAATATCTAATCTCCTTTTATCTATAATTATCTTTAATCCTTAACTACAGTATCCTTAGTAATATTTCCTATATTCTCTTTATATTATTAACTATTATTAATTTAGCTAATATCTTTCTTACCTTTACTAATATATTATATAATATATCTAATATCTTCCCTATACTTAATTAAATCTTCCTATATATAATATTATCTCTATACTAATTAATTATTTCTATACCTAGCATTATAAATCTAATCTTTATCCTATATATCCTTATATTAATAATCTAATTTATTAATATTAGATTAGCCTTATTCCTTTTTAGTATTTATATTATAAACCGCTATACTTTATACTAAATAATTTAAAATAACCTTATTACTTCTTTTTATACCTTTTTCTAGCTTATAATCTGCTATAATTATAATACTTTCTCTTAGTATTCCTTTATTAACTAATATAATACTAAATACTTAGCTACCTTAATAATAGCTAAATATACTAGTATATACTTTATTAGTATTAACTACTTACTATAATCTAATATACCTATTATAGCTAATCTACTAATAATAATACTTTTATAATAATCCCTATTTTTAAATAAATAATTTAAAAATAAAATAATTATATTTAAATATAACCTCTTTAACCTTTTTAATATAAACCTACTTATTATATTAGTTCCTGTAATAACCTGCCTTATATAGTTATTAAATTGCTTTTATAATATAGCCTGTTATATTATTATAAAATATAGTAATTATTTATCTTTATCCTTTAATTTTATTTATTACTAAATATATATTAATATTCTTTACCTTTCCTTATATTTAGGCTATATATTATCCTTTATCTTACTATTAAATAATATTTATATTATTATATAGGCCTCCTTTTACTTAATTTTAAATAATTTAGCTAACCTTAGGCTATATTAAATAGCAGCTTTATATACTTTATCTAATATAAAATTAAATATTGCCTACTTTTACTATAATATAGGCTTATTATCTTTAATTACTTATATTAACTTTTATAATATGTCCAGTTTAAATTTATCTAAATATACTAGCTATCCTGTCTAATTTAACTATAGGCTTATCTCTTACTTATTATAAATATTCTATATCTATACTTTATCTTTACTTTTAAATATATTTTTATTTTTTTAATAAACTTACTTTAAAAACTTAGCTACTTAATTAATACCTTTTTATAGCTAATTTTTATCTTTATAAACCTTAATACTATATTTAACCTTAATAAAACTACTTTTTACTTAGAACTAGAATAATTACTAGTATTATATACTTTCTTTTTATAGTTTCTTAGTTATTATTATTTATCCTATATATTATCCTTTTTTATAGCTACTAATAAAACTATACTTTACTTTATAATAATCTAAAATATACCTATTATCTAATCCTATATACTTATATTTATTATAACCCTTACTATTATCTTTAGGTAGTAATATATATAGGATCTATTTTATAGTTAGTAATAGTAGTTTTTACTTCTTTAACTCTACCTAGTTCTTAATAATACTAGGGATTATATTAATAGCTTCCTATACTTACTTTACTTTAAATTTTATTATTAATATATAGTTATTCTTTAAATATACTAATACTTTATTTGTAATATATATATATTTATATTTTATATAAATAGGGAATAGAAATACTAGTAAATAATAAATAAATAAGTCTATATTATATATATATATTAGAAAATCAGATAGTAACTAGTAGTCTTTTTAGTTATAATACTTAATATTTTTATCTCTTTACTTTTACTATTACTTTCTTTTATCTTGCCTCTTAATTTTAAATATTAAACTTTATTACTAATAGCTTACTCTTTATATCTTATCTAGCTAATTAAACTACTTAAATTATTTACTTTTTATAATATCTTTTAATTAACTCCTAAACTTTAACTTAGTATTATAACTATAAATAAACTAGTTATACCTTAAAAATAAAATAAATAAGTTACCTAAATCTTTGCTTTTTAATAATACTAGTTTTATTAAATTACTTATTATAGTTTTAATTTATACTAACCCCCTATTTCTAATTTATACTTACTTTTTATTATTAATAGCGTAGTTTTAATTTATATAGGATTTTAATTTATATATACTTTATATAATTTAAAATTTAAAATTAGGATTATACTTTTTTAACTAAATTAAGTTATTTCTATTTAGTAATTATAGTAATTTTTTATTTATTTATTTTTATTTTATTATAAAAGATTTTATAATTTAAGTATATTACTTAGTTTTAATAAAAATAGCTTTTTATAAATTTAATAAGTATATTAGTATTTTATAGTACTTTTAAAATGTTATAAATATATACTATATACTTTTCTTTTATATTAAAAAAGATAAGAATATTATCTAAGTAGTAAACTATAAAAATATTAAGATACTTTTATAGTATATTTATAATTATTTTTTAAAATATTATAAAGGTATTTATAAGTTTAAAAGGTATATTATACCACGGCTTGCCTATATCAGGAAATTGTTAGCCTACACCCCTGTTCTTACTACCTGCCCAAATCAGAAATTCTATGCCATGCCACCTAGTGCCGCTTTTCCAGCGCCTATAAATCAGCTAGCCGCCCACCTTGTCGCGCAATGTACCTTTCAAGTCTCCAAGTACCCCCAACTATCTCCCTTTATTTCTCACTTATCACGTATTCCCTCAATAACAACATCTCTTTTTGCCGTCTACAAACAGCATTCTCTGTGTCCACTTTACAACAGCCAGAGAGGCTTATCTTACAGACTCGCGGGCTATAATCCATAAGCTGTTGCCTTTTAACTTCGCTGCTGGACTTTTTCCTGTTTCCCTGCCATCTATACCTACTGGCTGCCTCGCACCATCAGCCCCCTCTCCCTGTCATTAAAGGATCGCACAAATTGCCAATATCAGTAATGCCGATTACCTCTTGCAGCACCAAAGACAATAGCAGCCCATATCCCCGCACACTTAAGTCAATAAAATAGTCCATTGTTTCATACCCTCCTAAAAGAGCGGCTGCCTAAATGGATTGTTCGAGTCCCTGCAGAGGGCATACTAACGCCCGCATTATGATAAGCATGGCTAAGACTTGGCCATGTCATTCATACTTCCCTGCCAATGCACCTTGGCAATACAAAAGTGCCTTCATCAGCTGAGCTTGAATTGCCCCTTTTGGATAAGGAATCCCGATCCTTACCGCAGAGTTGGATGTCGCAGTCCAATCTCCTCAAATTTTAGGCAAGTCTGCCTTGGCCATGATGGTTGAGATGACGTGTCGTGGTCTGGTTGAGACGGCTCTGGCCTTGTTACATCGACCTCAGTGGTCATGAGGATAGGCTGACTTGGCCACGATGGCCGAGGTGACGTGTCGTAGCTTGGTTGAGGAAGTATAGGCATCCAAGTCTGTCTCGAAGGAATTCAGGCGATGCGGTGCGAAGTCGCAACACAGCGCATGGTCTAGACCTTCTGAAATTCCCTCATCAGGAATACATGGGTCGTTTGGTCACTGGTATTTACTCGATATGGCAATTCGAGTCCCTGTTGGCGTCACCTCTGCAAGCTTGGAACGCAGCTATAATGGTCAAGGCCATCACGCTGCATAAGTGTCCGGATGGGCTCGCTTCCGGTTGATCTCGCCAATAAGGAGTGATTCAGATGGCCTCCTGATCTTCTGCGACCTTGTATTATGCCTGCTCGTGAGATGACAATGGCTGCGGACGGTCTGATTAATAGACTACAGACGCCTACTTCCTGGTCATTATATCGCATAAGTGTACGTAGCTGAGAGGCAAGCATGGTCTGCCTCCCGGCCGTCACGCTGCATAAGCCCTCGGATGGGGTCACTTCCGGTCAATTTCGCCAATCAAGGCTCATTCATGTGGCCTCCTGATTATCTTTGGCCTTGTGTTGTATGCGCAAACGAGGCCAAGGCGTTTATGCCTTCCTTTTCCTGGGATAACATCTGACCAACAGACTGGCGACAAGGGCAGGGACCAATCCCATGATTCAAGACATCCGACAAGCTTTGAATGACATTTCATCTCGGCATAATTGTGTTTCCCGAGCTGCACTTTTCAGCTTACCCCCTTCCCGCTTCGCTAATAGCGGGACGGGGCAGGAGGTTGAGCCTTAGGTATAAATGGAGGGTCTTCTCCTAACCTGGCCTTTCAACCTCTTGGTCTTCTCACAATGTCTTTGCTTTGCGATTATCGAGTACATTATCCATTCACATAAGGACTCCGTCATTCATCAAGATGGCCCTCAAATTCAAGCCTTATGATCCTGTGCAACACCAGCAGCAAGCCAAGCAGAGACAGCAAAAGCGCTCGGCAGGACGCTCGACACTCCCTCCGACAAGCACTACATGTATTGGCAGTCTCCCTCTACAATCCTTGGTTGCTGGCCATAAAGGCTCTCGGGTCGACGGTGAGCTTCTTCTATTACCGAACACCGATAATACCCAAGACCCTTATTACGGTTATCCTTCTCCCGAGGAATGCTTGGAATTATGTTCTGCCAAAGACACCACTGTCTCAAGCGCCTATACACCGACCTCAGAGAATCCGCTATCTTACACAGGTCAGGATAACTCATATTCTAGATGTCAACAAACGCTGCTAACTTCTCGTAGACTCTGCTATGGATACCCAAGACGCCAGCTCAAATTCCAGCTATCAAGACGATAGATACAAGGATGACGAGCTAAGCCAAAAGCTTCTGGCGGCGATTGCCATAACACCTTCAACCTCCGAGTTGAACATTAGGGAAAGCGCTTTTAATGTGAATGCCTCAGGTGCCCTGGCACCTATGACAGTTTCTGCGGAGCAGAGCGATAGAGGAATTAGTCAGGTCGAGCACGCTCTATCATCAGATGCCAAAAGCATTCCATCAACTGCCTCAAGCATCAGTACATCAGCGACAGGAACACCGCCCATTTATCAAGAACAAGCCTCCACTTGGAGAAATCAAGGTAAATACTCTGAATTCATAGTCCGTAAGAAAGTTGCTAATAACTATTAGACTCCTTCGTTGACAACAAAGACGGCGCGCAGGATTCCTCCACTATGATGCCTGACTTGGGCGGACTTGATCCCACATCTAAGGATGCGCTATCTGGAGTGGCTCTTCCGGTCCTGGAGTATCAGAACAACATTACTCCAGACTTCCTATCACCTGACTCGATCAGTAGGCTTCTCAGCCAGGATATCCAGGGGTTGCGCTTCCTTGCCTCTGCAGCAAGTACCATAGAGGGGAGCATCACGAAGCCCAGTGTCACGGAGCCTAGCATTTCGGAGCCCAGCTCGGCTGAGAAAACACCGGCTCAAGATGCTGCATCCTCGTCAACAAAGCGATCGTTTTCCGAAAGCGCCACAATTAGTGACTCTCAGCCGTCCAACTCAGAGGTCTGCAAATCATCGAAGCGACCAAGGCTTACATCGATTTCATCAGAGGAAGCTGTTTCTACGTTGCTCGACATCCAGAACATGATCTCGAACCTATTAGCCAAGCGGAACCAGGACCAACCACATAGCCTGATACCTGATGTCAGCGTCCAGTCTATGTCTGACACCATACAGGTGGCCGTGGACGGAGTGGGCGATGATACCGGCGACGATAGCTCAAGCACCGGTTCCAGCTTTGATGATAGTGACAGCGAAACCGAGCTCACCGCTTCACAGCCCCAGGGTTTCCAACACAGAAGTACGCAACGTCGCAGGTGGACAAAGAAGGAGGAGAAGCTCCTTCGGCGACTCAAGAGCACCCAGAAGAGGAACAAAGGCACGCCATTGGACTGTGAGATTGCGAGCAGATTGGGTCGCACAGAGAGCGGCGTAAAGCAACATTGGGGCATTATGTTGCAAAAGAATGGAGGAGAGTATTGATTAGAGGATGCTACCACAAAATCGGCAAAAGGTGTATAAGCAGTCACGAGGTCGCCAGCACAGAAGTACGCAACGTTGCAGGTGGATAAAAGCGAAAGAGAAGCGCCTTCGGCCTCATTTGTCGTGGTTAGAGCCTGGCTTCACTTATCACTTATCGCGTCCCCGCAAGTGGAACTGTCCGGACTTGAGGCTGTTAAGTGGATTAGGGAGGCGCAGCGCTATAGAGACTCGTTACTCAATCGCCATAAGATACAGTTAGAATTAGAAAGTAATATACCCCATATGTCGCTTACTCGCTCTAGAAATCTTCCCCTGCAGCTAATCATAACAAGTCATCCAAGTCTCTCTCATGTCCTGCATCTTTGCACGCCACAAGGTACTCATCGAGCTTCTTCCAGAGTGGGTTCCTCGGATTGTCACGTAACCAATCTTGACAGCGTAGCTGAAGTTTGTAATAATCTGTGCTCTCAGTCGAGGAGTCTGGGGACAGTTTTGTAGCGCCAAGTCTCCTGGTAACTTCGCTGAGTATGTCTGTGAAAGGTTTTGCTCCAGTCCTCCCAGTCCACCCGTCCTGGATGATATCCCCAATAACCTCAGCGCCTTCTGCAATAGTCCATTGGCCAGCCTTTAATGCATCTCTTGTCTGGATAGCGTCTGAATGCGACTGAACATCGGCAAAAGGATCTGTGCCTGAAAGAATAAAATGCAGACATGTCGCCAGGTCAAAGTGATCCGCTATCACATCATTCTCCGATTCAGAGAATGAACTTGAGCCAAAGTCAAAGACCTTCAATGTGCCAGCCTTATCAACACCAAGATTTCGTATCGCAAGATCTCCATTGATAAAGCCGAGGTTTTTCAGCCAGCTAACAGCGTCGAGCAAGTCTAGAACCCATCGGTTTCGATCCATAGGCCTTGCAACTGACCAAACCTTCTCCAAGGGAATGAGCCTTTCGAGGAATAAATAATTGATGCTGCTAGGTTCAAGTCTTTTGGCAAAGTTGCGGTGAGGTTGGACTTGTAGGGCTTCATAGACGGCCATCTCCTTTTCCATAGCAATGAAGCTTTTGATAGAAAGGTCCCAGCAATGAGATAAGTCTATGTCTGGGGAAACTTCATACTGGAATGGAACTTTCACAACAATATCCTTATCAATGCCATAGGTCAGCCCTTGAGATGGCCCATTGCTAAGGAGTTCCTCGGGGACATTTTGGAAAGGCAATATGATAGACATAATGGTTCGTGGTGCACGAAGAGAAGCGACAAGACAAGACAAGGGCGACAGCGTATTAATAGAGGAGGCACTTCAATTATGCAATACTCGGTATTTACTTAACACGATATCCTGATACATTGCATAAACCCCGCATTAGCTTGGCACTCTTAGTTCGTTCCCTTGCCCGCCGCGACACAGTCGTCGCACCATTTGTTCACTCTGTTGTCAGAAATTGAGTGATTGTAGGGTGGATTCTTGCAGGTCGGACCGTTAGGAGCGCTGGCGCAAGGGTATATTTTTTCAACGCCCTCAGATCGGTGATTGCACTTCCGGTAGACCGTTGCAGGTGCTGCTTTGGTGCACATGTTGCGTAATGTGGAAGTAGTTTGCTTTTGCTGGGGATGAAGGTCAGAAAATTAAATAGCTGAACACATGTAACTTACAGGTGATTCTAAAGAATGATACTTGTGGTAAATAAGATGTCTTTGCTTGGGAGAAGCCTAGCTCAACATCGATGCTTCTCGGGGTATTTATACTCTTCATACAGATATGGACGGTCTGATAAAAAAGCTTTTATGTGCGGGGCTGAAGAATGCACTTCTGCCTGCTCCTGGCTAATGGTGCCATGGCCCTGACACTGACCTGTAAGCAGATGCTTGAGGAAGTAGGGGGCGTGTGTGAGGATATGCAAGAGGGTAGCAGTCGGATGCGCCTCCACAATGCAGTTGCCTTCATTTAGTTGCAACTCCAGCGTATAAGTGACTACATGGATGCTATCTAATTTGACATCTTGGATCGGGGTGGACGTTCTCTGTTCCCTCGAAGCGTTGTTGAGCTCCGATTCGAGCCTGATGGAGCTTGCCTGAAGCTTACTATATCCCATGCCTGAGTCTCGAAATCATCTAGAGTCCAAGGCAGATATATATTTTTTCCAAGACATTGGAGGCGAGTTTTTGTTCAATAGGCAAATGACGTCTCAAGCAACTTGAGTAAACGAGAGCTTGATAGAAAGCTAAATATAGGTAAAGGTACCTCCCTTTTACAAAACACTTTTATTTAGCGATGTAAGGGGCCCCGTGCTACATTCGCATCTTCTTGACAGCAGGACCTGGCATCAACGATTCCGATTCGGATAAGATCTTATCGATAATGGGATCGTTCCACCAACGCTTAGGTTCGGGTAAAGTCGGATTGTGGCGGCAATTACATCACAATAACTATCAAGTAAAATGTCTCATTCAGTGATGCTTCCACTATATCCATGAATCCTTCACTGCAAAGTGAAGTAAAGTGTCAAGTCGCTTTCTCCTTCAGTGAGTTTCCGCTACACTTGATCCTTGATTTTTCGATCCTAAATTGCGCAAAAAGAATACTTCCGCTACCTCCATAGATGCTTTACAAAATGTTATTCCCGTAAATTCCACATGTTCGCGCGCCTCGAGTTTCGTCACCACTGTCAATAGTTAGCATGCCATCCAATTTGAGATACGTGGAACGACTTGCTGAAGGCTTCCTTCTCCTCTTTCTTCCCTGAGTGTTGGTTGTCCAAGGTTTATGGAGGAATAGACACTCAGGTCATTTCGGCAGCCACCTTTTGGTTCTGAAGTGGATGATCGTCAGAGAATATTACCTCATACAACAAATAGGCTAGCGAGCATACTTGCTACTTCTTTTCACCGCAATTGGGGCATATCTGGCCGGTAGTAGGGATAATGCCGTTATTACAGAGGTCGCAGTCAGCCATAGTTTGATGAAAGGAGAACAGGCTCTGGATAATGAAATGTTTGAGAACACGAAGTTTTTAGACCATCGGGGCAGCCTCTTTGGCCGCACGTCGGGCACCAACATGCCATCGAATAAAGCGTGAAATAAGAGTGGAGAATTGGGGCGACGGCCGCCAGTGTCATGTGGCACTGTCGAACTTCGTCTAATTGCATCCTCCCCTCACAAGACCCCACCAAACTTCCACCTAAACTACGATCCGCCCAACGTCATCCTCATCCTCCTCAGTCGCGTCAAATTCTTGGCCATCCAGGATGGCGACCTCAGTATACGACAGACTTTTTTCTGAGAATCAAATATCCTCGATAATCACCGAGGAAAGCGCACTTGAGTTCTACCGTGAGCATGGCATCTACTACCTTGAAGATGCTGAGATTGGCAAGTTAGCTGCGAACTCGGGCCGCGCTCTCAGTTTAGAATGCATGGCCGACCTTATCGCTCTTGCCTTAAAAGACCAAGTATGCATGTCCGCTCCTATCTTGTACACTTAAGCTGATATATTTAGCGCGCTCGTAGGATTATCGAGCCTTTCCTTGCTGGCAGCTTCAAGCTTTACTACGTCTTGGGTCGAGACAAAGGGAGATACTACGCACACACGACCAGACCCAGCCAAGAAGACCATCGCATCGTCATTTATATGTGGAATCGTGGAACTCGATTAGAGTTTGCTCATAAATCGCATATCAGATCGTTCCAGGGAGTTGGAGGAGCCAACCTCCTAACACAAATTCCGTATGTTCAGCTGAATGGACTGAACGAGTTCAGGATCAATTTAGACCTTGGTGGCATGTAAGTAACCTTCATCTAGTACTTGATTCATCTCTAACTATTGCAAGGGTAATCATGCATCCCCGGCTCGCGTTTACAGTTGAGGAGACGCAAGGAACTGCAACAGGATATGTCTTCGAATTACCCGAAACAAACCCTCAGACGTCATGACCCAACTCCTGCATAACCTGACGTAGGATCACGCCGTCGAGCGCCGGGTTTTCAATTTTGTTCCATCTGACAGGCTGCTGAGTCTCCCACGGCGAATTATAGGGGACCGATGGCTTCTTCGGAGGCTCGCCACTGGTTGTGACATCCAAATTTTCTAGAATAGCATTACCCAAAGGTTGCGGTGCTACAGTGCTGATGCAAGTCCTTTCCTGAGAAGGCGAAATATGTTGAACGTTGCATATCTCTTCTGTTTGCCTCTTCTTCCTCTCCAACATGCGCACATTCCGTATATGGTCTCGTCGCTCGTCTCGTGTGCCATCGCACTCGTGATTGAGATATGTACTGAGTTTGGTGAATCTTTTCGCACAAAAAGGGCAAATACGATCAATCGTGGTATCTATGAACGTTGGGTTAATGAGTGATTGGAGGGTTGGATACTTACGCTTGTCTTTATGACGCTCTAAGTCCTGGCTACGCTTGAAGACATGTCCGCAGCAATTGAACCGCTTTTGTGTAGCTCTGTATGTATTAAGTTTGTCCCGTAATGAAGATAGTTGTAACTAAAAGCTAGCTGTTAGATAGGATCAGTAACGACAATATTTAGACTACCTCATGTAGTTTAACATGCTTATGCAGCTCGGAGGAAGGTATTTTCTGGGCGCATACATCGCAATTAAGGATCGAATCAGACATTGAGCAAGAAGCGGAATAATGTTAAGTGCAAGAACAAAGTCAAGCCGAGCATCTCTAACCCCGCTCAAAACGACACCATCCCCGTTAATAGAATACTGAGATATAGCGGGGCGGTGCCCCGTTAGGTACCATACATATCATTACAGAGGCAATGCCTAACATCCCGGAATTGCACCTTCAGAGTCGAGCTAAAAATGCACCTAATACCCTGGAATTGCACCTTTAGAGTCAAGCTAAAAATGCACCTGATATCCTGGAATTGCACCTTCAGAGTCAAGCTAAAAATGCACCTGACATCCTGGAATTGCACCTTCAGAGTCGAGCTAAAAATGCACCTGACATCCTGGAATTGCACCTTCAGAGTCGAGCTAAAAATGCACCTGATATCCTGGAATTGCACCTTCAGAGTCGAGCTAAAAATGCACCTGATATCCTGGAATTGCACCTTCAGAGTCAAGCTAAAAATGCACCTGATATCCTGGAATTGCACTCTATGGAGTTGATTGCACTATGCAATTTCTGGCCCTACGATGTACCTGATACTCCTGGATGAATGTAGAGAATTTATTCTGCTCAGAGCATATAGCTCTACATGTGTAATAGTAGTTAAGAAGATGATTGAACTGTGTTAAATTAGAACGTAGTGAGGGCACAATGTTGTACCCCAATTAACGGCACGTCATGTCTTTATCTCCAGTTCCTACTATATGACCTCAATCACTAATGCAATGCACATCTCTACCAACAATCCTGAGACGGCTCTCATTCGGGCCAGTTATGTAGACCAGGGCACCAGAAGGCTGGCGGGAAAGACAACAGGAATGCCCTTTTCCCGCTTTATCGAGCTGCAACCACGGATGCAATGGTATTTCATCTCACGAGTCGCGGCAACCCATTATGCAGCCCGTGATGATCCCAGCACTATCCTCTGAGCTGCGTCTTATTCAAACCAACAGGATATTTCATGTCCGAGCCGGTTGATGCAAGCCATGAAATCTGATCAACAGAAACCTTATTAGAGATGAGTTGAGAGTATTTAGTAGCCTTCTCTCGCAATCCCAAGCTCAAATGGAATCACATTACAAAGACTTACTCAGATTTGCAATCACAAACAGCCGCACCTATGTCCAGCAACACCCATTCACAAGATAAAAGTAATGATTCAGACCAACATGCGGAAGAGACTCAACCTACTAAGAACGCAGCCGAAACGAACGGGCAGGACGAAGTAAGCGAGCCACAGTCTGGTGAGACAGCGAACGGTCCGTAATTGCTCAATGAATTTGTCTATCCTATATAACATGACTAATATATACCAGTTACTCCAATCAGTGAAATTGAACCAGTTGAAAGCGAGGAATTCACGTTGGTATAGACAACTTAGGATATTTTAGCTGGATGGCAATGGAGGACATCAGCGCCAGTCGTGATTGGATGTCATCAAGGAAAGTTAGGCGATCGGAATATTATTCTTCCTAGCCGAGCTTGCTGCCCAACTGAAATCAAATAGATATCACTCTACCAACTTCATCACAGCATCACCTTGTTTCTAAACATAAGAATAAGATTAACTCTTCTACAATATAACTCATGGGAACGCATACGAAACATGAAATCTCAACTAATACGCAAAATCTCGTTGCCGCGATCGGTCGCCAGTCGCCAGAAGCCCCGAGCCAGGTTTTAGGTGACCTGGAGTACAGTCAATTTCCTACGTGTGAAGAGCTAAATACTCTGAAAGAAGAAACTAAACTCCTGGAGGTAAATTTCTTTTCCTCGCTCATACTTTCCTACTAACTAACCAGACTCGGGGTCTTCAGACATTTTTCGGGACCCAGGTTGTCTTGATCATCGACCAGTACGCACTTCGGCACAAGGCTGGTTACATTAAAGTGGATAACGGCAAAGTGGCATACTTATATCCCATTCGTTCAAGCAATGTTTACATCCGCTTGGGGCGCGGTGAGGAAGACCAACTGGTTCAGTGGAAGGAAGGTTTCCGTTACTGTATGACAGGTGGTGTTCTTTTTAAACCGGTTGATGATCCAATTGAGTATGTAATGTTTACATTCAGAAAGAAAGAATAGAATTCTATATAGCGTAGAACTCTTCTGTCGCATTTGGCCCGATACGTTCGACCTCTATTCCACAAAGCCAGTCATCAGCCTCATTCCAGCGTATATGATGACTGGGAAGTATTCCGGTTTCAAGGCGTATGTTGTTGCTTATACTGAAGCTTGAAAAACTGCCAGCTTCTTCTTCGATTCCGGGATCAGAGTATAACATGGGGCCTCTACCAGATGACAAAGGGCGTGCGCCTCCGGATACCATCGTGGAATTTGTGTCCGCCCTGATAGTAGAGTTGGAACAGTGAGGGAGCGAGGGGTCAGAGCTAATAGACTGAGTAGATGAAGAGTCCAATAGCCGCGGTCTACTGCCGGGAGACTCCCCTAGCGCAATGTCTTGGCGACTCGTTCTAGGATTGACCTCATCTCGCTTCCTCTTGAGAGATATATTCAGGATACCCTCGCACTCCGCACTGAGAATCAAAGTACCTGTTTCGAGTGCCTGGGAAAGGGGGTTTGAATGCGTATTACCAAACAGGCATGCCCCAAGAGACTTTCGGATCTCGGCAAGTCTACACGCACTGGGTCAGATACCGGAGGGGTGAGGAACAAGGAACTCACGTCTTGGTTGGCCGCCACAACTGCAGCAGGAACGCTACATATAAAGGTGCGCCAGCTTGTACTTCTTGTGTGACATCCCAAGCCTCGACGGAAGATATAATATAATCAACGTCGCTGTTGGTTAGCTCACAAAGAACGGTAGGATATAGTTCTTTACAATTAGCAAACGAGCCATGCGAGAGACTTTAACTTACTTAGATAAAAGAGAAGTTCGAAGGCACGATGGCCAAGTTTCTCATGAAGGCGATCAATTAATGCCACTACCTTCAGCGTTCCTGCCCTGATCTTTCGCAACATCCTTGTTTCCTTCCCCAATTTGCTGTCTTTTTGGGCACTAATGAAGTTTTTCATAGCAGCGTCAACTTCAGACCTGTCCGCGCCAATGCTCTCCTCAAAGCAGCAAGTCACAAAGAATAGAAATGATATCAAATTAACAAAACCTGACAGGGCAGACAGCTCCTGCGTAAAAGCGGTCGCCTGTTCTCCAAGAGCAGATATCGAATGATCCTTAAGTTCATGTTGTTTGAAGCGCCAAGCGCAGCCTCGAATCTTTGAGATGGATGATAGAATCTGCTGTTCATTCTCAAACCCAAGTTGATGCCGGGCTATCTGCCAGTCTTCTTCGGTTCGCGGTATCCTCTTTAGGAGTCGTGTAGCTCTTTGAGTTACGCGAGGAGCGTCATGGGGCGGCTGTGGAGTTGGGTCGTAATGGCAAACCTGGAGCGAACTGTTCTCCGGCTCCTCGTTGGTAGCTGCAAAAGAGGGTGCCGGAATTAAACAGCATGTCTCCTTGAAGGCGGCTGGGTGACGAGCTTTGACCGTTAGGAAAAATTGTTCTAGGTAGTGATTATACGCGTCGTCATCGCCAGAGAATGAGAGGACCCGAGGTCTGCTAGCCATTATGGAAGATAGATATGTTGTAAGAGGAAGTATGGTTTCTGAAGTGGGCTCCGGCCTCCTTTAAACTTTTCCTATTCTGGGGTGGCAGCCCAGACTGCCACTCCAAATATGGAATAGTGTACTGAATTTTGAAGTAGGTTCTAGCCTCCTTTCAATCTCTCCTATTTTAGAGTGGCCCTCTAAAGTGCCACTCCAAATATGGAATATTATAATGTGAGATCAATTTCCGGAACATGGGCAAGGGGGGCGTGTTTTCTTTGTGACGGGGAGGTCAAGAGTGTGTGGGTCTACATGGACAAGCGAAGGAGGAGTGGAACACCAAGCCGAAAGGTATTATCAAAAGCAAGAACGTTCTCTCAGTGGATTACTTAAAGGAATGTGCAACCCGGCGAGGCAACTACTTGCAGGCCTCACCGACACTGGTTCGCAAAGCAATTCATACCTAACTTGCCGATCAACCACTTCATGCTAGACTCTTCCAGCACCCTGACAAACCAGGGCCGCGGTGCATACGACACAACAGGCTGTCCAAAGCCTCCACCAAGACCTAGACCATCATGATCATCAGTACATTCAAGGATACTCTCACCCCCTACTTCCTCGTCGTTCTCAACATCTTAATTAAAGCTATTACAATTTTGACATATACCCGAAAGGAACCAATTCCACTCCGTACCCTATACGTTGGTCTCATTGGGGGGGATGATTCAATATCTGCATTTATCTCCAGGGGGGGGTATGGAGATGGCCTCTGCTATGACGAGAGATATGGTGACTTCCGCCTCGAACCAAACCCTCAGGAGGAGCGAGAAGTCGATAGCGTTATCCTGCTGGGTGATGCCAGCCTCGATGACTTTGTATATTGGGTTACCGAAATGAGAAAGCCATTTGAGATAATGGCTGACTCTCCTGAATACAGCCGTCTTCCCAAGCTGCTGGAGAGGATCCGTAAATAGGACCAGGAACATATAAGCAATAGCAAGAAGGACTTGGAATTGGGTTTGCCGGCTTCAATAGACACCAAGAGTCAAGGCGACTTACACACGCCCCCCCAGTGTGGAAGACCCTTGTAAATAGTCCCCCATGCAACTCTTTTTCGGGCTGTCAGGACAGCGTCGACTTCTGGTATGGCACTCTATATATAAAATCTGATGAAGAAATATCTAAACTCCAAATTGCCTCTTGTTTCTTGATACTTTACAGATCATAGCATCCACAACAACGCCGCCACAGTTCAATATGTCCTATCCTTGCGATCACAAACTCCACACGATCAGCCTAACTGAAGTTCGGCCGCGTTGCAGCCGCCCTTGCATTATCTGGGCGTGTAAGAAGTGCAACCTGCAAGTGCCCATATACTCTAGCATTGGCGCCGGCAAAGTTCTCGACCCAACCAAACGTTGCGACCACGAGCTCTACAACCTGAAGTACACGATCGAGCGATATAGCCAGTGGGACTGTCAGCAATGCAACTCCGGTCCCCACTGCACGGTATGGAAGTGCACGTCTTGCAATCTGTCGGTGCGCCTACCGTGCACTAACCCCAGAAATCGTAACCCTCCAGTTGATTTTGCCTTTGGGGGGTTCTGGTGTATGCGTATCTTACATAAGGAACAGAAATGCCAATGTAAGACGTATTGAAGTTTGGTTTACGTTATGATCTGACATTATTTAGCTATTAGCAATGAACGGAAAATGCCGACACTGGAGCAGTGGGACAAATATCTCGAGATATGTATTCCTCAGGCTAGCAGGGAAGAATTTCTTGTCTATGTTACCCCTGGGTTCGAAATGAAGCCATCAATGGTCGGCATGAACCCGTTAGCATCAATGGTTGGCTTTATGAGATGATACCTTAGCCTACACCAAACTGATGAGGCTGTTGACTGACATTTGAGATAATAATATATGTGTTTGCACGCCCCTCCAAGTATGCACTCTGTATAAAGGCATCCATAAATCCCAGATTGGCAAATCATTTCTGGAGAAAACTGACGGTCCGGGGACTGGTTCAGACTGTTGTTCTTAAAATTTGCCTAAGCTAGGGGCGCAGGAGACAAGGGATGGCGGGGGCACGGAACTAGTGCTCCTACGAGAGTTCCTGGCTAGAAACCTCTGGTCTTGACAGGGAAGTCTGCCGGAGGTGAGGTTGGTGGCATATGGTCTTGGAAAGGGTGTGCAAGTCTTGTTCCACCTGTAAGTCAGTAGCCTCATTTTCTTGTGATCGGACGGGGCCCTTGCTACTTTCTAATTACTGGCCGAGTAGGTTTTGAGTCTGCCACAAATAGCAGACAGGCCTCCTTAGTACTGATATTCCCTGCTACTGACCCCTGATCCTGGTAACGCCGCAACGCCCTATCTCCTCATTTCACTCATTTTCCCTCATTCCCTCAAGATCTTGCAAGGTCTGTGCGTTCTCAATTCCACGCTCCCCCCATCCTCGCTTGGCCACTGCAGATCGGCAGCACGGAATCAACAGCCAAAAACACAACACCTTGATCCATGCGTCTGCTGAGAACAATAACATCAACGGTACCAGGCTAACACAGAATTGTGCTACTGGTCAGCTCCCAAGTTCTAAATACACAACCTTGCCACTAACCAGACACTACGGATGAAAGAAAAGTGGCGTGGCAGAGGCAAGAATAGAAGGGCCATTCATGGTTTTTGTATTAGAAGCGAAACTGCATAATATGGGATCGCTCTTTGTGTTGTGAGAACTGTACCTTGACCAAGTAGTAACCCAGAGGAAACAGTACAGATAACATCCTCGGCTTTATCTTAGTAGCTTATCGTTACGGTGACTGGCTCGTCAGTTATGACAGCCGGAACAACAATAACTTGACATCCCATAGGGACTACCATTGACCCACTCTCATGGCGAAAAAAGAATTGCATGCCAACTGATGACCCTATACTAAGAAAGCCCGAGCGTTTCTCTCCAGTTAGCCTGCTACCAGGTTTCTCGGATATTAACTTACCAGTATATCAATTACTCGATCTACAACCTTTTGGTGGTCCCAAGACCACCTAAACCTAAAGATAATTGCACCAGGAACATCCTGGCTGACAGGATCATCTTGTTGCTTGCCAGCCTGTGCTATAATTTGCTGGATGGATTCGGGGATCTCAAAGGACTTAAAGCCAGCAAGGTTAGGGATAGTAACAGGCAACCACTGATCTCGAACCGGATCATAGCGGCCTGTCCCCCCCCTCTGCAAGACAGAGAAAAACTTGAAGTATTCTTCTTTGCCGAGAATTCTAGTACCAAGTGCCCGGCAAACTGTCTCGTACCTGTTCTGATTAGGTTTTCCCCTAGCTAGCAATTAGAAGCAGGCTTACGGATGCTCCGGGTGCCGGGTAGCAATAATGAATAGGAGATAGAGTGGTAGCGACGCTTGTACCTCAGGTGCAACTGCTGCTATCGGGAAACATGATTTGAATTGGTCTGGTGCTTGCTTATAGTGGCCTAGAGCTCCCAGAGTGAGTAGCGCTACTTATCGTCAGTACTGTCGTAAAGCCATCATTGCTTCTCTCTCACCATAAAGCAGAATTCCCTCAAAAATACGGTGCCGCAATCTCGGATATAGTTCATCCATTAAGGCAACCAAACCTCGGACGAGAGACATGTAGTTACGAATAGTCAATTCTCCAAGGTCGTCCTTTGCGTGAGCGCAGGACCGGTACTTCCAATAAGCTTCAGCCTCGTTTTCGCTATGCTCTACACAGCAGACAGCAATATAAATCAATCTCCGCAGATCCTCAGGGAGAAATTCACCCTGGTCATCCTAAACAAGAGATAAAACCGTTCTATGGACGCCTTCCGGGGTTGCAAACCGATGCACTTCTCGAGCCTCCTGCCACTGGTTCTCATCCTTGGGTATGCTCTCATTTAGTTTGCTAAATACCGCGGCTTGCTGGCGTGAAAGCCGGTCTCGCGTAAATTAGACGTAAGACGTCTCCGGCGGCTGTTTCCCGCTCATTGTCCAAGTGTCGTGGGAGCGAGCTGGTGGGTGCGCGAATTTAAAAACGCTTATGCGGGAACGGATGGACATTGCGTAGCGCCAGATATGGGTCTCAAAAACGTACCACTACAGGGTTGACCTACGCGTGTGACGCGAATAGGGAATAGCGCTGCCCGGATCACCTCGGATATTCAGTAGTACGGTCAGCAGGTGCTACCTAAGACCCTCTAGCGTATGTGATCCAAATGAGGAATAGTGTCAGTCGGGGCTGTTACCACGCATTCCGGCAAGGGTGGAGGGGCGTATGCTTAAGTTGATGTTGTCACTCACCCAGACATTGTTCATTACGGGGGTTAAAAGAAGCAAGCATATTTCAATATTTAAAGAATGTGCAACCCCGGCGAGGCAACTACTTGCAGGCCTCACCGATACTGGTTCGCTTTCCCAGCAGCCACTTCATGATCTCTTCTCAGACCCTGCAAGACTTAGGTCGCGGCGCATACGACACAACAGGCTGTCCAAGGCCTCCATCACGACCTAGACCATCATGACAGCTGACAGCATCGAAACCGCCATGCAGGCTCTCATTGCCCGTCTCTTTACCATTTTCAACATTCTTACTACCTTTATCACCACTTTCAGACACTCTAAAAAAAGCTCTGAGTCATTTCACAGAGAGGAACCTCCAATTCCTCTACAGACTGCTCCCAGTCTATGTGTTGGAATTGTTGGGAAGCCTAAATCAGTATCTTCGTTCGTCTCGAAGTGGGGTTTTTATGATGTTCGTGACTGCTGCGATGTTCAGTATGGTGACTTCCATTTGGAACTAGACCCTCAGTGGAAAGATGTTGATGGTGTTGTCTTGTTGCAAGATGCCGACACGCATCAGAGACGCCATTGGCAGGCAACGGGCAAGCCATTTCAGAAAGAGGATGCATCTGTTGAATGCCCTGTCATCAAGGTGCTAGCAAAGATCTACGAAATGAAAAGCCGGGTGGACCTGGAACTGGGCTTACCTATCTCAGGGGAGAGGACTGTAGCATAACACGAAGCTGCTGACAACTTTACACGCCCCTTCATTATCTTAGATCCTTGCAAATAAACCCATGTTGTAACTTTTGTTTCTTGTGTAAGCCTTTTTCAGGGTGTTGGGACAGTATTGAATTCTCTAGGTCATTGTCTACAGCTTCTAATCAGAGAAATATTTATACGGAAGATCGTCTAGACAATTATTCTTTAGATTAATTTGTAAATACCCCTATATCCCCTTCTCAACATGCCCAACTTTTGCGATCACAAACACCAGTACACTACAGTCCAGGGGAACTCCAGCCCTCACTGCATGATCTGGAAGTGCACAGACTGTGACCTACATGTGTGCCTAACTATGATAAGCCATACCAAGGCGGCCAACCCTTGTGCACACGAGTTCCGAATGATTAAGTCAGACAACACTTTAGTTCAGTGGATCTGCCAGCACTGCCGCGCTGGCCCTCGCTGGATGATCTGGGAGTGTGCATACTGCAAGCTACATCTGTGCCGACCTTGCACGGATTGCTAGGCTTTTGAGGCCTCCCAATTGGGTATTTAAAGCTTGCATTGCCATGTCAAGAAAGAAAAAATCATCAAACTTCCTGTCTTCACAAAATTGAATCGAGCAACTGCACCGACGATATTACCTGCGCTGCCCCGACCCGAAGACTGGTCACAGGATGTCCAATATACTGTAGTACTTAACCCTGTCTTCAAACTCCTTAGTAAGGTCATATTTCCCACCGTTTCAAAAAATGCTCACCAGTATAATAGAAGTCGGAGGGATAGACGAAACCAAATGCTATATGCTAAAGGTATCACCGCATTGGCAAGCTTTAAATATGTACTCTTGGATCCCAGTGAACCAACTTATGTGGATTGTACCGGGAACAGTTCAAGATTTGGCAAATTTCAGTCAGTGTAATCTAAAGAAAGCAAACTATTTTAAGGAACTTCAAACCAGGACCACAGATGAGATAGATAAAGGACAATGCATTGTGGTAGCGGAGAATCATAATTCGTACCTAGGGTATGATAACAGGGAGCTTCATTATAAGTAGAAGGAGCGTAAACAAGCTTCCTAAATAGAGATCTCTTCCCACTCGCCTCACTTCTCCTGGAAAAGACAAAGTCAAATATCTAGTGATAATAGCAGAGAGAACAAGCAAATTAGGTATTATTATGGGAAGCTTCTTTATACAGGAAAACAAGTACTCTAAGTAGCAAAGAGTAAAAAGAACAATCTGAAGATATAAGGAGAGCCTAACTATTGAAGATGCGATCTCCATTTCCACGTCTAATTTTGAACAGGAGTAAGGGGGTCTACAACAAGGAGATACTGCATGTGAGCTTCAATTCTAGTGACTAAATCCACCTCTGTCAATAACTCAGGGGCAGTAGCGGCCTTCAGAGTGGCCATGATGCTTTGAGGGGGTTCCGGCTCTTACACATCGCAGGTCCCTTCGATCCATCCTGTGCCAAGTTGAAATAATTGCTCCTCAGTGCGAGCAAAATCTGGGTAAACACAGTAGTTCTTTGCACCCATTTTATACCCAATGATAATAGCCAACTCTATTTCTTTGTTACCAGAGTAGCCGATAGCTTTAAGAACAGAGAAAGGGCGTGCTTGCGACGGCACACCTCCAATAGACAGTGCCATCTTATCTCTGCCACACTGAACGTAATTCTCAGTAGTATAGCCCTTGGGATTCTGCAGTACCTCGTTTTGGGTGATATATGGCAATCGGAGGTGTGCGCGATGCCTCTGGATATGCCTAACGATAAAATTAAGAGGATGCACATATTTGCTGTTCTCGATGAAAGTCGAGAGACTTGTATCTGGAGAAAGCAATCGTTGGATATTTGCTAATGAAAACAAAATGTGAATGTAGCCAGCATAATTGTACTCTGACGGAGGAGCGATACGATCAACCAGTTTGCGAATCTGTTAAAGCTCTTGCCTGTATTGCTCGACTTTGTCAAGGCTTTAACATATTTATCTTCTGAGCATAAGAGTAGCGGGAATAAGCGTCATTTTGTTCGAGATCCGAGACTTGTAGATTTTAGTAGAGACGAAGCAAAGATCGAGGTAGGAGGACTGTTGGTGAGAAAGATAAAAGATGCAGGAAGGCAAATGGGAAGAGTAAGGGTAGGGATAGCCAGTACTTGTGACAGATGCTTCACTAACCTGTCAGCCAAAGCCTCACCCAACAGGTAAACTTTTCCCATCTAGTCCTAGAGCAACGGGACGTAGAATAAGTAGCCGAGATGACGATACAGGCCTTCTGAGCTGCAGTTGAGAGAAGATCACCTAAAGCAAGGGTAATTGCACGCCCCCTCGGACCCCCACGTTGATCCACGCCTTCTTGGCTTACAACTAAGTGCTTGGCGCCATCCGCTCACGACTCCTGTATACAGGATCGGCATAGATGCAGCCTGTATGGGGCCTGAGTGACAGTGCTGGCAGATCCACTATAAGCCGTAGGGATATCCCTCTCTCACCTTCCCCCAGAGACACAATATTTAAGCTGGACGTTGTGCTGAGTCCTTTCATAAATCCCAGGATGGCTCTAAGGCTTTCAGACATTATACAAATACCTCCAATCTCATTAAACCAGCTTTCATCATCCAGAGGCTAAAAACAATGGCATCGCTCACGGCGTCGGAGGAACTTACAATTATTGACATACTTTTCGCACAGCTAGGTAGTATCAGCTTCAAACTTGATATTAGCAGGTCCTAATATGTGTTAGTATGTCAAGAGTTGCTTCAGCATACAGACGGTACCGTCATCAAGGATACATTTACTCTTGGTAGAGAGCATGTTCTCTGTGTAG
This sequence comes from Fusarium fracticaudum, assembly GCA_003353625.1. Classification (NCBI taxonomy): domain Eukaryota; kingdom Fungi; phylum Ascomycota; class Sordariomycetes; order Hypocreales; family Nectriaceae; genus Fusarium; species Fusarium fracticaudum. The sequence continues at coordinate 71,334 of PDNT01000004.1, forward strand.
TAAAGTGTAGTCTGCTAGAACTAGAACAAATATCTGGTTGGGAATTAACTTCAATTCAGAAGGAGGGTCAAAGTATTGTCATTGGAGCACACTGCTTGGGGCTATGTCTAGGATACTACGAGGGAACATACTACGGGACGTGGATCGGCGGGCAAATCTAAGACGGTAGATTTTAGACAGTTTACGAAGAAACACTCTGAGAGAATGAGTTTTATTTAATGTATAAATGAGAAATTAATTAAAGGTTGTTCCTTTTTGAGTAATTTAAACTAAGAGAGTGGAGAGAAGTAATCTGAATAATAAGAATAGAAGTTCATTCGGGCTTACGAGGTTAGAGCTGAGAGGGTGACCCAAGACCAGGAGATAAGAGTAAATTATCTGTCAATAAGTTGAAAGGTCGACGATAGACTGTGACAAGCAGCATCCGCATTGAAATCATTCTCTAGCTCACTTTGGACATCCCAAGATTGCTGATATTGGTCTTCCATGTCCAAATATGAGCCCGCGACAGATCCAAGGGGTTGTTAGTAGGGTGCTGCATTGTTGAAGCTTGTTGTGCAGGTCTGGGGCATAGATTCATCCCACGAGCGATGGCGGTCCCGATGAGAAGAATGTTTTCCTGGGCATGTTGTGGAAAGGCGTAGTATTCTTTACAACCGAGAAAGAAACCAAGAATAATAGACAGCTCCGTGCTCTTGACTTTCCACAAGTCCACTAGTCCTAAGCCGCCGGGAGCCTGTCGATCCAGGCGCGCTAGGATAGAAGGCAAACTGTCTTCTGTCTCAGGTAGATGCATGACAGGGATAATATTGCGACGGGTTTTGCAGTAGTGAATGTAGATCTCGTTGGTACAATCCTGCAGATACATGACGCTGCTATCCACTTTCATGGGTGGAAGCCCGAGCAATTGGCCAAGCATATGGATTTGCCTCAGGACGAACATGAGCATAGGTTCTTGCTTGCTCTCTTCAATCAATGTTTGAATGGTTTCGTCGGGACGAAGAAGTCGTCGGAGACAAGCTAGCGAAAGGATAATGCCACCAAAGCCTATATCGTCCTGCACCAAGACAGTAAGCTGCTTGGTTTGGCCAAGGTGAAGCACTCTCTGTTCAATTCGCTGAACACAGCTCAACATCTGGCTCAATTGTTGTTGGGAAGGTGACTGAGGGGGGATAGGAGGTGCTGGTGGCCAACCCGGAGGGAGGGGGATGGATGGACGCCGACAGATACGTGGCGATAGGTCTGACCACCGGCTTTGTGGAGAGGTATCAGCAATTGGGGCACCTTGGAATCTTTTAAGGCGGTCCCAAATTAGCCAGCAGTCTCTGGTAAGCGAGCTGTTCGTGTCGAAGTAAAGGACTCGGCGGCGTTGAGATAGACGAATGCCAGTAGCAGCGATGAGCTGGAGTGGTAAGTCGGTTGAGTAGTCGTCGATCTGAAGGTCAAGAGACCGATCCAGCTCTCGTAGAACCCCTTCAGCCTCATGGTCTTTCTCTGCTTTCTGCTCAAAGTCCATCATCATAAATGGAGTGTTTTGAGGACATAGCCGTTCCTGAAAAAGTTCTTTGAAGTTGTAAGAAAGTTGTTGATTCGAAGTTTCTCGGTTTTTTGGGCAACTTTTCATCTCTGAGTAGATGTCATCCAGAAGGTTGGCAACAAAATCTCGAAGAGTAGACTTCTTCATCAAATGGAGTATCGAGTAATATAGTGATCGGACATTGTGATGATTGCAACACAATTTGAGCTTGAGTGAAAGAAGGTTGACAGCAAGTATCTGCAGCTCATGTTCTCTCTTAGCCTCTGAGGGTTCAAGAGGTGAAGTGCCCTTAACAATTTTCATGGTTTTGAGAATGGAAGCTGCAAGGAGCTGCTTGGCCGTGCAAGAGAGAGGTTGATATGAAGACGAGAGGAAGCGAAGATTGAAGCGGGGAGGGGCCAGTATTTGTGACAGGACTCTCGTGAATTCGGCAACCAATAATCTAGCAGGCTGGCGATTCTTTCCTGTTCTGTTCTAGAGCAGCTGAAACCTGGAACAAGCAAGCATGCCGTCGTCCGAGATGACGAGGCAAGGCTTCTGAGTTGCAGTTGAGAAAACCACTAAATCGAGAGCACTTGCACGCCCCCTCTCGTTGATCCACGCCCTTGCTCGCTTAGTCCTCTGTTGTTAATGGTATGGATCGTCCCCTGTCAGCGCCTCACCCTTGCCGACGCCGGGGCCAGTCTTCATGGGCATTACTGCCTTGCCCCATTAAAGAGCTACAGGGGCAATGATCAATGGATGCATAGGTATAATTGGTCTGTACGAAGTACACATCCACTTGAACGTTGTGTTATAACTGGGGGGGCTTGAACGTGGTGCTTGCGGTGAACAACAAGACCTCGGGGTATCAAGACTTGCTATTCATAACTCGCCATATGAAGTACATACACTGGCACAGTTTTTAAAATATATTAAAATTAATTGAGATCTAGTCATACTGGAAGAGTAAAACACGAGTATTATATGAGAAAGAAAACCTCCTGCCCGGTATCTTCAGAGCAGGAATTAGAGAAGAGGTCTCCTGTGATGGCTATCACCTCTATCCGAGATAATACGCTCGGTGGATGGCTTCCAAACCCCCATCTGCTATTGCTGTCCCAAGTATAAACATATCCTTCTCAGTGCGAATATGACCAGGATCAATATAGCACTCTATCCCACCAAGGAAGAATCCGAGGATAATAGCAAACTCTGACGTCTTGACGCCATGATAGTTAATGGCTCCGATATCCGGCCTTCTGGATTTCAAGCGTGCTAATATAGCACAGAGAGGGTCAGGAGAGGCTTCCGATCCAGTGCCGACAGGGACGGTTAGGGCTTCCCTGTGTTTTCCGTACGCATCGTGAAGCTCGTTTACGTATCCCTTGAGCTTCTTGTTGTCCACCCCTAGATACTGATCTGGCAAGTCTAGTTCTGATCGAAGCTGATAGAGTTTGTCCAGAATGAACATAGGTAGCGGCTGATCTCTGCTCTCTTTTATCGTAGAGAAGATCTGTTTCTCCGGAAAGAGCATTTGTTCGATGGTGGCCAGCGAGAGTAAGATGCCGCGACGATCACCAGCGTCGTCCACGAGATTGTCGGTAGTGGCAGAAGTTTGATGATACGAGAGCTGGTCGAATGGGTTTTGGATCTGTTGGCCGTGCTGGTGGCTCACCAAGCTCCACTCGGGACTCGGGGGCGATGATGTACCATAATGAGTTGAAAGGGAAACATCAGCATGATTGAGGATGGGAGTCAACGGAGGTGACTCATCATGGGCTCGTGGAGAATTGAGGGTGGGAGTAATCGAAGGTGATTGAGCATCGAAAGAAATGTCCATAGAGTCTTCCGTGCTTCCCATTTTGTCTGATGTTGAAAGTTGGTAGAAGTTGGCAGGAAGGTAAGATGAAGTGAACATCGAGGCGGGGGATGGCCAGTATTTGTGACAGAGCTCAACTCCTGAATGCCCGGCCTACCAACACCCCTAGAAGCCCGTCCATGCCCCTGCCCGCTCAGCCGTTGTTGGTTGAGTCAATAGCACAGAGCCCGGGCTGAAACTTACACACCCCTTCATCTTATGTCGGCATACAATGATAGTAGTTGCCAGGGTCCAGACAGAATTTTTGCGGTGAAGCAAAGCAGGGGAGGCAGCTGTTTGTTGAAGACATGGGCCGCAGAGTCCAGTCTAGGATCCCCTTAAGATTGTGATAAGACTGCAGGTGCAGTGGCGTTTGGCATCAACCATGGTCAAGGCGTCAAAGAATAAGGCAATGCGGTCCATGGTCGTGGCTGGCGGCAAGACAATTGGTTTGTTGCTGCAACGTAACTTCCGGGACCCCTGAAGATGAGTGACCACAGAGCCTGATTGTAAATGAGGCTCTAGGCAAGCCGCGACCCACGTTTCTTAGAGGGAATGGAGACAACTCCAGGTACATAGCTAGTATTCCCTGGACAGTAGGGCGGACCATAATCTTAGTTGTTGCCTTATACTCGCTGTTCGCCACGAGTTTCGTTACTCTTGTCTGTCACTTTCGACTCTCACTCCAGGCGTGATTAAATGGGATTGTCACCAAAACTCAATGCAAGGTAGCAGCTGGCGGTAAGGCCATGGCATTCTCGATGTAGTCGCCTGGACATGCAGGCCCTTGATCTGCGGCCTCTGAAGGGGAGTGATGTGGCTGCAGAATTTAATTCAGAACGAGGCTCTGGCGGTGAAGGTTGGAGGAGATGAGAGTTATATGAGGCGCTGCCATACCGAGAAAACTTGCTGTATCAGCTTCACTTTCGACAGGTTCCTCTCCACAAACATGGATTCAGTACCTAGTAAGACTCACCCTACCACTATGTCTACACAACACTGACAGCCCTGATGGCTCTCCATGTTATTCTAGGACGTATTATGGGAACAGCAGTCCAATCTTTCTAAAGTTGGTAACATTCGTCGGAAATGGCGAAATCGAAGCCGGAGAGGCCAAGCAGTATGCAGAGAAGATACCAACTTGGCACGATCTTGAAAAGGATTGCCAATTCGCAGAGGGCGAAAACGATGCAGAGAGCGTCACGACAATTAGCAGTGAGATTCAGCAGCCGCACTTTATAGAGGACGATCTGGACGCAGAGGATATACCAACGATTTGCCACGATACTCAAGAGAATTTCCATTTCGCAGAGGGCAAACACGATGCAAAGCCGGATTTTAAGGAGGCCAATCAGGATGCAGAGAACATGTGCCGCAAGGTCCAAAACAGAACCGAAGAACATGATTTCACAGGGACCGCAAAGGGTGCAGATGAAGAGGGAAATATCGAGAGAGATAAAGTAATGGCTTGGATAGAGAATGCTGAGAAGATCATGAACGAGATCGCAAAGGTACGCGTTATTAGATAAGCCATGTAAAAATTAGTCAGCGACAATTCGAGAGGTTCCCCAGATTATAACTTCCCAGGAAGTCGGCGCTTAAAAGTGGCTCGACTCAGCACCGCCTCAACGCCATGGCGTGCTGCATGGTGCGGGGTAATCTTATCAGTCGGGTGATAATCCAGCACCGTGCGTACAAGCTAGTTCAAGCATCCCTGCGCGCTCGGATCTCCCAGCCAGAAACAACGGGTACATAAGTAGTGTGATGCTCCAGTCTCAAAGACTTGCCATGAAAGCAATGTCACATCCCGCCCCGCACCAACCTTCTCAGCAACACTATGTCCACACACAATTCCTTCACCTCACAACTTTCCTCACTCGTCACAAGCATACAGGACTTTTCTTCAGGCTTTAGTGCACTACATTACACGGTTCGCGATGAAGCCCCTCAAACGAAGCGACAAACGCGTTCCCAGCCACTCGAGGATAAGACGGTTGGGCTACTGATAACAGTCTTGGGTTACCTGGATGGTTTAAGTGACCAGCTACAGACAATTACCTTACAGGTTGGAGATGTCCACACCCAAGCCCAGAATCTCATGCTTCCCAGCAACGAACAAGTCCTGGGTGATGCGACGAATTCCCTACAGATGGACACCCGATTCGAGACGTCATGCGAGCGGCAGATCAATACACAACTCGGAATCTCTAACCAAGAAGCCACGCCAGATTCCCAGTCAAGCGAGACCTCATCGTCACAACCTGTACAGACATTTAACGACCAACAGCCCGTCGAGTCAGAGGATGTGACCATGACTGGGAGCGATTTAGCCGCAGCCAATAGTCCGCCTGACTCACCCCAGGAGGGGGACGACGATATCAACGTCCGTCGCGCAGTCACTCCGAGCCCAGCCAACCGAAGCGCAAGAGCCGACCTGAATACAAGCCAGGAGGGTAGATCATTCGCGAGGAGCCACTCGGTTATGACTGAATCATCAGCTGCCTCCATGGCTGTAGACACGTCACCAGCCGGTTCTGTTGCGACTCACATCACATGGCCAGAGAGCACTGGCCAGTCTGCTGACGAGGATGAGGCCATGTTGGTCGTCGACGACACAGGAGATAGCGTGCAGAAACGGCAGCCTGGCCTTAGAGGCCTCAAAAGAATCGCTGAACTTGGCTCGGGACAGGACCCCACGACTGGCGACAAACCCAGCTCCCCTGACGCGCCGAGTCCTGCCACTGACGACAGAACTGGCCAGCCAACTCAGAGTCCTGGCGTCAGTAAAAGGGCCAGTTCCACTGAGCCACAAAGTCCTACAGCACAGACCGAAGCTGAGCTGCACGACGACCGGCTAGACAGCCCCCCAGTGAACGGCGACACCAGACCCAATGAGGATTCTCCGGCCGATGATTTCACTCAAGAAATGGACTCAGCCATGGATTTGCTGGCCACGGCCCCAGAGCAGGGTCATTCGCCAGGGAGTGAAGATGAGCAACGCATCGGCGACCAACAAACAGAGTCTCCCTCTGCCGGCCCGCCTTGCGAACGAAGCGATACCGCCAGCACACCACCAGCGATACACTTCACACCATCCAATAGTTCACAGTCCTCGCTTCCTCCGACAATAGTTCTCACACCCGCTAACATGGAGAGGCTCGTCCCCAAGCTTGCCGAGATGGAACGTGACGGTAACACACAGCACTTCTCTGTCCCTCGCAGGAATGTTAACCTGGCCTACATGCAGAAGAGAGTGGACACGACTAATAAAAAGTGGCAATTCACGAGCACTCAGTATGAGCCAGGTCCGAAAGGTAAGGGGTACTCAAATATCTACGTCTCGGATAGTCGGCCTCCAATCGATTGGAACAGCTTCACCATCGAACATCAGCGGCCAACAATTCCCAAAATCGAGGAAATTTTTAAGAAGTTTGCCTTAGATCCTCCCAAAGAAGATATTCCGTATTATACTGGCAATCTCGATATTCTTCCTGGTGAGCGTTTGGACCCTGGACCGGAGATTACGGGAAACCCTGAACTTGAGGACCTACATGTCCCCTATCACTACATTGGTGGTGACGGTTCCGGAAACCGTATACATAGGGAGGACTTTAGCACGTTCCGTTCCTATAATGAGGTTTACTTCGGAACCGGATATAAACTTTGGCTGGCAATTGGCGAAGCTGACATAGATAAGTTTGATGCCTTTGTCAGAGTAAACTGGGACTGTGGCGAATGCGACATGTTTGTTTCATACCAACATCTTCTTCTCGCCCCCTCCAGGCTTAGGGAGGCGGACATAGAGTATGTCGTTGCGGCCGTTGGATGTGGGGAAGCCTTCTACACCTTACCGAGACAGCAATATGCGGTTATTAATTTTGGGCATTGTGCCGCTTATTTGATTAACTATGTACCCCCTGGGGAGGAAATTGACTTGAGCGAGGTCACTACGTGTACCGACGATGGCATGTATACTGTTGGGGAAAAATATGGGCAAACCACTGTCTCCGTACAGGAATTGGTTCAAACTAACAAACGAAAAGTGAATCAGCAACTCTCCCAAGTCGCACCAAAGAAGACACGAACCTATACCGCACCCCAGCGGAAGTTAATCGAGATCGAGCAAGGCCTGGAAGGCCTGGAAGGGATACGTTATCGTCCAATACAGATTGACCGTCAATATCCCTCGACCGCAGAGTTGAATGTATACGAGCAAGTTGCTGCCGTGCGTAGCACAATGGCCATACAACAGTTCATTACTCTGGTAAAGGATTGGAAGAATGAGGAGGCCACCCTCCATATCGACAAGAGTCAAGGCAATCTAGACCAGTCAGTGGAATCAGTGAAATTCTTTGAGGGCAGAACAAAGTTATCGAAGTTCGGACTTCGTCTCACCCAAAGCAGACTCGCTCATGAAGCTGACAAGGGAAAAAGGTCTGCACAAAAGAATCTTGACTCAGGAATTCTTGACCAACTTGCAGTTGCCCATGGCATGATAAAAAAGCGGCTGAAAGACCATCTTGAAGAGGGCAGACTATGGAACTTTATCTGTAAATCACACGATGGATTGCTCCCCTTTATCTTCCTGGACTCAAGGAATCCTTTTGGGATGAAAAAAGTCAACTGGACTAATCTCTATCGTCAAGGAAACGGGGCAGATGCGGACGCATTTCGCAGTCTACTTGATGATGAGTATACGAGGAACCTATGCGAAGCAGGAAGGATGTTTCAAGAACGAGTTTTGGGGAAGATTTTCATTGGCAGCGTTTCGGATACTGGTGGGTTTCTATGGGAGGAGACCGAGCTGGATGTGGACTCAGAAAACATCGATGAGTTACTTAAGCAGGTCGCCAGAAGCGAAAGCACGTGACCAAAGCGATGGCTGAGTCAGAAAACGCTGCAGAAAACGCTGCAGCGTTTTCTGACTCAGCACATTCTCTCCAACTACCCTACACTTCAGCAACTAGTCAATAAATATCCTTAAATTATAATCTAGTTTTAGGTATCTCAATCTCATTCTGCTAGCCAAAAGTCGCGCTTGTCCAAACTATATACTGGGTCCGTACTACACTTGCCAAACACTAAGTATACGCGTGCAGGTAAAGAACTGGCATCGCTGTTGGGCCAGCGCTTGTTTGATCTGGCAGCTTCTCTCAAGCTAATTCGAACGCCACTTGTCTTTATACAGACAGCTGACTGAAGCGTTTGATTAGAGAGATGCGTAATACGATCGAAGAATGATTTCCAAGTGCCACTGAACAGTGTCACATGGCGTAATGCCAGTTGCTGCAGCTGGTGTTGACAAACAAAATCGATCAAGTCATCTTCTGAAGTCCAGAGATGGCGAAAGTGAGCGCGACGAAGCATTGGCCATTTCAAAGGTCGTAGGGCTATTCGCTGACTACTGGCCTGTCCTCCAGACTCGGTACCTAAGACAAGTTCCCGTAGGTTCGGGAACGACCGTAGAAATTGCTGCACTTCGTCATGCTCATAACCACGTACCACCAAATTACTGACGTTTAAAGACACAATATTCTCGTTAGTAACGAGCCATTCATCGTTCTGTATGTCGAGCGTGCTGGGAATGTTCAAATTGGTTATCTGGGGGAAGCGGAGTAAATTTGGGAATAGCCTGTGTGCAAGGTCCTCTACTCTGGCTTTGAAGAAAGGGACGACCCGTATCTTCTGACAAAGTTCATTGTAGTATGCACTCTCGAACTTTCCCCATCGCCATGTATGTACATGTGATAAGGTCAGGGTGGTAAGGCTAGGAAACATTTCCAAGATCATGGCAAGTCCGCTGACATCAGAGCCAAAGACCCTGGCCGCTTCTTGATCAGCGAAATGCCTGTAAGCAACAAAGGCCTCTATCTCTGCTTGCTTGCATAAGCCATCATGGCTGAGAGCCTGGGGGTGAGTTTTCCACTCGTCGAAAGATCCAAGGTATGGCCAAGTGCCATGATAGAGAGTTAGATGCCTGGCTGTGGAGACAGGACTCGTGTTATAGTTCTGAGAGTTATAAAGCTGCTCAAGGCATTCGGCAGTATTAATTGCTTGAACGTGGTAGAATAAGGCAGGCGAAGCAGCATAAGCAAAGCATTTGCTTACTAACCGAAAGTTTTTTAGATCAGTTGTGGACATTAGAGCCCAAGAAATCTCTATAATAATTTCAAGTGGAAGAGTCTCCATAATAAGAATATGTAAAGTTACAATAGATGCAATAGGTGGCAAAGAAGGAATATAAATACTAAAAGAAATTATAATAATAAGAAAACAGAAAACAGAAAATGTAAATAGATATAGAATTTAGAAAGTAATAGAAAGAAATAAGTAACTTAATACTTAAGCTATAAGCAGAAAACAGTAATAAGTAAAGGATAATAATTAAAAACTAAATAAAATTATAATATAAGCTTAATAATATTTTTAATTTAAATAAATAACTTAATATTTTATTTTTCTAATAATTATTTTAATAAATATTTAAGCTTAAGTTAATAAAATTTAAAATAAAGTAAATAAATATTTTAAAATAGTTAAAAATAAAATAAATATTTTATAATTAATCTTCTGATATATCTGAACTATTTTCAATCATTTGAATTTCCTGATATTCTCCAAGAACTTGAGCCATTTCCAATGACTGAACATCCTCCTCAATTTCTGTAGTGACAATAGCTCCATGGTCTAGTAACAGCCTGGCCACGTCTATAAAATCCCGAGTAACTGCATGATACAAAGGGGACTGGTATGAAGGCCCGATAGCATGGGGGTCGGCTCCATGTTCCAATAGAACTTCTACACACCTCCCATGCCCACGAATCACTGCACACATCAAAGGTGTGCTTCCTTCGCCTGGTTCCGTGGGGATGTTGCGGGTATCGATTTTTGAACGACAGGCATCACGTATCGTCTTTGAGATGAACTCGTTACTGCCCTCCTCCAGCATATTTTTCAGAATCCCGAAGCCGTCGGTTTCAGTCTGAGTCACGACCTCTGCGAGAATATGAAGAGCTGTATTGCCTAGCCGGTCTGGCTCGAGAGGATGCGCTCCATGCCCAATAAGATAGGCGATGACAATCATCTTGGTACCCATGAATCGATCTGCCGGTGTCCGAAGGAGGAAATGGAAGTTCCGGTCACCCATCTGCCACGGCATGACTCGATTGAGATTTGCTCTTGCGCTGAAAGATAGGGAATGCATCATCTTTATTCCCTGAAGGCATGCTTGGTAGACTACCCACGAATCGGCTGCCGGGACTGCGAATCCCAGCATGGAAAGGTAACGAGCGCGAGCACAGTCGCCTGCAAGCACAGCATGAACAAGGTCATCAGTTGGTCCGCGGATGCCATGATAGTCGTCATAACAGACAATAGGTAGCTCGACCGATGCATCATCGGAGAGATCACTGACAACGGATGATGCAGGTGACATGTTCAAAGGTAAATAGATTTGAAAGTAAACTGTGGACTAAAGAACCCAGGGGAAAGGCTCATAGCCTGTCTTTTGTACCTCAACATCTATTAACTCCCCTGGAAACCTTTCCTGTAAATCGTTACTGTTTCTTGTAACTTGATTAGGCGCCGGTCAAGGTACATAAAGCATCCTCGCCTCAGTCTAAAAATAGCATGGACAAGACGTTCCAAAAAGTATGAAAAAACGCGTGGGGAAGGTAAAAAGCTTATCTCAACCATCTTCCACACACAACTAAAATCACTGCTCACAAAACTATGGATTACCTTCTATTTGCGACTCGCTGTACGCTTCTATTGTTGGAGCTGGCTGTCTTCATTGCTATTTGGTTTGGCATTCCAGTTGCCTCTATTTACTTCACATGGTTTATCAACATGCAACTCACACCAGTCCTCTCCGATGATTACGCGGACCAAACCATAGAGGCATTGTTATGCTTCGTATTCCACACAATCTTCTTCTCTATCGTTCTTTGGGCTCTACTTCCCTACTACAGTGCCAAGAAAGAACTGCCTCCCCGCCTTACTGTGCTTATTTCCTGTGCGATGAGCCTCCTTGCTGAAGGATCAACGGTTGTCTCAATCCATGTATCTTTTATCGCATGGAAATGGTCGTTTCACTTGGAAGAGGGCGGCTATATTGACCTATCTAGACAATGCTGCGCCATGGCCTTCTTTCTAAGCGCGCTGTGGAGTTTGGGCTGGTGCTCTTTCCTTATTTTCTTATCTATTATTACAGACTTTGGCATCCCTTCTTGGTTACAACAGATGTTAATTGATACAAGAATGCTTTTAGCCCTCTTTAAAATAAAAACAAAGAGAAAACAGGACCTAGAAAGTATTATATAAATATTTATTATATATTACATTTATTATATATTACATTTATTATATATTCTATTTATTATAAGTTATATTTTATTTATGATAAAACTTTTATATTTTTAAATGAGTAATATTATAAACTTATTAATTCTATAAATATATAAAATTTATTTAACTATATACTATACTTAAATAACTAATATTTATAATTCAATCAAGCTAAGAGGTTCCTGTATGTTTTTTTGTTTCTTATTTATTATTTCCTTTTCCTCTTCGTGTTTCCGTTTTATACCTTGCTGATGAAGCTGTAACTGTGCTAAAATCTTAGTAATATCATCGCCTCCCATCGAGCTCAAGAGATTGTCCAATGTGGCCTCCTTATTGCTTCCTGGTAGAGAGCCGATATATTGGCTAGAACTTTCCGTATGCTCTGGCCCGGTCTGAGGTGGAGTTGGTGGAGTATCAGAAACCTTCTCTGAACGTTCAGAGACTACCGGATTTGAAGCGAAACCTATCTTTTGACTAAAGATTCCTCTATACTCTGGAGCCGGTTCCTTTGCACGGAAAATTCCGTTACTTTGTAGAGCTGGTGAATTATTGGAATCTTTATCTTTAGCCCCGAAGATGTTGGCATGCCTTGTAGCCTCTGGTTGAGTTTCGGGCCCATTTGTAAATCTGACTTGCGATGCAGGCATACTAAAAAGTCCCCCTGGCTTATGTTCTTGCGATGCAGGCGCTCTAAAGAGTCCGCTTGCCTTATTTTCTTGCTGAGTCTCATTTTCTTGAGCTTTTGGCCCATTTGTAAATCTCAGTTGCGATACAGGCATACTAAAAAGTCCGCCTGCCTTATGTTCTTGCGATGCAGGCGCTCTAAAGAGTCCGCTTGCCTTATTTTCTCGCTGAGTCTCATTTTCTTGAGCTTTTGGCCCATTTGTAAATCTCAGTTGCGATACAGGCATACCAAAAAGTCCGCCTGCCTTATATTCTTTCGATGCAGGCGCTCTAAAGAGTCCGCCTGCCTTATTTTGTCGCTGAGTCTCATTTTCTTGAGCTTCTGGCCTATTTGTAAACCCTAGTCTCTTTGATTTTGGGATGAGAATTCGTCTGTTCCCGGGGGTATAAGCGTCGTCTTGAGTATCAAGATCGTCATCTCTTCGTCGCTTGAGTTGCCATACCTCACTAATCATCCCTTCTGGGATGATCAGGCGAAGCACATCGGCCACCAACAGAAAATCGTCGCTCATAAGGACGTCACGAGCATCGCCGCTAAACGAGTCCGGGTCTTTTCTGAATTCTTGCGTTATCTTGAACGCCTCCACAACGTCCTTCAAAATGGAAATGCCTTTTAAGCTGTCCTGGACAATCATATCGTCACCGACCAATTCCGAGAGGCGTTGTTCTTTGACCTCATTGTTGAGCAGCTGAGGGGGTTTTCCTCCAGGGATAAACTGACCCTGCTTCCAGTGGTAGACAAGCTTCTGAATAGACGACATGTTTAATGCAGACGGTTGGAAATGTACTGATATCGATGATGGGTAGATCTCACGTACTTTCCCATGTCTTATATACTTAGATATGCAGAGTTCTGCTTCTTGCAAGACGTTAGCAAACAACTGAATCATGTTTCAATTGCATGTTCACAACCATGTTTCGCTTTTATGCTGCAAAACGTTGAGAGCCGAATCGCAAGGTATTGTACTTAATAAGCCCCTTCCCAGCATTGAGAAGCCATCGAGTCTGGTCAGTAATGGATTCCAATTACCTGGCACTTCTAATGAAGTATCTACGCATGTACAAAGCTGTGTATGAAGAAAGAACCTCATTGAAGGAAGTCAAACATCTTTCACAACGCCTGAGAACTGCCTATGAACATGACCGCATCTCATGGATGGACTTTAACGACTGGATGGAAGAACTCTGGGCTGCGGCTGATGAGGGAGCAGGTCAGTTGAGATAATCTTTTTTATGATCTACAGCTAATGATTGCAAGTAAGCAAGATTGCCATAATAGATAGGCGACTAAACCAGGCTTTGTGAAGGAAGCAATCTATATAGCCTCTCATTTCACCCAATCACACTTATATCGCTAAGCTTCAGGTGCTGTGCAGGCTATCCCATGTCAGTTTGTAGCTCTGCTAGAGCTCGTCGGTGACTAACTATTTTCCATTGCTTGCAGCCTTTCTTCTATCCCTTTGATCTTGAGAGAAATCTCTAAAATAGCGGCTTTGATGTCCTCAATGAACGAAGCAGCCTTGTGAGTGTTGAGCTCAGGGTGCTCTCCCTGCTGGAACAGCACAACAAGAGGTCGTTTCCAGCGTGGGTCGATCATGCTTTGTCTTTCGCTCGAAGTAGAAGAAGGAGTAAGTGGGGTACTGCCCCCAGAAAACGACGTATAATCCATGGCTTGATTGGAAAGGTAACAGTTGTAGAGATGAGGGTTGCTTTGCCACAGAACTCGCTTTAAGTAGGTTCAGCCGCTGTCGTCTTGCCCGCGACACCACCTGATTACAAGGGCCTGCGGATATGAGCTTCCGGGCGCTTCGGGGTAGACTATATCACGCCAGACATGCCAGTAGGAAGCCTCCCGCTAACACCCTCAAACTTGATGGTGTTGTGGGTCGTTAGCGCTTGATATTTCCATAAAGACCTTGGCTTCACCTCTCAACTTTCACTCTAATCTTTACTCAATTTGCCAAATACTAAGGAATCACAATGAACAGCCAATCTGCAGGGGATTTTGAGAGCCTTATGCTGTCTTATCAGGAGAGCTTGCACGCAATGCTTAGTTCTCTTCGCCAACTTGAGGGCCATTTAAACAACATCCAAGCTAGGACCTTTGAAATGACCGAGGAAATTTCCTACCTTGTCAGCGATAATATGGGACTTTTGAGCAGTGTAAACGACCAGGTCAGTCCATTACGATTAGAATAACACGTGCTGACGATGTACAAGCTCTCGATTGCATTTGAGAAGGAGCCTCGTGCCCCAAACACCCCAGTCGCCCCCCCAGCACCATGGGACAGCACTGAAGAAAAGGAGACACCGAAGGAGTAGGGTGAGAATAAGGTGGTAACTATTTATGGCTCATGTCAGTGAGAACCATCTATATAGCCGGTCATTTCCTCGAATACAAAGATATAACCTGAGCCTTTGCAAAGTAATAGTTCCCCATGTTACCTCATCCTCAAGTCAAAAACCATCCCAAAAGTCCTGCCCATTGTAGCGGCATGAGAACTACTCCAGAAGTCTTTTCCCATGAGCTGAAAAGGAGGCTTCACAAGCTTGACACAAGGATGATATCCCTCAGAAAAGTAAGGCATCACCTTGAAATCACTCCTTTCCTCCTTTCTAATAAAAAATAGGCCTATCGCAAAGTAACCTTTAGTCCTCACACCCCAAAGCCTATGGATCCCGATGATTACTTGGAAAAAGGGGGACCAGGACTGCGGCAATGAATACATTACAAGCTTATCTCAGATAGCTAGATTGAAATTCCAGAACTATTCAGCATGTTCGCCTAATACCTCAACAGACAATGGACCAAGACTGAAGCAACCGAACAAAAAAGCATTTCAATAGCCAAGGAATACCACTAAAAGCAAGCAAGCTGCAAAAGACGGAATGAAGCGGATAGCATCGTGACTGGCTGCGCTTGTCACCTCCACAAGACTCATTTTGGAATGAGCTAAAGAAATAATAGTTAACAACAGATCGATATGAGGGTTGATGGCTTACCCATTGTTGCCTTGGGGAGATGACCAGTACCTACTGTCCCAATACTAAGCTTTAATGGGGTTGGAGTGGAGGTTTGACATGTGGTTGGAGTAATGGGGTTATGTGTAAAGGTTGGGTAGAGATGTGACAAGTCCGGGAGTAAAGGCGGGATATGTGTCTCCTCGACTACGACTGTGTCAGTCAATGTGACCACATGGACCTTGTGGGTGTTTGGCTCCTCTCTAGCCGCCGTGATCGTCTCAGTTACAACAGCTGTGGACAGAACAAACGTAGGCATATCCAACCTTGCGGCGCTTGGGTATAACTGTGAAGTGGCACTGTCGATCGAGCCTTCTTCGCAAACAAAGTTCAGTGAACCAATGTCAAGGTCAACATCCGACTGGCCGCCAGTGATTAGTGTACGAATGCATGTTGGTGATTCACCTGCACACTGCCTATACGAAGGATTAGACCCTGGTTCTTTCTGTGGATGGCTGTGTCTTACCAAGATACGTATGATTCCCCATTTGGTGCATTGAGTGGTACTGGAAAGCTGACTAGTTCTGGACCGGAACATGCGATTGGTTTGAAGTCATACGTGATGGGGAGAAAGTCTGGGTTCTCAAAATAGAGAGATGCAGTACATGGTACCGCTCGCGGGCTCGTTATCCTGCAGAGTTAGATCATATGCGCAAGATCGAATGGGGTATAGATTTACCTCATAGTTACTAGCGAGATTCCTGCTTCCAACTCAACAGGATTATAGAGACACGCAGAGGGGAAGTTTGCCATAGCCATGATTGAATACATCAGCAAGCTCACCTGGCTGAGGAAGATAAGGCATTTCATTTTCGACAGGTGTAAGTGGATGTTTTTGAGCATTGGACTATCTGGCTAAGGCTCTTATATACCACGACTTCAATGCATATAAGCAAAACCGTGTTTCAGAGAACAAAAACCAGGAACCTAAAACAATGCACAGAATCCAAGTGGCGCTTATTTGGCTTTCACAAATCATGTTCTTGCTTACTGCAAATCTCCACACCCACAAGTTCATAAATTCAGCATGTAGCATGCACTGTGTACCACGTAGATGCAACCGCTCAAGCATATAAGTCAAGACATTTCTCGTGTTCCAAGTCAACTACCCCCCCTCAGAACTAATCATCTCCCTCCCAAACCACTTTAAAAATGGACCAAAGATTCTCTGCAAGCCCTCACTTGAGCTTTGCCGAAACGCAGGCTTTTGTGGACTCTTGGAACCAAACCATGAACCCCGCTCCTCTTCCCGTGCAGAACCAACTCTACCTCCGCCCATTGCCAGAGCAGCACCACGGTTACAACACCCCTCCTTTGACCGACCCTGGTGCATCGTCGCTGCCCATGGGACCTCCAGGAGGAGGTGGTAACCCTCAGTCATGTACACTGAACCTTGTCGTGCGAGCAGAGCATATGGAGAACAACAGCCAGAGGTAAGCCTCCATTGAAAGAAGAAGCATTCAACCTAACAATATCAATAGCTCTGAAACAAACAGCCAGATCGCTGGTCGACTTGACCGCCTGGGGCGCGAGCTTGAGACTTTTAGCGGTATTGTAGCGGATCTGAAGACAAGCCTGATTCATCTGGAAGACAAGATGGAGTCGCAGCGAACAGCACATGAGGAGGAAGTGCGCACCTCAATTGAGAAGATCAAAAAGGGAATGGACAAGTTCTTTACTTGCTTTGCGAACCAGTTGGAAAGCGAGATGACAGACACGGAGGAACGTAGTGGGTGCAAGGCTGAGGTGGCAATCATGTGATGCAAGAAGCATGTATGTACTCGATTAAGGCTAAACCACATGGCAGGCCCATAAGGCTAGACCCGCCCGTAGCGTACCACTTTGAATTGACTTATCGCATTTCCATTTAAACCTCGCGTATTAACTCCTGTTGCATCTAGCGTTATAATATGCTTTGAAGGTCATTTGGCCATGACAAGAATGGGTGGAATGGAATCAATGGGATAAGAAGTTCTCACAATTCACAGGCAGCTAAGAAAAAATCGTAAACGGTACATCGAGCCTCAAAAAGATGGTGTGAACCACCTGAGCTAGAGTAAGCGCTATAAAGTTACCAGACAATCGGTAACCAATCAACAACACTACGAGTATCCTTTTATGGAGACACATGTAATGGCAGTCATCATTTGACAATAAGCGAAGCAATATGCGCTATTAATCATTTCAAATACTAAGAATTCAACCTCGGCCTTTTGACGACCCTCCTGTACCCTGACTTGCGTCCCTCTGTGGTTGCAAGCGGCGGACTGGCTGTATCTTGACGCTCTCTTCATCTCGCCGAATTCTCCCATAGATAGTTGGGAATGCAGGTTGCGGGTTTTTAACTCTCTTGCCATGAGAGCTACTAGACTCGGATGACCGGGAATCCCGCTTTCGCTTTATTCCGGCAAGGGGCTTTGGTACCTGTGGTGGTGGGCTCTCCGGAGCTCTTGACTGTCCAGGTATGTCTTGTATATGTGGGGGGGTCCGTTGATCCTGCCTCCTCGTTATCTCTGTCTCGTTGATCCTTAGTTGCTGTCCTCGTTGCCCCTCGCTGACTTCAGACGGCTCTGTTTGCTGCGCAGTAGATTCCTCTCCCGCAGGCTGCATTGGTGGGGGAGTCCGTTCATCTATCCTCCTCATTGTTTCTTCCTGCTCTTCGATCCCAACTTGATATGCTTGTTTATTTGTATACTGCACTCCTATATCAGGAAGGCTCTGTTGCCTCTCGCTTGCTTCTGACGACTCTGTTTGCTGCGATATGTGTTGCATCGGTGGGGGAGTCCGTTGATCCCGGATCTCCATTGTCACTGTCTGCTCTTTAATCACTACTCGTTGGCCCTGCTCATTCGTGTCTTCCGCCCCTGCATTTGTAAGGTCCTGCCCCTTCGTCGCTTCTGACTGCTCTATTTGCTGCGCTGCAGGCTCTTCCATGTCCTGCATAGGGGAAGGGTTTCGTTGATCCCCAGTCCCTATTACCTCTGCCTGCTCTTCGATTGTGCACTCTATTTCTGTGTCTGGAAGGCTCTGTCGGTCTTGCCTCTCTGTAGCTCCCGAATGCCGAATGATTTGTTGCGTTGCAGACTCCTCTTCCATATCGTGTATCGGTGGGGGGCTCCGCTGATCTTGCCTCTCTATTGTTCCTGTCTGCTCTTCTGTCGCATCCATCTCAGGATCTGCGTCACTATTGTTAGATGAGTCAAATAGGTTCGCCTCAGACTCGAATTGCGTCATCTCTTGGTGTGAGGGTTTAATTGTGTTGGACTCCGAAGCATCTCTTATTTGCTCGGTCTTTGAAAGCCCTTCTTCATTTCCAGATAGGTGATTAGCTGCTAAAAGCACATCTTGTTGATGATCTGTTCTTTCCAGGTCATCGTAAGGCAGGGGTTCACGGTGATCTTGCCGCAAAATAGTCTGACTGTTGTCGGAGGGCTCTTCCTGGGGGTCCATCTGGACATCTCGTATCTCTGCATTTGCCAACGGTTGAACTTGTGATATCTCCTCATCCCGCAACAGAGGATCGCGGTGATCTTGCCTCACAATTGTCTTTCCGGATTCTTCTATGGCATGAGGTACAGTACCTGTTAAGATGTTCGGTGCATCCAACACTGGTTCATGCTCTGCGTGCTGTACCTCTAGTATTCGAGGCGGAGAGCGACTGAGGAATCTGATGATCGTTTCATCTGCCTTGGCTTTTTCTTGTTTCTTCCCAATTCGACAAGACTTGGGTCTCAAGGCGTTGAATGTGGATAGGCGCTTATGCTTTCGTCTTTGGTCGTTGACTGTTTCGTTCTCTTCCAGGATGATATCTTCCTCCAGATCACTCATCAAAATATCTTGAAGCTCGACTAGAGGGTCGTTCTCATGTGATATTCGATTTGGAGCCCAAAGGTCGAGAGATAGAGGCTCTATAAAGCCAGCATACGCAATGTCCATCCTTCCTCTGAAGAAGGCATTGAAGATATCACGAATGACAAAGAGTGGGCTCACATCATCACCTTTTGACACGGGACTGTCTAGCATTGGGATGAATGCTTCCGCTCGTAGTTGAGAGTAGCTTTTTGTGAAAGGTATTCCAGCCCTCCAATCAGCGGGCCGGCCATCCTTGCATTCATAATTGCCAACAGGAGGATGCCCATACGGGATTGCTAGCATTTCTTGAACCTTGGAATTCTTAAAGCCAAGTTGAAGAGCAAGTCGCCCCAAGGAAGCAATGCGAGATGCTTCTACAAAGGCAGGCATAGTTTCCCCCCGTACGTCCTGGCGTGGATGCTCGGAGGAAAGACGCGCAAAATCCCTCAAGGCAGCGAGGAATACCGTTTCATACGCCAACCAGGCGGTCGGGGTATCAAGGCTTGTCGACATCTCGCCGTCTTTGACCTCGATGTTTCGTGTCTCGGCCGACCAGCAGCTTGCCAAGCTCTCAAATACAGTCGATTTGAGTTTCTTAGGCTCTCCTGGAACGCGCATAGGAGTCTCCATCAGATGTTTTCTAAGGATCTTGGCCCCAATCGATATATACTTCATATTTTCATGAAATGTCTCCATGCTAGGGATAATAACCTGAACTGATAACACACGTCTGCGGACCTGCTCACGGAGATCGAGGTCTCTCAACCCTTCAAATAATAGGCCCTCATTAAACATGCGATGAATCGCAATTCTATCGGAATAGCTGCTGATTGGAGCCCGGAATTGTAAACAGCGAACAGTTTGTATGTCGACAGCTGCATTGATGCGGGGCTCGTCGTTAGTAATGAAATCCCAAATTCGAAGGATGTGCTTCAGGAACCGGGAGATGTTTTCGTCGATGTGAAGGGCCAGGTGCTTGTGAATGTTACCAAACTGCAGGCCTGCTACTACACCAGGATACTTCAAAAGAGCATCCAAATCTTGGACTAGTAGTTCCCGCTTCAAAAAACCTTTCACGCTTATCTGCTTTGGTGCCGAAAGTCGATTGAGACGCTCTTTGAATCTGGGCTTGTCGTTCTGCTTCTTGTATTTTCGGAGCAACCGGTAGATTTCAGCATCAGAATAGGGAGCCTCTCTTGATGTAGCTTCGATCTTGTCCTGAATGGTCTGGTGGTTGACGCTGGCCAGTGCAATTTTACGGGGAAAATCAACCCAGCTACCCTGGACGCACAGCAGCTTCACCACCCACCAAGACAGAGGCTCGTGGCGCATGGCCGCACGGATCCTGTGCCGGCCATCAAGACAAGCTATGGGACGATCCGATAACAGGGGGTATTGCTTTTGGAGGATCGTGTGCTTCAGAGCGCCCTCAGATGTATTCAGGGCTGAGATAATGAGTTTCAGGTCGTCGTACGTCACAATTCCTCGGACAAAGTTATCAACCTCCTCACGCCTGCATTCTGTCTTATCGAAACATTTAGCCAATCTTCTAACGGCGTCCGGGTCGATTTGTCTGCCCTCCCCATATGGGAGCAGTAAGTGGACTGGGCAGCGGATAATGCCAACGAGTTCCATGGTTTATCTGTCGGCTTTCTAGTGAGGTGTTTATCTCGTTATGACAGAAGGGTACAACGTCACCTTTTATTCTATGACGATTCAAAAGTGCTAAAATTAGGAGACTTATAGGGGGCGCGCTAGGCTAGCACTGAGGGTGGGCGGTAGAGACACCGTTTCTCGTTTTCGTCCTATGCACACAAAAAGCATAAACTGGAAAGTGCGAAAATGGGTATATATCCATGAAGAGGACTATTACTTCCCAAACCAATTTTCTCAGGAGAAACTCAAGATGACAGCTTGTAAGTGGATTGACGTGCAGTTTAATGGACGAGAGGAGTTCAGTCCCACTCTTGTTGAACGCCGCTCAGCCTATTCAGTCTTTGACTGTCAAGTGTTTCAACCAAGGGTTGTCCTTTCGATCGGAGGAATAGAGAAAAGACGTTTTTACCGGCGAATCCATCTCAACGACGCAGTCGACGGAAACCCAGGCGTTCTTTTACGACCAGTGCAGCTCGCTACACTGATTTTGGACTGTGAACTGCACAATCACAATCGCCTTGATGCTGTACAACACTATCTTTCACGCGGAGAAAAGGTTATGCATTCTCTCCAAACCAATTTATATCGCCACGGCCCATCACATAAGATTGCCCAGTATGCCTTTGATATGTATTGGCAACTTTTATATCCTTTCGCGTCGACCGTGTTGCTGTTCATTGATGACCTGGGCGGCGTCGGCCCTGTAATCGAGCTTTTGGCATCATGGGCACGGCGTGCAAGACTATCAAATATTGCAGCGCCACCGAGAATTCTCGTCCTGTACCATTGGCGCAACCGAACGGAGATGGAGTCATTTGAGAGTCGCCTACGGTCGAGGATCATGTGTACCGTCTCAGGGACCCGAGCCTACTCTCAAACTGGGACAACGTCCCCCATATACTTGCAAGGCGAAATGGCTTTTGAGAGTGTGCAGTTGATACCGACATGGAAAGCTGCCTCGGAATTTCTGTCTCAGACAGAAGAGTCATTTGCGGCTCGGGATGCGGCAGGGTACGGATTTAGCAGTGACCATCTCAAGCGCCTCCTGCAAACTGCCATCCTACAGTACAGCCAATCCAGCGGGCAACAGATCGATTTTGTACAGGCAGTACGCGTTTGTAATCCGCCACCTACTCAATTGGCGGAGAAGTTGATCCAATTTCTTTCGACTACAAAAGACGCCGAGATGGATCATGTGGCTGTTATCGCATCGGCCCTCGACCTCGATGCCCACCCCCCTGGCATGCACTGTAAGTTAGGTGTCTGGTCCCCGCTGATGCCCGCTAACGTCGCCAGTTTTTGCGCCACAGACGACTTTTGGGAAAACCTACCGAGCTGCAGTTTCTCAAGCAGAGAGCCTGTTAAACAAAGACGGCTTATCAGATCAAGTCTGCAAGAAGTTCACCCAGTTCTCACTAGAAAGACAAGGAGCTTCTTCAGCTCATGCTCATCTACGACTACTCAGAAAATACCAAGCTACTTGGCGTGACAACGTCGAAGGTAATCTTTGTTTCGTTTGTCTAGTGAGACCACCGTCGACAACACTTGATTGCCACCACCGGCTCTGTGATGCTTGCGTGATGATATACGGTAGTCGTAAGTCGCCCGACTCACCAAGCCTTCAAGTATTGAGCTGTCCCTTATGCGGAAAGGACCATAGAAGGCAAATATTTCTTCAGCCGCCAACGAGTGGAAATCGTGTTCTTGAGCTTGGGGGAGCGGCTAAGTATAAATGGGAAATGCTCAAATTCCTCAAAGACGTGCAATCTACTATTGGGTTACCTGTGCCATTACAGGAACATTTTAACCTCGTCATTGGTTCTGGGATCGGTACGTCTCCCGACCCCTCTTGGATCGCGTCCTGACCTATGCAGGGCTTTTCTTCGTCCAGACTATCTTCTTGGAAGGGTGGGATTTATCTGATTGCCAATACCATTTGAAGAATGTGGGCGATCCAGAAATTGACAGGAAACAATCTCTAGTATCCTTTGGCAAAAAGCTCACCTGGAAAATGGGGAGAACAGCAAACTGTAACGGCGCACATCTGGTTTTTATTTTTGAGGGTCATCACTCCGCGGCACGACATACAGAGTAAGAGGACACTTCCCTTGAGTGTTATCAAGCTAATCCAGGGTAAGGTTGCGTACGAACCTGCGCCACCGTAACCCTGATTTTACGGTGCGCTATATGGGTGGACCTTACAACGATTTATCTCTTAAATCGGTCACCCAGCGGATGGTTTCTTGCTTGTTCTACATCGAGCTCCTATTCCGCCCAACATTATACTCGCCCCCAGAAGCAGCACTAGTGCGACTTCTGTGCCGTTTACCCCACGGCCCAGAAATGGTAAGTCTTGTCAGAGGCATGTTCCAGAGAGGCACCCGCATACGGTATCGTGGAGCAGAAGCCACATGGAGTACAGATGTCCTTGTGACGCCAACAGTTCTAGCCCGTTGCCGCAGCGGTGACTCTTTCTCCAAACTCCTCGAGGTACAAGTGGCAGCAATGGATACAGTAGTAGATGTGAGACTAGATGATAATTTGATGGGGGAACACAGTATCAGTAATTGCCCTTACAAGGTGGAGAGACTTGTTGAAGAGCAGGGGCTTGATTGTGCATTTGGCAGAAGGGATCACCAGTTTGTCAACGATATAGGCATCGGAAGCCAAGGCTTACGAGAGGAGATTGAGATAGTAAGCAACACCATAGGCAGGTTTACGCTGTCTGGGGAGAGCCAAAGCAATTGGATCTAGTGTTTAAATTGAATTGAGTTTACTGCGTCTATCGTGCCTGGCTGAGATAGCGATGGGGCTTATGCAACTAAACTTACGGGCTGCAGCCTGCTAAGTTGGTGTATTTTACTGACCAACCGCTGGAACTGCCCGCTGAGGCCTAGAAGCTACACTGCGATTGTTTTGGAATGTATGAAAATCGAGAAAAACGTAATGGGTATTGAATTGCTAGCTAGACAAACTCTTTAACCTTACTGGCATGTTGGTCAGAAATATCCATCTCAGTCATTTCAATTGGTGTTGATTGCGAGTTCGAGGGGATATTTGAGTTCACAAGGACGGCTTGTGAGTCTGGTCGATTATAGAACGACGATTTAAACCCCCCAGGCTGCGTGTGATATTCTACATCAGCGAATTCAATAAGACGTGTTGATGTTGTATTCTGCACGACCATGTCGCGCATCATGTGAACGAATTTCTCCTCCCCAGACGCTATTATATGTCAGCTGTGAATAAAATACAGACTCTTCTACTTACCGACAACAACCGTTCGGCCAGGGTATCGAGCTTCTTGGCGAAGCTCCCTCGAGAACTCGTCAAAGCCAAAGTTGTATCTTCTTGACCAATATTCGTTACTTGTAAATGGGAGCTTGCGCTCAGGGTTTCTTTTGACAGGATAGACACACCAGACGACCAGGAACTTCTGGTTATTAGCAAACAATTAACTCAGCCAACGGGTCCAACATGCCTTATTGTCGATCTCCTGTAGAGATCGAAGCTGATCATGAACCCACCTATCTTGATCGTCGTGCTCCAACCACCAGATCAAATCTACGTGCCGACTTAGATCTCCGAAGACAGGCTCACTCGAGTCACGCAACCTCGCGGACTTATCGCGCAACCCATTGTCATTTCGCTTTCGAGCAGCCAGATGAAGTGCAAAAGGAAGAATGCCCGAAATGCCCAAACCCTTTGCAGTGAGGACAACGGTCTCAAAAGTGTGAAGCTTCAAGTCTTTGCCGTAAGGGCCATCAAGCCGAAGTCGACTGTTAGGAAAGATCGAACCTAGCGATCGACGATGGTGTCCTACGGTGCGAGAGACCAAGAACGTGAGATCGGAGGCCTGGCCTGTTACATACTGATCTGGATTACTCCACACTGGCATCATGGCATAGCCATGAAGCAGATCATAAAACGGAAGGGGGCCAGTGAAGAATACGTAAAAGTAGCAGCCAGGAAAGACAGACACAGGTTTGTCGGTTCCAAGCTGGAGTCGCATAATATTGCCATCATCCCAGAGATTCTTCACGTTCCCTGCTGTGTGGCCAAGGACAAACATCCAGACCCATCTATAGAGGTGGGAGCCTCCCAATAGCCCGCACGATACAAATATCGGGATTCTGGCTTTTCCATCTCGCTGGAGGCAAACATGCCAGACGAGACCACCAAGTGCTCCCATGGAGAAGAGCAAATGAAATAGACCGAAAAATCGTCCAAATCGTCTTCTGAAGCAGGCGGCAGAGAAAATTACAAATACAAGGCCGCCAATTGCCTTCGGAACAGGTTAGATATGGAAGAACGGCGGAAGGTGAAGAGACTCACCACATATCCTGATTTGGTCAAAGCGTCGAATTTCTGGCGGCGGGACAAGGCTAATGCCGAATGCAATAGGGCTTCACAGGTTGCAACTACCCCAATCCAACGGTGACCAAAGTAGTAGGTGGAAAGTGGGATCTGGACCCAATCTGCCAAGGCATTTGTTCTGCCACCGAGAAAGACAAGCATGAGGTTCGCTGATGCAATTGCCGCCGCGCGCTGCTCTAACTCTGCCAAGTCACTGATGCCGACACCAAGGAGCAAGCCATTGGCCGCAAGGAAGAGTATGAGCGATGAGATCTGCAAGCCAGTGACTGTAAAACCGATGCCGCCGATTTTTATCTTGGAATACTTGAAATGCATAACTCTGACACGAATAGATGGCTCGATATGAGGATAAACGAAGCGACTCACGATAAAGAGTACCAGTGATCCAATTGCTCCACCGAGTGCATACAAATAAATTTGGGCAAAATCCATGGCGGCAAGGTACCTTAGGTAGGGTGTCATCTTCAAGGGCAAACACGGATACATCATAGCGCTTATGTACCTGAACAAACGTAGGCGCGCGGCTTCCAGCTCCCGAAATAGCAACTTCCAGGGGCAGCGAATAACTGCTTTCAGTGCGCTTGTCAGTGTTCTGGATTCAGTGTCCTGTCTGCTTCATTATGCAACATAAATCTCCTGCACCCTGCTGTCTCCTTTGGTCGAATTCATGTTTCCCGACTCATTTTCCCACCAAGCCAACAGCAATCATTAAACCATCCCTTTTAATAATTACATTATGCCTAAGCCTTGGAAAGAGCCTCAAGACCCAAAACGAAGCTTCATGCTCCGTACAGAAGGACTTATGCGAAAGTGCAAAGACCTAACAAATCTGGGTGTGGAAGTAGCTCTCTATATTGAGGACGTCAATAACGGCACAGTCCTCCGCTACAAGACAGATCCCACCCTTCTCCCTTCTTGGAACAACGTTGCCCCTCTCCCAGAGGAGCCCGATGCAGAAACAGAGCCACCCGCTGTTTTTTTTGGTTCTCTGCGCTTGAATTGCCCTTCGACAAACGAGGCCCCTTCACCTTTGAAGCCGACCTGGGCCGACCTCGAAATCAGCAAGGCCACTTGTGGCTCCAGCGCCAGTCCTCCTAGCCAGAAGAGGCAACAACACCAAGAAAACCGCCCAACCACAAAAAAACGTGCTAGAGAGATTTCGCCGGATGGCGCAGAAGACCAGCGACGAAAGAGGGAGAGGAGCTCATCATCATGGTTCAATGACTAGGTAGCTGGACTAATATGGTCTTTAATACTTGTATCAATAGCATGAGTTATTAGCAGAGTGAAGAGTTTAGTTTTTATTGTTTTAAGTGTAATTTATCTGACTTGTTCTATTTGCTTATCTGCAGGCCCTTTATGGCATCTGGGAGACCTAACTGCTCTTGCTGAATCTTCCTTGCTGTTGAATCGCTTGGGGTTTTCGCAAGTGTGGTTGGGGAGCTTTTGGTTGTTTGAGCCGCCTTGAGGCGGTGAATGGATGCAGCTCTCTGGTTTTTGTGTATAAGGCGCATTAAATGCGCGCGTGATTGAGCTTGTGGCGATTCTGTACTTGTGTAATGATCCATTCTTCTGATCACATAACTTCTTGTTGCCGAGTCGAATTTGTATTTAACATAAAGAGGTTCAACAAATGGATCTGGGGTTGGTGGTCGTTTGGCGGCTGGTGTGCGCTGTAACGCTGGGGTAGGTTGCTTTTGAGACATGGCGGGGCACTGCTGACTCGAATGCAGGAACCGCAGATCCGAGTTTTAAATGGATGAGTCTGTTGAGTTTACATGGGAACTTGTATACAGTAAGCTGTTTCCTGTGAATGTCTACTGATGCTGCGCTTTTCAGTTAACAAGCTGCAGCCGCAAGTTTCTGTTAGTGTCTATTTCTCAACTATATAAATCTACTGAGGAAGCCTCTATTATTCCCAGATTAACAGCAATAGCACCCAATCGATCACACCACAACACTATTATATCTAAAGAAAGTCTTCTATTTTGAAACAACAATGGCGTCTGCGACGCCATTTGTATTGCCATCTGGACAGCAATTTCTAACCCCAAATGGGTCTAGGGAGGGAAGTCCAGAGCTTGAAGACAAACCGGAGTTGGTGTTGGATCTCCAGAAGCCTCCCTTGCCCACCGTTGAGGAGTTCCAAAAGATGCAACAGAGGCTGGAAGCAGCACAGGCACAGATAGACGCACAGCAGCAGCAACCAGTACAGCAGCAGCAACCAGTACAGCAGCAGCAACCAGTACAGCAGCAGCAACCAGTACAGCAGCAGCAACCAGTACAGCAGCAGCAACCAGTACAGCAGCAGCAACCAGTACAGCAGCAGCAACCAGTACAGCAGCAGCAACCAGTACAGCAGCAGCAGCAAGCAGCAGGACAGCAAGCAGCAGGACAGCAAGCAGAAGGACAGCAAGCAGCAGGACAGCAAGCAGCAGGACAGCAAGCACCAGCCAAAAAGCAATATCCTCCATTGGATACAATTTTGTCTCCACCGGAAGTAACATTCCTTGAACAGTATATCCCGGAGTATTTGCCAAACTTCAATGGCCTAAAGGCGGATGATGGATATGATCTTGTACATTCTTTGATTCCGGAGTTTAGGAAGCAACATTCACAAGATGATGTCTTCAATCTACTGTTTTTTATGGATCAGATGGCCAGGCTCAACCAGGACATCAAAAAGAAAAGTATGGAGTTTCTTAGAAGCGAGCCACTACTACGAATCGTTGATATGGATTGGGGCGTTGATAAGAAGCTGGTTAAGTTCAGATATCAACAAGGCCTAAAGTTTTTGGACATGTTGCGAAACGCCGATTCAGAAGACGAAGAAGACGATTTGCCAAACTTTGAGGACCCAGCCACTACTTATAATGCCGCCGCACGACGGGGGTCCAGGGACCAATATGTTGGTAAAGCAAAAGACCGAAAGTTTAACTTTTGCAAAATTACCGATCCCGAAACCAAAGAAAAAATAGATGCCGAGATTATTGGAAAACATCCTTATCGCAGGAAGTGGTTAGTCTGTGCTATTGCCAGCCGTAATCCCAGTTACCCGCACCTCGAAAGGTTTCCAACCATCGATGGCACGCTTAGTGAGTACCGCGATATCTATACAAACTATTCGAAGTGGGGGTCAAACCGGGTAATTACAGTTGGGGACATAGAAGAGCTTCAGGGTTGTCCCCTTGATGAGTTCGAGCTAAATGGTGTTATTATACTGCCGTGGGGTGATGACGTGCGGCTTGCTGTCTATGGAATTTGGAATAAGGAGAACGTTGAGTTTAAAATATTTGCAAAGACAGTTTGTACTAAAAGATGGGGTGTATCTGGCCTTGCAGTTATGCATAGCCATTTAATGAAATGTGGATCGGCAATTCCACAA
The DNA here is from genome assembly GCA_003353625.1 of Fusarium fracticaudum. NCBI lineage: Eukaryota > Fungi > Ascomycota > Sordariomycetes > Hypocreales > Nectriaceae > Fusarium > Fusarium fracticaudum. The sequence goes on from PDNT01000004.1 coordinate 100,032, forward strand.
GGAAAAGGGAATAAAGCATTAAAGGCTGAGGCTTGGTATGGGGAGGACTGATTTATTTTATGGACTTTAGTTAGGTTTTTTAGCTCTTTTATCTCCTATCTATTATATGTTTTATATTTAAGTCCTTTATTTAGTTAACTCTTATTAGTTTTTAAATTTTATAAGAAGTACCTTAAGTAAAAGATACTTATTAAAAAATAGAAAATTACTAGTAAGGAATTTAAAAGATATTAAGTACTTTTATTTTTACTAGTAAAATGTATTAATTATATAAAGATTTATTATTAATAATAATATATTATATTATTAGTAAAGAAATAATTAAATAAATTACTAGTAAGTTAAAAGTTATGATAAGAGATTTCTTACTAGTAAGTAAAAATAATATTATTAATATAAAGATTAAATATAATTATACTAAGAAAGTAAATCTATATTACTGATAATTATTTATTTTAAAACTTCATAAGTAATAAAATACTAGTAATATATCTTTTTTCTAAAAAAGGAATAAATTATTCAATTTTAGGGAACTAAAATATTAAAAGCTAATGCCTAATATCCTTATCCTCACTCTTGGTATCCTTTTTATCTTGTCCCTCGAGGCAAACTTGATGGTAAGGTGGAAGATAAGCTTCATGGTAAGGCGGTAGGCTTTCACGAGCTAGATCAATCGCATCTATCGTCATAGATTGCAGGCCTGGGCCGATACGGCAAGAGCACCACATGTCTTCCTCCAAGTTATGCAAGTCATCCCACCACAGACAGGCAGTAAACGCCATTATATTCCACTTAGAAGTGTCCTTATGTAAAGGCACTTCTGGGACTGTCTCTAAGAAGCCTTGTATATCTTTACAAGGACAGTCCTCTTTATGGACACGAGTATCTTGAAGAAACCCCAGGATTCTTTCTGGTGCCAGTACCTTCCTGTCTCGAAAGGCGACAGGATTGCCTTGGCTATCCAATACCTTGGGTCTGCCCCAGAGCCATGCATGTGCCATAATTGAGATCAGCAGTCTACGCCGAGCATAATGTAGTCTTTGCTCTCTTTCTGAAGTGATAGAATTTGGCGAGTGAAAGAGATTGACTGCAGAGAGAAGTTTCTGCTGAATGTGGACTTTGAGAAAGCCGTTATTTGTTGCTTTGAGAGAAAAATGGCCTTCCTTATTGAAGAAAATTGTAGATGGATTAATCCATGGAACCGGCGAAAGGTTCGTTAAGGATTTGAGTTTCGTCTTAGCCGCTTCTTTTACTTCATGGGGCTGGCGGTAGATAGGTACGCAGAGCGTCTTTTTCCTGAAGAATATCATCTCAAATTAACAAAAGGATTCCAACAGAGCATTGTCAGTTTTGCATGTAAGTCGTTACCGATATCTGGACATATATAGATAAATTTAGCGTCGGGCCATTAAGCGCCCGTTATAATTTTAGAATACTGTCACATTACCGCGTAAGCCACGTCTTTTCGCGTCTAAATACAGGTAAGAAACGGCTTACAGGAGTCTAAGAACAGGAAACGGGAAACAGAAAACAGGAAACGGGAAACAGGAGATAGTAACAGAGCTCTTGTCTATAAGGATGTATTAAAGCACTTCACAGCCCCAAGAACATCAACGTTCGAACAAGCTAATGCTAAATAAGAATCATGACACGCCCAGAAACAGCCCAATCCTCTGACTCTACTTGCAAAATTACAAAACGCAAGTTTTCACCTGCGCAATTGCAGCGTACCTTACGACACAAGAGGTGCAAGACCCTCATCAGCAAGAGCGATCAACTCCGCAAGCTTGGTGCCAGGGTGTATACAGTCGTTGAAGTCAACGGGCGCTACCACGTCTATTCATCAGAATCTTCGGATTCCTGGCCTCCAACCGAGGGAAGTCTTGTAAGTACAAACCCAATGGTATAAAAGCAATATACTTACATATAGGCAGAGCAAGAATTACCCAGTTCCGCTAAGATACTGGCCGCATATGAAGGAACTCTCGCAAGACCAAGAGAAGGAGGATGAGGCCGAGAAAGAAGAGAAGGCGGCATCGGGGAATAAGGAGACCTAATAGCGTTTAACAAATCCACACTTGTTTTTTAGTCCAGTACATAGAATTATCAGAAAGACAACTATTAAGAAAGTACTCATTTAAGGGTAAATATATAGGCTGATCCGGTAGCTGTATTACTGTATAAATATCTTTGTCTTTAGTATGTACACTGTGCAGGCTGTTCTGTTGGTAGGCCTGAGCGTTGAAGACAAGGATGAGACAAGGATAGAGACATGGGTATATCACCCTAATAAACCTTCTCACCCTCCTTCTACAACCAACAGCTTTCTTGCATGTACCATCCATCATGTGCTTATCTTGACACACTGAGTCCAGGTGGCTACGAGCTATGGTGTTGGCAGCCCTGCATTCAGGTATAAAGTAGACATAACGCAATCCCTTGAGTCTGACAGGCAGAGAAACACAGCAGCCGTTTTCTTATCACCATACCATTCTTCAACTTATTTATCTAGCTATGGCTTCAAGTGAACCTCGTTTTGAGTCTCTTAAAGCGAAGGTAATATTCAGAAGATTCAGTGACGACTTGCTCGCTACCATCATATCCTCAGACAAATTCGACAGACACGACATGGAGCCATATATTGATAGTTATCGTGGCTGGTGTAAGGACCTTGAGGAGGAGGAGGATGCCATTCGAGAGGATAAGACCATCTGTGTAGTAAGTTGTTCCATATATCGACCTTCAACCGTGGATTGACCATTGGAAAAGGAGAGAACACGTTCACCGTTCCTTCATGTGCAGGGAAAGCGCCATTACGACCAGATAGAGCCCAGCGATCCATCTGAGACCGTGGCTTGCAGTACTACGCCAGAGATGTGTACACGTTCGCCATCCCCTCAGCGAAAGCGCCATTGCGATCAGATAGAGCCCAGCGATCCATCTGATCCCGTGGCTTACAGTACAGCACCCGAGCTGTGTTGCTCGACAGCTACCACCGGCTCCGTAGATACTCTTCGGCCCAAGCCAGGGGAGGTCTACTGCGCCTACCATAAGCAATCTCAGCGGAGTCTTGCCGCAGTAATCCTCCCGCTCACAGACCCCGGCAGAATTGGCATCCTAGGTACTATGGAGACATTAGGCTTTTCTAAGAATGTACCTAATTGCGTTGTTTTTAATGTGAACTCTGGGAGGCTTGAGTGGCGCGATGGATATGGAGACGGTGAACCATCGTCGCATGCACGAAAATATCCAGTTATATATTTTACTGGTCGCAGATTCCCAGAGAATGAGGCTGCGGGCTGGGTCTCGGCTGGAGACCTACGAGTGCTGGATGAAGAAAGCCTACGAGCGCCCGATGTTCCATTCTATCGGGCTATCAGGGCCTACTTGGAGAGACGAACACTCTGCCAAACATTCAGGGAAAGACAAGGTGATCCTCACCTTCCATTGAGTAAGTCTCCAATGTTATTTGCAAGATACACTGCTAACGCTTGACATTGAAGTCGAGAGCAATAAAGTTCTCAGATCTAATGACAGTTCGAGCTTCTGCCCAGTAGCTCCGCTGGCAACACCTAATGTCTACCTCATGGGGCCAGATAAATCCCGCCTTTCAATGGGACACAGTTCTTGGTCAGCTCAATCTTATGGACGTTCTCTTATGCGAGGGTATTCCAAGAAACTGCCAGTCAAACTGCCATTGCCGCGCCCAACAAATCCCGGCCGTACTTGCCATCGGAAGATGCCAAGCACGTTGAACCTCCCAAGTTCCTGTCGCCTGACGAGATTCGTTGTCGGTAAATATGGACCGAAAGCCACCACTTTACCCCCACTGAACACTCTGAGAGATTTCGCCCTTGGTGCGCAGTTGGGACTCTTTGCATGGCCCGAGGAACTCTCGCCACGCATTCTCGACAGGCTGCGCAGAGAGCTCAAGGTACAGGGGGTCGAGCCACTTCCGATCGATTTCAGAAACTCTCAAGGAAGGCTTGAATGCCCATTATGTTCTGATGGACGGGGCTTTATTCAGTGTAATCGATTTGCAAAACATCTCAGGATGAAACATTAAAGACAGTTATATAGTTTGCTGAATCCAATCCATTACCATCTGGAAGTGCATCCAGCCAGTGTATCTAAAGCCAAAGATCTAAGTCTCTGATTGGCTCAACATAGCAGGGACCCCTGCTGTTGTGATTAATCACACCGCTGGGGGGTTGAAAATCGAGTCAGGACTTCCTGGGAAGTCGGCGCTTAAAAGCAGCCTGTGAGTACCCTTCCCCTCTTGGCTTCTCTTCCGTCCTTTCTACTCATCTTTCCGTACAACCCTCTCCAATGTCTTCCCAACAGGTCACTTTAGTGTTCAATGCAATATTGGACTTTCAAAACCATAAATATGTCGATGAGAGCCAGCTACTACCAGCCTTACTCCAGCGGCCTCTTACCGACAGAGATCTCATTCACTCATTTGCGCAGGTTCTCTTGAATGCATGCAAAAGAACGCATACAAGCAGACGTAATAGTCCTAGCAAGCTATCACTTTCAGATCAAGAGGGCCCCGTCGATGAAAATCGCAAGACCAAGAAAGCCAGAGTCCGAAAAGAAGTTCAAGTGATGCCGCAGCTAGCAACTCCCGAACCCGAACCAGAGTCAAGGTTAGGCAGGGTATCACCTTCGAATATGGACTCGTCAAGCAACCGGAGGGATCATGATAGGGAACATACTGCAGAGTCCGACCCCCCCTCCCAGGATCCCTATATTATTGCTCAGAGCATCGAGGACTTCATCCAGGAGAGTCAAGATGAGATATCGCACTTCAACTCAGCAGAGAACTCCGGAAGTACATATCAAATTCTTTCGGACCTTATTGACGGTGATGCCGTTCTTCATGATGAACCACAAGAAGAAGCCCGCTGGACTGATGGCGCAGAATGGTTATCTTTGCTGGAGTCGGGGCGAAAAGACCGAAAAAAAGGAACGATTTGTTATGCAATTACGGCTATAGCATTTGCCAGATGGCATGCGACACAGGTGGAACTTCTTCTGAGCAAGCAAGCAGCCGAGGGCAAGCAAGCAGCCGAGGGCAAGCAAGCAGCCGAGGGCAGGCAAGCAGCTGAACAGGTATCGGCAAGGATCCTCGACTCATATACCGATGGCAATACGCCGAGATGGAAGCAACGCAAGAATCTCAATACGCATATTGCGCGAGGGAGGAAGTGGCTGCGGTTGGTGACAAAATTGGGTAAGGGTATACTATTTAAAAAGACTTGGTACTTGCTCTCGTGAGTTTCTCGCTCTGTACAAAAGCTAATTGATAACAGGCAGCTTGGCAAGTCAGATAACTCAGTGATAAATGTCATAGTCAAGAAGATGCCGAAAGACGAAAAGAAGATGATAGTCCTGCGGCTTCTAGAGGACCAAATGAAACTACTTTTACAAACAGGCAGGACAAACACCGCCTCGTTCTGCAATGAGCTTAGGATACAAGAGCTGGCTCCTCCTCAAGCAGCTTTCACTACTACTTTCACGCAACTTCAAGAGATTCAAACCTCTGTTACTTGTGGCGAACTTGTCGTCAGAAGTACAGACTATAGGTTCCCTATAACCTCATTACAGCTACTTGATGGAAGCCAGTGGATTAACCAAGATATTATTTTGGCTTGCCTACATTTAGCAGATCGACTACCTTTTATCCGAGTTAGCAGCTTCCATATTGCACTATCAGAGCAGTTGAAGGACCCCCTACAAATAACAAGGAAGAATATTCGACAATGGCGCCAACAGGTAAAGAAGGAGAGATATCTAGTCTCTTTATTTCCTCTTAACCATGGGGGTTTTCATTGGAGTCTTCTGGAGATTAATGACAGGGAACAACTCATAACTCATTATAATGGGTCAGAAGACTACATAAAGGTAAAGCTTTATAGAAATATTAAATTTATTTTACTAACAACTAACTAGGATGCATGCAAGATAGCATTCCCTGATCATAAATTTACCAAGGGTGTAAGTATCCTTTGTATAATCATTTAGAAAATCACTAATAAGAGAAGGTAACAACTCCCCAAACAGATGGGCATAACTGTGGTCCACTAGTCATCCATTATGCAAGGCGTCGGATGCTAGGCCGCTCTGTCCTGGAAGAGTATAACGAGAGAGGAATAAGAGCTGAGGCTATTAGGCTCTTATATTCAGCGTGGACCAGCGGCGAACTGAAACCTGCTACAGGACCACAAAAACGAAAACGGAACACTGAGCCTGAATGTAGTATCTCAGATGAATGCTCACCGAGAGATATAATTGAACTAAGTGACTGAATTAGGTAGCTGGATACTGCAAAAAAAAAAAAAAAAAAAAGAATCAAAACTTGAAACTGTTTCTGGTTTGTGCCGCAAGAAATGGTTGAGCAATTATAGCTTATAGTACTGTGTCATGATAGTCTATAAATGGCTGGTCCCTGGAGATCTGGAGAAGATAGGAGATGAACCTAGCTACCACAAACATGCACCAACTCAACACTGTACCTATGCCTCCACAACGCCAAGGACCACGAGCTATATCATATAAAGACATGGTTTTAGAAGCTCATGAAGCCCCTATTATTAAGTGCGCAATTGCGGCCTTGTCTAATTGGATGTTCTTGGCTGGCTTCGTCGTCTTTCCTGGTACGTTCACATCACTGGGTCGGGCTACTTTACTCGGCGAATCTCAAGCAGGCCGAGCTGTACAACAGGTGATTCGTAATACGCCGCTTCTAGTTATCGGTATTCTGTGCTGTTTGGCAGGAGGTACTGGAATCGGATGGACTGCATGGTCATTCAGGAACAACTATGTTTGGCTGGTCGACCGTATCTTGATGTAGGTTACCTACAATGCTATCCTGTAGTAATAACAAAGCTGACCAAGATTAGCCCGGGACTGCTTAACTCGATAGTTGCCCTTCTCATGAGTCTAGTCAACATATACACGGCACAAGACGGAGAGTGGTCAATGACAGCGGTAGTGACTGTATGTATTATCGGAACATGGGGAGTAGGGACAGGATTAATGCTGGTGATCTGCGAAGCGTGGCTACTCCGAAAGCTCAGACGAGAGTAACATGGCAATGATTGGGTATGAGAATCCGCATCTATATCCCTGAAACATCGACCCATTCGGACTCTCGCTCTTCTGAGTCCAGCCTCTGAGGACTCTTCAGGGTGGCATCCCCAAGTTGAAGGTCTTGAGTTTGCTTCTGTATATATTCTATAGTATAATCAGAACGCTCTCTTTCCATCCATTGGAGCCATGAGGCTAAGTTGTACTTCTCCAGGGCCCATGCATAATAGGCATATGTCTTGGCGTTGTCTCCAAAAGTCATGGTGGGAGTCGCTCCATGTTTGATAAGAATATCAATGATCCCAATAGCTTCCTTCTCCGGAAGATCAAGGGCATATATAGCAGGTGTGGCGCCGTCAGTATCAGTACAGTTTGCGGAGATTTCCCAGTTGACAAGAAAATCTGAGACCAGCTCTGAACATCCTGCTCTTGCGGCAGCATGTAGGCCGTTCCCGTAGGATATTCCACGTGGATCAGCACCTTTTGAGAGCAGAAACTTGGCTGTATTGATATGTCCGTTGAGTAATGATAGAAAGAGAGGATTCGACAGATCGTAAGCTTTGCTAGAGCCAGGAAGAGCCAGAAATGCCTCCAACATGTCTGTCCTTCCTTGGAACGCAGCAAAGGTGAAGAAGTCCAGTGTGATAGTTTGAGTTATGGGAGTATAAATAAGGTTAAGCTGCTGATCAACTTGAAAGTCCTTTAAGGGGAAAAGATTCAAAACCCTAAGTTCTTCTTTGATTTCCCTGGCAGCTTGAATGTCGCGTAGATGGCTGTCGATCACAACAAGAGTGGATCTGAGCAATCCCATTAAGGTAAAACGAATTTGTTCTTGAACAGACATGATGATATGAAGCTTTTGGGGGTAGTGAATGATTATAGAAGGAGGAAAAGAACTGCCTGGTACGGGAATCCAGCCACTCTTATATAGTTGCACTCGTAGCCATGGTCATAGGCATTTCGGACCCAAGCAAGATACCGTGATGCAACCCTTACTGCGTTTATCAATAGAATCGAGACAGATTCTGCCTCAGCTGTGTATACGGTCAGTATTTGAAGAAGCCCATCACCCCGTTCAGCCAATAAGTTGACAAAGTTAATACATGTTAGCCCTTGAGAGAGGCCATGGTTGCAAGTCTGCGTGCAACGACCAAGTTGCCAGCCACAAGATAGCAATTATCGCCAATGAGAGCAGTCCTTTGGGATCATGGGATGTGTACATGGAGTCTTACAAGGCATTTTTGTCTGACCAAGCCCCCTTTTCCAAGCCACTTGGTCATTCCTAGCCCAAATATGAAACCGAGATGGCCATATCTATCCAATCTAAAGGGGTCATGAGGCGCTGCATATACACCTGACTACTCAGGGGCCTCTCAGGCAGCCTTTCCTCGTCTCATATGAACTGTTGATTTAGTAAACTTGGCATCTGATAGTCCAACATATGGCCTCTCGTGATAAGCCTGCATGTGATTGACCAAGTCCCCGACCATAAGATAGAAACTACGTCAAATAGGGTCGTCTGTCTGGAGTTGTTGGGTACTTTTCGAGACAACCTTTACTCTCTGAGCCACCTTTTTACACATTATCAAGCGCCTTGTTCATAACCAACCTAGATCTAAACCCGCTATCATCTTCTCTGTCCAATCCGGGAGTCTGGACGTGGTCATTTGTACACAGGAGATAATCATTATTGGTAGCTTGTTTGAGGTGCATTTCAGCCGGCCATGGTAAAGACCAATAGTACGTCATCTGTACCAGTGGCGCTTCTTTCTCTGCTCATGGCTCACGTTGTCGAGGGCTCTGGCCAAGTATTTAAGGGGTAGATCCCCTTCCTCAAGACTCTTTCCCAACTTCCTTCCTCATTATCACTTAAGACTCTACAATCTCGTTTAAGAACAAATAACCCTTTATTCTTATCATACAATGCTTTCCTCTCTTTTTCTCAAGGCCCGTGGACATGAGGCTGTTATCAAGTCAACTCATCTTTCTCAAAATAAGCGGGTTTACTTGGAGGGAACTGTGTTTCCACTAGACGCCTTGACCTTTTCCCCTCGACTTTCCTACACTCCCCTGGATGGGACTTATATCGAAGTTCCTCCATTGTGCTACACTGTACTCAATGGCTCCTTTGAAGATCTTGGGAATCACCTGGCCAATTCCAAAAAGACCGAACAGTTTCAGCGCGATATAGACTACGGTCTGTTTTTCGCCAATCTTCTCAAGGATACGATGAAAATCTTTAAGCTTCTTGAGTATGGAGCATACCCTGGACGACCACTCTCATCAAATGGGCTACACGGCGCAGCAAGGCGGGGACAACTGTATGAGATAAGCAAATATGCCTCGATCCCCAACATATCAATGGATGTTCAAGATGAAACATTTGCAACACCAGTCATCTACGCCATGGATCTCAATTCTCCACATGACTGGGATACCATCGAGTTTCTCTTTATACAGGGAGCAAGTCCCAAGGTTAAAGTCCGAAACTATACTTATGCCCAGATCGCAAGAGAGAAAGGGAAAGGCGATTTAGCGCAGAAACTCGAGACGTATAAAGGCTGGGTTGGGCCATTACACAAGAAGTCTGTTATTCGTGTTAAGCGGGACAAACACTCAGGCCTGGTTTGGGTCAAAGTTCTCTATGAATGTCCAAGATTCCCAAATGAAGAAGGCTGGAACTTTACATTGGATAACCCCTTCTCGGAACTGGATGATGATATACTTGTGAAGGAGGCAAAGAAGATGTGGGAAAAGAAACGCTGTAGGGGTAGGAGAAACATGAGAAAGGTGTCATAGCAATAAGTTAGTTCCTATATATATTCTCCTTCCTATCTTGTTGCTGTGAATATCGCTGCTGCACCTATGAGTTTCTATGTTATATTATCCTTTATCATTTTTAAAGCATACTTAGTGTAAGGACAAGATTGGCCTCTTGATTTCGTTATGAATATCCATCCCCAAGCGACCTATCTAGATTTGGCCTTGTCTACATGGCAAAACATATGGTTGTAGATTCTCACTGATGAAATTAATAAGTTACCCTAAGTGATCTTTCTTGCGAACCTCCATTGGCCTGAGTTAACTGAGATTAATTCTATTTTTCTGTCGCCCCTAACCACCTTCTCTAGAAGTAGGTTGATTAGCTGTTAAGTGTAAAGTTATATATTTTTGAATTTCTTTTAGGCTAAGACTTTGAAGGCAGTAATAGTATTTATAGTAAACTATGCTGTTCAAGATACACTGATGTCCGCCTCGCTCGCACACCTTGATGCTCTACATGATCGCTTGGCTCCTTCAACAACCCCCGAATCTTCTCGTGGCCGCTTGTTGCAAGGCTGGGTATCTTTATCCTCGCTTGGCGTACAGCTTGATTTGCGACTCGAATTCAGAATAGTTGGCGAAGGGCATGCTTGCTCAAGCTTTTCTGCCAAATCCGGTTTCCCTTCCATTCTTGCAATCTCGGCATAAGTCAAATCCTGACTACCAAATGTAGTCCATGGACTCGCTTCTAATTGTAAGAGCACCTCAATAGTCTCCCAGGTGCCTTTTTCATGTTGTGGCCCAAGTAAAGCATACAGAACTGGCGTTGCAGATAGACCGTTAGTGACATCAGGACTGGCTCCATCATTGACGATATAATGCCGTATCTGATCATCTAACCCTCGCCAGGCGGCACCATGCAAACCATTAGGAGAAGATTCTCGTCCCGGGTTTGCTTTGAATCTTTTTAGCAGTTCAGCTATTTCTCCTCGCCCCTGACAATTGGCTAAGAATAAGGCAAGGTCTCGGTCTTGCTGCGCATCTTCTTCTTCAAAGCGGCTCAGAAAATGAACAATATCAGTCTGGTTTTCGAAAACGGCCAGGCTTAGCGGGGAGAGCATTGCCTGGTGAGAGTATACCAAGCCATGATGCTTAGAGAGGAACCTGCCGAGAGGATCAAAAGGTTCAGGACAGTTTACTTCAAGAGGGAGGTAGGTAGAGGGGTGGCCGAGAAAGTCGGAAGAAGAGGTTGAGAGAGGCATTGTGAATTGAGTTCAGTCTGGATGAAAGTAGAATAGAAGATGTCTAGGGCGGGATGAGCTCTCTTAAAAACAGGTCTGATAGCAGTAAGGAAGGAAGTTAGGGGAGAATTAGAGGGGAAAGATTGTCTTTAAGTATTTCTCTGGGGCGAGCTGACGCTTGAGAGGGCTATGCATCTCTTGGTCTGTTGTATGGCCGGCTGAAATGTAACTCGTGTGCTAAATCAGCCCATGTTTGCGAAAGGCCAGCTTCAAACTTATGGATTGGAGGTTCTAAGCCAACAACAGCAAAGCGCCACTCCTATTGGATTTGGTCACTACTTCGTGGCCTACAAGTTGGTCCATCGCTTGCAGGCTATAGCCTCTTATGATCGGCCAACGCGTATATAACTCAGTGAGTTATTGGTTGGACGAGGTGATGGACGACTTGTAGTGTATGCCTTGCTATCACCAGTAATCTCATCGAGGCTGAGTCTGCCTATCTTGGGAATCATGAGATGTGAAGAACCTCATAGCCTCACTGCTCGACCAATAACTCGGCGTACTGGCTACATGCTAGCCCTTTATATAGGCCACTGTGATAAGCCTGCATAATCAGCCAAGCTGTCGGCCTTGTGGGCGCGAGGATCTTCAATAGAAGCTTTCCTTTGAGATCATGAGATGTACTTGTGGGCTGTCTAAGCCCCCTTTTTATATATTCCTAAGCGCCTTAGCCATTGTTGGCCTATTCTTGAACCAGAAGTCGCCTATGTGTAACCAGTAGAAATCTCCATGTTGGTGGCCTCTATGTGAGTTTACGGTTCAGCCGGCCAAGCAGACGACCAGGGGTGAGTCACCTGTATCATAATGCTTCTACCTGGAGTGAATTCCCGTGTTCTCTTTGCCAATCCCGAAGATTACTTAAAGGCCATTCCTCCTCTTCCTTTCACTCCCCAATTCCTCTTCTATCACAATCAAAATATCAACAACTCAGATTAAAACCTCAGCCATCAATCATCCTGTTCTATCTCTTCACAATGCCTCATTCATGCCTGTCTTCTAGCTTTGGAGCTGAGTCTTTTGTTGACTTGCCTCTGAGCGAACTCCAAGACCTCTCGGCTTACGTTGATAAGACAGAGATTATTACCATCGATGGAACTATCTTTCCATTTGATGCTTTTTCTCTTAACCATCGCAACGACTTGTTCTACTTTCCCCCCGGGGAGACGAGACTAGAGGTTTCTCTGCTAAGCTGGGCGGCATACAAAGGCCTCAATGACATCATCTGCAAACTGGTTGGCATTTCAAACCACAGTCATCAGTTTCAAGATCATCTCGATGATGCTCTCTTCTTAGCTCACCTTGCCAACCACAAAGAAACAGCCGATTTGCTCATACGTTCTGGAGCAAATCCAGGCCGAGAATCTCGATCCAATGGCTTACATGGCGCTGTTAGACGACAACACATGTCTCAAATCAGACTATATGTTCAAAGAGTCGGAGTTCCTGTTGATGTCGAGGATGGGGATGCCATAACACCCGTTATGTATGCCATGCAGCTTGAGCATCCGCATGATTTGGAGACTATTACAAGCCTGTTTGACTTGGGCGCAGATCCTCGGCACGAATTCGGTGATGAGGGTTGGAACTATGCACAATATGCATTGGCTATGCATGAAAAAGAGTATCTAGCAGAATGGTTAGAAGCAAAACGGCGTGAGGCGGAAGCAGAAGCAAAGCTAAATGCACGAACTACGCCCACTTCTGACCGGGGCTAATGGTAGATTCGCATTGCTTGAAGGTCTATGGCACCTAATAATGCGGGCACACGCGACTATGGAGGAACTAAGCTAATGGAAGTTACTTACAAATATGTGTGTTGGCGTCAGCCAACCAACTATAAGAATTATTCCCCGCATTTTGCCATTGCCTCTTTTGATCTTATGCCTCTTTTCCATTCGTCATTGACTCGTCACTAATGGTAATGCTAGTACCCGCATTCTGTGCCAATACGCGTAGGCCAATAGTACAAACAGCATTCCACGGCTGGTCCTTAGAGCTAATATCAAATTCAGTGACCCGGAATTTGACATTGAGCAGGATTGCGCCAGCTACGACCACAATTACCTATTCGGCATTGAAAGAGCCTGTGATGATAATGGCGAGGAACAATGTGAAGAAGCTCCAATATAAATCCAGAGATGACGGCACATTTTGGATGTCATTCCATGATATGCTAGAGAACTTTCATTGGATTTATAGGACTCGCCTGTTTGGTAAGCGATGGATAGAGACACAGCACTGGATGAGTGTTAGTGTGCAATGGCTGGGCGGGTACTTAAGGAAGAGATCATGGTCAAAGTTCAAGGAATGGTGGTTCTTGTTCTCTCGAAGGTATGTAACCTCCAGCTTCCACCAGCTTCATAGAACTAACAGTGGAGCAGTTAGATGACCGTTACTTACAAAATCTCAAAGGACAGATAAGTTCATCCTTCACTTTACCATAAGATCGCTATGCAGCAACACACCAATTTGCCAAGCGCACCCAGTTCATAAATTGCATAGGCGTTCGGTGAACTGCGAGGTCATGCTTGCGCCTGGGACATGTGAAGTTATGCCCGAATTTAGTACCAGGTTCGCTCACACTCTTTGATGCTAAAGGCTTTGGGCGTAGGAGAAGGTAAGTCGCTGGCTGCGAGTGACTCGTAAGGTATGGGAGGCAATACAGAAATGACTTTACGTGGAGGTTGAGAATGATAATTGGACCAAAATTTAGAAACAAGACTCCGAGGGCTGATTGGTTCTAGCTCTACCTACTCACTGTTACGTGGGACAGAGAGAGAGATAATCGGGGTGTTTCTGTTATCACTCGAGATGCCTATATCATTCAGTTGAGAATGGGAAAACACAGAGGGCTTGAGGAGGTTTAAGTGATAAATAGCGTATCGCGATAGGGTTAGAATCCTGAAAGCACGAGCCATATGCCTTGTACTGGAAAGATGGTCAATTGGTCCATATGATAGTTGCATCAATCACTGGCTAAAAACCCGGGAGAGTGTTAAGGCCAGAAGTGGGAGGTGATGGCTGAGTGATTTTCCAAAACCAGCATTCTGGTCACAGTGTCCAAATACAATTTTCTGTATCCAAATACTTGTTCTGCCATTCCAGACCGCCTGTGACTACCTACTTGATAGGTCTCACTCACCCAAATTTTGGGCCGGAGAACCCCGTTAGCGTGATATTGCCTTGAATTTGACCTATGCCCCAGCCATCAGAGCGCCGGACCGAACTGGCGACCTTGAAATCAACCTCGATAAGAAACTTCTTCAACTCCACACGGGACAGTCAGACGACAACAATTCTAGCCTTCCATCAAAGGCTCAAAGGGACGTGTAGTGCTTAATACCCTTCTTCCCTTGGTAATCTATGTACCGCAGAGACAATAACGTGATCGTAGGTGGTCAGCCAGTGTAATGTCACTGTATGTTGGCATGGTCGCACTGTATGCTCTGGAGCTCTTCCTTCTGTTGGCGCTAGGAAAGTTTGTTGGCTGCGGCCTCCCCACCATCATTCAATCGAACTCGCCCGCATCGAGAAACGCTCATGTGAAATAACCGTTCATCACATCAAGGGTGGTTTCGTGTGGAGTCTTAAATCAGAGGTCACATAAAAGCTCATTGATCTTTGCATATTTCAGACTCATGGGCATAGAGGAGATAGTGTACACTACGTGCAAAAGAAGAGTTGAGCTACGATCATTATTGAGAACAAATGGCAATTGATAGGTGAGGTTGCATGTTCAGGATGGAAAGACAAACGGTGTCCGCTCGAGGCCTGTGCGCGTACAACAAGGATAAGTGTACCAGGATCCTGGCCAAGTGAACTCGCTTGCTGGTGAGTTCACCCCGAGTTCACGAGCCATGTGGACCCAGCTCTTGGAGAGCGAGGGTTTAACGGGTATGTTCCCACATGAAGATTGTTGGTCGAGGCAACGGAAATGCTCAACCTGAGGTATAAAGGAGTAGCAACCCATCACCAGCATGAGCCCGGTAAACGAGTACACATTCTCATAAGAAATATCCTCCTCCTCATGGTAGCGTCGATCTTGCCAGGCATTTATTAAGCGAGCGATTATTACCCCGCTAATCATGATTAAGGGACAGAAGCATTCGCAATCGCCGCATGGGGAAGAGAATCAAGCGCGAAGGAAGCGCCGTTGCGACCGTGGCCAACCCATGACTTGCGCACAGCTTAACGAGCGGCTGAACGATCCAGAGTGCGCAAATAAGGTTTTCCAACCTAAGGCTGGAGAGTTGTACCTTGTTTATCGCAAAGAGTCTCAGTGCTGGCTTGCCGCACTCCTTCTTCCGCTTACGGATTTGGAGAGCGTGGGTGTCTCAGCCTCTCTTAAAAGCTTGGGCCTCTCTCGCAAGTCGCCTAGCTGTATTACGTACAACGTTAACTCTAGAGAGTTCGAGTGGCGGGATGAGTACAAGGACGGCGGAAAACTTTCGCATGAACGCAAGTACCCTATAATGTATTTTTCCAGCTCGAAATTCCCGGAATGCAGCGCAATAGGGTGGGTTCTAGCGAAAGACCTGCGGCTGCAAGATGAATCTACACTACAGCCATCTGCCGTCCCATACTGCGGTGTTGCAAGAGCTTTTATAAAGAGGCGTGCCTCACGCCGTATCTCAGAAGACAAAGTGAGAGATCTAAATTCTCTATTGAGTATGATGCCCGCCCACTTTTTCAAGTTTGTTCTCGATACTGATTAATCCTTGACCGTACAGACAAACAGAACAAGAACCGTGTAATCCCACCGCATCTCAAACTGCCAGCGCCACGCCCCACGTATCCGAGCTCGCGAATCCATCGGCGTATGCCATGCACCTCAAACTTACCAGATTTCTATATTTTACCTCATTGTATAAACATACTCGAGAAAACTGAAGATACTAGACTACCTCGTCTTACCGACATACATACAAGCGAGTATGGAGCGCAATTGGGTCTTTTTGAGTGGCCAAAGGAACTCCCGCAACGTCTCATGGATCAGCTTGCCGACAAGTCCCCAAACCCAGGGATTAGGCCGCTTCCACACGACTTTAAGAACCCGCAAGGATCACTCAGTTGCCCGTTATGCCGTAAGGCCAAAGAGTTTTCACAACTCACGCGTTTCACAAGGCATTTGTTGTGGGAGCATTTGTAATTATCTAGCTACTTCGCGATCCCGTACGGCGACGCTAAATCTCGGAACACCATCCTCGCATTAATAATATCCTCCGAGAACCACCTGCTAGCCCAACGTGCATTACGAGACAATGCAGCCATATTCTTGCATTCTCTTTCCTCTGACCTTTGTTTGCGTTTGTTTGGCACTAATTGAGCTAATGGAAGTCTGGGTGGCTCGACAAGTGATGCCCTCTCAAAATCGATCATCATAACCCTATTGACCTCCCTATTGAATAGCATATTTTCTAATCGAACATCCCTATGAATCACTCCCTCTTGATACATGGCTCGTAGTGATGTGATGAGCATGTTCTGGAGATTCTTTGGTGCGTCGCCAGACTTCAATGCGTCGACAAGACTGTCGCCTCCCCAGGACAGTAACGTCATATGCACCACATAGACTCGGTGGAAGTAGTAGTAGATCTTGTTCATCGGCCGAAGATCTATTGCGCCCAGGAATACAGGCACATCGCGACCTTGAAGTCGGTTCAGACGCCCATATACCGCTGCTTCATGTACAAGATCGCTAATGAAAGCCTGTATTGTGCCCTTGGCGAGAAAGGTGTAGTCATAGGCTAGTAGTGTAACCTTAAAGAGAGCACCACGGGCGCCACTTTGTTGTAGCCGCGTAATCCCATCGTCTAGCGATTGCTCCAACTGTTCTCGCAAAAGCGCAAGCCATTTGCTGTGACTAATAGGATGGCGCGCGTGCGTGAAATTGTTCTTGCAGTGATAAGCCGCATTCGGGCATTTCGGATCGAGGAAATCTCCTCTTACTAGTCCGAGAAGACATTTTTGCGTGCAATACTGGCGGCCTTGTTGATGGCTACCTTCACGGGGCCGCCTTGCCAGTCGTTGGCTCCGCCGGCTCGCTTGTCCTGTACTCCGTCCCGCTGGCGTGGGAGTATCCGGTGGCCTGGTTGATTCGTCATCGGATGGTTCTCGCCTGTCGTCCCTTCTCGATGGTATTTCGTCGATTTGCGGCTCAGCAGCTCGCCGTCTTCTTCTGCGTAAGAGGTATGGCGATCGCACGAAATCGCTGTAAGTGGTTGGTTTGTAATCGGGTGAATGCTCCGATGATGCCGATCGTTCGTTTTCTGGGATTGAGCGTAATGTTGTCTCGAAATCTTCTGCCCACGTTTTCAAGTTGTTCATTACCCTTCGTCGTTCTTCCTGTCCATGTTCGTGTTGCTCTCCAGGTGAACCAAGTGCCATCAGCGTAAAGGCCAGGTATTGGCCGACAGCCGTACAGATGTAAAAGTTATCTGGATGCGCAGCGACTTCGTGTTTGGGTTCAGCTAGATGATAAAGAAGAGTTTCAGGCTCATTCCAGTCAATCTTTAGGAAGACGGTAGCTTCGCCGATGGTCAGGTTGCCGTATTCAAGACCGCTCTCAATCATATAGTGATACGTCTGCGTGATGGCAGACGCAGTCAGTCTCTCTGCATGATATCGAAACAGCGCGTCCGGGTCCATAGATGTCGGAATGGTCTTGCGATTCACCACTTCCTTGTAAATATCCATCTTGCGGAGGCCGATCCGCAGATGTTGAGCAGTCAATTTACAGGGTGACTTGTATTCGGAAATATATACCATCGTGCTTGGTGCGGAGGCTTCATTGCTAGACCGGGTAACACATATCTGATCTGGTCGCAGTTGGTTGAGATCTCGTCCATGATCTGGCGTTCGAGGCGTTGCTGGGGTCTCTCTTTCGACCACCTCCTCGGCAGTGTCACCAAGAGCATGAGGGTGATTCTCAAACACAATGCCATCTCCAATTTCGAAGGCTGCTGTGGCCGTTTCCACTTCCTTGAGTTGTTGTATGATGACTCTGACCGGATCCTCCACGCTGTTGTGAAAGAAGTACTCGAGCGACTTTTCGTCTGCGATCCGCCGCTGGGAGACTCTATCACCCAGCCCGGCCAAGAAAGCACGGTTCTCGAAAACGCGGCTATCGATCGGGAATGAATCGTTCAGTCTGCCAAAGGTGAGCCTTTGTTCGTGGATGAACTCGGCCCAAGGCTGTAGGCTTTTGGGGCACCATTTGTTCCGAGGGTTGGTGATGGAGCCCCTTGAGGACAGTTTCGGATCTGTTTCGATGGTGAATTTAGAGAAGACGGACGTATGGCAAGCGGTTATGTATTCTTCAATTGTTGTGGGCCTTATCGCTTCTTCCGATGCATCGGCGCGTCGTCGCTCCTCTTGCCGTTCTCTCTCTGCTCGCTCGGCGCGTCGTCGCTCCTCCTCGGCGCGTTGCTGTTCCTCTTTCCGTTCTCTCTCTGCATTACCGGCACGCTGAAGAGCCTCTTGAAGCTGTTTCTTCAGCTCAGCGAATCTTTCTCCGTCAGCCATTAGATCTTTGTAGCGTGTTTGTTGATGCAAATAATTGGTTTCGTGCTAAAGGCTTGTTAGGAGCTAAGGGTAACGGGGCAACCTGTTGCTTAGTGTGATAACCCTTGATGAATGCTTACGTAATGCCTTCTTATCTTATCTCATGCCTGGTCATGTACATGCATAATGCGGAAACGAGAAACAGGAAAATGTTTAGGAAAGTGTTAACTACTGGAAACAGAAAACCTAAAGGACTAAACATTTTGAACAATCAGTCCCTATCCACCTTTTGTATCTTCTTCTATATAAGACGTGAATTCTCCACCTAATTACTCTATATATTCCCATCTTCATTTCATATCAAGATGCAAGCGATCAGCCCCACAGATCCAATGCAACTAGATTCTGACCTAAATAAGACGTTAGAAGCTTTCTATAACCTCGTTATTAGCCATAATAGGCCAAAGACTATCGGACGGAATAAGAAGTATAACTCGAGACTTCTGTCTGTTTATACTAATAGCTAATATGAAGCAGATACCTCCAAAAACGGCAGTTCAAACAGCAGATACAAGACCTTGGAGCTTCACGTTTGAGGCAAAGAGCTTTAATATCCGTACTTTGTAATACACTTCAGGGTCAAGATCCCCTCCACCTATTCTACCAAAATTATCAGGCTGTAATCACAGACTGGAATGCGCTCTTGGCTGAGACCTCTTTCCCAAGCAACATTCCAAGTTCTAGCCCATATGTTATTCGGGCCTTCAAGATTGTAGATAGCTTGATTTGTGTGGAACAGACACCGTACTTGCTTCGAAGATTAGCTTATGTCCAACTAATGCGGCTTTTTAGTGCTCTCGAAGACATTATCAAGCTTGAAAGGGAATCGGGACAAGTTATACGAGGACGCTATTATCGCGATAGCAGCGTTGCTCTAGATATATATATGAGCGCTCAAGACGATGCATCGGATCTGTATTGTTTGCGTCGCAGGCTGAAAGAACGCAAGCGAGCAGGAAGAAGTTGGCGAGACTTGTCAAAACCGTCACCACTTCTCGTACTTATGTACCCTAACGCGGCTGAGAGAATCGTGTAGGTTACAAGCCGTCACAAAATCTTTACATGCTGATGGTACTTCTAGGAAAGATTTCAAGAAGGTGGATGCGATAACTCTCCGACTAGTAGCAGCAAGGATTTTGGAACAATGTCCTTCCGAAATTTTGCGCTTTTGTAAGACTGAGTAGTGTGAAAGCTAGATAAGGTTAGGGGCGCACAATAGCTGATTCTATCATAAAATTTTCTTATCTAGCCTCTGTGATATCTCAATGTAATCTCTTAGTGTGGGATCTGGGCGTGGGATCTCGATGTGAGATCTGGGTGTGTTCCCAGAGGGAACTAGGTGTACCAGCGTAAAAGTCACAGTGTGAGTATTATGGGGCTCGACGCTCAGCGTGGTGGGGACTCAGAGTGGCAGTCATGTCACAGTGTGAACAGCTAGTTAATGCTTTAACTTCGAGATTTAGATCAACTTTAGGATAGAAATTACTCTGTTAACTGCATAAGATTTATACATAGCTATGTGCTCATAAAGACAGACTCAGCAGACCAAAACTAGGGACTTACATCAATGGCGGATTAGTAAGACGTGTTGCTACCTCTCCCTGTGGCATTGAGAGCCACTTGATCTCGATAGATGAACTCAATTGACCCAAAATTATATTCTTTGCAACAGCATCAAAAGTGAAGGCAAAAATTATTCAAGCGATAGTCCTAAGGGGACCGAAGGTTTCGCTATACAGACTAATAACTGTTCTATGCCAAGCCGATGATGATCAACCTCCATGTGATACAGTCCCATGTACTGTCTCAGCATGGTTTTGCAAGTGCATCTTATGATCTAACGTCTCATCACACAGGCGGCAATGGAGCTTTTCGTGTGGTTGAAGATTAGAAAGATGACGTCGTTTAAAGTGCCTGCTTAAGTCCCCCGTTGAGTAGAAAGGCCTGATTAGTCCATCGATGGCTGGATCAGGAGGCTGAAGAGTAGTAGCCAGACCGACACAGAGGAAACACCTCCGACTTCGCTCCGTCCCGTTTTTGACAAAGACTGAAGTTATTGCATCACCTAAGGCGCTACTTGCAGTCTCCTTGGCGGCTTTATCGTGCAGCTTAGAGACATCTTCCTTAGACGTAACTGCTTTGTATCTTGTCAAAGGAGGCAACGGTGGTTCTTGGACAGAACAGTAAGACATAACGCTGAGAATCGCTTCGTTACGGCGACGATATTCGGAATCGATTGTGTTCGTCGTTGGGGCAATTAAGGCTTCGTATAGGCGTTTCTGGGCTGGATGAGCACCGTCATCCGATGGCGATATTGGTGACTCCTCAAATGTCTCGCCAGCTAGTTGTCGCTCGATATCGGTTACAGCCTGTTCCCGTGACCAAGTCTTTCTAACTTGATCTTTGCGCTTTCTACGCAGGCGCGCTCTCTCGCTCTGAATATCCTTAGTAATCTCCCTTAGGCGGGTACGAACTTTCTCCGACTTATTGCCTTTAGAAACAAGGCATTCTCGCTGTCGAAGGAGGTCCTGAATCTTTGGATCATCATTAATACTTGCAGACTGCTCGGCAGTGAGATGGGTAGGCCGTCGCTTGCTGGCTGAGTACCCGATACTGCAGGCTTGACGCATCAACGCCTTTTGCTGCACTTTGTGGCTCACAACGGCCATAGTATCTACAGGGACGACACGGCCGAGATAATGCTTCTCAAAAGTCCTAGAGTTGGCGTGTTGAAGCATAAGGTTGCGAAGTCCATCACTGATATTCGCTGCATCACTTGTCAGTCAGTGAGTCTTTGCATGTGGCATACGTACGCACAGCATTGGTCAAACTCGTTGCCTGCGTTGTAACGGAGCGTGTATAGAATTACAACAACACCAAATCCAGCTAGTTCACCAAGTTTCTTTGTCCAACCGGAAATCATATTATACGTGATCTGTTCGTTTGCAGACAATACGTACGCGTTCATGCCTGTCTTGATGGCCCTGCGAAAGACGAATGTATCATTCATACTCTGTTTAAGTGGCAGGGGTAACTCCTGCTCGTCAGGGTGGATATCAAGCTTGCTTAAATGCTCAGGAGAAGTGAGAGTTGGAGCATCAAATGCCCTATGGTGAAACAAAAGACCCAGAAGAAGAGTATGTGGACTAAGAAGCAAGCTCGAGTCAAAGATAGTCTCAGGAAGAGTCAAGATATTGCTGTATAGGTCAGCATTAGTGGCAAAAAGAACTTGATTACGTCACTTACGTTTCTTTTTCTCCAAGAAAAGTCTTTGTGAAGCGAAGCCTAAAGCGAATAAGAATACGGTGCGGACCACCAAGAGGATCACGCGCCAAAGAAAGCTCGAGGTCACCGAATCTTAAGAAAAGGAGGGCTCTGGGTCTAGATCCACTCGGTGCGATGAGAAGGAGGAACAAAAGAGCGTAGATGCGATGCTCGCCAAGGTGGAACCTCTGTTTAGTCGTGCTAATAGTTGTTTCTGCTTGCCGTTTAAGATCCTCGATAGTCATGCATCGGTTTTCGCGTCGCTCTCCTGTTAAACCGTGATCGACAACAAGTTGCCGAAGAATCTAATCAGTCACATATTAATACTGTCGCCACCAAGGAAAGGCAGGCACATACCCTACGC
This sequence comes from Fusarium fracticaudum, assembly GCA_003353625.1. Classification (NCBI taxonomy): domain Eukaryota; kingdom Fungi; phylum Ascomycota; class Sordariomycetes; order Hypocreales; family Nectriaceae; genus Fusarium; species Fusarium fracticaudum. Next base: position 122,379 of record PDNT01000004.1, read on the forward strand.
ATCCTCCGGTTTAGAACAGGGTCGATCTTTTTCTTCGTCTCCCTCTCGTATACAAGGCGAAACTGTTTCCAATACTGCTTAAGTGAATGTGAAGATCTTATACCAGAGAGCCTCCTTCCTCTAGCCCCCGTTTTCTGGGCAAAGAGCCAGTGGAAGAATGCATTGATCTTACTTAAGGAGATTTGCTGCATGCAATGTTTAGGGTCTTGCTTGATATATTCGCAGTAACTAATAAATGTTAGTATTTTTGCAATGAAAAGAATTACGACGTACGTATTCCACCGTCTTTCAATTCCATCGAGTTGGCGAATTGTGCCATCAGCATACGCAGTGTCATCTGCATCCTCTTCCTTGAAGTTATCTTCCATGCGGAGAAAGTACTCCGGAGGTAAATCATTTCCACCTGGAAGACATGGCGCATCATCCAACTCAAGGTCAGTATCGCTGGCCTCGCTCAGATTGGTATCTATGTCTGAGGTGTGATCGTTGTCGCTATCAAACATGCTATCATCTTCGTACGAACTTACTGAGTCATCAGACTCGGCAAGGGAAATAGACTGGTGGCTCCGTCGAGTCATTGGTAGTAATGTGTAGAAGAAGGTGATGAGATATCTTACCTGGCTGAATGGCTGAGGTTCCCAGTATTTATGTTCAGCAAGCGCTGCTAAAGTGATATTGATAAGGGAGGGTCTATAGCGAATAGGAATAGCTACCCGGTAAACTGGCGCTTAGGTAGGCAGGGATGTGAATAAAACATGGCGGCTAGTAGATAAATGTGGTCGGTACTTCTGAGATACTTAACAGGGGGTTGGCGTAAATTTGTGGAGAATATCACTTTTAAAGCGGCACCGGTTTTCCTGGCAAATGGCTAACAGAAAACAACCCCGCGACTTGCTAAAAACAGTACTAGAAAAGCTGCAACAGCATATTATAGAGTAATCTTTATAGTTTACTTAGCTAGTTTTTTAGTTAAATTATAGGTTATAGTATATAAGCTATAGGTATCTAAGTACTAAATTATATTCTTATATAAGAATTATATTAAAATTAATACCTTAGTTCTTTCTATTAATAAATACCTTTAAGTAATTAATCTTTTAAGTAATATTTCTATTTTTATAGGTATAAGTATTTTCTTCTTTACTTTATACTATATAAGGTCTAGCCTTATTTTTTTATAGTAATTCTAACTTATTAACTATTTTAAGGGAAATAATATTTATAATTACTTTACTATCTATAAGTATACTTAATTACTTACTTTTAATTTTAACTTTTAAGTCTAGGTATATTCTTTAGTTATTATTAACTATAGTTTATAAAGCTTTTATAGGAAGTTTATTTTCTATTACTTTTTTACTTATTTAGCGCTTTATTATAAATAGTATATTCCTTTTCCCTAGAGGTAATTATAGCTATATTTACTATTAGTATAGTTAATATTATTAAGGTATTTATATTAGTAAGCTAGTTTATCTTAGTACTTAGCTTTTATTTAAGTAATTTATTTATTTAAGGCAGTTTCTTTAGCTTCCTAATTACTTTTAGTTTTCTATAACTATTTTATAATCTAACTATATTTTAGTATATTACTTTATTTATTTTCTAGCTTATTAACTTTAGTAATAGCTTTATAGATTTCTCTATTTAAGGTTTTTTTTTCTATATCTTTTTCCTTCTAGACTTTTTTTCTTTATATAATAATAAAATGTAAGTTCTAGATATAGTTTAGGGCTTTTTCTTATATTTTTATATTAGCTTTAAGCTTAACTACTTAATTTTCTTTAAATTTTTTATTAATTTAGTATCTAAGAATATTAATAATTAGGTAGGGTTTTTATTTTTTATATTCCTTAGTCTAGACTAGAAAGTAATTATTTACTTTTTTTATTTACTAGTATTATAAGTAATAGTATTATATATATAATATTTATAATATTTACTAGTATTTTAAGTATTTTAGGTATTTTTATAGGTTTCTTTTTACTTAGATTTTTTCTTTAGGTATTATTAAGTCTTTTACTTTATTTTTAGTATAAAACTAAATATAAATATTATTATCTTATTTTATAATTACTTTTTCTTTAGCTAATTTAGTATATTTAAGTGCTTTACTGTACTATATCTAGTTTTTAAGTTTATTATATTAAAGTATAATTTCTATATTTTAGACTATATAATTTACTTTTTATTTAATCTTTTTAGCTTTAAAGTCTTAACTAATTCTTATTACTAATATATAGTTTAAATTATTATAATATTAATTTAGTTTTATAGATATAGTTTTAATAAGGATTTTATTTATACTTATATATATACTTAGCTAGATAATTTTATTTTAAACCTTAATAGGTATTTTTATTTTAGTAAATATTTAGTTTATAGTATTATTAAGTTTATAATTAAATTCTTATATACTAGGTTTATTATCTAGATTAGAATTAACTTTTTTTCCTTTTTTAACTATAGTAATAACTTTTCTAACTACTTTAATCTTTTCTAGTTCTAAAATAAGTATCTATTTAAGCTTAATTTTCTTACTTTATTTATTTTTTTTATATAGTTTTTTATTTTAATAGTTTTATCTTTTCTTTATTTTTTCTTTAGTTTTAAGATATAGTATTTTTAATATTAGTACTAAGTATCCTAGAATAAGTTATTTTTCCTTTAATATATTAAAGTAGTACTTATTAAGAGTTTATTTTTTACTAAGAAATAGGTTATATATAAAAGTAAAATAGTTTACTTTTAACCTATTATATCCTAACCTTATTATATTAATAGTTTTAATTACTATTTAGGGTTTATTATTATCCTTTTAGGTAGTACTAACTATCTTACTTTTTAATACTAGTTTATACTTTTAGTTAGTTTTAATAAGGTTTTTATATTTTTAATTAAAATATCCCTTTTTACTATAGTTTTAGTAAGTAATTTTAGACTTGTCTTTCTTAGTTATTTTAATAGTTATTAGTTTTATATTAGTTCTATAGAAAGTATTATTATTATACTTTTATCCTTAATTTATATTATAGTATAGTTTATTTTTTTATTATCTCTAGAAGTTTTAGTTATTATAAGTTTTTTATATAAACTAGTAGTTATTAATTTAAACTACTATATTAATATATTTAACTAAGGTTATAGGTTAAGGTATTTTATATAGTTTAGCTTATACTATTTCTTTTAGTTTATTAAAGAAAAGTAATATAAGTATATCTTAATTTTAAGGTAATTTAAATATAAGTTACTAATACTTAGTAGTATATTTAAAGGCTAACTTAGTTTACTTTAAGGCCTTAATATATTATTTTATATATCCTTTCTTATTAATAGTACTAAATATTTACTTAAGTATATTTTTAAATGCATTATAGCTATTATATAATATAAATATTTAGAGTTAAAGTTTAGTTTTTAGTTTAGTAATATATTTTTTTATAATAGGCTAGAACTATTATATTACTATGCCCTTAAGGCATTTAGTAATATATATAGGTTTAGTTAAGTCTCTTTTAAACTAGGTTAGATAGTAAATTATAAAGGCCTTATACTAGGTAAGGAATATAGCTAGCTTACTAGGAGTTTTATTAAATAATTTAGGTAAGTTAGGCTTAAGTATTTTTTTAGTATCTTTACTTATAGCTATAATAGTAATAAGATTATAAAATTTTTAGATATTATTTTAGTTTATATTAGCTTATACTATTTAAAAGGTAACTATCTTTTCTAAGAGTTAATATATTTTATTAAGGTTATTAGTAACTCTTATAAGCTAGTTATAAAGTCTCCTAACCTTTAAATCCTTAAAGCTATTTAATAAGTTTTTATTATTTATATTCTAATTTATAGGTAAATAATTATTAATAGAAATAGGATTATTATTAGGGATAGCTTATTACTAGATAGGGTTAATAAGTATAGTTATTATATAAGTATTACTTAGTATTATATAATATAGTCTAAATAAAAGCTATTAATATATAATAGTTAGGTCTAATTATATTAAACTAAGCTATACTTAGGTTTATTATTAGCAGATTATATAAGGTATATACTAAGTATTATTAAAGTATTATATCTCTTAATAGTAAATTAATATATGTTAAGCGTAGTTAATATAAAGAAGTGTTATTAATAGCTAGTAAGTTAAGTTTTATTTAATGCTAAATAAATATATATATATACTTAAGGTAATTATAGTAATAGTTACTATAGTTACTAGTAATTAAATATAATTATACTATAATCTCTTTTTAATTATAGTAATTATCTTAGTATTATAAAGTAATTAGCTTATAATTAGAAAAAATAAGTAAGGTATATATAACGTAACTGCTAGGGTTATAATACTTTAATACTTTAAGAATAATAATAACTCCTAATACTTTACTTAGTTATATATTAGTAAGGATAGTCTTATTAAGATAAATAGGCAGAAGATTAAGCTAATACATATTAAGCGTATTCTTTATAGTAACAGAAGTAGCACCTCTTTAATAAATATTATAAAGGCCAGGTATTAGCAAGGTTAAAGCTCTGTTTTACTAGGAACACTCTTAGCCGCTTTTATAATACTATACCTATTTGCAAGGCAAAGAGATTTACATTACTACTTAGCTACTAATAAACTACTTTAACTCCTTTCTAGAGGGTTTTGCTCTTTAGTTACAATATCGTAAAGGTCTGTTAATATGCCTTTCTATTAGGAAGGTTTACAAGCTAACTCCAGATAGGCATAAGGAACCTGTCCACTACTTACGTAATCGAAAGTAACTGCTTTATAATCCTTAGTTTACCTTTCTACACCCAGAAAGGCGTAAATAGACAGAAGCTCAGTAATAGGAAACTTTACTATATTAAAGGCAAAGGGTGCACTTATATTATTACTCCTAATAGCCGTATCATTACTACAGACTTAGGTAAAGAGGAGAAGGGGTTATTAATTGCAGATCTTAATATAGACGAGATTCCTAAAAACAAGGCCATACTAAACGTTCACGGACACTATAGTTATCCTGGTCTCCTCTGGCTTAGTGTAGATAACAGAGAGAAACAAAAGGTATAACCTGATATAGATTCTCTTAAGTAAGTTTAAGTGTACACTACCAAGGTGCGCTATGTTAGATTCGGCGGGCTCCAATACTTGTAGCTAATAGACTTTACTCGAAGCTTCGGAATTTAACAAGGGCAAGGAAAAGGGTTTAGAATTACTCATTCTCTTAGACCAGGGTCTGTACGTGATATCTTGCTACCTGAACTTTCTCGCCCCGAACTGCATCCGACCGTCTCGGATCTCCATACCCTCTCTCACCTGGACCGTGGCCATCACAACAACGTAGAAGAAGTCTTTCCTCACACGTCGCTTCTCCAAAAACGCCCCTTTGCGTCGGGTTGAGCCTGACGCCAGCTGTTAGGTCGGTATGCCCATTAGGTGTCCGCCGTGGAACGGGATTGTGCATTCGTCTTGTGCACCGGGGGATGAGGCAAACAACAGCAGAAAACATACAACGAGACCAGTACTGGTGTGGATTGATAAACCTTGACGACGTGGCAGCTGCTGGAGAGGAGCTTCAGCTTCTTGACAATGGGTGCCCTGGGCAACTCAACAGAGTCCATGGTCGAAAAGTGGGGTGTTCGATTGAGGATCTATCACTTGCGTTTCCAAGACTGAGTTCTCCACTAGCTTTTTTATGCTCTACGTAATGCTTTTATGGCCAAGAAGAATATTAACAGAGGTTTCCAGGAAACTGGCTTTCCTCTTTTTGACCTAGAAAGTGTAGTATAACAGTTGGATATGCAGACGTAGATTCGGATTCCAAAGTCTGTCCAGAAGGCACTAGCCTCTTGGTGTTACCGAAGGCTGAGAACCATGACATTCGATAGGTAGATAAGATACTAAGCCAGCGGCACAAAGAAAAAGAAAAGGACTCGTCTGTGTAAACGGGGAAAGATGAGGTGGGAGGAGGTGAGAGATTTATTGATCGGACGGATGCAAATATAAAGGCAGTGGTCGAAACGTTGGAAGTTAGTGGTCGAGGAAGTCGAGCGCGACCGAAGGAAAGGCGCTGTAGCATATGCGATAACATTGCACATAGTGCAAAGACCTGTCAAGAAGGCACTGGGCTCTCTGGAGAAGAGTACGATAACTGATAATTGATAATAAGATAGAAGTTTCATTTCACGGTTACGTTTGCCTTTATTACGGTCGTTCTGTGTTTATATCCAGCCGAGCCCCCGAGTTCACAAAACTAAGGGATTCGGGTTCTTGACGCCGAAACGAACTTGCTTAAATTTTCCTTGGTTAAATTTTTTTTTTTTAACTTTTTATTAAGTATAGTAATAAGAAATTAACTATAGCTTTAAAGCTTAATAAATTAACTAGTAAAATCTGCCTAAAGCTATAGTAATTTTCTAACACTTTTACTAAGCAAAATCTAACCCTAAACTAAACCCCTTTTAGTATTTTCACCTCCCGTAATTACTATTCCGCATCCTCTCAACAACAAAGTCAACCTCTTCGTTATCCTTCCCCGCCCCATCTTCACCCTTAACCTCACTCTGCTTTTTCTCATCGCCATAACCATCCTCATCCTCTCCACAACTCGGGAAGTGGTTACCCAAAAGATGCTGTAAAACAGCGTTGGCTTCGTTAACGCTAACCAGGCGGCGTTTGGCAGGATACTGCTTAATCGCAGTAGTGCAGAGGTCCAGAATTACAGCCGCAGCCATTCCCTCAGGCATGTTGTATTTCTCAGACTTAGGTTCAGAAAGGCCCAAAGCATACCCAAGTGACCCAACAATATCGTAAAGTTCGTCAGGACAGTACTCACGGCTAAGACCATACTCAGCAGTAATCTCATCCCTGCGCTTAGCACTAAACATCTCGGCAGACCTTGTCTTCTTCTTCTGTTTATGGTGAAGCTTATTAAGGAGGGAATCGGCGGATAAGTCCTGCTCCCAATTTTCGCGGTCAGCGTCAGGTTGCCTGAACTGCCTCCGATTAACCTGAGCTTTCGCAATATCAAATACTGTGTAACCGGCTACATTCTCCTGGAAGAGAAGTGCTGGCTTATGCCTCACAAGGACGCCTGTGATCGCGATATTTTCCTTCTGAACAGCAGTATGTAGCGGCGTGTTACCCTCGCAGTTCAGTAGTTCAAGCTCCTTTCCAGAGGTGTACCTGAGTAGAAGAGTAAGCATCTCCTTCTGCTCGGAAGCGGAGAGTGAGTTGGAACTGCCATCGCTGGCCATCTTAGAGATCCAAGAATGAAGTGGAGTGTTTGCTTTTCCTTGAAGGCTCTGGTGTTGCTGACTGATGTGATTCCTGAGGAGATCCTGGTCAAACAACTTCAAAATAGCCTCTAAGCGAGAAGGGCCGCTCTTGTAGCATAGGAGGGCGTGCAACACGTTTTCTCCCTTGTAGTTCTTCGTGGCTTGGTCAGCATGAGCACCGATCAGTGTCTCGACCGCCTGTCTCCTCCCAAGAATACAAGCATTCAATAGTGGCGTGTTTCCGTCGGAATCCCGCCTCTCCAGGCTGCCAGGGCATACCTCGACAAGGTACTGTAAGAGCTCCTTGGCCTCCTGGCTGGGTTCTGCCATCACCACGCAGTGAATGACAAGGTCATCTAGGAAAAGGTCAGTTACAAGGATTCCTCAAAATCATTCTGCAACCACCCAGGAAGAAAATTACTGTCTGTGCTTAGCCACGTAGAGATGGCTCTATCGAAGCCAGTGGGGTCGTCTACGAAGTGTTGCATACGAGGATCCTCACGGGCGACCATTGACTTGCCGAACTCGCTGTAGTGACGGTATGGTGCGTCACTCAGAAAATACTCGACAGATTCCAGAGCTCCAAAGAGTGCAGCATGAAGAAGAGGAGCCGCCTTAATACCAGTAGGGTGGACGACCATGCCTCTACCAGCGGCTGCCCAGTCCTTCCTGTTTCGAGTCAGGACAACAGTCTTTCCGGGTAGCTGAGGAAACTATAGCTAAACTCACCTCTTCTTACCGTAAACAGTCAGACCTTGGTAAGTCGCGTCGAAGATGCGTACGGCGTTCTCAATGTACCCATCTGTAGGAACTCCGCCTACAGAAACCTTAAGAAGGTGGTCCAGAGGAATGCCAACTCCCACCTGCTTGACGACCAGAGAGAGCATCCGGGTTTTATTGAGTCTGATGGCGGTCATGAAAGCTTCGACAGGGAAAGTGAACTCGTTATCGCGGTTATAATACTCTTCGTCCATGAAAATCTTGGAGAGCAATTTTCGCTTGTTGAGTCTCATCGCCACTAGGACTCTTTTTCTTGTTCTCGCAGAGGGGAATGACTTCAAGGCAGTCAAGAGTAGAGCTGCAAGGCGTTCCCTCAACTCCTCTCTGTTCAGGGTTTTGCCTGAGTAAGTACCAGCAAATTCAAGGAGTAGCGTCAGGCCAGCGGCGTCATCTTGCGCCATGCAGTGCTCAAACAGATCATGGACACCGAGATCTGAGACGCTGGTGGTGCTCTGCAACTTAAAGGTCGAGACGCGCTCTAGAAGGTAGCCGAGGGGCGTCTTGTCGGATTTCGCCTGCATCGTAACTTGTAGCTCCAGCTCCGAGAATTGATCATTATCATCGTCATCATCATCGCCATTATCATCATCACCCTCAGATTGGCTGGCGTTGGCTCCCTTTCCGCGTTCCTCTCCTTGGAGGTAGTACGAAAGGTCCCTGTGCACTTGGTCCACTTTCATTGGAGCCCACTGAGCCTTTGCGATCTCGAGGATGGCGCGCGCGACCGCATGGTGTCCGCGTAAAAAGGCGAGAGAGAATGGGGTGTTGTGGGCTTTGTCTTTCATGGTGATGATCAACGGGGGTTGGTCTTGCTGAGGCCCCCATGCCTGTGTTGTCAGGGCCTTGATGCAGTCAAGGTCTCCAGCCCAAGCTGCCTCGAATCTAAGGGCGACCAAGGTCAATCCTCCGCCAACTTGTGTTAACGATTTGGTAGAGTAAATCACTTACAGTTTGATGTAGCCCTCGTGCCCCCTCTCCACAATCCCATCCTCACCAATGAAGGTGAAGGTGTGCTTGTAAGGTGTCACATCTTCCTCATCAGCGTTGCTGTCTCGCTTGTAGAGATTGTCGTCGCCAGTCTTGATATCGGGATAGAGCTCCTCGTACGTTCTAGCCCCTTGTGAAAGAAGGGCCTCCTCTACTGCACGGAGCTTCGCGACAAGCTCATTAACCACCTCCTCGTATTCACCAGCCACTTTCCTGTCCTCAGCGTTGGACTCACGGTAAGCCTTCAGTCGCTGTTCGAGTACTTCTCTCTTGCCCTCAATATCCCCAGCAATCAGCCACTGTTGATATGTGCCTTCTGAGAACTTGGCGAGGAAACTATCCATGCCGGGCTGTAGCTTGGGCTCCGCCTTGACCTTGGCCTTGACCTCCCTTAGCGTCTCGAGCCTTGAGAGCATCCCTCGGACGATGTCGAGAGCTAGCCTGCCTTTATTGAATCGACGTCGGTACTCGATTATCATCGACGTGGCAGTAGAGCGAGTCATCACATTAGGATCTGCACCTCGTTTAAGTAGCTCAAGCACAACCTCAGGGATGCCAGCCCGCAAAGCCGCTATAATCGGCTGCTCGGCTGACTTCTGGTACATATTTTTGTTATACTCCGGACTTCCAAGTATATCCCTTGTTAGGGAAACCTTGGCGGCCTTGATCCATGTCGCTAATTCAATGTGAGGTTCGGCACCGTTTGCCAGGAGCTGTAGCACTAGAGCCACATCACCACGTTCGGTAGCACTATGAAGTGGGAAGGTGGTCTGTGGGTTCGATGACCAGCCTTGAACCACGATGTGGTTGATAGAACTTTTTACTCCGCCTGTATCCTCACTGATAAGAACATCCATCACGTCAGCTTCAGCATGCTCAGCAAATCGTTGAAAGACTGTCAAGCCTCGGGGGTCTGCTTGGGATGCAGTTGCGCCAAGCTTAAATAGCAGTTGGACCATAGGTTTGACCCGATCTCGCGGTAGGGTAAGCGCAAGAGCAAGGGGGTAGATACCAATGGTAGTTGAAGACTCAGCGGCGCTGTTGGGGTTCTGGTCGGCTATCTCTAGAGGGAGGGTTAAGTTGGCTCCGTACTGATACATACAGAGATAAGTCAGCGAGGCATTTCGAACGACTTGGTTGCAATGAACGTGGAAACACTCTTACATCACAGAGAAGCTTCACAGCATTGTTGTGCCCGTTCGCAATCGCCAAGTGCAGTGGTGCACATGGTACATCCCCGGCCGTGACATCGATCTGGAAGTAGTCTGCATCGTCTTCAGAACTGGTCGATGATTCAGAATCGTCCGAAGACCACTCCGTTCCATTGTCGTCAATGGACGCCTCATCCTCTGAATCGCTTTCGCCATCTTCCAAGTTGGAATCGTATTCATGTACCTCAGCCTCGCTCTCTTGTCGAGCCTGCTCGTTCTTGATACTCTTCTCCATCAAAAGCCTTATGATAGCTGTGTCGCCACGAGAAGCAGCTAGATGCAGTGCTGTTTCGCCATTCGTTAGCCTGCTAGTCAATCGAGCCCCATGATTAAGTAGAACTTCAACAACTTCGGGTGTAGAAGCCATCACAGCGAGATGCAGAGGGGCCCTTCCGGTGTGGTCACGCTTGTTTAGCTCAGGCCCCTCTTGCAAAAGCAAGTCACGAACATAACCTACGTTCCCATCGATGATAGACTGAAAAAGGCGTGCAGAGTTGCCAATATAAGCCATATCAGTCCAATCATGCTCTGTAAGAGGGTTGAACGAGCCAATCTGCTGTCTACTGGGGTCGTTAGTTATAAAAGTAAGCTTGCCTGAGATATAAATCTCAGCCTCCTTTTCGGCGACTTCTTTTTCCTCATCAGTTTGGGGAACTGGGCATAACCCGCAACAGTCTTCGATAACATCCTCAACACACCCGAAGAACACAGGATGCCGGTGAAGCGATACTGTTCGATCTTGAGGTTGGCTCCACTCTGCGTTAAGGAGCAGATCCTGGCTATATGCCAATTTTTCAATGCGTTTAGCGTCGAACTTTCGGCCGTACGGCATAGAGAATGTGTGGTAGTCGCTAATGTCTTCTTCAAAACGCCAGTCTGCTACTTCATCGTCGTAGTCCTCTTTGATGTTTCCACGCAGGCCTTTGCGCTGACGAGAGACCTTATGTTTCCCTCGTGCCTCGCGAAGCTTATTACGGTATTCATCTCTCGCAGGCCCCGTAGGCAGTCTCTCCATGATCAGCAGCCTAGCCAGGCCGAACGTGCGCTCGAGTCTCCTTTCGTAAATGGCTGCGTCAACCCGGGATCGGTCGAGTTCGGGCCAATAGACCTCGAAGTTACGGTGTGAGTACTTTGAGAGACGGTTTTCATAAGATGGAGAGCGCCGTGTAAGATCAATATGGTTGACCTGTGTAATGAAACTGCTGAGTGCACGAGGCGTAGCGTAGACCTGCTTGCCATCGTAGGCCGCACCCGCGGCATCGATGTCAAATCCAGTAAGGATCTCACTAACAGACTTGTAGATTCGCAGGACAATCTCCAATTCAATCAGAGCCAGCCGCATACTAATGTGGTACTTGGGATGCTCACCTGGATATGTCGGACTGGATACTGGCTCGCGATTGTAAGCGCGTACTTGGTCCTAACAACCGTCACATCTGAGTGCACGGCATCTTTTACAGCGCGTTCGATACTCTTGATCTTCTCAATCGCCTCATCATGTGTAAGACCGTACAAGAAAAGATCGACATCGGAAGCTGGGCAGAACTGCAGAAATGGTTAACAGCAGGCGCGTGGCAATGTGAGTCGAACCTAGCATTTCGGACCTTCTCATGGTAGTACTCTCGGAGCTTGCGATTGGTGCCGTCAAACTCTTTCGGGACAGGAACAAGCGTGTTAACAACGGAAGAACCGGCTGCCACAATATTATTCCAGTCAATACCTATAAGAGAGAACTCAGAGAAGATATTAAAGTTTTTAGAAAACACCTCCAGGTTGGCTACTATCGCAGGGGAGTTATTGGGTCGACGTTTATCATCTGGCAGAGGCATTATATACTTGGACTTTTCCTCCTCGGACTCAGTAATAAGATTTCTTGCTCGCGTAACGATGTATCTGGTGTCCCTAGTGAACAGAGGGATAACATTAAGGTAGGGATCGTTAAGTAAGGGATTTTGGCGATCTTGAGCATATACCGTTCGCAGGTAGGCTTCATATTTGCGATAAGGATCCAAGATTTTGACTATAGGCACCTCAGGATGCTCAGCGATGTATTGAGGTAGCCCTGCTAGCGAGACAGGGAGCTCAGTACCAGCCTCAAAAGCCATGATGTGCTGAGGTTTCTCTGTGCGTGACAGGATAGAGGACGGTATAGAGGACAAATAAATAGAAAAGAGCAAAGTTAAAGGATTAGAATAACTGTGTTTTTTCTTTTACTAGATAAAAATAACTTTTAATCATATATACCTCTTACTGTAGCTACCTGGAAGGCAAACACGGCAAGAACTTCTAAAATTGAAGTAGTTAACGTACTAGGCTATTTCTAGTTTAATTAAGCGAGAGCTGGAAAGTCGAGTCTGCCTTGCTTGTCTATCTATTCCTTATTTAAAAAGGCTAGAGCAAAGACCGAGACATATAGTTCCGCGTGCGGAATTAGCTGTTGCCCTTATACTCAAAAGGTTATAGCGGCTACTTCAAGTAAGAAGAACAAAGCGGGCTAGCTAATTAGTGGGAAATCTTTAATTTTACTGAATTGTTATTAGTGGAAACTATGAGGTTAGTGCCTTAGGCACCATTAACACAAATGCGGTATAAAATAGCTAACAGAGCTATGTATAGTTAGCAGCAGCGTTATACGTTTACCTACCAATCTAAATTATTACTATCTTTACTAACAAGATGAAGCTCCAATTCCTAGTGCTTGGTTTAGAATCTTCCTTTGCCCTTAAATCTGTATACGCGGCAAGTAATAGTAACGCGACACCTTATTCTCCCATTCCAACTAAGGCACCCAAGGCATGGGTTCATCCGGGAGTTTTCGTTTCTGGACCGCAGCTCGACTACATTTCAAAGAGGATCGCGGCTAGGAAGAATCCTTGGACGGATGCATTAGATTCCATGCTCAACATGTCGTATATCTCACCTACGCGAACGGCTGAGCCATATGAGACAGTCGAGTGCGGACCGACATCGACGCCCAACATTGGGTGTTATCAGGAGCGTGAGGACTCCATGGCGGCATACATGAACGCATTGGCATGGTGGATTACGAAGGACAAGCACTATGCTAAGAAATCCATCCATTATATGGATGCCTGGTCCAGCACGATCCAAGGCCACAACAACAGCAACGCACCACTGCAGGCGGCCTGGTCGGCCGCTAATTGGGTACGTGCAGGCGAAATCATGCGCTCGAGCTATAAACACTGGTCCAAGAAGAGTATCAACACGTTCTCTGACATGCTACGACACGCCTACCTCCCCCTCATCGAGGATGGCGCTCCGCGGAAGAATGGAAACTGGGAACTAGGTAGGTCCACTTCTTCTGTATTACTGTCACTAGCGGATCTGCTGACGCTCGTAGTGATGATTGAGTCTACCATAGGGGCTGCTGTCTTCCTTGAAGATGCAGCTCTGTACGAAAAGTCCTTGGGGTTGTTCTCCAGCCGGGTTCCTGCGTACATCTACCTGACCTCTGATGGGGAGTATCCCGTGCAAGGCCGTGGTGGGATCAATACCACCGCGGAGATTATCAAGTACTGGTACAATCAAAAAACCTTCCCAATTAGTGGCATCACGCAGGAGACCTGCCGAGATTTTGCCCACACCAGCTTTGGCATCTCATCCATGTCCCACATTGCCGAGACGCTGCGTATCCAAGGTATGGACGTGTGGAGATCCACGGACGTTGGTGCGCGTGTCAAGGCGGCCCTCGAGCTACATACTGCACTGGATTCAAAAGCGAAACCCGTTCCTAAGTGGCTGTGCAATGGCACTATTCCTGACACAATGAATCCAAGTTAGTGCCTATACTATCATTCAGAATATTAACTAGCGCGCTAACTTCAGCAGTGTTAGAGCCAGCTTACAATGCACTGGCCTTTAACTTGGGTCACAAAATGCCTTTTACTAAGAACGTATTATTGAGTCAGCGTCCAGCGGGTATCAGCGAACCTCCACTATTTATTGGATTGGAGACACTGACAAATGCTGAAACGCCATTTAAACTATAAGGATATTGATATTTATGAGAGGTCGATTGAAGATTAACAATAATCGGACGCTCACGACGGCAGTGGCGGAAGTGGAACATAGCATACAGACGGCATGCGAGCGGTATGCCCAAGCTGGCACAAGAATATACGTCAACATCAAGACGCTGCCACAGACGCTTTCACTCGCAGCTGTCAAGGTGTCGACGAGTCGCAGATACGTGTCGCTGCTGAAGAAACTAACTCTCGCATACGACGGGAGTGAAATGGATGGCTTCTTAATGCCCGCGATTAGTTGAAATGGCTCTCAGTAGCTGTCACGTTCGGCGCGTCCATGTCATGTCGATCAGACCCGGAATGAGACATTTGAGTGGGTAGGAAAATTCGAAAATCAGCCTCGGCTGGCTTGGGGTAGTCCAGACAGTTATGCCGAGGAAGTTTCCTCATTAGGAAAACCCCGCCACTGGCGTTGTACGCCTTGAAATACTGTTCATGTATGCAAACGCGCAATTCATTAAATATACCTTAATCTAACTGTTGTAAAACTGTTGTTATCGCTAAAACCACCTCCAAAATGCCACCTGCCGTTCACCAAGTCCCCTTCGCAGACCCTCCGTGGCTTCGAGGCTCCCCGTCGCCGTACTTCAACGCGTCGCATCGCAGATTCCAGGCTGCTTGTCGCGAATTCGTTGATGAGAACCTTAACAAGCATGCTCTGGACTGGGAAACAGCAGAGGAGGTGCCATCTAACTTATTCGAGGTCTTTGCAAAGGGTAACTTTATCCTACCGTCTTTGCCAGCGCCTTTACCTGTAGAATGGCTTCGACAGCTAGGCATAACTCACATGCCCGGCCAGGTACCTGTGGAGGAATGGGACACTTTGCATACGATGATATATGCAGATGAGGTATGACACCACTCGAATGCATTATCACTCGTGATGCTGACTGTATTGAACACTAGATGAGCCGCTCCGGCCTTGCTGGGCCACCTGGCTCAATCACCACTGGCGTTGCTTTTGGTATCCCCCCTCTGTTGCATTATGCAGAGCCTCAGCTACAAGAAAGATTTCTCCCAGATCTCCTACTCGGGCGAAAGAGAATCTGTATTGCTATTACGGAGCCAGAGTGGGTTCAAGATGTCACTCAATGAGAGCTTCACTAATCCCATTTCTAGTGCTGGCTCTGACGTGGCCAACATCACCACGACGGCTACTCTGAGTGGCAACGAATATATCATTAACGGGACCAAAAAGTGGATTACCAATGGAATGATGGCTGACTACGCTAGCATGGCAGTCCGAACTGGTGGGGAGAACTCTGGAGGAAAAGGCATTTCTTTAATCTTAGTCCCGCTCAAGGACTATCCTGGCGTGACCAGGAGACGACTTAAAGTTGCAGGGCAGATTGTGGCCGGAACCTCCTTTATTGAACTTGATGATGTGAGAGTTCCACGGGAAAACCTGATAGGGCGTGAGAACGATGGCATGAAGTATATCATGCATAACTTTAACCACGAGCGTATGTTCATCTCTGTTGGTGTCACCCGCCAGGCTCGAGTCGCCCTGAGCAGCGCCTTTGCATATTGTCTTCAGCGCAAGGCTTTCAACAAGGTCGGTTCAGAAGATGGAGTGGATATAATTCACAGCTGACATTGTCAAGACTCTCATGGAACAGCCCGTGGTACGTCACCGACTAGCTAAATGTGGTGCAATCCTGGAGTCACAATGGGCCTGGGTAGAATCATTTGCATACCAGCTCTCCAAGATGCCCAAGGAAACAGCAGACCAAGAGCTCGGTGGCTTGACCGCTCTGTGCAAAGCCAACGCTGGCATTGTTCTTGACGAGTGTGCGAGATGTGCTGTTCTATTGTTCGGAGGCAACGGTTATACGCGTACGGGCAAGGGAGAGATTGCCGAGAGTAAGTTATCCAGTGGATGTTTTGATTCTGAGACAGAGAACTGACACGACGATATAGAGATTTATCGAGAAGTTCCTGGGGCCAGGATTCCTGGTGGAAGCGAGGATGTTCTGTTGGACTTGGCGATTAGGCAATTGACTAAGCAGTTCCGTGCACAGCTAGCCAAGGAGACAGCCCAAGCCAAGATCTAAGCATGAGAAGAGGTCAAGTACGGTTGGAAAGTATTTATTAAGACCAAGACAGTTCTAATCAATCTCACTCCTTATCTGAAGAATCTATACTATTACCCTGCTACAGCTTTGTAGAGCGCTGTGGACTTACAGCAAAGTCCTTGGCGTTATAGCCGCTTGGCCATATTCCATTCTTCCCAGGCGCCAAAATTCCCTTGGGGTCTAATGCATTTTTGATTGTCGTATTGAGATGCATCTGCGCATTATTGTTGAAGTTGTAAGTCTGCGCAATCTGGTCCATCAATGCCAAATGAGTGCGATACTCGCCCCAGCCCTTCTTCGCCGCGTCATCAATTAATTGGCTAATGAGGGCGTGCGCTCGACGGCATGACTCCGGATCAAGGCGATCAAAAACAAGACACACTATGTGATGCATCTCCCTCATTCCGACGACAAAAGTTCCGATGAAGTCGAAGCCCGCTTCTTCACAACGCTTGCGGGTTAAGGCATACTGAGCGACCGCGTCGTCGCCCGTGACTTTGGCGATAGGGGAGAAGAACAGGTGAGCTCCATTAGGCAGCCAGTTGCTATTGAAAAGCGGTTAATATGTCAGGTTTGATGTCGAGTGAGATGCAGAACTTACACCCATTCAAGCTCCGTCATCGTGGGAATTCCCTGCAGGGTGAGATCTCTAGTCTGCAGGACAACATTGTCAGGCATATCCTTTGGGAAGTAAAACTTGACCCCGGGGATGGCTGAGAAAGCACCCTTGACAACTTCCCACATAACCTTCCGGATGGGCTCAGGGCCGTAGAGCGCCCCATAGAAATTCCAGCGGCCTAGGTTGAGTTTCTGTGCGATTTCATCGAGTTCTTTATCACTAAGCGGCTTTTTCGAAGTTGTGTAGTTGTCTCGAGATCCCTGTAGTTATTATCAGCCGGGCTCAAGTGGGTAAGCTGGGATCATACCATGACAGCTGCATCTAAAAGTACATGTCTAACAGTGGGAACATTTTGGAGCACCATTGAAGTCCTAAGTGGTCGAATGATCTCAATGGCCTGATGAAGATCCTCATCTTTGGGAATAGTGATCAAGTATGATTGATACCCTCCAGGATTCACCATGAGCCAGATACCCATCTTGACAACAATACCAAGAGACGATTGAGTGAAAATGCCGTCGTTATAGGGACCGAAGCCGTAGTTGAACAGTTGCCACGCCGAGTTGGGTTCTTGCTCGTGTGGAGGGGCGTTTGGATCCGCATCTGGGTTTGGCAAAGCACCCATTCCCGTACGGATTAGTGTGCCGTCGGGAAGGACAACTTTAGAGGGTCAGTCATAAGCATCCCTTGCAGTGAGGTAGCTATATTGGAGCTCTTACCTTCCATACCACAGTGCATCATAAAGTGATCACCTCCAGGCCGTCAATACTTGGTCGGTATAACGGTAAAGATGACTTACCATACGGAGTGTAGCCAACTCCCCTCTCTGTAGTGTTTCCAAGCACGGATCCGCCGCCAAGATCAGGAACATCGATCCACAGTTTATCACGAAGGTTGTTGTCCACCAAGTACTGATGGAGATCTGCATATGTAACTCCAGGTTCAACCAAAGCATATGCACCATCAACATCAACCTTCAAGATCTTGTTCATATGTTTGCCAAGATCAAGGCCAATCGAGCCTGGTACACGGGGAGCCGCACCGCCGTACCCAACATTTCGGCCAATGGAGAATGGCCAAAGCGGAATCTCAAACTTATTGCACAGCTTGACAATTGCTTGAACCTCGCCTACGTCGCGGGGGGTGATGACTGCTGAGGAGACAAAATGCTGCTTCGAGGTTATGTCAAACATGTCATGCATCTTGCTAGGGTCGCGGTAGTCCTGCTTGTCCAGCTGGCCAGGGTTGGACATGATGACAACATTTTCAGCGGTTGTAACTTCAGTGACTTCTGAAATGAATTGTTGGAAAACAGATGATGCGATGCCGGGAGGCAGAACAAGAGGATTGGCAGCAGTCATTCTGATGGCGATAGTATTTCATGTAAGAATCGTCAACTCAGAGCAAGTCAACCCAAGTGCTACTCGCGCAGGCCTTAAATAGAAATCACCATCTTAATTAGCCGCGAATTCGGTATTCGTGAACCTTGGTGCTTGACTGGGCAATGGTGGGTATTTTCCCGTTTGGCCGATGTTAGGTTACACAGCATCGAGGTGGAGGTGGGGAATTGTCCGACATGTGCATATGTCCCCGTCCTGATGCCGGACTTTCATGTATCCTTCGGCGTGAACCGGCAAAGATCTGCTCAGGATACGACTTGTTTTTCAAAAGACAAATGCATGCAACGTGTTAAACGTTCTTTGGCCGATCCGAAGAGATTTGCCTGTTATCGCTTGTCTCAATTTGCTATCATATCAGATCACTACAGAGCACTGGCAGTGGCGGTGATAAGAGCTGCAATGAAAGAATTTAAATAACTATTTACCTAATGAAATTAACTGATATTCAAGGTCTATGTTATCTTCTGATCCACTAGTATAACAACCTGGAAACTACAAAAGAGCAGAGAATAAAACCTATGATGGAAATTGTATGACCAATTTTCCAGATGTCTTGGAGAATTGATTGACCAAATCGTCGAGCTGGTCAAAGTTCACCGACTCCACAATAGGTTTTACGACGCCTCTTCGCACGAACTCGAGAGCTTCAAGTGTTTCTGTTCGTGTTCCCACTAATGTTCCCAGAAGATTGATACCGCGGTCAATGAGAGTCAGCGGATGGAGACTCATCGCTTGATCTGGTGGAGGAATGCCAACGCAGACTAGAGTGCCAAACACCGCAACAAGATCAAGGGCGTTCTGATAGGCTCGACCTGACCCTGC
Source organism: Fusarium fracticaudum (assembly GCA_003353625.1). NCBI lineage: Eukaryota > Fungi > Ascomycota > Sordariomycetes > Hypocreales > Nectriaceae > Fusarium > Fusarium fracticaudum. Next base: position 141,594 of record PDNT01000004.1, read on the forward strand.
AGTGACAATAACGGCCTTGGCTCCAGCTTCATTAGGGGTAAGCTTCCTCAGTTCGGCCGGCGTATCAGGGGATGCTCCATCAAAGTATGCGTCGGCTCCCATCTTGATGCATGAATCCTTTGCAGGCCCAATATCAACAGCCGCGACACGGAATCCCATGGCTTTTGCATACTGAATCCCCAGACCCCCAACACCACCTCCAGCTCCAACTATAGCAACCCATTCTCCCGGTGTCGCTCCACAAGCTTTGAGTGCTTTATATGCGGTAACGCCGCCGCACAGTGTTGGTGCAACCAGTTCATCTGGCAGCTCTTTTGACTCGGGTATCGTCAACACATAACGACTCGGTACGATGCAGTGCTCTGCGAAAGTTCCATCCCACTTCCGTCCCGAGTTCTGCTGCTCCAGACAACGAACCTCACCGCCGGGTTGACGACAACAGTTGCATCGACCACAGACATCCCTGACCCAAGCTATACCAACTCTATCGCCAATCTTGACACCCTCGGGATCTACTCCAGAGCCAACTTGTACAACGCGGCCCACGCCCTCATGGCCAAGCACCTCACGGCATGGACCGAGGTAACCACCTGCAAGGGCCATATCAGTGCCGCAGACGCCAGTAGCAGACAGTTTAACGAGCACTTCCCATGGCTGGAGTTTTGGGATTGGAACCGAGTTGATCTTGAACTGGAAACCGTCATTTGAGCGCTTTGTTATCGTTAGTCGCCGATGAACCAAACACTTGGTATCACGATTTTACTTACTGCCACGGTAGCTACCCGATGGTAAGGCTCTTCCGCTGCCACGTCTCCCATATTCTGCGCTGCTGCAGAAGCTAATCTAGGGCTGTTTTGAGTCAACGTAACACGTAAAGGGCAATTGTCACTAGGTAGCTTGAGATGAAAGTCGGCGATAGTGAACGTTGATAATTTCTAGTGGAAGAAGTGCGATTAATGACGGGAAGATATTGTTCCTTCCAGTCCCGGATGCCGCGAACAAATGCCGAAATGCCTCTCAGTAGGAACCGAAAGGCTGTGCTTTTGCGGGGTTTCGATATCTAGACACTAGACTAACTTAGATCGTGGGGATGAGGCGGGATGCCGATCTCTCTCTTGCGGGGGTGGCAGATTTCCCGCCTCCACGTGTGCATCTTGACAAGCTTTTAGTTGCATGGGCACATCGAATCCTGCAGTCCAGTTTGTTCAGGCTCGTCTCTGCCATCAATTGTGGACTTCGTGACCCGTGACTTCTCTATCATTGGATTGCTAGCTTGCATCGCTTATTATTCCAATTGGTACTGCCGCCTAAGTTCCCCGGCCCGGCCTGATGACCTCGGTCAACACCATGTCTGATAATCAGTCCCAACATTGCTGTCCTATCTGCTCTGCCGGGTTCACAAAATCAGGTATGCCATTTGAAATCAAGTTGTTTGATAGGATGCAGTGCTCACTAACAATGTTTCGTCAAGACCACCTTAATCGGCATTACCTGTCGCGTAAGCTTGTTCCAGCCTGGTTGTTGTAGAGCATCAATACTAAAGCAACGAGGGCTTAGACGCAGATGAAAGGTCTTACCGATGCCAAGACTGCAGCCGTGGATTCAATCGTCGGTAAGTCTAAACTTGCTTGTTCCTTTTTGAATTCAATAGCTGAAGCATAGCCATCAGAGATGCACTCCTTCGTCATTGGAGAACATGTGACAGACGCCTCAAATCAGGTTTACCGCCTCCATCTCTGGACCGGAAGAAGCGAGGAAGACCGCAAAATTCTTGTGAAAGATGCGTCAAGTTGAAAAGGAGATGCACGGGATCGCGACCTTGCAAAGCTTGCGCCGAGCAGAATCACGATTGCAATTATGTCCAAACACCAAAGAAGGATGACTTAATATCTCCACTGAAGGTGGGAAAAGGCCAGCCAAAGCACCAGGTTCTATCAGGACAGGACCTGCAAGTGCAGAGCGGGCCACTATACCTATCACAACATGACTGGGTTTCGGACTCGACGCCGGTCACCTCATTTCATCCTGTCCTAGTTGTGCAACCTCAAGCAGTTCCCGAGACGGATGGCAACTCAATTCTAATGCCACAATCTGGCTCTTATTTACCACAAGATGATTGGCCTATTTCGTATCATAGCCCGTCACTGTCGCTGCTGACACCAAAACCGACCTTTCCCCGTATGCGTCTCTGCTTTCTTGCCAGACTTACTTCGTCCCACGGTCTGGCGAATTCATTCAACTGCGACAATATCTGCGCCAGCACAAAGACTCATTCTGACCTCCTACAATATGGTAGCCAGCCCTCTCCCGAACCAGTAGCCATTCCTGGAATGCCGGTCACATCGCCTTGGGTAAGTATAGGCCAACGGACACAGCCCCAGCAAGGGGTGACAGGACAACACTCCTTGTCAAACAAATGTGAAAATATTGTCAGAGGCGTTTTGGAAGCATCATCTCAATCACCCGATTTCAAATGGTACAATTCCCGAAAACTGTCTTGTTCGAGATTCTTTTCTCCAAGAAATATTGAGTTATTCCTGACTTTGTTCTTTCAAACCTGGCATCCAAACTGGCCTGTCTTCCATAGACCGACTTTTGACTCTACAGTAAAGTCGCCAAAGTTGATAGCGGCTCTCTCACTGATCGGAGCCTCCTTGAGTCCTGACAGAAAGCACCATGATCAGGCAATGATGTGGCTGGAGACAGTCGAGAGCTGGATCTTCCAGGATCCGGATTTCAGCGAAGACAGTATTGCTCAAACAGACGATGACGGCCAGGATTGCCAAGTTCGCCAACGCCTTGACATATTGCAGGCTGCTTATGGTATTCTTCTGCTCATGAACTGGGAAGGTGACATAAAAATGAGACTCAGAGCTCGCAGGAAACGGTTTCCTGACATTGTCTTCGTTTCCCGCAGCCTGTACCCCTTCGCGATGCCGGGAACACACGAGGAAGCATCCCTTACTCCACACAACCTCCACGATCACTGGACAGCGTTCGGATTACGAGAGGAGTTGATCCGTACCCTCTTATATACCTTCCTTCTTGACTCTGCATTCGTGATATTCTACGATATGAGTCCCCGGATGGTAATTAATGAACTGCAATTTGGCCTCGCGGCTACGGATGAGCACTTTGATGCTCCAGATGCCAAGACATGGTTCATATACACCCAAGCCGCAGCAGAAAGATTGCTGGGGCGCAGCCAGGTCACGTTGTCTCAGTGTATTACCATGATTATGGGTGAGGACTTCAGTAGTAGTCGATGGGAAGTATTTGAGACAATAAGCCCATTGAATCTGTTTGCTATTGCTAGTGGTAAGTTCCATAACAATAAAACAACAACGACCTTACTGACACAATCCAGCATTCCACAATCTCATATACCATCACCAGAATGGACCAGCCCCAAGGTCAAGATCCTTGCCTATCACACGAGGGCTAAGGAATTGGTTTGGAGTCTGGTCCAATCATAACTTATTCTCAACCCCCGAAAACTATATCTCCGTTCAAGCAAATGAATCTCAAACAAAACTCGGGTTCTTTCTTCATGCAGACGAGTATTGGTGTCTGGCGAATCTGTTTTGTAGCCAATTCGAGCGCGGTGTCAATCCGCACCAGTCTTTTGGCAATGTCCATTCACAAGGATCTCGAGGGATATCTGATATGGGCAACATACATAGCTTGATACTTCGCTTCCAGGATGTTGATCTTGGCGAGATAGTTTTGTCATAAAAGAATTACTTCTTCTTCTTCTCCAATCTCTTTCGTTCGTCGGTGTTGTGAAGCCAGTCCAACCAAGGCATTCCTCCAAAGTGCACGTCAAAACGCTCATGATGACGATCATGACGATAAGCTGCACCTCCAAAGAAGTCGAAGCCACTATGAACAGTCGCCGTTTCAATAAGCTGCCAAGCGACAAACACCCACATAGTCAAGATGTGGGTTCTGAGCAGTATGGGCGGAAGGATAATAGGGATTGTGTTGGCTACAATATGCTCGATGGGATGGGCATACTGTGAGGCGAAGGCGACTGGTGCTGTGAACTTGTGATGGATTTTGTGGATGCGACGATAAAGGTATGGTATGTGAAACAATCGATGGGAATAGTAGAAGAGGACCTCTCGAGCAACTAAACAGATAGCAAAGTCGCTTCCGAAGCTGCTTGCAGATGGTAGCGATGCTGTGACCTGGAATGCTGATGGCATATTCCGCTGTGTCGCCAGAAAAGCTAGGGATAGCTGCAGCCCAATGACTATGAGCTGATTTCTCAAAGAGATCAGGACAGAGTCCAATATCTCAGAGCCTTTAGGTTGCTTTGGTGGAGGTTGTATCTTGTGTCTCGCCGCAAAGTCGGGGACAACATGATCCAGGAGAACGAAAACAGCTGACGGAATCCACCAGAAAATGATCTGCACAAGGCAGCTGCCCACGAACTCGATCGTGAAGGGATCATAGGTAGTGACTACGTTGGCCCAGAGTTGAGACATCTCGACTTCGGCTCTGGCGGTTGATTGATGTGATGGTTGAGCTGAATGATCATGAGGTCGAAAGACGTAGATATACTTTACTCAACGACTAACTCAATCGAGGAGGAGCAAATCAGAGGCGCTTTGATACCCCGCAATCTTTAAAGTCTAGTACCCATAAGGAAGTCGTCTCAAGACCCTCTGGATTCGCTTTGCCTTTTTAAGTCTAACCTGTACAGCTTCACACGGAGCCTCGGCTGGATTGAGTGGCGTCATGGTCCAGTTGGCGATCCACATGAATTATCCTGACCCTGCCCGAGGCTCCGTTTCACAACTGGTGGACTATTGGTCACAACATTAATAATCATCGGTAGAACTTGGGTAGTCTCTCGAATTGGCAGGCGGCTATATGAGAGTCATGGCATGCTGATCGGGGCCCGCGGGTCTTGTATCTCAATAGATAACCACTCCGACGGAGTCACAAGTGCATGGCTTTCGGCCATCTCAGCGCCGTTGTGTTCCCGAATGCCTTTCAATCTGCTGTACTGCTTCCATGGGACGCCTGTGATATCCCAGCAACTATAACGTCAGGCAGGTTTATGATACCCACTCAGCCTTCGACCGCCCTCTTCGTCCGGTCGGAACATCCCAACCAATACTCGACTTCTCAAACTTGAATGCAGGTGCCAGCACTTTGAAGTCCTCATCCAATCCGTATTCCTTGCCACTCATGTCCCAGAAGTACTCGGGATGCTTAAATATTTCTGGGCGAATCTTCTGCAACGACTGATGTGTCTTTCCAACGAGCGCACCCATGTCGTCGTAATGGCGAGGGTTGAAGTGCAGGTCCCGGCTTCTAAGAGCCTTCTGCTGGCCCTCGGAGTACGAGCCGAGACGATAATACCAGATGTTGTACTGCGTGAGGCTGATGTCGATGTCAAAGGTGACGTCTTCTTGGGTGCGGACTAATAATGCTTGGATGGCAGCCGCGGCTCCTACTAATCCAGTCTGATAGTCTGAGTTGGCTGAGGCAATGTCAGAATGAGGATATGAGAGTTAATAACACGGTTTACTTACGAAAAAGTGGAACAACAGCCTCGTCGAGACCAAGAAATTTGCCCTGTAGGTATGACAGTCCTACAAAACAATCGCTAATCTGCTGCCATCCCGACCGGTACGACAACGGCCCTTTGAAACCATAACAATTCTCCCTCATATAGATCAGACTTGGGCTCAACTCACGTAAAGACTTAGAGTCGAAGCCCAGCTTTGCCAAGGCGCCAGGACGGTATCCATCAACAAGAACATCAGCATCTTTTATAAGCTGAGAAAGTGTTTCCCGCCCCTCAATTGTCTTAAGATCGAGGTCAACGTCTCTCTTGCCAGTCTGAAGATCCGGCATTGTTGCCGAGTACTCAGGTAGCCTGCTGCAGGAGACACGGATGACATCGGCGCCCAGAACACTGAGGATCTTGGATACTGCTGGAGCTGCAATAACACGAGATAAGTCCAAGACTCTGATACCGGCGAGTGGACTATAGTCCTGGCTATCTTTGGCTTCGGGCCAAGTCTTTTTCGGTGCTGGCACTCGAGTCGACGTCCATAAAGGTTCTTCCGACATGATCTTACCATGCTCACTTGCGAAGAACTCATCGGGCGTATAGCAAATCACACCGGCTTGCTTGTACTTCTCGTTGGCCACCTTTTCGATATCCTGGGAATCCCATTGTGCAACCTTTTTGGTATAGATCTGGAAGGCTTCTTCAGTGCTAACGTCACTGTCCTCAACGCCCAACATCTCCATCGTAGGCACGGCATTCATAGATCCATGCAGATGATACCATCTTCCATCCTTGGTACGATAAACATTTGTCGCATATCGCCTGACTGGCTTGCTCATCTGATGGAGGTCCATTTTGGCAAGCTCTGCTAGCATCTTACCGTTCTGCGTAAAGTGCTTGCCGCCAATGGTGGGTAGTAGCACTGATTCAAGGAAAAGCGTTGCAAGGTCCGTGTTGATCTCAACATTCTGGTAGCCGATGCCATAGCGCTCGGCTGCGACCACATTTGCAGCTGTTGCTACGAGGGCATTGAGGGCCGCGCTCGACTCCGTAATCTTGAGAGGTGTGAGGATGAAAGGTTGGTCGTCTTCTCCCACAAACTTGACTTTCTCAGCGGCCTTGACGAAAGAGTCTGGAAGTTGTAATCTGGGATCCTGAAGGAGAACCTTATGTAAAATTCGACTAGTTTCGGTGAAAATAGAGTAAGTCGACATGGCGTCGGTGAGTAAGGGGTGATTGTTAGGAATTGAGGTTGTACAAGGATAGTTTGGAACAAACTCAAGATTGATGCAGGTCAAGCTATATCTCACGTCACAGCCGGGGACTTAAGTAATCCTCTCGGCTAACTGGAACCGAATATTTCTTCCACTGTCTTTCAAGTCAATGATGTCTTTGCAATGCTTGGCGGGTCTCTCCGGAGTTCTTGGGCTTGATTCGACTCCCGGAGTCTTGCACCGGAGTTCTGATGCCGGGCTTCGGGACACAGCCAATTGTAACACAGGGACAATTACGTCACCAAGCAACTAGTAGAACAAGTGACTGACATACTCAAGTACGGAGTACTGGTTGCCGGTTGTCTCGGTTATGATACTTGTGTCTTGACAGTCGCATCATCCGAAATTGCGGGGTGATATAAAGATAGCTTATGCTCGACGATTCTCAACCCTACCCCCCGGAGCAGGGCTTGGTGGCTATACAGCACAGCGCACTACACCGTACTTCCTCACTCAAGTAGTCACAGGCACAGAATCATGATGCATTCTAGCAAAGAATGGCGCGCTGGAGAATTCGGCATCAGGCCTGTACGAGTGGCTAACTGTTCGGGTTACCATGGTACGACAAGTCACCAGTAGCCGAGATATTACTAACAGTTAGTTTCATAGGAGATCCTGCCATTGAGATGTATAAGCAGGCTACATTAGGTGATGTTGACTTTATCACTGGCGACTACCTTGCTGGTAAGCGTTGGGGTCTCTGAACCTAGATAGGCTGCGTTGCTTACAAGAACCAGAGGTCAACATGGCCAATAATGCAGAGGCATATTCGAAAGGACAACATCCAGGTTACGAGGCTACTGCATTGAAAGGCCTTGAACTCTCGATCGATACCATCGCAGAGAAGCGTATCAAAGTTGCCATCAATGGTGGAGCACTGAATCCTGAAGGTCTCGCTGTGAAGGTAGCAGCTTTGGTAAGGCCTTCCTAAGACTTTTCTATTCAACATCGTGAACTAACGCGTTACCAGGTTGCCGAGAAGGCTTACGAGCTCAAGGTAGCCTACGTTTCCGGCGATAACGTGCTTCCCAAGCTCGGCAGACATATGCCCCAAGACAGAGAAAACGCACTGGCTCATCTTGATTCCTTAAATAGTCATGTCACTGTTACTCCTGAGACCTACATATTTACCAAAGGTGGCGATGGATCTCGGGAAATAGTGTCTGCTAATGCTTACCTCGGTGCCCACGCCATATATGAAGCATTTCAACAGGGCGCCGACATCATCATATGCGGCCGAGCTTCTGATGCCAGCCCCGTCATCGCCTGCGCATGGTACTGGTGGTCGTGGAGCAACATCAACTACGATGAACTAGCCGGTGCCCTAGTCGCAGGACACTTGATTGAGTGCTCAGCCTATGTCACCGGCGGTAACTTTGCAGGCTTTGACGCTTTTGATCTTGAGAGCTTTGTTGACCCGGGTTTCCCGATTGCTGAGATTGCGCAAGATGGCTCCTGTGTCATCACAAAGCATGAGGGTACTGGTGGTATGGTCACTGTTGATACATGCAAGTCTCAGCTCGTGTATGAGTTGCAGGGCGATGTGTACATCAACAGTGATGTGAAAGCCTACCTGGAAGATATTGAAATGTACCAAGTTGGCCAAGACAGGTATGCAAGGTCCCGAGTCGTACCAGTGTTGCTAACTTAATCAAAGAGTTCGTGTTCACGGAGTTCGCGGTGCGCCACCACCAGATACCACTAAGCTCGCACTCTTTTACAAAGGAGGCTACGAAATGCAGGCCTTATTCAACGCAACGGGTCACAACTTTGAGCAAAAGTTTGCCCTTCTTGAAAAGCAAGTTCGCTTTCATCTTGGTGAAGAGAGGCTCAGTCATCTCGACTTTCTCGAGTTTCAGAGGATTGGGGTTCCAGCTGTGAATCCTGCAAACCAAAACAGCGGAACCGTCTATCTCCGCATTTTCGCTCAGTCAACGAAGGCAGAAGCTCTCCAGGCGATTATGATCGCCATTGGAAACATCTCATTGAAGCATTACTCAGGTAAAGTTGTCCAAGGAGTGGAAATAATGCCACAGTTACTAACTTTTATGTAGGGTTTCACAGCTCTTTGGACTTCCGCTCTGCTATGCCTCGTCCATACCTGGCGTATTATCCAGCCCTCTGGCAGCAAGCCGAACTTGAAGAAAAGTTTCATTTTGTGGACGGAACCGGCACAACGAAATCATTCAAGACTACACCTCCTCCTCAATTTGAGATTATGGAAGAAAGGGCATCTTATGACACCAAATCACCAACGTCTCTTGATGGTGGAGTTCTTGAAGTGCGATTGGGCAGTATCGCCCTGGGCCGTTCTGGAGATAAGGGCGCCAATTTGAACTTTGGGTTATTTGTTGACACGCAGGCCAAGTGGGACTGGCTGCGCTCATATATGTCTCGAGCCAAGGTGCAAGAGCTTTTGGGAGAGGACTGGCGTCCAGAGTTTTCCATCGAGCGTGTTGAGTTTCCCAAGATCTTTGCTGTGCACTTTGTCGTCTATGGTATCCTTGGCCGTGGAGTCAGTAGCTCCAAGAGATTAGATGGGTTCGGAAAGGGATTTATTGATTACTTTAGGGATAAGGTTGTTGAAGCGCCTGCCTCTATTCTGCAACGCAGTCACATCTAGACCCTAAGCAATCTATCTGTCATTCTACACATTTTCTAAATTCCAACTGAACAGGTGTTGCACTGTGTCAGTTCCAAATTTCTCTTATCCACCGAATCTAACTATTCACATAATTAGATATTCTCTCACTCTTCACCCACCCTCGATATCTTACACATTAAATCCTCTGTAATGGAGATTCACCTACAGGTATTCCCTTGTCTCGTTTGGTGGACCCGTCCGGAGTTTCGGTACGCTATGACACACGCAAGTCTCGGAGTTTTGCGCACTAGCGAACAGAGCCGAGGCACAAAACAAGCCCTATCAGAATTAAAGTTTATAGTGGTCATGGGTCGTGAAATGGCTATTCCATCCCCTCATGACCCGGAATTCTCGTCTGTTGACTTCTAAACTCCGAAAAATGAACAACCGCGGCGACCGTCGACGTCGCCTTGCAAAGGTACCCATCACTCGCCGTATCACGGTAGAATTTGCACGGGCATTGACTAATTCCGTGTTGCCAGGCATGCGATCATTGTCGGAAAGGCAAGGTCCGATGCGACGGAACCCGGCCAGTCTGTGGACGTTGTCGGGGTTGCGGAAATGACTGCCACTATGCAGACGTTGACAAGCCTGATCCACGTCAACGACGATCCAAAATATCATCTCGACATTCTATAGGTGATTCAATTGAGGCAGAGAGTTTTGAAGGAGTCAATACTTCTTCAACCTTATTGTCAGACTCTGTGGCCGTCCCAACAGTCGCTCATCCTCAATTACATCTTGAAGCCCATCATGAGTTTCAAAGCTTCACAGAGTCGAGCCCTGGTCAGGCCTTGACAGCAGCGGATACAAGCCCTCGGGACACGATAGTTGGTGGCAATGGAGATATGCGCTACTTTGGTAGGTTTGCATAAGCGCTTAAACATTCATGGGCTTATTCAATATGTCCACAGGTCCGCCGTCGGGCATATCCCTGGTGTCCACAGCTACTCCACGCAAATCAGGACAGCATACACCAGAATCGTGGTCCAAATGGACACACCCATCTATCGAGCCCTTATTCACAAAGCAGGTCATGAAGCCTCTTCCATCTTGGACTGAGGCATTCTCCCTTGTTAGTGAATTCTTCGCTCATGAACATCAAGTCTTCCCGTGCTTCAATGCACCAGCATTCATGTGCCTACTAGGCCAGCAGTACTCAGGTACGTGTACTGAGAGTCCAGCGTGGTGGGTCTCGCTCAACTCTGTTCTTGCAATCGCACAGCGTCGTCGGGCGGAGGCAGCTCAATCGGCAGAAGCAGAGGATCTAGCCTGGGCCTATGCATCAAATGCACTTGCCGGGACATGGGATGTTCTCATGCGTAGTACACAATTGTCTTCTGTCCAAGCTCTGCTGGCCATTGCCTGGTTCTTTATCGGAACACCAAATCCGCAGCCCAGCTTCATGCTCGTTGGTTGCGCTGTGCGTCTTGCACACTCAATAGGCATACATGTCGAGAGCCAGGATCCATCTGTAAGTCCAGCAGAAGCAAATATGAGAAAGAAGGTCTTTTGGATCGCGATTTGTCTGGACCGGGAACTATGTCTCCGAACTGGAAGGCCCCCTTGTCACGATCTCAGCGCTGCCTACGTTGACCCACCAATGGGTTCTTTGGATGAGACAGAAATCATCAAGACTGTTGATGGGCATGAACTAAACCTCTTCAAAGGTCAGATACAACTAGCCGTGATCCAGAGCGCGATTTACCAAGATCTTCATTCAGGCAAAGCCCCACCGAATTGCGTTGCAGATTCTGTGGCGGACCTACTACAGAAGTTGGAGAATTGGCGTATTGAATTTGCACCGACTCTCAATCATGGTTGTGCTGCGAGGTGCGAGCATCATGGGTTGATGCGACTGTACTTTTCCTACTACAATGCCGTCATCGTTGTGAGCCGCGCACACAGCCTAACTTTCTGGGTATCGCCAAATCACCCAGAAATTCTAGCCCTTCCTTCAAAGATGAGAGACTCCATAGAGAATTGTCTCAACGCGTCACGGTGCATCATTGAGTTAACCAAACTTATACCAGTCACATGGAAGAGCTTGTACTGGTGAGTTCTATCAGGCCACAGCCTTGATCAATGACTAATTGGCTCAAGGGACGTGATTCCAATACCTATGAGCGCTGTTGTTATCCTCTGCATCATGGCAATTAGGACTCCTATGAACGAGTTTGCTGCGAATGACACGCATTTAGTTGGTGACGTCATGCAGATTTTCAAAACACTAGACGAAGCAAACGGCAATACCTACCTTACTCAAGTCCGAAAGGTCTGCCAAGAACTATACAGAAAGGCTTGTTACGCTGTGCAATCTTCAAATTCGCAGCTAGTTGATTCTATTAATGTAGAGACTCCTGCTTTTCAAGCTTCCTCGAATGCCAACCAGCAAGAAAGTTACCAGACACGTCATACTGACAGCATGTTTGAGATCAATCTGGACGCCTTTGAGCAGACAATGCCTTATCCACTTCCGATGGTTTGGGACTTGGATACATCACTGTGGACTTCAATTATATAGGCCGAGTTGTAATACTATTTATTGTATAACAGTTTTACTGTTGCGACAAAGCCAATTTGGAAAAACAACTACAACCCGTCGACCGCTTGAGCATGGAAAATTCCTGGGACATAATATGAGACAAAAATTTTCAAAGCTTACCGAATTAGACAGCGAACTGGCTCCAAAGAATAGGCCAGCAAATAAAGGCTCACCTCTCGAGACTCTTTAGCCTTGGATTTTATTGTATGCAATACATAAAGCTTGTATTTTAACAATTTGTATAGCATTACCGGGTAGGTCTGCTACCAAACCAACTGAATTCGCCAACCCAGGAGGTCCACTCGCGTTAAGCGAGACGCGACGATTGGCTACAGTCTGATAAAAGAAGCTACGCCGATCTAAAATTATCCTGTGGCGAATGAGATCAATTAATCAAGCCCCGTATTGCTGACTCAATTTTACGCGTTTCTTTTTCGTGTTTCAAACGTTCAAGAGTGGAAAAGCGGTAATGCCGGGGTGTAGTTACCAATCATGAAGTAGATTGAGTCAGTACAGTAACATCTAGTTAGAAGCTGAACGTGGGTAATCTATTAGCCCTCAAATGGTTTTCTTCTTTAACCACTTCAATCGTCAGTAACAAAACCAGATGTCAACATCCAACGCGATGACATGATGAAGAGCTGCCATGACCATTTTTTGCTGTATTTCCGGTTAACCCCGGCCGGAAGTTGCGTGCCGCAATTAGTCTCGGCACAAAAATCCCGGGTTTAGCTTTGCTAGACCTTGGTGGCGGAGCAGAAGCTACATGGTGTCACATAGCCAAGAGCCCTATTTCCAAGGTACTGCGTAGCCACTTAAATCAAGTATTCTGACCCAAGGTACGTAAGCCTAGGCAATATCACCTCCACTAGCCAGGGAATAAAACCAAAGTTGGGTAAGACACGGCAAGCATAGCTTGCAGAAGTGTGAAACCTTGACTAAATGACGTTTGTTCAATTGGGCTTGATAAATAGTTCTACGAGACCATGGCTCTCAGCAAGTGCCTCTGCCGCCTGCTTGCATGTAAAAAAGCTACCAATTGTAAAAATGGTTTCGCAACACGTCTACGACTTGTGCCAGGTTAAAGAGACCGTGAGCTCCGTCTTGGCAAATGATCCAAGCCAGACGCCAGGAAATGCCATCAAGAAGCTATACAGTCATCACGAGCACGCACTACATCACAAGATCTCATCCAAACAAGACACAGAGAAGAGCGAAGATGCCATCCAAGCATCCCCCAAATGCGGCCGTTGGGGCCTAACAGCCCCAAGTCCGTTGTTCCTCCAAGCGTTCGCCGACTCGCTACAGTGTCTGAATGAAGACCCAATGGCAGGTGTCGTGTCGCCGCCATTAATGGGTTCACATGGAACTATGCCTCTCACTGTCATTGCTCCCCTTGCAGATGTCATGCGCCACTGTTCGAATCTCATTGTGCGGGCTGAGGAGGAAGTCTTCTTCATTACCTATTCTTGGGCACCGTCAGTAGCCCAAGCTCTTATCAAGGATTCTCTGATCGAGCTCTCGAAACGAGCTGGAAAGACTGGGAGACGAGTAGTTGCGAAGATCATGAATGACAAGCCAAGACCATGCAACGCTATCAATCCACATCAGTTTGTCAACCAAAGGCATACACCTCAAAGACGATCGATTTGCCTAACGTCGACCTCGAGGTACTCAGCCTGCATTCAATATTCCTAGATATTCTACACGTAAGTTTTGCGTTATAAGTTGCAAGATTTCTGTTGCGATAAATAATAATACACAAGATAATTATTATATTCTATTAATCCGAAATGACAGAGTTATCTTGGTTCTGTGCTACAAAGAACTTCATGTCTAGCCAGTCCTGTGATACCCCTGTAACAAGATTGGCATTTGAAAGCCACTTGTAGTCTTTTTCTCCTGAACGTCGTGTATATAACAAATAAACGACTCTTGTCTTCCCTAGTCGACGGAGAAGAACGCCATGGGCTTGAGCAATAAATCTACCCCATGTTGTTCTGGGGTTTGTCTCGGCGAAACAATCTGCAAGTATCATAACATCTTCTGATAATCTGTAGACTTTCCATCCCAAGTCTGGCTCAGCGATGTATGTTCCAATACGAGGCATTGGCATAATGGCAGGCCCGGAAAGGCCTTGTAAGCAGCCACGATCAAAGCCAACAGTGGTCTTAAACAACATGACGGAAAGCCTTTGTTGGGTAGTGAAAGCGACTATTGCATGGCGGTTGACTCGTGGAAAAACTGGGTGTTGGCTTCCTGGGTTCCACATCTATCAATTGGTCAGTAAATATCATTCCGGCTTGCAGTTCGGTCTTCACATACAGCACGTATTGCTACCCATTCGCTCTGTATCAGCTTTCGCATTAGGACTTCTTGTTCTTCAACAGAGGATGCCGCCAGTTTTGCTTTCATGAATATCAACTCCAATACGGCAATACTGCGAAACACGACATAGTCTTGAAGGCGTAGTTCTGACTTTCCACGTAAAACGGTTGCAATGTAGATCAACGAGAAGAAGTTGACAAATGGGGTATCTGACCATATGAAACGCCCTGCTCGTCGGAGTGCCATAATTGGTAGAACCGCCTCTCTTCGACCCTTGGCTAACGAGGCAAAAAAGGCAGATCCAAAAGTAGCTGCAACAATTATGTTGAGAAATTGATCCGACAAGAACACGTTCATCGCTACGCTTGAAGCCAAGGATAGTGCAAGCAACCCCAAACCTGTATTTGTGAAGTAGAGCTCAGATTGTTCTCCATCAAGGTCAAGACAGAAGATAGATGTGTATGCATCTAGGACGGCCGACGTCTTGATGCATCTTTCAAGACTTTGGGCATCCTTGAGCCAGTAGACGTACCGCCATCGCAAAAAGATCCGGCGCAGTATTTCGATCGCATTGGAAGCCTCCTTTAATACGACCGTTATGCAACTGTGTAGAAGTAAAGCACTGGCGAAGTTGATTTGTAATTGCCAGTCAATCGAAGCCATTCTGAATGATTAAATAAATGTTGAAAAAGAAGGTGTATACCTGTTGGCAAAAGCCGGGCATTTTATTCCCTGTCGCTTCTCCTTATATTTCAGGCTTCTCTTCTTTTTATCCTTGTCAATTACGTCTTTCTGCATATTAGGCCCAACAATTGATATTAGAGGCTTGATCTTGGTATTGATAATTGGCCATTATTTAACCCCGCAGGTCACACAAGCCGCCACCTCCTATATATCTGCATGCAGCTATCCTCCACTTTATTCTTATCCCTGTAACTAATCGAACATGTCATCCGTAGTTGACATACAAGCAATCCCTTTTAAAGTCCTTAGGAACATTTTTTACTTCGTGCGCAACGAGGAAAATGGCCGAGGCTCAATTAAAGAGTGTCGCTTGGTTTCACACTGCTTCAAGAATGCTGCATCGCCATTGCTCCTTACGAAAGTTTCTGTTTGCCATACCTCGAAATCCTTCACTCGTTTAGAGAGGATTTGACATCATCCAATTTTCAGCAAGTCAGTACAAAGCGTCAGCATAGTCACGTCTTACTACGAACCTGAATTAGCCTGCAAAAGGCCACTGTTCATGGTAGAAACCATGGAACGGTCGAGATACTACCGGAATAAATATCCTCACACGCAAGAACAATTCCGGTGGCTGTCAAATATGGCCTGGAGAACAGAACCTAAATTTGAACAACTTTTCAGTGACCGAGTTGACGAAGAATCACCAAAGCCTACCCAAAGGCTATTCCTCTTTCAAGACAATCCACACTACGACTCCACCCGTTGAGATGATCGGAACGTTATACCCTGAACTTGCAGACAAAGGCCTGAGACCTAGGGTAATTGGTCTCCGCTTGGTCCCTCCGCCTAGCATGCAAGCCTGGCAACTATCACCATCGCAGCAGACCGGACTAAAGAGTCTGGTTTCTCAAGTCACGAAACTAACATTATATGTGGATTTCCAGGCCCGGAGCTTTCAACTCAAGGATAATCCTAGGCACGAGATGCTTGCACTTTGCTCTATCACTCAGTCATGTCTGAGTACACCTCACTTGGAGGATACGCATGTGGAGTTTATTGGCTATCCTCCGCTTAATATGAGGCCAACTGTTTCTTTGGATGATATCCCGCCAGATCGCTCTTCGTCGCCACGGCTTCAATCTCTGAGCCTACATAATCAACCTTTCACAGCGATGGAGCTCAAGTCGTTGGTTACTCGGCACTCTGAGGCTTTGCGCGACTTGGACTTACAAGGTTGCTGGTTGGTTGAAGGCAGCTGGGTTGATGTTAAGGAGATTGTTCAAGAGCAACAGAATCTGACGAAAAGTAGCATAAAGTACCCATCAGGTGGAAACCAGCCTTGATAACATATATTGAGTTAGATAGAGTAAAAGCCCTTCTCGTTCCAGAATGCAATATAACGCTTAATTATATCCGGGCTTAGTGTAACATAATGAATACCACTACCTGCAAGAGCCTTGATTGCATTTCTCGAGTCGTATATCGGAGAATGCTGGCTTACCTCAAGTCTTGTAAAGTTGCCCAAGACCTTTTCTTCTAGTAGTGGCATGACAGGCGCAAGAGGATCATCGGGAAGCGTCTCTTCCGACAATCGTGCGATCCAGTCAGGATAGCTTGTGAGCTCGACTCTGTAGCCAGCTTGGCAGATAAGAGAGCAAGTCTTATTCACAGAAACTGAATCTTCAATCTGTGGCGCGACAAGGCAATATGACCTCCCGATATTCTTTGCTGAGCGTGAGATGTGTAGCATAGCCTTGACTACATAGTCAACTGTAACATATGCCGGATCGAGATCGATCTTGAGCCATGCACCAAGCTTGATGCAGCTGGAAATGAGTCGCGAAACAAGGTCGTTGGGATTACTCGCTCCCGTGACTGAATGGCCTATGATGAAGCCGGGTCGATAGATAATGATCGGAAAGCCCCGATCCCTCATGCGCCGAACCATCCCCTCAGCCGTCCACTGGCTCTGGGAGTACCCCACGTCGTATCTCACGCCTTGAAGATGGGGACCTAGAGGCTCGTCTTCCAAGACTCTCTTGGTACCTAGAAAGTACCCTGTCTGACCCCATGTATCGATGCTAGACACGTAATGAAATGTCTTGCGTCGCCCTCGAGCAGAAAGGCGTAGCATATTGCGAGTTCCAAGGATGTTGGTATCGTAGTGCTCATGATACGAGTCGCAGAAGTTGATCTTGGCAGCTAGGTGAAATATGGCGCTGGACCAATTGGCAAGCCAGTCAAACTTGGTTGATCCCAGGCCAACATCTCGACTCGTGATATCCCCTGGGAGTACCATGATCTTGGTAGTTAAAGCATAGTCATCAGGCCACAGATCATATTTCTGCATATTGGCTTGAAGGCGACGAGCAGCTTCGGCCTCTGTTTTGCCACGAACTAGGCAAGCGACCTGTTTAACATTTGGATGACGCAGAAGCTCGTCGAGCAGAAAAGCACCAACGAAACCAGTCGCACCCGTCAAGAAGATTTTACCTTCGTCTGGGTCTTCCCAGTTTGGTGTCTCCTCGATGTCATCTACCATGTCAACGTCCTTGATCCATTTATCCGCATCATTAGGTGCAGTGATGGACTCTGCGTCACTCTCGAGAAAATTAAGCAAACTTGCAAAACGCGAGTGGCAGTACAGATCATGCATGGAGATGAGGCGCCCCAAATGCTTCTTGATGCGGGCGATAAGGGCAGCGTTTTGGAGTGAGGTGGCGCCAAGGGCCATGAAGTCGTCATCGTCCCTGACAGGAGAAACGCCCAGAATGTGCTCCCAAACAGCCTTCAGTGTAGCCTTTGTCGATGAAGCAGAACGATTCCCATTCGTGAGGATGAAATGGGGGGTGGCTGATGCTGATTCAGGGAGGCACTCCGAAAAGGCACGACGATCAATTTTGCCTCGTGAGTCCACAACAAGATCTTCAACGATTTCAAATCTATCAGGGACCATGTAATGTGGTAGTGTGTTTCGAGCAAACCATACCAGGTCTTGCGATTTGGTAGTGGCTTTGTCGTAAGGGACGACGAACGCGACTAGAACCGCAACACCGTCCGCATCTGGTGCTGGCCGATTCACGACAATGACAGATTGAACAAGTTCACTTTCGAGAAGGCTTCTTTCAATCTCTTCAAGTTCTACTCGAAAGCTTCCGTGTTTCAATTGGTTGTCTCTGCGCCCGATGAAATCGAGGCCGCCGCCGTCATCTCTCCATTCGGCCACATCGCCAGTTCGGTAATACCGAGTACAAGAGTCGCCCTGCTCTTCACGCTTATCGATAGACCCAATGACTACGGGAGCGTCGAGTTCGATAAAAATTGATTCATCATGAGGTTGCTGATTCAGATAACCTTGTGTTTGTTGAGGCCCAGCGATACAGATCTCGCCTCGCTGCTTGGTATCGCGAATGACCTGTTGAGATTGATCTATGAGGACAATCTTCATCTGGCCGACGGAATGCCCAATACCAATCCGGTCACGCAGTGTTTCCTTGATATTGACTTCTTGTATCGTCACAAGGGTTGTACACTCAGTCGGGCCATATGTGTTCCAAAGATGCTCTGGAGGATTGTGCTCAAGAACAGCACGCATGGCCGTCCTATTGGCAACATCGCCTGCAGTGAGCAGATGTCGAAGACAGTGGAAGGAATCAGGCGATGACTTGGCGACGATATGGAAAAGAGCGGCAGGCATAATCATGATGGAAATCTTTTGACGTTCGAGATAGGCTTTCAGCGCAGTAGGATCAACTACTATAATTTTGGGAACGACGACGATAGTGGCACCACTGATAAGTGTAACCCAGACTTCGAAGAGGCTCAGATCAAAGCCAGGGTCGTTGAAAGCAGCCACCCGGTCTTCGGGGTTCAATGGGGTCAATGGGGTACTGGTTGCCAGGTGCATTATGGCAGAGCTGCTGATTTGGACGCCCTTGGGTTTACCCGTTGAACCAGAGGTAAACAGTATGTGCGTGAGTCGTGATGCACTCTGAGAAGAACCAGAGTCGATTGCATCAGCGGACAACTCCGAGGCTGGTGCATCACTGAGATGGAGAAGAGTAATACCCTCAGAGGAGAAGGTTGAAGTCTCATCGCAAATGACGTACTGAGCATTGGCATCGCTCAGCATGCTTGCGACGCGATGAATTGGCGCAGTGGGGGAAATTGGAACACAAGTTCCACCAGCAAAAAGAATAGCCAGCTGCGCGATAACTTGACGATGATCAACATCAAACAAGATCCCCACAGAATCGCCTGGCTTGACGCCGCGCTCCTGCAGGAAGCATACAATCATTCTGGCAGAATTGATCAGTTCGCCATAAGTGATAGAGCGAGCGCCATCAATGACAGCAACAGCTTCTGGAGCCGTAGTGCCCCAAGAAAGAATCTTGTTCTCCATTGTTCTGATTTGGACGGATGGCAATTGAATTTTGAAAGGTGTAAAAGGAATTCTAGGTTGATGTTTGTTTTTGTCAAACCAGTCGCTGATGCCGCATCTTGAAGTTCTTATTATTTGCTACCCGACATATGAGAGACGGAGCTGGATCCGTAGCGTGGCGCTGCGGGCGGGTTAGAGGTTCTCGCTCTGGCTGTTGGTTGTTGGTCTCAGACAAACAACAAGCTACCTACAGAAGAAGCAACTAATGCAGCGCTAAAGCGGTTTGGCAGCCTCCAGCCCCATGAGACAGTCGGCGGTGAGTTGTCAACTACAAACACAAACCTGCATCAGAATCAGTCAATGCAACCCTAAAAGTGAACTGGCGAGTTCTAGATGCTGAGAAACTGGCGGCAACGATGGCGGTTTGACGATATACCCAATGACGAGACCATGTTAGTCGTAACACAAGCTAGTCATGTCTTGCAAGAAGAAGTGATTTGCCATATGTGATACCTCAAAACAAACATCCAGCCCAGGCCGACGAGTCAATAGTGTCATGGGATATCCCGCTAGAGATCTTCGTGTTTCCAAACAGCGTCACACAGCGCCCACACCGATGGACTTGATCGTGTCATGGGATGTCTTGCGGGGAACATAGTGTAACCCTTACACAAAGATTATCAATCTGAGATGTTAGATCTGTCACCTGATGGTTACATCACGCGCCTTACACGACACCCGGACTGTCGGAATCCGTAGCCTTTCGGGAGGTCCTGCAGGGGAGTCTATTGTTCTCAGACAGTGCCGCTGTGTGCTGTCAATATTGTGGTACGATGTTGGCAGAACAATGCCTTCCTCTGCCTCTAGTAGACTTGGCAAGCATTATGTTTGCCGTCTTTTGGCTGTGAGGGGATCAAACAGGTTACCTATCGACCCTTCACCGCTACATACCGTAGAAGGAAGGTCTGTTAGGTTCAGAAGTGGGTAGACCATTCAAGCAGGTGTCGAAAGATCAACATAAAAGTGTTAAGCGCTTTCCCGGCTGCCCTGATATACATTGCTCTACCCAAGCTGCCCATTTTCACCACCTTGATTTGCATCTTTACTTTCTCTTCAAAACTCACAAAGACGAATCCATCATGTCCAAGTCAGACGCACTTCAGCATAACCTGCAGCTGATTCTTGAGAATCGGCAAAGCAGAGGCTGGCAGCTTCAGCCACCAGCCCCAGGCAGTCTAGCCGAAATGGTTGACTTTGGGTCAAACGACACCTTGTCCCTATCCTCTTCTGGCCTCTTGGGGAAGGAATTTCTCAAGGAGCTTGCAAAGCATCCTAATTTTATCCTCGGTGGAAGGGCGTCTCGATGGGGTGAAGGCTCAACTGACTACCTTTTCCAACTGGAAAAGCACATTGCCGAGTTCCATAAAGCAGACAGTGCTTTGTTCTTCAATACTGGCTACGAAGCAAATGTTGCTGTCTTTTCGACACTCACGCAGCCGCATGATGTCGTGCTTTATGATAGTCTTGTTCATGCAAGTATCCGAGAGGGAATGCATAGGAGCCGTGCAACTGCTCTTCCTTTTGCACACAACGACCTGGCAAGTCTACGCCAACGTTTGATGGACATCAAGAATCAATATGAAGGAGTCAGAACGGGCCTTGGTCTTGTTTTTGTTGCATTGGAGTCTTTCTATAGCATGGACGGTGATGTGGCGCCCGTTAAGGCAATTCTTAAGGAGGTGAAAGAGCAGCTTCCTCTTGGAAACACTGTATTTGTGATCGACGAGGCACATTCAACGGGATTGGTAGGCCCTCAGGGGTCAGGACTTGTGTCTCATCTGGGTCTGGAGAAAGACTTCTCTATTCGAGTTCACACCTTTGGCAAAGCACATGGGGCTTCTGGTGGTAAGCTCCAAGCTCAGCTACAATTGAGATTGGCGATCAAATACTTACCCAAAGTGATAGCCGTTGTTCTGTCAAGCAGAGAGTGCAAGCAAGTCCTGCTCAGTTGCGTCCGAGGACTCATTTTCTCCACTGCGCCGACTTTCACCACGCTGGCAGCAGTCAAGGCCGGGTATGGAATTTTAGCGAGTATCGAAGGTGAAAGAGTACGTTGCAAGGCCGTCAGAATTACGTACACCTACTAATCTGGATACATTAGAGACGAGATCTCGTACAGTCCAACATAAATCTGTTCTATGATGCTGTCAGCGAGCATGTATTATGGAAAAGCTGCCAGCACCTCGGCATCATTACTATCCCGATGAAGCCAACAACTGAGGGTGTCAATTCTCCAATTATCCCCATCATCGCTCCCCACGGCGGAGCAGCAGATCTGGGACAACTTCTGAGCCAAGAAAGGTATCGCGTTCTCGTTGTTCATTTTCCTGTTGTGCCCAAGGACCAGGAGCGACTTCGGATTAATTTGCACGCAGATCATACATCTGACCAGATTCTTTCACTCGTCGACCTGATCATCAAGTGGACTCAATCGCGCCGAAAGGTTGGCATGCCTCTGTCACATCTATAATATACTGCGCTCGGAACCCATTTAGAATTGTCTAAGCCTCCACTTGTATAGAACTAGGGTCCACAGTGATTGATCGTTGGTGTTCAGGTATTCGACCGTATTTACAGGAAGCCCGGGAAAGATCAACTGTAATGACACCATGTGGATCGATGGTATGATGCTTGTTCGACAACGTCTTGAAGAGAACGAAAGAAATGCCGCCAAGTCCCTTCACTGACATTGGATCCTCTCAGGTTGTGACCTTTGGGAAAAAGTGCTGCATTTATGACTTGGCCAAATGGATGAAAGAGTGCACATAAATCCACCCTTTCCTAGCTTATTATTGGGCCACTCTGCTACTCTGAGTTTTTAATCAAAGTAAGAGCGATAAGGTCTAGTCGTTTGAAGGTATCGTGTTATCTAACATCACCTGTATTCGCACTTCGCAACCTAAACCTTAACCTCACAGGCCGCAGTCTTCCCTAGTAGTCAACACCTTGTTTAAGGGATCCTAGCTTTCTCGAGTATGTTATTATACTGATGACACTAAGTGTGTAGCATTACAGTCACTTGCCCAGGTCAATGATTCATGACTCATTTGTACATGTTGTGAGACATTATGTGCCGAGGAATGGAAATTTTCATTTCCATCGGAGATTTGATTAATAGCGCAGCGATTACTATAGTTAACATAATTTAAAAATACCAGCTTGTGGTTAATTACTGGCATTCCTTCTTAACTTCAGCTACTAAAGTAAGACACACACAAAGCTTACCTCGGCAGAAAGTGGAGCTACTATGACTCTTACTAATGTATGTGCCGATGGATTGAAATGTGACTCCATAATGAATTGGCCTTTCTTGAATGGGTATTGTATGTTGTAAGTTTAAGACAGGTTTACCCTTAGGCTTGTACAGTATAAAGATCTACTGTGCCCGTATTAAATACAAAATTAACAACGTTATTTATTATTGTTAATTCCGTCTGGCAATAGCTCCAAGTTTCAAGATGCTAAGTACAATTCCAAATAGTATATCTGACCCAGCTTGCCTCCAGCAAGTAACGTGGGCGCCACGGCAGAAGCTTCATCCTGTACTCGAACACGATCCGCAAGATGGAAAATACATCTCGACAATTGATCTACCGAATATGCTGGTATTTGAAAAGGAGCAACACACCAGCAATGGATCAACAACCAAAGAGACAATAGATGCCCAGCTTCACGACACGTGCACCTCACTCATTACCCAGCGCCGAAACGTGATAAAGGAACTCATCGATACGGAAAGAATATTCACCAGAGATATGAGGATTTTGCGGCATGTCTACAAAGAGACAGCCGACGCCTGCCCTGCACTAGACTTCGAGGCAATACAGCTAATTTTTCGTAACGTCGATGACATCGTTTCCGTTCACACATCTTTTCAATCAGAACTTGAGAAGTCTGCGGCGAGTGTGTATAGTCGGTATCACGAGAAGCCTTCTGTAGGCAACAATAATATCCCTACGACAAACGTCAATCGAAACACTTTAATACAAGTCAGTGAAGCTGAAGACAGAGCGACATGGATCGGGCGTGCCTTTATGCTTAATATCGACAGCATAAGTATGGTCGTTGAAGAGTTCTTAAGAAAAGGCAGGGAGGTTATAGAGTGTTTAGTGGCCATTCAAAAGCATCCCGTCGTTGTTTACTGGATGGAGCAGTGCAGGGAGGTCACAAAGCACCTTACGCATGCCTGGGATCTTGGATCACTATTGATCAAACCTTTGCAGAGAATAACGAGGTATCCGATACTCATAACGACGCTATTGCGGCACACGCCTCAAGACTATCCGGATAGGAAAGACTTGCTTGAGGCTCGGGAGTGTTTAAACGTTCTACTCTTCCGGATCAACACAACAACAAAACTATTCGAAAGGACACCAAGGCCAG
The DNA here is from genome assembly GCA_003353625.1 of Fusarium fracticaudum. NCBI lineage: Eukaryota > Fungi > Ascomycota > Sordariomycetes > Hypocreales > Nectriaceae > Fusarium > Fusarium fracticaudum. Next base: position 165,426 of record PDNT01000004.1, read on the forward strand.
TTATCGAAACATGCACTGATCCCATAACCAAACCTGGTGTCAGGCGAATGCTAAGGAAGTCAATGTCTAAGATGCGACTGTGGAGTCACCGCCTGAGTGGAAATGATAATCGTGTAAACGACCACCGGAGTTGCAGTGCCCCCATAGACGATGGTACAGACCAACGGGGTCCCAATACTGCACACGAAATGTCCTCGACTAACCCGTTTAGTCTGGGCAAGGGCGACCAAGAATTCCCTCACACATGGTACTCATCTCGATCAGCACCCGATTTACTCACAAAAACGAGCAAGTGAAAGAACAACCAATACATTCACGGCAGCCCTCTCGGTAATAGGTTTAATTTCCTAGAGAGCTGTGCTTTAGAGATCGGCTGGTTATTATCGGAAGCATGGTATTGGGTTTTGGATATACATTAATTTCATACAAGTTTCGGCCAGTATGCATATGTTGTTCGTCGGCAGTTTTGGCCACAGGGTCGCTTGGATCACCCCGTACATAAAATAAAGGTTCATAATTGGAGGGATTTTGATATGTCAAGGTCATGTCATTGTCATTTAGCAGGGGCTTGTAGCTATACATAGTCGGCGAAATTCCAAAACACATGTTTACTATCATGTCTTTGCAGCTATGACAATGGATTATATACAATAACTCTTTACGATAGAACGGTTGCTACAAGTCGCTGTTGTATTAATTAGGGCACAAGATAGAAGTTTCATAGGGAAACAATGCGAGCAAGGCTAACCTTCACATGCAAAAGCATGCGAAGGCGTGAAATGGTCATACACCAAGCGGCTGAAAACACCTAACCTGATTTTGAAGCTTCAACCCCCTCGCATGCAAGTGCAAAATAATTGAAGAGCGAAATTATAACCGCCGAGTTCTGAGTTACTCAAGCTTCGTAGGTGCGCTGTCATGTAGGTCCTTTAACAAGCAAAATCTTCTGCAAATTCATGGCAAGCTGAGGATACCATGGAACATGGGGACTCCGGTCACGTGGTCGGCTGCGTTTCAATCTCCCCGGCGCAAGCTCAACTTGATCCATCTCGGGGACAATGCAGCTATCATCGGCGGCCGAGCACCGGGAAAACCACCCAGCGAGATAAGTGCTTGGAATGATAGGCTGTGTACTCTGTAATAGCACTGTAGTTTCTTGAGAAACCGGGAAATAAAAAGCGATCAAGCGAAAGCCAGCAACAGAATCCTGGGAGTATTGTGTCACGACTTTTACTTTTTGTCTTGAAAAACAGAAGATTATGGATCCAACAGAACAACGCTTCAGAACCAATTTGGCAAAGGCTTTACCCAGTCTGTCAACCGCCACACAAGCCGTACATGCAGATGATGTCCTCAACAATGTTGACGACGTGGCACCGCCAATCCACGTTGCCGCAACCTTCCGTTACCCACGAGCTCCGGACCGCATGCGAGAACACCACGAGCGACCTTCGTATCCGGTTCTAGATGTTGGAGAGCACTGCTACTCGCGGCAATCTACGCCGGGATTGTCGCGTCTGGAAACCGTCTTGTCTTCCATTCTAGGCCAACCCTGCATTGCCTACTCTTCTGGTCTTGCGGCTTTTCATGCCTTGCTGATCATGTTGAGACCGAAAAAAGTCTCTATCGGAGCGGGATATCACGGTTGCCATGGAACCTTGGAGCTTTATGCCCGCTCGTCTGGAACCGAGGTGCTCTCACTCGACTGCGCCGTCGACCAATTAAGTCCAGGTGACTTAATACATCTCGAGACACCTGTCAATCCAACAGGAAAAGCATTTGACATTCAGTATTACGCAGATCGCGCCCATTCTAGAGGTGCGTATCTCAGCGTGGACTCGACGTTTGCACCTCCTCCACTCCAGGACGCATTTATTCAGGGCGCAGATATTGTCATGCACTCTGGTACAAAATACATCGGAGGCCATTCCGACTTCCTGTGTGGTATCCTAGCAATCAAGAGTGGCAGCCCCGGCAACGAATGGCTGCAGCAACTTCATCGGGATCGATTATACCTTGGATCTGTCATGGCAGGCTTTGACAGCTGGCTCGCAACCAGGAGCATCCGCACCCTCGAGATGAGAGTTCTCAAGCAAAGCCAGTCAGCGGAGGCCATCGCCAATGCACTGAGACAAGGATTGGTAGGGTCTTGTCAGCAGCCATCCTTGATAAGTCTCAGCGATAAAGAGGTCCAGATCATCCAAAAAGTAGTCAAAGAGATTCATCACGCCAGTCTGCAAGACGAAGCCGGTGTAGAAGGAAGCTGGCTACGGAAGCAAATGCCCCGAGGATATGGACCCGTGTTTTCCCTAACGCTCCATAAGGTGGAATATGCCCGGAACCTTCCGTCCAAATTGATGCTCTTCCATCATGCCACCAGCCTCGGCGGCGTAGAAAGTTTGATCGAGTGGAGGACAATGACGGACTCGACGGTGGCCAAGGATTTCTTGAGAATCAGCATCGGCGTAGAGGATCCAGAAGACCTTTTGGCGGATCTAATCCAAGGCCTGGAAGCTGTCATTGCCGAGGCTAGTGAAGATCTGACTACGTAAGGGAATAAGCGCTGGGTGATAATAATCTTTTTTTGCTGTTGAAGAAATGAGGCCTACATGTACTCTCGATTTCGTATCGCGATATAATACATGACTAGAGATTCCCTACTTCCCATGTACCAAAAAACGGACCACCTGAGTCTTGGAACTGAAAGAACGGATCATACGCCATATCCAAAGACATAGGCCAAGAAGCAAGGGGCGTATGTTCCGAAGAGCCCCCAAAACCTTCTGGAACAGAAGAAGATTGAGTTGGGGGATCTGTTTGGGTCCTCCGGGTCTCTTGGGTCCCCCGATCAGATCTCGTTCTTCGTCGCCCGGACTGCGGCGGCAATGCCTGGCCATTCCCTAAAATGACTTCAACAGTTGGACTATGAAAATTATCTATCTCAACGATGTCTTCCCCATCGTCCGTGTTGTCCTCTGGGAACAGAGAGCTGCCATCGAAAAGACTTCTTGTCTGGGGGGAACTCGCCATGCCCCTGTAAGCGCCAGAGTTGTAAAGGAGTATATCCCACATTAAACGCGTGTTGATCGAAATGGTCCTCGGTGACGGGACATCTTGGTCCTTCTCTTGCTCATGATCTATCTCGAAAGCTGCTCGGATCAAAGATTGGAGTCTGTCGTGCTATTCAACATTAGCGTTTCTGTAAAATACAGACATATCATGACCCTACTTACTAACCACCTGCATGAAGGCCAAAGTAAAGCCAATTCAGCCAGAAATGCGACGCATTTCGCCAGTCTATCAAGAGCTGCATCTCTGGTAGTCTTGTCAGCCGCCCGACAAAAGTAGATATGAATGGTCGCCGCAATCGCCGCACAATGACCGATGAATGGATCCGAGACGCGATATTCTTTATGCACAACCATCTCGATTAGACGCGTAACCCATGTGCTGTGAATAAAAGCAAGTTCAGAAGATGTTTTCCAGAATGTGTTGGGAACTCCCAGTTGAGCTGATTGTTGCGGCCGCGATGAATACAGAAACGGATGGTTCAGCATGTTATGTATAGTGTGATAAGCAAATTGCTGGTATACCCACGGACTCCAATACCCTCGATTGCTCTGAAGGTGTCGACTTTCCTGGTCAGTGAATCGCGCGCTATCAAATCTGTGGCGGTCGGGGAACTTTGTCTCCGAGTCCATGAGATAGGCGTTGATGACAGCATATCCCGACTCTATGGACCAAGGAGGCGGTGCATTGTTGGTCTGCTGAGCCCATTGCTTAACGTAGGTGCGGACCTCTCCCCACAGTGTAGAAGTCTGGATCATATAGGCCCATGTCCCGCTCTTCTTCTCAGCACTCGTTGTTTCGTCTTGACCTGAAATGTCCTCGTGTGGAATAGCAGGGGGCATTTCATTGACGCTCTTTCGCGGGCCTGTATACGTCGCAACGTATTGCGGTCTAGTAATGTCTTGCAAGATGTCCGTAGTGAAGGACTGGTGTCCGTACATCTGCTGTAGCAAGTGCAGGCTCCAGAACACTCGTCTTCGTGTTTCTGCGCGCGAGCCAAAGTCTTCAAAGGCGCAGGTCTCAACATCGAGATTCGCACACTTAGCAAGTGTAACTGCCATGCCTACGTGTAGGTATGCCAGGGTTGTTTTGTTGGCTATAGCCTGTTCAGTACATACATATATAACTAGCCATGAGGAGCAGGAGACTTACCTTGTATGTTGGCCAGCGTCAGCATGCAGAGGTTCTGAATAGTAGTTATCGAGACCTTGCCCTCACCCACCTGCTGCATGATTCCCTCTCTTGCAGCTTGTGCATACCTTTGACTCAATTCGTGCAAACGATCTTGAAAGAAAGGATGCTTGGAATGGCATGAAGCAAGGGCCAGCAAGGTCAGCAGTATCTCCGCACTACAATCCTGCATTGAAGAAAAGTCTTCGCGGTTGAATAGCCATAAAGGCTGCTTGTGACAATATTGGAAATAAGCATCGATAACATCTTCCAGAACATCCCTCGGCGGTAATGTGCTGTTTCTGCCAGTCAGGTTAACCAACAAGATGATCCAGCGGACGAACATCTCTCAACATACCTGGTCGTCGTGAAGCTATCCATCTCAACGCTAGGTGATAGTGGTAGCTGCCAGTCCTGGGATTGGCCCGAGTTCGCTGATATCCTGGTGGTAAACGATTCGATGTCACTATTCGGCCTATCGAAATGAAGTTTAGATTCATCAGCTACACAAACCCACAGAGCAAAGTCAGAAGCGTTGATCATACTCTTGCCTTTCCATCATGCGAATCTTTGCTTCGAGCTGGGCAAGCCGTCTCTCCTAAACAGCATCTATCGTGAGTAACATGACCTTATCATGCCGGGACGCCTCCAGCAAGCATACTGTGTCTGTAGAGTTGCTCCCATTTTGAGTACCTGAGGCCAGAGGGTTCCCTCGAATCTCTGGGTACGTGCACGTTTTCGAAAGGCGAGTACAACTCGAACAAGCCGGTCTCTCACCCGGACAGCGAGTCTTCTTCCTTCTGTCGATGTTTGATCAGTATCTGGCAGCCATTCAGTGCCAAAGTAGCGAAGCCAGACGTGGCATTCGGCTACAGCACGACTCACCGACAGTTCTCGCACGCTTGGTGCAGACGCTTATGTGACCGACCGCCGTACATTACGTATATTCTCTGAATTCACGAGATACAGGATAGTGATAAAAGAGGGGTGTTGTCTCGGTATCAAGCTGGGCGATTACTTTTATACACATTCTTATCAAATGCGGGGATGATCATTGGAGTCCAGGCCTAACTGTATTGAGTGCGGGGCCGACGGTGGTGATATGCCGTTAGTGTGACTGGTCCAGGGTACTCCATTGACTTGAAGCACTGTATACTATGATTGCATACCGATAAATAAATATCTAATACTCTGGTAAGTTAACTCCTTCTATTCCTCGCTAAAAAGGGGTTGTTTTTGGCTTAGGAATATACACAATTCAGTATAAGCAGCTGCATGTCAATATGCGTTGTCATTTGCTTTGAAAACCTTGTCTTAGTGTCGGAGTATTGCGCGTGTCTCTAAACATCCTCTTTCTATCCTTGGGTTTCAGCAGATTTGTTAGGGGTTTCTTGCACATATTTCCAGCAATATTTGCCTGTCCCTTTTTCAATCTACAAAACCAATCTTGATCCGAAACCATGACACTATGTTGCCTCCAATGAAAACTTTCGAATTTCTGCAAAATAATGCCTCCCCGCCAACAATAGTACAAGCATCAGTAGAGGTCTTCTTCCTGATGACTCTTTATAACACAGTCGCTAGTCGGATAAGCAACACAGAGTAGGACAAACCCTGCCTCTATCTGTCCGTCATCTAAAAAGCTTTGATCGCTTTGATCGATTGTTCCCGATACGAGTTTGCCTGTACAAGAAGAGCAAGCCCCTGCCCGGCAAGAATAAGGCAAGTCTATGCCGATTTCCTCAGCTGCGTCCAGGATGTATGTATCATCGTCGCAGGTAAAGGTGTAATCTTTGTCTGGAGATTTTATGGTGATTTGGTATGTTGGCATGTTGAGGTGCTGTTGGAATATCTGAATCCAATCAAGATAGGCAAGATGTGTCTGGAAATTGAGAACAATGAGATATTGTGAGGCCTCCTGTGGTTACTGCTAGTCCAAGGTACAAAGACGAGATTGAATATCGAGACCTTCCATCTGAAAACGGAGCTCATACATATAATGATTGAATGTGGTGTTATTGATCAGCGATATCCTGATCTCGGAACCCGAACAAGGAGGCCTGCTCCGCATCGGTAGGACAAACACTTGTAATCCAAAAATATCGGGCGAAAAGCGATTGGGCTCCATTTTTCGAGTATCTATAAACCCAGTCGATTTGGGAGATGAGAAAGAACTTAGCCCGAGTGACATCATTCGCAAAGCTAAAGATACGAGACTCTACTTTGTGGTAACACTAGCCCCCGAGGGCCCCGACAATCAAGCATCGTGGGACCAATGAGGTCAATGATATATACTGCTGACCCGGGAAGTTTGTATCGGTAAAAGGATACCAGTATGACAGCATGTCTTGGCGATAATGCAACCATGAAAATTAAAAGGGGCGAACCATAGTCAAGCCATTATTACTAATAATGACCTGTCGATAGAAGCTTGACAAATGATGGGATATATCATATTGCTCTAATCTTTGTCGGTATTCAGACATAGAATTGCGTTAACCGGGATCGTTATTTCTGCTTAATTTGGTTTCATTTCATGTAACATCAGACGCAAATACATGCGACTATGTCCACCGTTAAGGAGAGCACTACCGTGCAGCTGACAGAAGCCGATCCGCAGACGATGGAGATTATTGAACTTGCCGAGTCAAAAGAAGTGCTCAACTCCAGACTCACAGGCTTAGTCAATACTGCCCCAGTAATGCTGTTCATGAAGGGGGTGCCCAAGTGTCCACTATGTCGCTTTAGCCGACGTGTCGTTCGTATCCTGAACGAGCATGGCATTCAGTATAGTTCTTTCGATGTGCTGCAAGATGAGGCCGTTCGGCAGGGCATCAAGGAATATGCCGACTGGCCGACATTTCCCCAGTTATGGGTTAATGGTGAATTAGTTGGCGGGCTCGATATTGTAAGTACTACGCGATCTCAGGGAATATGTGATGCTGATGATGGCGGTGAATAGGTAAAGGAAGAGTTTGCCGCCAATCCAGAGTTTTTGTGTGCATACAAAGTACCCGAAATGCGGGATGATGCTGCACAGGAGATGGTTTAGTGGAAGGATGGGTGGTCTGTTAGCAGAGTGAAACAACAGCGGCGACGTGTTGAATGAGTACAAATTCTGCTTTATTATTGCCGTCCCCCTTATGTACAGTCTCTAAGCCGACAGTACTAGAAGCTATCATCACCAATCCTCCATTCTCACATCTATAAGGGAAGGGCTTACCGTACAGCGCACTACATCCATCCCAAGCCTCACCACTCCATGTCAGCATTATCAGCCTTGCAAGCCAGTCCATCACAAAACTCATCGTCCCCCTTTGTCACCTCGGAAGTTGATACGTGTCGCCTAGCTGGCCAGATCTCCGCCTTCGAATCTTGTTCCTTTCTACGGTGCTCCGTCAAGATCTCTCTCACCGTGTTCTGGAAGTAGATCGGCGCGCTCTCCAAGTCCGGATGCAGCTCTCCGTTGGTGAAAACACCTGCTTCCAAGTTTTTCTGTACTGCATCACATAAATATTTATCTTCCCCGAGAACTCGCTTGAAGAATTGGTTGGTCCTCTCGAATTCTTCGTCGGTGGCGTCTTTATGGCGATAGACTTCGTACTCCATTGAGCAAGTGCCGACTGATGTTGGTACGCATCGCATCATATAGAAGAAGTGTGGCCTGAGTGAGAAAGAAGGGATTAGATCAGCCTCTTTGCAAAAGGTTGGAAGGAATAGAACTTACGAAACAGTCATGCAGGCATTAGGGAAATAATAGGTACTACTAATCTTGATATCGTCTTGCTCTGTTCCCTTCTTAGGTCGCGAGAAGTGCTGAATGTAGCCTGGCTTGGAGACGGTGTAGTAGAAGGTCAAGTCTGTAATGGCCTTGACATCTGGGTGTGCAACCTGGCAATGATAACATTCGTTGTAATTATCAGCGAGGGTTTTCCAGTTGTAATTGCCCTGCATGCCCCAGACGTGATCAAAGTGATATTCAGAAAAGTCAAAATATTTGAAGCGTTCCTGACAATCGATACCCTCAAAGTCGTCAGTCCATTTGACTTCGGGCTCTGGGGACGCATCCAAGTTAACCCAGACGAATCCAAGTGCATCGATGTGCACATGTACTGGGAAGAGGCTATGGTTCTCTTTGTTGAATGTTGGAACAGTGTCGAAGCGTGGTGCCTTGGCGAGCTTTCCGTTTATACCGTAAGACCAGCCGTGATACTTGCAAGAAAAGATCTTGGCGTTTCCCTCCCCTTCTGTGACGATGGGAAAGGCTCTGTGCCTGCAGATGTTGTGAAAGCCATTGATGGTCACTCCATCCTTGTCCAAACACAGAACGAACGGGTAGCCAGCCTCCTCAAAGCGGAGAAAGTCTCCGGGCTTGGTGAAACGTAATTTGTGCGTGGCAAGAAGCCATCGCTTAGAGAAAATGGCGCGTCGCTCAAGCTGATACATTTCATCCTGGCGATACCACGATGCGGGGAGAGCCCGCGGTTCTTGGACATCTGGCTTGGTGGATAAAATGGCATCCCCATTCGCCTTTGTCATGGTCAGCACCGAACCGAGTTTTGAGAACATGATGTTGACGACAAATTGTTAAAACTTGGAAGAGCTTGAGAGCAGAAAGTAGTGAAGTTTGCTTATTGCAATATAATAAATTAGATGTAACTGTGAATCAGATAGGAAGCTTTGGCCGTTCTCTTAACTTATCCTATCATCCCTCAACCATCTTCCCGCCGTCAACGAACGGGAGGAAGCACTCATTACCTGAGAGCTCAGACGGTCCGACCTCCCCGAGAGCTTCCATACCCTCCTATCATCCTTATCCTGTACCGGCATGATCGACTGCGATAGGCCGTATCTCTGTTATGATTATACAATTGCCATGATTGGTCGGGAACTGTGAATGATAACTCCATCATGACTGTCGCATGACCCATGCCTTGTTCGGGCCTCCGATGCTCTCCCCGCCCCGCTTGGACGGTTTCGGGGAGGCTAAAGTTGCATTCCCCGACCACGTGCTAGGCTATCACTATCAGTCCAGCCCCCCTTACTGACATGGGAGTACGGACTTAGGACACCGTCTTGAAATGAACTCTTTCCAATTCGTTGAGGTAAACAGAACTGGGTCTGCGTGGGTCTTTTGATAACAAGTAGTAATCAATCGATGCATAACATCCCTCTCACAGACGAGCTAAGACACCGGAAAATGCCATTTCTGTCCGCCGTACCCCATACCATGTCTAATTACCCCGCTCGACGAACCATGTCTAGAGTATTAGACTCATGCCAACTCGCAGATCAACGAATCAATGGCATGCAAGTACAAGTTATACCTAGCTGTTAATTATATTTCTCGTTGTTGGCTAGATAAGAATGACAAGGACAAAATGGGAACTAATGTATTGGTCCAAGTTAATAATAAAAGACAGGTCATGCTCCACGTTCTGGTTTGGAGTTTCCACAAAATTGGCCATCTCTAGACCAGAGTAGCCTTCACATACACCAACCAATCCCTCTCCACATCTTGCGTGATCATGTCAGATAAATCCAACACGGGCGGCCCAGGTACCATGTCTCACCCATCAGACAAACTCTCTGACCGAGAGCGCTATGCCGACCTACGTACCAGTGGCGATCGGCATGGCGACTCTCGGAGCTTTGAGATGGGAACCCAGGACGACCAAATCTTCTCTATGCAGGAGATCGACCCAGTGCTTGATGCCAAAATGCGTCTCATCAATAAGGTCGAACGAGTTCCAATCCAAGTACACAATAACAATCCAAACTAATCCACCTACTGTGTAGACCATGGATGAAATCGGCTGGACAAACATGCATCTCAAACTGTTTTTCCTCAATGGCTTCGGCTATGCTGCTGACTCTCTCATCCTTGCCCTTCAAGCTGTGACTGCTGGTCAGGCTGCTCTCGAGTTTCGTCCTGCCTTCTCTTATGGTCTCAATGTGGCTGTCTATACCGGAATGCTGATTGGTGTGCTATTCTGGGGACTTGGTAACCCAACATGACCCTTCTCGTTCTGTGATAGGAATCTTATTTGCTGTTTAGGTGCCGATGTCATTGGCCGTCGTTATGCTTTCAACATTTCACTGTTTTTATCTTCCGTGTTCGCCATTGCGGCCGGTGCGTCGCCCAATTGGATTGTCCTGGCTACTTTTGTTGCCCTGGCTGCGTAAGTGGGTTCCTCATCACCAAAGTGCAATTTAATAACAGTGAGGAATAGATTCGGTGCTGGCGGAAACCTTGTTCTCGATACGACCGTCTTCCTCGAATTCCTTCCTGGCAATAAGCAATGGCTTGTTACGTTGATGGCCTGCTGGTGGGGCCTCGCATATGTCATTGTTGCCGCCTTTTGCTGGCCAATCTACTCGAATCCCAAGTACGTCTGCGTAGACGCTGACACATGTACCAAAGGTAACAACATGGTTAGTACAGGCACTCGATACACCACAACCTTGGTACTTCAAGCTGATCTGTGTCGAAGGGCTGGCGATATGTCTGGTATGGCAATGGAGCTCTTGTCTTTGTGTGCAGCATTTTACGAGTCACTGTGATTCGACTCAAGGAGACGCCCAAGTACCTTCTTGCCAAGGGAGAAGATGCTGCTGTGGTTGCTATCTACCAAGACATCGCAAAGAAATACAATCGGCCGTGCAGTCTCACCGTCGGGGCACTTGAGTCTATGGGAACCATCGACTCCACATATGGCAAGTCTAGGTACAGCGTCGGCGAGTTTTGGGCACATATCCATGGATTATTCGTCACAAGGAAGCTTGCCATCTCAACGGTTCTGATCTGGATATCATGGCTTCTAATTGGTAAAGTAACATCTACCTTGCATCATGATGGCGAAACTAATCTCTGCAGGCCTGGCCTATCCACTGTTTTATGTCTTTCTCCCTGATTACCTTGCTAGTCGCGGTGCCCAAACAGAAGAGTCAGGCCCATATTATCAGTGGAGGAACTATATGCTCAGCAGCGTCACGGGTATCTTTGGGCCAGTGGCTGCTGGATTCATGTGTAATTCCAAGCTGCTTGGCCGCAAGTATACTATGGCAATTGGAGCCCTCGTCACAATGGCCTTCTTTTTCGCTTACACTGCCGTCAAAACTCCGGCTCAGAACGTTGCCTTGAGCTGTGTCATAGCCTTTACCTTGAATATCTACTATGGAACCCGTGAGTTACTAGCGCCTATATTAACAGGAGGAGACCTACTGACATCAATCGTCTCCAGTATATGCGTACACTCCAGAGGTTTGTGAATTCAGCAATAGAGCTAGCTGTATATGTACTGACTGACACGGGATAGGTACTACCATCAGCCCATCGCGCAACGGGCAACGGAATAGCTGTAGCAGGAAACCGAATCATGGGATTGGTATCCTCGTTTGTAGCCGCTTACGGCAACACTGCGACATCAGTACCCATCTATGTATGCGCTGTGCTCTACATCGTTATGGTAAGCTGTACTCCTGATAGTATCCACCAAGATTTGCTGCTAATCAACATGTAATAGGCTATCATAGCCGTGATCTTACCATTTGAGCCCTATGGCAAGCGGTCTATGTAGAGAGAAGTGATGATATGGCTTAGATACCAATGCTTGGTCTTAAGTGTCTTTCTTCTCTTGTTAGGACGGTACCTGTGTTATCAGTCAGTGGCCTAAACACTACTTCTTTACTTCTTTCGATGCATAATCTGTTATGACTTAATCGTCCTATATATTTGTTCGCGTGCATGCATCGAGTATCTCTCGGTAGCATGATTAGATGTGAAATAACCTTGTCTGTCAAATCCTCTTCGTCAGTGCAAGTAAAAGTCCCTTTCTTCGATGACGCGCCAACCCTGCTTGCTGAAAGGATGGATACTGATGGAGACTTGGGCTATGTTTATCAGTCGAGATGGTCTGAGTTACGTACCTTGTGAGCGCCGTTAGAAGCAGACTATGATGCCAACGTAGGAAAGTACAGTCATCTTGCGATATACTCGATAGATATGGGTGTTATATTGTATCACGATAGTATAATGAATTAAGATAGCTATCGAAATCATAATGGCCGTGTACATCTCAATGTTAGATCTTACTTCGAACAACTGACTGAATCGCAGGTATGACAAATTTGGAGAGATCCTCAGTTGTCTTTCCATCTATAGCCAGCTCCGCCATGACGCGACCGATAACAGGTGCAAATTTGAAGCCGTGAGCCGCTCCTAACGCAACGAAAATGTCCGGATACTGATCTAGTGCGCTCAGGATGAAATGTCGGCCTGGGGTAATCGTATACTGGCATGTAACTGTGCGGAGAATCTCAAGTTCCTCGTCTTTAGTTACGAAGTCCTTCATGAATGATGTCAACTCATCCAAGAGCTTTGGAGAGTGGATATATGATCGTTCCTCAGGGCTCATGCGGTTGTTTGATACATCGCGGCCCGCCTTGATGGTGGGTTCGCCGAACGTAGGAAATCCGTAGAACGTCTTTCCGTCAACAACTCGAATCCACACAGGGAAGTGCTCGGCATTGAATAGAGTGGGCTCTTTGGGCTTGAAGTATGTGACTTGCTCTTGCATAACCTCAAGTGGAATTTGTGCACCCAGGGGAGAAAGCAGTTTGTTTGTCCAGGCGTCTGCAGCCAGAATAACCTTGCGAGCCTGGAAATCGCCCTTTTCCGTCTTGATAATGACTCCTTCGTTGGTGATGGGTATAATTGCAGTGACTGGGGTATTTTCTTCAAGTATGGCTCCGTGAGCGCGGGCAACGAACTGCATCGCCGTCACTGATTTAGCCGCGTGCGCAATGCCAGTATCTGGAGTGTACACCGCATTCTCGTCGTCACCAATGTCGAGCTTCGGCCATCGCGTATTGACCTCTTTTGCACCCAGAAGCTCGTAGGGCACATTATTGGCGTCGAGGCTCGCAGTGTAATCCGAGACCTTGAAACCGGATGTCCAGGTCCGATCATTCGCAAGCACAACAATGCCACCGGTAACAGTCAACAGCTTCAACCCGGCATCTTTCTCCAAGTTGGCCCAGTCTTTGTAGGCGGCTTTGGCTAGCGAGACGTATTCTGGAGCATCGTATGCTGTGCGCACGATGCGAGATGTGTCGTGGGATGCACCTCGGACATGTCCAAACTCAAACTGTTCAAAGCCCACAACCTTTGCTCCCTTTCGCGCCGCTTGCCAGGCTGCTGCGCTTCCAAGGGCACCAAGGCCGACTACTGCGACATCGAACTTTTCCATTGGGAGATGTTTGTTGTTGTTTCCGTTATTTAAAATTATGTGATTCGATATCTATTGCTCAAAGCCAATAATGAGAGGGAGCAAGTGATATTTTATGCCTTTATCAGTGCAGAGGGTCGATTGAAACCTGTGTAGTTGGCAATTCGTCGGATCGATAAGGCCGACTATCACCGCTGAGGGGTCCATACAAGCCACAGGCCGACGGTCGGGGAGCATGCTCCCCGACCGACTCCAACGGCTCCCTATTGGTGAATGGGACGGCCGGGCTTTGCCGGCAGGGTACTGGCTTACATAGAACGACTCCGCGAGGCTATTTCGCCAACTTGTGTAGATGCTTTGGCCCGGGAGATTGGATCTGGGTTATACAAGGCGTTGGCATTTACTTGGTCCTCCGGAGGAGTAGTTCCAATCGAGACTGCTTTCAATTTGTTGTTAATTACTATTAATTGCATCAGCAGGTGGTATGAATAATAGTCGCGCCGTAGCCTCTCTCACTGTAAGGAGCATACTGAACTCCATCGTTTATAGCAGTCTGCTGGATGGAGTCTAATTCAAATGATCAGTATTAATTCGTTACATATTGTGCCCTCACGGAATGAGATATACCTACCGATGTTGGTAGGTGGGCCAATCACACATCGTGCGTCAAGAACATCACCACGGATTAAGGTCGGTCCGGATTATTGCCTAATTGCTGAATGATGCACCGTTAAGCCATGGCCTCATGCTTTCTTTGTCTCTTGCGGTGTTAGCACGACTCTTGGAGCCACATCTCTCAATACACATATGTCAGGTACCATGAGTGAGTTGGATCAGGCAATACATGTTATTCAAGATGCTAGCCTTCTGCATCCAGACGATCAACTGCTTGAAAGCTTCTTGCAAGAGTCTATAGACCCACCAGCTACAGCGCGTTACATGCTTCAAAGATGTTCCACGGGAAGCGATGACCTTGACTTGATGCCGCTGCTCTCAGATTGGAAGCGCCTAATCGATTCCTGTACGTACCGTATCTTAGGGATTAATTACATTAACCCGCTTATAACGACAGTCTCGTGCCAGACTCCTCCACAACAAGCGCCCGATACCTGCTTCGTGGCCCGCATCATGAAGAGGGATGAAGGTAGGTGTTTTGTCACCGGCCTGGAAGGATCTCTACTTGATCCACTACTCGTCTCTCCCATTCTTCGAATGGCGAAACCAATTGACGAGGTAGGGGATTTTGTTTATTGTTGTTCTAGCTAACAGTTAGTTGCTCAGTCTTTATACGAACTACTAAGCATATTTCTTGGTCCTGAGATGCAGCAGCGACTACTCTCCAGCACTGCCTATCCCAATCACCCTGGAGATTATTGGCTTGTCCGTAAATCTGCTGCAGCGGCTGTATCGAAAGGGTATTTCCAGTTCACGTTGAGGACAGGCTGCAAAGTAAATGTGCTGTTGACATTTCCAAACTATTCTGGCTGACAAACATCTAGTATTCTGTAGCAGCAATCAGAATTGGAGGTCCAACATGGCCTTCAATTCTCGACAAGGTGCCAGTCCTTCGCTTTGCGTCTTTTGCAGACCACTCAAAGACCCCAGATTTATCATTACTAAGAATCTTTTCCCGACTTGCGAAGCCAATGCGCTGGCTCTTGATATCATATGAGATTACTTCTAAAGATAAAACTGTATCCAAGCGACTACAATCAACCACCAACATGCCGCTCTCTTCAGTTATACGGCATATATCAGAGCATGCGGTTTCAGCCTTTATAACGGCATGGTCTTTAGTACCGGCCACTTTCCGTGTACATGCCTACCGCTGCTTGTCGCTACTAGGGGCATACATATATGATCCTTCCATTAGCAGGAAAGTTCAACGACTTCCATTCGGCATGTATCTCAAAATGTTGGACGCAGAAGAGCACGAGGTACTGGCAAATGAACACGGCGCTTTACAGCTGGCACGACACTATACTCACATACCTGTGCCTCGCCCGTTAGACCTTGTGACAAAAGGTGGCTATTCTTATCTGCTTACCTCCCAAGTTCCGGGCCTTCGTCTGGGGATGTGTATTGACGCGATGAGTGATAGAGAGGTGAATTCGCTGATTTGCGACTTACAGAAGTGCATAAGAGAGCTGCGAGCAATACCAAAAAATGTTGCTACCGGCTATATGATCACCAATGCAGTAGGAAAGGCCTGTTTTGACTACCGCATCATCGCAGGGTCAGACTACGATGAGGAGCGGGGAGATCTTGCCGGTCCCTTCATCGACGAGACCGAGTTCAACAAGAAACTCCAAGTCGGTGCATTGCCTGATGTGGCTCATCGCATCGGACATAGGATTTTCTTTTCACATGCAGATTTAAATATGCGGAATATTCTCATACATAACGGCAGGCTCTCGGGAATTGTTGATTGGGAAAACTCGGGATGGTATCCTGAGTATTGGGACTATACTAAGGCGTATTTTATTACAAAGCTTCATAAGCGGTGGCTAAGAATTATCGATAGGGTTTTTAAACCACTTGGGGATTATAAGAGCGAATTGGCAATCGAGCGCCAGATTTGGGAATACTGCTATTAAGTTTAGGATTAATACTCTTTATATCTCGATTAAATTTCCCCGACCAACTCCAACGACTTCCTCCCTATTGGTCAAAGGGACAAACGTTACACTGATGCGGCGTAATATACTACAGGAGAATGAGGCGTTAATGCAAGTTCCTTATACCGGGAAAATAATATCGTATTGTCATTCATTATTTGTGTTCGCATCCTAAAGGTTAACCTCATGGGCAGCAGTTACCCATACTTGCGACACACAATGTCGTAGAATATTATTGCAATAGAGGGCAGATGACTCTTCTGTCGTAGAAAGTCGGAGACCATGAGGAAAGCCCTGGGAGGCCTCCAATCAAGTGTTCAAGAGTCATCAGTGCTAACTTGCCCCTTTCGGCATCAAATAAAATGTGTGCCTGCTAGAACAGAACCTAGACCTAAATGCAGAAACTTCCACCTACTACAAAAGAGGAATGTTATAAAAGGCTTGATTAATCTAAGGTCGAGACTAAGGAATAAGCATAAATGTCTTATGTGTTAGACAGTGGCTCAAAGGGGCGCTTCTGGTCCCTTCAGCTGCTCTTGGCATCGCCAATTAGAAGCTGAAGCAAGCACAGTGTGTCATAGTTCTCTAAACAGTATCACCAGACTTCCGTAACGATACGGAGCTGAAAGTTGGGAGAGTCTCGGAAAGACAAACCTTATCGGAAGGTCTTTTTAATGTTGCCCCATCATAAACGAAGCCAACAAGCACTTCCCTTCACTCCACGTGCCTTTATGCTTCAAGTCTGCCAGGCTCGGTGCCCACAATATTAGTCTTGTGTAAAAGATCTTGTAGTCACCATTATGCTAGTGCAATCGCTATTCTTCTGCAGAGTAATACGGTGAACAAGGCCTCGACTCACGTAAAACACGGGATGTGACAGAACATCAAAGCCACAAACAATGCATGGCCTCAGACATCACATTCTTTGTCCTGCAGGGAGGCTTGTGGCTGGCTGACTGGCCGCAATACAGTGCAGTTCAACCTTTCGCACCACCGCGGTGTTGCTCAAGGCATATTTGTAGACCTGGATCAATCGCACCTCTTTTCCACTATATATACCTGCCGTATCACCAGGTAATTGACAGAGCCCTCACGAACAACCGCCTTCACAACATTTCCACCTTTCTTGATTCTTCTCATTTCCACGTATTTCATCTTTACGATGGTCAAAGACTATGGCGTCTGGCGTGCGAAGCCTGTCAAATATACCTTTGAAGACAGAGTCGCTGATCCACATTCCCCTCACCTCTCGCTCTACTTTGATGATGGCCAAGGCGCAGAAGGCCGAGCTGCCATCAACATAAAGTCAGGAAATAAAGAAGAGTCCCGCCTTGCCTACTGGACAGTTCTGGACTTTACCCATGATATCACCACTAAGCTAGCTCAGCTGAGTGATGGCTTCCATTCTCTTGCTGGCGCCTCGGACCAGAGACTTAATGGTCTTGCACTCGACTATATCCGCAGCAACCTCTTCAACCGCGCCGTTGGCCGCATCCTCCCTCATGATGTTGATGGAGCAGACAATGACATCCTTGATCAGTTGAGGCCCATCATCGATAGGGCTATCTCAGCTAAAGCTACAGTTTATATCTATGGCTCGGAGTTCAACGATGGCAAGGGTATACACAATGTTCACATGAACCAGGGAAATTCCGGGCGATGGCTCAAAGACAACGGCGTCTTCCAGGATGGTGGTCTCATTTTGCAATTTGAAGACCACTGGGAGGCTGTATTTATTGGTTTTGCCTCTCAGGCTGTCCATACTGAAGACGGCCCCAAACGTGCTGGCTACCCACTGCCCGATCAGGACTTCATGACTTGGGCGAACCTTCTCGCCCCGGAGCTGTCTGATGACGACAAAGGAAAAGTTGACATTGAAGATTCGCCCGTGTTCATAGTCCAGGCTCTCGTCAACCCACCTGGTCCTGATCAGCAGCCAGGCACTGCCCCAGAGACGATCAGTCTCAAGAACAGAACTGGGGCTGAGATCGATCTCAGTGGGTGGAAGATTCGTATCAAGACCGGAGATACTCAAATTCTGCCCTCAGGCACACGCATTGGCCCTGCGAACACTAAGACTATTGAAACTAGCGTCCCGCTTTCCAACAATGGTGGTACTATCACTCTTCTCAACGCGAAGGGATTCAAGGTACATGGTGTTAGCTATACAAGGGCTGAAGCAAACGGCGCTGTAATTGTTTTCTAGTAGTTATGAAATGGCCTTAGATAATAACATATCGTCCGATTAACTTTAGTGCTAGTCCCCTATCTATTTATTTCCTCGAGAATTGCCTCGCATATCTGACGATCAGACTTAGAGAGGCACCCCTCAATAGAAGGCACTGAAAGTTACAGCCGCAAATGATGTGCAGTAACAAATCCCGTTCTAGCGCCAGTGGAGTCTGATTGACGCTTATCCGTATGTCTAAATGATGATGGTCCTTGAAATACCGGTTTAATGTTTTTTGAAACATTGGTCACAATGACCTCAATTGTTAGGTGGCACAGAGCGGACGTTATTTAAAGTCCGCCCATAAGCTTCAACTTGAACTTATCGACCGCGCGGCGGGCGCTAGACAGTCTTCCGCTGCTAAGCCTCAAGGCTTACTCGGGACCATCAGCTTCCATCTACATTTTCCGCGTAATTTGAACCAAGGGTTGACTTCTCGTATCCGCTGGAAATCTATAAAAGAAATGTATCTCTCACCATGGATTGAAGGGAGTAGCAAACAACAATAATCGTATCTCGAGACTCACATCCAATTATCGATTTGTTTCAATATCTATAATGAAGTTACTCGCCCTCACCTTCGCTATGGCGGCATTTGCGACCTCGAAGACGGTTCCTTTGCACCCTCCGACTGCTGACACTCTCATCAATCAAGCTTTAGCCGCGCTTGGCGGCGAGAAGGCAATTGCTGGGATCGAAGGAATCACCTATTACTCTCCAAAGTACGCCCGTTAGCTGCATCCGTCAGTTGAGTAGCTTACCAAGTCTTTCCAGTGTCTATCATTCGCGCAGTCTTATGCAGAGCTACAACTTGTACAAAGCAGACACGGCTGTCGCGATATCCGGCTCCCAGAATGTATCCTTTAGTTATCACTCGGATCAGTTGACTCAGCGAATTGACCGTACCTTCAAGCCCAGTGGTATGTAATATTATGTCCCTTTCTAACATGGTAATGCACTTACACTGCATTAGAGTACTGGTATTGGGCGTCTGCGAGACTCGATGAGTTTGACTACTCTCTCGTTGTTCGCGGCGGTAAAGATGGATTTGCTTGCTACGTTCGTGGAAACAATCAGATCTGGCTTCCTGCAAATCTAACATCCGGATATGTTGATGGTGAGTTTGGCCTTTTGCTTCTGCTTCTCAAGTGAAGGAATAACTGATTCGCTCGTATAGCTGCTCTTGCAGAATTTCTCGTCCAGCAAGGAAATGTCTTTTCGCCAAAGCTTTTATTGGAGGTGAGCATTAAGTAATAGGTTAGTAATTACCAGCGACAAAATTTGCTAACATACCTAGATGAAAACTCATCAAGGTGTCAAGGCTATTGAGGTTTTCATCAATGGAATCAAGACACCAGCTGGTAGGTTCCCAGTTTGGATTATCACTACCCTGATCTAATGTAGATAGTCTATGATCCTGTTCTCGAAATCACCATCATCTTCGATGCTTCTAGTCATCTCCCTCACATCGTTCGCACAGAAGAGAATCACATGATCTATGGACCTTCGACAAACGACCTTTACCTTTCTCAATACAAAGCGATCGAGGGTATTAAATTTCCTCACACGTTTCAGACCGTTTATAACTCTACCACACAGAGGCTAGATGCAATACTAGAGGAGTTCATTGTCGAGGAAATTACTATCAATCCCGATTTTCCCAAAAACTACTTCAGTGGCCTGTCTGAAAGGAAAGGATTCTTCCCCAAAGAGGCGCCCAAGAAGACAGAGGGTCTTAGTCATGCGCACATTCTCGAATTCAGTAGCAATATGCTCTGGTCTGGTCCTGGCTCCGGCATCAGCAACAACTCTGTCGACAGTATCAAGCACAAAAGCATCGTCCCCGGTCTACCCAACGCTCATTGGCTTATCGTCAATGACGACTTTTTAGGAGTTAAGCAGTTCGTGATCGAGTTCGAGGACCATGTTATCGTTGGCGATGCACCTCCCCAGTGGACCAAGCAGGTGATCGAATGGATCGACAAGAACATTGACAAGCCTATCAAATACCTTTGGGTAAGCTCCCGTGATTGAGGATGATCTGAATTTTGGTGATGACAAACTGACACTCCTGTGATAGCCTACTCATCATCACCGGGATCACAGCGGAGGAGCTGCTGAGTATGTAAAAATCGAGGCCAAGTTGATCGTCCCTGAAGTCGCAGCGAGCTACTGGTCCAGCATTCCCGGTGCCGAGCTCATCACCTTTAAGTAGGCTTCCCCGCTTGATTAACCGAGAACTACACTCTAACCATCTACTAGCGAAACGCACCCCTACATCCACAGCGATAACAAGCACCAAGCCTGGTTTATCTGGGAAGAGCAAGCCACCCACTCCATCGACTGGTCGTATGCCTTTATCACTGACAAGTGCCCTACCAATAAGTCGGGCATTGCTGTCATTGAGGCTGACGCGTGGCACCCTGGCATGCCTGATGACAACAATGACAGGTGGGAAATGCGAGAGTGGCTCGGTCAGCTTGATAAAGATGGTCTGCCCGAGAGCGCCTAGTAAGTGCTTCCTATTACTTTATACACAATGAAGGCAAGGACTGATGAGATTCTAGCGTTCTTCCAACCCATGGTCAGATCAGTCAAGTCTCGGAACTCATTGAGCATACTGACTACCTATATGCCCCAAAGACTATTGGTAACTGGAAAAATGGAGGAGCACTGTGCAAGGTGTGATTGAGCCACGCCCAAGGCTATATAATGTTGTATAGTTGATACATTGTAGTGAGGCATTAGCTTGATATCACGATAGACTTAGCTAATTATTAAGTGCCGATATAAAGCTAGATTGTTATTTACGTTGTATGTTTCGCGGTCCTCGGTTAGTCCGCAACCTTGGCAATAAATAATTATAAACTAAGTATAATAATTATTTACTTTTATGTTTTATAGCCAGCGCCCACATTAGTTATCTTTTCCTCACAGTTAGTTATATAAATGCAAGCTGGCTCAGGAGATAAACCTCTTACCTTTGTCCAGAGAATCTCCCAGATCGAAATTAAAATACAGGGTAAGCGGAGTACTAATGCGTAAGCACTAACAAGGGTTGCCACCACTAACCACGAGTCATCCGTTAGCCGTCCTATGTTTATTATCCTACTTAGACTAGCGCGCGTCTGTGTCGGCACGCGGTACTTTATTAAGTTCCGCCCTCGCCTCGAAAAGGTGCTTCAGCGCGGGCTCAAATTTCCAGGCCGCGACCGTGAGTACTCTTTCATTCCGCTTTCGTGACAGGCACAGATACACCGACCGATACAGTATGAGTGCCGTTGAGGTTACCGCGGAGGCTCGTCTAAACAGGACTTGCGAGGTATGATGAACCAACACATGTCAGCGCCATTGCTAATGCAAGAGCCCCAAGGGTTGTCGGAAGAGGAAGATCAAATGCATCTCAGACCCTTCCAACTCACGTCCCTCGCCGGAAAAGTGCAATCGCTGCAAAAGGCTGGACATCGAATGTATCTTTAACGCTCCAGCCACAAGAAAAAGACGGCGACGAAATGAAACAAGGATACATGAACTTGAACAGAAGCTCGAGGAAGTTCAGCGAGCGGTTGCTACAGGAGGCCAAAGAGCCCTGTGCATACCACCAACCTCGGAAAGCTCAGTAACGCCCGCTAGTGTCCAAGACTCACTTCCATCGATTGGGCACATCTCGACCCCGTCTTCTAGCCAGTCGGCATCTTATCGAACTACCAGCGAGCCGTCGACCAACGGAGATGCTGTATCGCGGAGTATTGTTGAAGAGTCACTTGCAGATGAACTTTACACCAAGTTCTTTACGGACGTTTTACCGCACTACCCTTTGATTCTCCCCGACCCTCCGCTCTCATGGCGAATCTTGCAGCAAGATCGACCAGCACTCTTCCGAGCTATACTCGCAACGTCATCAAGCAGCTTAAGACCAGAGCTCTGGACACCACTCTTTCGAGATGCAGAGCGATATGTTATGGAAGAAGCAATGATTTACGGTCGGAAATCCATCGACCTTGTACAAGCTGCTCTGGTTCTTGTTACTTGGAGTCATCCACCGGACAAATTCCAGCATCTGAACTTTGGCCAGTTTATTAATATCGCAGCAACTATAGTGATTGACCTGCAATCCTCAAATGACGGGCGATATCAAATCCCGTCATCTAATCCCCAGGTTTTATATTCGAAGGAATACTTGGAAACAGCTAGGGCGTTCTCATCTTGCTACTTTCTATGCTCAGGGTTCGACAATCCCTTACTCTCCTGGATATCCCGTAATTATACTAATGTTATCCAGTATCGCTATGTCATTCCGTCGCCCGAGCACGCTTCACTATAGCCCCTGGGTGCAAGAGTGTATAGATCTCTTAGATTCTCCAGCGAGCTCACATATTGGTGACCGACGCTTAGCAGCATGGATCAGACTCCAACGGCTTGCAGAGGAGTCTCTTGCCGTAGCCAGAATCTGGTCAGATGAGAATCCAGGATCTACGTATTCGGACCCGCGTACCCGTTTCATTCTGCAAGGTTATATCGAGCGTGTCAAGGATTGGAGACGGAATATACCAGAAGAAGTCATAATCTGTAAGATCGCCCGCACTTTCTTCTTCGCAAGTAAACTAACAGTTAAAGTAACTCTCGACATACACTACCATGTCATCCTTCTTAACCTCTATGAACCAGGTCTTTATCAGAATCACGAGTTTCGAGATTTTCGACCTCCTTACGCTATAAAAACTTTGCTCTCTACGAACGCATTGGCTCCAGATACGCCAGAATATGTTGAGGCGCGCATAGAATGCCTGGGTGTGGCTCGGAACCTAATTCAGCTATTCCTACAATTCTCCCCCGAAACCTTGCAGCAAGTGCCCGTGATCGTCTTTACCAGATTGATGTACGCAGTTGTCATGATTATCAAGCTCGAAGTCTTTGATAAGCCAACTATGGAACGAGGAACCGTGTCCGAAGCTGGACGGATTTCTTCTATGGATTTGATAGGCCTTGTTATCGAAAAGCTCAAACTAGCAGCGGACGAAGGACGCTTCTCTATTCCAACAACTTTCCATGCCGTGTTAGGGAGACTACAAAGCCGATGTATCGACAGTTACTGGCGTTTGGCCATGGGCCAGAACGAGATGAACGAGACCATAAAACCTCTCATGAACCTTCAAGTTCAAGACTCGAGTAAAGAGAAACAAGTTATACCCCCAGAGGTACACCAAGGGTGCCCAATGCCACAGCAACAGGTCTTGGAACTTGATTATTTGTCTCAAACTCAGCCGACGGAACTTAGCCTCTTTCTAGACCCGTCTATGTCGCTAGATAATTGCTTCTCAGATGCCGCAGCCAGTGCTGGTGTAGAGGTACTCTGGAACAATTTCTTTACCGAAGAGCTTCTGCCTCCAGGTACAGAATAGGAGCATGATATGAGAAATGAAGATACTTAGTTTGAGGACTATTACCTGCGATATATGCTTTGCTTTCCCTTGCCTGCCCAGTCAAACCCTTACCAACATGCCTCATCTTCTATGACTTCCAGGTTGAGCAGATCGACCATCCTCAGAACAATTTGTTGTATCATATCCTCGATAGAGCTTGGTCGCGTATAAAATGTCATGACCGGCGGAGATACCACCTCGCTGGCCTTTATCACTTCAAGAATGTTCTCCAAGTAAATGATCGTCCAGGACGCCTTTCTCCTTCAATATCACACTTGACGCTCGTACGATGAGGTCATTATCGTAGCCCATGCGCATGCCTGCTAATGTTTTCATCCTCTATGGGACTACACTCATGCCATCTATGCGGAAGGAGCTAGCGCATAGTGAGGTTGAGACATCTAGCGATGAGTGCTTGGCAGAACAAAAAGACTCTACATACGAAGTCATATTGCTTGGAGCTTCAAGTTCGTATTTCAGTGTTGCCCCTCCCCATTTCGACATGATAAGATGCATCTTCGCCTCGAGTTCCTGGAGGCCGATAACATTGCTGAAGTCGACCCCAAACTTGAAGTCGCAGCTACCATTTGTTTGGCATATGAACAGCACACCAAGGCTGCGTTGTTCCATTATGTGAAGGGTGCAAAAGACGGCATATTTCGCATTCTTGGTGCACCAGCTGGTTTCTCTAGTGCCCCAAAGCTTACTTACCCAAGCTCTACACAGCACCTTGCACTTCAGAAAGAAGCTGGGGTGAGTCGTGAGAGATATCATCGACAAGATGCTATCGCCAAGAGAGAAAGACCCTGGCTCGAGTGTACTTATCTACTAGGCCTTGCAAGGAGCGCATCATTATAGGTGATGACGCTGATCTCACCAAGCTGCCTGCGCCTCTTCTGAACAAGGCCGACGGAGGGAGCTACATCAAGATATTGGGGATCAATAGTATACCCCATCCAACAGATCTATGGACAAATCGGTCAATCGCACGGGCAATGGTTTATGACAAGACACGAATGGTCGGTCTCATCATGAAGCCATAGTATATTGCTAGGATCTTCGAAGAATGGAAAAAGACTGGCAAAGGCGTCCTGTCCATTGCCCTGGGTGCTCCACCTATCGCTACCACGGCGGCCGGTATGCTCCTACCAGCAGGTATCTCACAGTCTTAGGTTGTTGGCCCCCGCCTAAAACTACCCTTGTACTGCCCTCTTTTATAGGCTCTTACTAACTTGATATACATACCCCTCGCACAAAACCCAAAGTCCATGTATGCAGTACCTCGCCTCAGTTAGTGATTGTTTACGCCAATTATAGGTACCAGTCTTACTTTGTAGCTAGTCCTTTTTAACCGCAACACATGGCCCCTCCACATACCTAACTACAGAGCTATAAAGACCGGACATCTAAACGGAAACATGAACATATAATATACATAACACTCACAATATATTTCCATTTGAAGCCCGGTCTCGACCAAGCTATTTATCCCTCATCTTCTTCCCATATTTCATTACCTATGGACTTTATCTACCGTTACTCCTTTGAGCCCACAGACTGTGATACTGATGGTCTTTGTGATGGCGTTCCTATCCGCAAACACAAGGGCTTAGACCTTGATGAAGTTGCGATTTACAAAGCCCAGTATGACTGGGAAGCACATGTGGGACCCAAACTACCTTTCAGAGGTGGTATGGGCCCAGTGCATAACTTCATCTGCCTCACATTGCCCGAGTGTCTGCCCGAGAGACTTGAGATCGTCTCATATGCAAACGAATTTGCATTTCTTCATGATGATATTACAGACGTGGAGTCAGCAGAGACGGTGTGATATACCGTACTTGACCTTTGAGAGCGAAGGCTGACGGTATATAGGTGGCGGCTGAGAACGATGAGTTCCTTAATGCCCTGCAGCAAGGTATCCGAGACGGGGATATCGAAAGTCGTAATTCTGGAAAACGGCACCTTCAAGCTTATATCTTCAAGCAAATGGCTGCCATCGACCGACCGCGTGCATTGGCAGCTATGAACGCGTGGGCTACCTTTGTCAACACAGGCGCTGGGTGCGCCCACGACACAAACTTCAAGACGATTGATGAATACCTTCACTATAGATCAACTGATGTTGGTTATATGTACGTTCCATGCAAATTTATCAGAAATCTGTTAACATGAGTCAGGTTCTGGCACGCTCTCATCATCTTCGGCTGTGCCATCACAATCCCTGATCATGAGATCAACCTGTGCCACCAGCTGGCTCTCCCAGCAATCATGTCAGTAACCCTGACCAACGACATCTGGTCTTACGGCAAAGAAGCTGCCGCAGCGGAGAAGGCTGGAAAGCCTGGCGACTTCGTCAATGCTCTTGCTGTTCTTCAAAGACAGCATAACTGCTCGCTTCAAGAGGCCGAACGTCTCTGTAGAGCACGCAACAAGATCGAAGTCGCCAAGTGTCTTCGAGTCACTAAAGAGACAAGAGAAAGAAGCGACGTTTCCCAAGATCTCAAAGACTACCTCTACCACATGCTTTTTGGTGTCAGTGGAAATGCTATCTGGAGCACTCAGTGCCGAAGATATGACATGAGCGCTCCGTACAACGAGCGTCAGCAAGCCAGGCTGCAGCAGACAAAGGAGGAGCTTAGCTCTTCTTATGATCCGGTACAGGCTGCGAAAGAAGCGACTATGACAGAGGCCAACGAAATTCACAGACTGTCGACGCCGAATAGCCCCGGCATCGAAGAGCTTTCAGCCAGGGCAATCCTGGAGAAGAACGGTCAGAATGACGATGAGAAGCCTTCTGAATGGGCTGGAGGTTCTGATACATCTGAGCCTACTACCAGTGACCACTCCCTTGAGAATGGTCGCGATGATTCTTTCACTGCCTGTAGCGCTGAGGAAGCAGACCTCAAATCAGATACAAGCAGTTCGGGCCATGAGACTGAATGGACAGTTCCTCAAGCGACTGACACTACGCACAAGAGGACATGGTCCGATGCTTGTGCTCAGAACCTGCCTCCGATGGAGGACGATGTCGTCATGGAGCCCTACCGATATCTGTGCTCCTTACCTTCCAAGGGAGTTCGAAACAAGACAATCGATGCTCTTAACTTCTGGCTCAAGGTTCCTGCAGACCAAGTCAACACAATCAAGGCCATTACTGAAAGCCTACATGGGTCATCACTCATGCTTGATGATATTGAAGATCACTCTCAGCTCCGACGTGGCAAGCCATCGGCCCACGCTGTCTTTGGTGAAGGGCAGACGATTAACTCGGCAACCTTCCAGTATATCCAGTCTGTTAGCCAGCTGAACCGGCTGAAGAGCCCCAAGGCATTGGATATCTTTGTTGATGAGATCAGGCAGCTATTCATCGGGCAGGCGTACGAGCTTCAGTGGACGTCCACTATGATCTGTCCAACACTGGAAGAGTATCTCCAGATGGTTGATGGCAAGACTGGTGGTTTGTTCCGCCTGCTGATGAGACTCATGGCGGCTGAGTCTCCGGTGGATGACAAGGTCGACTTTAGTCGCTTATGCCAATTATTCGGTCGATACTTCCAGATTCGCGATGACTATGCCAATCTCAAGCTTGCCGATGTAAGTTCATATCCACTGTTACATCTATGTGAATGCTAACCAACTACGACAGTACACTCAGCAAAAGGGATTCTGTGAAGATCTTGACGAGGGTAAATTCTCACTAACCCTTGTCATCATCTTCAATGAACCCACCAGGTCGCCCAAAGCAACAGCTCAGCTTAGGAATCTGCTGGTCCAGCGCAGCATCAACAAAAGTATGACCTTTGAGCAGAAGATATTGGCGCTGGATCTTATCGAGGAGGCTGGTGGCTTTGTGGAGACTGAAAAGGTACTGCACTCGTTATACAATGAGATGGAATTAGAGTTACAGAGGCTATCTGGTGTCTTTGGGGCGGAGAACCATCAGCTTGAGCTTATTCTTGAGATGCTGCGTGTGGAATAGGGGACAGAACAACGTATTTTTCTTTTTGTTTAGTTTTATAACCGCCAGACTGTCGCTAGGTAATAGTTCATAAATCCATTCTTTTGAAGGGAATCAGATCTGAGTATGAATTATTGCACAAGTTTTGTAACGCGTGAGGAATGTAATACAAGCATCAGATAGCATTTTCCCAAACATGCTTTAAGAAGTACAATATAATCGTACAGCTTGTATCTTTAAGCAATTAACGTAATACTGTTCAGTGTAAAACTGACGGTGAATTCGTGCCAAAGCCAACTGAGAAGCGTCCCCAGCTGATACTACAGCAGCGTCCGCGGATGCACTGAACATGATCGCTAGAAACAACAACTCTCAATCTTCAGGGCTTGATACCCACTGTGCCTCACTGTAAGTCGACCCCTTGTGGCGACTGCGGGGTGCTGTAGCTGCTTACTACCAGAATCAGTAGCACGGTCTTTAACCAACAGTTGACAAGACTCTGCCACTACTAGCCCTACAGCTAATCGCATGTGTTCTCGCTCCTGGTCAGCGGGATTTACCAATCCTACTAAGCCAAACTCACTACTATGGCATTAGGATTGTCTGTTCAAGATGCGTTATTTTCCAACATCGCCAAGACACGGAAACGGAACAGTGCCCAGACTTTCCAAGCCTTCTCCCGACCTTAATAGCTACATGGTGTTAACCCCCTCAAATCTGTTGCGTGATGCGCTGTCCAAGATCTAATTCGAGTGTAATCTATGCGCTCATTGACGTGATCAAAGTTTCGCTCGGCGGTTACTGTTTCTGGAGAGTGATATACATGTTCCAAGCCTTGTAAAACGCCAAGTCGCTCTGAGACTCTTCATTCATGATATGAGTGAGCCTGTGATGGTTTGCGACCCCGCCAAAGTGATACGACACATGCAGGGCAAAGCATATTGCGGAAGCACACCCCTCCCCGTTCCGGATCCACGCCTGTAAGCTGACATGCAGGAGAACGCTTATTTAGTATACCACGGCCCGCTCCGGGAGGCTATGCCATGGTGGGGACTTGTTTTCGTATCGACCGAAACGATATCCATTGCGCGTTTGTATCTTATTAAGCATCACCATGCATTCAAGCTTATCTTTCCAAGCACATGACTCGTAAGCCTCCCCCACGAAAGATGTCATCTGACTCCTCCAAAACAAAGTAAACGAGAATTCACATGTCTTGGCTGGCATGTATCAGAGACTTCATTGAGGGTGTGCTTTCGGGGAGAGCTTCTAGTTCGTCCGACAGGGATTTATTCCTTATCAAAAGAACAACTTGGCTCGATGCATGTAAGATCAGATCATGCAAATGGAAACTTGAGAAGACGTAATGATTTGGAATCGCGATTATTGAGGGAATACAGCTAATGCAATTGCCTTGATTCTTGTCTATCATGATGTCAAAGTCTTGGACCGCGAAACACATGTCTTTGTAATCCCAATTGAGAACTCGCGCATCTCGTGCCTTTGTAGACATCAAGTTGAGCTGCGCTCTCATTTTCCGGGGTCGCTGTTCTCCCCCTTTTCGAGAGCTCTATACGAGAAAGCAAGATGCCCAACTTCAAAATGGATAACCTCAATATTGACATTCGCCAATGGCTTCCAGATGAGATGCCAGAGAGAGGAAACTGGCAACCTTTTGCGCTGGCAAGTGTTGTCTTTGTCATTTTGCGATTCTCTATCATTGTTACCTACCGGCTTTTTTTCTCCCCTCTAGCCAAATTCCCAGGTCCAAAGATTGCTGCGTCAACTCACCTCTATGAGTCTTACTATGACTATTGGAAGCAAGGCCAATACTACAAAGTCATTCAACGCATGCATGAGAAGTACGGTATGTTTGAGTCCCCCCTCATGGCCGTGATTGCTTGCCAGCATTTTCCTAGGTCCCATCGTACGCGTCACGCCTGATGAACTGTCAATCAACGACCCTGACTTTTATGACACCGTCTACGTTAACGGTAACGTTCGAAAAACAGAGTCCTTTGGACATTCATTTGGTGGTGGACTTGGCATTGAAGGTTCGATCTCTCTCACGTAACACCACCACAGCTACTCATTCATGTCATTAGATACCTTCTTCGCTTCTAAGGACCATGATCTCCACCGCAAAAGAAGAAAGCCAATTGAACCCTATTTCTCCCGCAACGGTGTCTTGAAGCTTGAAGACTTAATCGGCGAGCGTGTCGAGAAGTTGTTCCACAGGTTCCATGAACTCTCTGGGACTGGTGTTGTAGTTCGTCTTGACTATGCTTTTGAGGCCTTTACTGGAGACGTCATGCAACATATTTGCATCGAGAAACCCAAGTCGCTTCTTGCAACTGATGACTTTGGTGAGAAATGGTATGACATATCTTTCAACAATGAGTCAAGAGGCTAAAGCTACGGTTTACAGGTTTGAGATGCTTCGAAACGTTTCATTGAGTGTACCTCTCATGGGCATGTTACCATGGCTCGTTCAGTAAGTCACCTCCTTCTCATACACTGAAATGATGCTAAGAGGCATCAGTATTCTCCAGTTCATTCCTGAACGCTGCATTATCTGGTTCGCGCCATCAACAGCCTATTTTCAGAACTTTCGAATCGTATGTACTATCACCATTCTCTCTATAAGTCACAGCTCACTGTTTCCTAGCAAGCGGGTCGTCAGATTGAGGAAGCCAAACAGGAGAAGTTCGAAAATGATCGTAAAGGCGTCAAGTCTGTGGGCGGCAAGCCAACCCTCTTCCGCTACCTCATTCACGAAAGTGAACTGGCGCCTCAAGATCTCAGCACAGAAAGACTGCAGAAGGAGGCCATGGTACTGCTTGGTGGCGGAACCACTACTACCGCTCGGACAGCTACAATGACCTGCTTCTGGATGCTCAGCATGCCAGAAAAAGGTCAACGTCTCCGTGAGGAGCTCAAGCCCATTATGGCGGGATATCCCCAGAAGAAGCCATCTCTTACAGAGCTTGAGAAACTTCCTTACTTGGGAGCTGTCATCAAAGAGAGTCTGAGGTATGGTTCCTGAGCCTTGATAGCCATGGGTCTTAGTTCTCTGAGCCAATTTCGGTGCTAACAAATCACGCTAGAATGGCATATGGGTCAATGCGTCGACTCCCTCGCACTTCACCCGACACGGCTCTCCAATTCAGAGATTGGACAATTCCGCCAGGCGTAAGTACAAATCAATTCCTCCTCGGATCATGTTAGGACTGACACTTACTGACCAGACACCTGTCGGAA
The DNA here is from genome assembly GCA_003353625.1 of Fusarium fracticaudum. NCBI lineage: Eukaryota > Fungi > Ascomycota > Sordariomycetes > Hypocreales > Nectriaceae > Fusarium > Fusarium fracticaudum. Next base: position 196,388 of record PDNT01000004.1, read on the forward strand.
TGAACGCCTACTATCTTCATACTGACCCAATTGCTTTCCCTGAGCCTTTTGAGTATAAACCTGAGCGATGGCTCGAAAATGTTACCCCAGAAATGAATCGCAGCTTTGTGCCATTCTCTCGAGGCTCGCGTCGATGCCCTGGTTCCAGGTATGAGTTTTTTGTCTCAGCGCTGTGAAGCCCAACTGATTTATCTGATAGTTTGGCTCTTGCTGATCTCCATTTTGTGCTTGCGGCTTTATTTGGCCCTTCTGGTCCCCAGTTTGAGCTATTCAATTCAGACAGATCTGATGTGGATGCGATTCACGACTATCTGATGCCTCTTCCTCGACTAGACTCAAAGGGAGTTCGAGTCACCGTCAAGTAGAGAATCGCCAAATTCTACACATTGGATTACGATCAAGACGCAGATATAGTCATATATACAGAATTGTTGCCCTAAACATACCTTCGTTTAAACACCATGAACTTAGCTGCTGACAGGAAATGGACAATGTGTCCAGAGCCAGCAATGTTGACAATTTACTAAAGCCCCTTAATCACTAGAGAACAACTCTTCAGGAGCTTCTGTTATTTCATCTACATAGCCGTTTGTCGAGAGTACGAGATTCACCCAGCATCATTGATTAAGAATGATATACTTAATGTTTAAGTTGGGAAATAGATGCCCAGCGAGTCTATAGCAATTAAAGTTCGGGTTAGGAGTTTAGAGCACCAGATAGAACCTCAATTCAGCAGTATTATATAATGAATGTATTCTGTATCATTGGACTAACAAATTCGCGGTAACCTCTATCCGAGAAAACATCTCTCCCATTCCGATCAAGGTGCGAAATCTCTCGGCTTCAAAGTCAAGATAAGGGGTTTCTTATCCCATGCAAGAAAGCATCTCTGAGATGAATGCCAGTCCTCTTGGCCAGGTGCTAGTTCGAAGTCAAACCTGTACAGTATGCGGCTAACTACAACCCGAATTTCCCCGTGGGCTAGGTTCTTGCCGAGGCAGTCTCTCATACCGAAGCCAAAAGGTCTAAAGACGGCGCGGTTATCATTGGCATACTTGGTATCATGCAGTGGGTGAGATGGCTGAAGCCATCGCTCAGGGATGTATGAATCTGGGTCAGCAAAGTTGTCAGGGTTATGGTTTGTCCCCCACTGATAGACAGAGACGACGACCTGATAGTAGTGAGTAAATGCCTCAAATATGGGGTCAAAGTAGTGACGTACGCCTTTGGGAATGTATTTGCCTTCAACCTCTGCACCGGGGCTGATTCTGGGTGGAGATTCGGCTGCCGGGGGGTAGACACGTAGTGCTTCATCAACTGTGGCGTTCAAGTACTCGAGTCTCTTAGTACTCTTCATGTCGATCTCACTCTCTGCCTTGAAAGAGGCACGGACTTCCTCAACAAGTCTCTGATATGCTTGTGGTGAAGATCCAAGATAAAAGAAGAAGCCAGATAAGGCAGTTGTCGTGGTCTCACTCGACGCACCAATCAAGACAGGGCAATCGACGAGGATCTCAGGGTCTGTAAGACCCCCACCATCACGATTTCTCCGCATAAGAAAGCTCATGAAATCACGACGCCCGGGGGTCGGTTGTTCCCCCAGCTTCATGCGTTGCATTGCATGATGAAATGTCATGTTCCTCTGGTCCGCTTCCCGCTGGATCTGCTCCTTGCCAGTGAACAAGAAGTTGATCAGGGGTGAGGTAATGGGGTAGTGCTTGACGAATCGGTTCACAGCGTTTCCCTTGACAGCCCTGAAAAAGTTGGACACCCATGGATGGCATTCCTGCTTATCGAGACAATCAAAGGGCTGGGAAAACACAAGTTCCCCTGCAATGTCAAAGAGGAGAAAGTTGATCCAGTCGACTATGTTGATTGGCTTTCCTTCCTTGGCTCTCTCGCTCAGGCGCTGTAGGAGCATGTCTGTGTAGGGTTGGATGACAATTTCTTGCTCAACAAGGGCCTGGTCATTGAATGCGGACCAGAACTGCCGGCGATGGCGACGATGGTTTACCTGATTGGCTCCCAGGATGCTGAGGCCGTCGCCAGGGAAGATGTACTCAGGATACTTGGGGAACTCGTCATCTTTGCCTCGCATGGCGTAGACCTGGAACCAACCGATACTGCCATCGATAGCAAGACGGTTGGGACCAATGCGGACGATAGGGCCGTATGTGCGGTGCAGGCCCGAGACCTTCCAAATCCATGTTCCAGAGATATTGCTCATCCACCGTTCTGGTACATTGGTAATGGCAAGGTATTTTGGACCGGGGAATATGGAGAGGGGATGAAACCAGATGCGGTAAATAGCAATAGCAGCGAGAGATGTCACAAGCTGGCACAGGCATTAGTGACCCTGCGGGTATTGTCTCGCAGCAAATACTAAACTTACGAGACCTGCGCCGATGAGCAGAAGAGGGGCAAGTTTGGAGGAATCAAACCTCGAGGCGAAGTCCGGAAGTCCCATTTTGAAGTCGTAGTGTGCCATTGATGATGAGTGTTGGCTTGACCAAGTCTCATTCTCTCCGCCTATTTGTCCTTATTTATGTACATTTTGCGCAGCAAGAGAAACTTGTCACTAGCTAAATCTTGATTCCAAGCAATGCCACACACAATCTGCAAAGGCTTCGTAATCGAGCAGGTCAGTCTACTCCGTCAATGTACTCGCTACCTCGAGAGCCTGGAATCAGTATTCTCTGTCATAAGATATCAGGTCCTTTTGTGGGTGTTGCATTGGTGAGCTAGTTTCTGCAAGCTGCTTCCTTTCCGTTTCCCCGAGCGCGCGACGGGCCCTATTTTGGCACTTATAGCGGGCCGAGACGGCTTATCATGCATGTCAGATTCGAGAAGGGCATCCCCATACCTGCAGATAACATTGACGTTTGAATCCGCGAGGCATAGCCCAAGCATGTAAGACTTGGCGTGATAACCTGAAAACAAGGTAGAGGAAGCGGGGTAGATATCTTTTCGGGTGTTATCATTACCAAGAAAAAGCCAAGGCGAATTCGCAATTTGGGATGACTTGCTCGTGATAGTCATTACCAATTATATCATCACGTTGAAGATGTTTGCAGGTCGGCTAAGATTTCCCCGGAATCCTTCACACGTATCTGAGCGGCACGGTGATTCGATGTGAATATGCAAGAGTGACTCTTGGCGACAGTGCTGAGGGTGGGGTGCGAGCGAACTCCCCGGACTCCGTATAAATGTACAAAATAGGGTAGCCCGCCTAGATACATTGTTACCTGTTATCACAACCCTTAGTGGCTAGATTGAAAGTCACAATCTAATGTTTTACCTTTCATTAGATGTTTACAATATCTTAGACCTATGCACACTGTGTAATTTTATATGTTTACAGTTTGGACTTATGTTTATCCATATTTTGACTGAGACAAAATGTATAATTAGTATAACTTACTGTAGTTATACAAACTATAGTTAAATCAGAATTAAAAGCCCAACATTCAATTCAACATATATCTACACCTGCACTATGTAGTATGTAGTATTGTCTATCCTCAGCACTACATTACCCTCGAGCTCCCCTTTGCTATGCGGCCAATTGCAGTAACAAGTGACCCCAGTAACCCAATGAGCCACATGATGAAGGTACTAGTCCCTACCATTATCGCTGGAACCACTGTCATGATGAATGCCCCTGAAGACTTTTGTTAGCATAGCTTCTTTTCTAAATCTTAAACGGCCTCTTACCAAACAAGCCTTCTCGCCTCGCAATAGTCTCCCAAAGCTCAACGCCAAGAACGTCAACCGCACCGTCCCACTGGTACGGCCCGACAATACGAAATTTGGTATTGAACTGGGCGCCTGCCAACCATAGAATGGGCAGACGCCACCAAAGTCCTGGGTGCTTATCGCCCGCTGCCCAACCAGCTTTTACGCCGTCCCAGATACCAGGAACGGCATTCATGTCAAGAGCGAGCTGGTAGGCATAAGACTCATGGTGAACACCATAGTCGATGCGCTTGTGTCCATGAAGCTTGAAGTGATATTCCTCTCGTGGTTTGAGAGATTCAGCTACTTCGGGCTTGACTAGCGCTAGCAGCCAGAGTTGTGCTTGGAGCTCTGCAAGAGGAGGTATGGCGCCGTATCCTGGACGGACAAATCCAATGAAGCTGACTGTTGGGTCATCGTGACGCCAGACACATCGAACATCAGCCTCTGAACAGGTAGCATAGCCTTCACCGTTCTTGTTAGCTTCTTCAAAGATGGAGAATTCTTGTGTGTAGCCAGTGGCGTAGACGACCATGGTTGGCTTTACAGGAGGGAGCGTCTTCATACGCTCTGCTTCGGGTCTACCGTTTTCACTAAAGTGCATAATGCCCTCAGTATCGACATGAGTTGGCCAAGGGGCCAAATCGATATATCTACCGTCAGGGACCTTGGGAACATCAATTGTGATGAGTGAACGTCTGATCCGCTCGATGATACCTGGATTAGTTGGACGATACGGCTCACTGATGTAGTGAAGGGATCTCCATACTGCCTTGTTAAAAAAGCCTATTCGCCATCAGTCATACTGAATGAAGGTTCTTCAAGATAGGATAAATCACCCACTTTGAGATGTATGGAATCGATCTTTGTCAAGACCGCCAACCCACTGGTCTACACCTTTAGTGGTGCCGGAGCATAGCCAGTTGGCTAACTTGATATTGATGTCTTGGAATCTCCACGTGAACAATCTGTCTCTAAGGAAAGGTGGTAGGTAAGAGTCAAGAAGAGGAGCTTGCCAGCTAACGTCAATGGGAAGCTCTGGGCCGTTAGGCTTGGAGCTTCTCCCAAGAAGTCCGGGAAGCAAGGTAGGTGTAGGAATTCTCTATAGTAGTCATCAGATCTCGTGTTTTGACAGTGATTTGTAGGCTGTCTCACCTTTGGGGCACCGAGGAAACCCTGCCTATGACAGAGAACAACACACTTCGTAGGGGAGGTCACGGCAAGGTGGGCAATATCCATACCAGTCTCGCCAGTACCGAGGACAACAACGGTACCTCCCTGAGGAAACTCCTCTCTCTTCTTGAACTGAGACGAATGTTTGACAATCTTTACCTTGTCAATGCCTTTGACATCGGGAATATTAGGAGTGACGTGTAGTCCAGTGCAGACTGAAACAGCATCGCATTCCCACTTCATATCGACACCATCAGCACCGCGATAGTGTACGACATGGCCGCCAGCCTGGCCTCTTCTGACAGAGGTAACTGACGTGTTCAGAGATATCTCAGGCCAGAGATGGAAATAATCTGCGTACTCTTTCAAGTAGCGAATGAACCTCTCGGCGCTGAGAAAGTCTGGATCATCCAAGTCTGCTCGGAAGTCAGAGAAGCAGGTCAGATACTTGGATGAAACGAGCTGGATATTGCAGTCAGCTAAGACCATGAGTGAACTGCACAGAGCACACTCACCTCAGCGTCCTCATAGGTACGCTGGGTAAAGGTACCACCAACAGCGCCCTCACGTTCAAAGAGGCGAACTTCAATAGGATCGATGTTGAAGAATTTATGTGCTTCCTTGAGATACTTGAGTGTGACGAGGCCGCCAGGCCCAGCACCAATGACAGCAACACGCATGATAAAAGATGTAGCATACAGGTGACTCTTAGGTCACGAGCACAGCGAGGATGAAGCTACCGTATATACTTACTCAATAACTTACCCGGAAGTTATGCAGTCGAATGTGCACCATTTCCACCATCAGGGAGCGGAAGGTATCTGAGCTGATTGTCTTGCCCCTCGTCCATATCCTGTTGAGAAAGTGCGTAACATGTCAAGACAAAGCATACGCAACCCCTGGTCGATATGTTGATAACAACAAGGTCACTGCATGGCTTGGCGTCAGCACGCATACTTGAGGGGTTTTCAGATATTTACATAGCGCCCGAAAACGCCGTTTATGGTAGCTCTCCACCATACCCCTCCATTACTGCATTATATTACCACGCCTCCATTGAAAATACACTCCTAGAAGACACACATACAGCATTTACCCTTGCCTCTTCACATGTCGTCGGATCCTTTGAGATACCTGATGACGTTGTACCCAAGAATCATGTACCATGTGACCCATAACTGATTAATGGTCTTTTTATAAATCATGTGATAACAGTGCATTGATGAGATGGCAGCAAGCAGAGTCCCCAGATTCCACATCCAGACAAGAATCCTTGACTCTATCGTTACTATCAAATCATGCTTCAGAAAGGCCCCCAAGTCATCTTTGGCACAGCATCAATCGGCTACGGCTCTCTCGCCGAGGAGGATGCTGTCCGAAAGTTCCTCCAAGTAGCTTCAGACCATGGCATTAAGCATCTTGATACAGCTGCAAGCTATCCCACTGAAGAAGCCACTGGCATTACTGAGGTTCTTCTCGGAAAAGCAAAGTCCGGCGAGTGGACGATAGACACTAGAATTGCTATCAGCCGTGATCTCAGAGGAGCATTGGCTCCTGAAGCGGTTGAGAAGAGTCTCAACACCAGCCTGGAGAAACTCCATCAAGACTCGGTCAACATTCTTTCAGCTCATATGCCAGACCCTGCTACACCTCTTGAGGATCAGGCTCGCGCTTTTGACGATCAGTTCAAAAAGGGCAAGTTCAAACAGGTATGGGACACGCTTCATAGGAGACCTTGTATCAGAACCAGGGCTAATCTCTCTTAAAGTTAGGGCTTTGCAACTGGCCTCTCAGCATGATAGAGAAATACATCGAGATCTGCGATGCTAAAGGCTATGTCAAGCCAACTGTTGCACAGTACATGTACAACTATATTTGGCGAGGAACAGGCACCAAAATCCTGTCATTCCTCCGCGAACATGACATGGTACTCCATGCCTATAGTCCACTTGCAGGAGGCTTCCTAAGCGGGAAGCCAACAGATGGCGATACAGCCGGTACACGATACGGCGAGCCAACTCATCCTCTGACCATCTACAAGTTTATATACGACAAGGAGCCTTTTCACGAGGCAGTCAAGGGTCTGTCTGGTCTCGTAGCCAGCGGAGCCGTTGAAGGCCCTGCTGACTTGGCTATTCGGTGGTTGTACTACCATTCAAAGCTTCAGCCACAAGATGCCATTATTCTTGGAGGTTCGACTGTTGAACACTTTGAGAGGAACATGGCTACCATCAAGAAGGGGCCTCTCCCGGAGGAGGTGCTGGAGGCACTTGAGGGACTGGAAGTCAGCGAGGCTGGAATGGGAGATGGCAACGTCTTCGGGTCAGTATTTGAAGCATAGATGTACTATGCATAGCCTAGTAGAACTTACTAGAGAGTGTAGAGAGCCCATACATTACAAGTTGGAGTATATGCATTTCTTAATGAGCCGTTATGTGAGGCATCGTTTGAAAGTAATGAATTCCACGTAAGTAAGTACCATTGAACAGGATCGATCCAGCTTCTAAAGACTGTAAATTTCTTATGATATTGAGTTATACCAAGGTTGAATTTGCAAAACTACATCTCTTGACTCCTTATACCAGAGGCTCAGCTACAATAGTTGCTTAGACAGAGATCCCGTTCAACTCTGACCGTGTCCATCTCCGCAGTTCAGCGTAGATAAGTCCAGTTCTTCCTCCCTTCTTCTAATCATCAACTTGGCGAAGGGGTTAGCAACATACGCCATGCCAAATGCCACAGGTTCTGGCTTCTTATCGTCTTTGAACTTCCAGTCATACTTGAGAAGTAGGTGACATAAAGCAATCTTGACCTCATTAGCTGCAAAGAAGCGTCCTGGACAAGCATGCATGCCATGACCAAATCCCAGATGCTTCGGGCTTGTGCTGACTAGATATGATGTCTTCTCCGTATCTGACATGAAGCGATAGGGTTTGAACTGTTTTGCCATGTCGTAGTTGTTGTCGCTCCACATATGAGTTGATGTGACGGCTACCTTTTGACCTCGCTTAATCTGAATACCGTTGGACAGGGTGGCATCAGCAAGCGCCTGTCTTCTCCAGCCTGGTATGCATGAGTAGACGGATCAAATACGTAGAGTCAATGATACTTACCTAGCAGTATTGGCTTCAGTCTCTGTGACTCCTTTACGACGCTATCCATCAATTTGAGGTTGGAGAGTGCAGTCTTGGTCATGCCTGACATTGAAAGTACGCCGATGATCTCCTTACGCATCTCCGTGAAGAGTACTGGGTGTGCGGCAATATTAATCATGACTTGGGAGAGCAAGTCCGTAGTCGTATGTATAGCAGCTAGTGAAAGCGATATCTGACAATCGGCGGGGGGTAGTTGAGAACCACTCTGTGCAAACCATTCAATCGTGTCATCAAAGGGAGACTTCTCTCCCCGAGCAAGTGCCGCAGTCTTGATCTCTTGACGACGTGCAATGTGTGGAGCTAGTTGTTTCCGGGCGGCAGCTAGCGCTCTGCGAACTATCCAACAGGGAGGCAGCATCCAGTGGATGTAGGGTCGAAGCCAGCGAGGGACCATGCAGAGGACCATCATGGCTTGGAATGTCTTCATGGTATAGTATGCTTGCGCTTTGTTCCATCCTTCGTCGTGACAAAGTTCCTCCCCCATGAAGACTCTGGAGGACATTCGGGTTACAATATTGGCAATATCCTCTCTCAGGTTTAGGACGTGCCATTCTGGGAGCACAGCAATTAGCTTCACTTCCATCGTACGCACCATCCCTTCTCTACAGGTAAAAGCAAACATACCGCGTGAATCTGTAATGACGCTTTTCATGACTATAGCAGCTTCATTGGATAATGGAGCCGTGAGTTTGCCTATTCCCGACTGTCAGCCATGGAGACCTGAGTTTGAATCACGGCAGACGAACCTAAGGCTTGGGTCAGTTGTCGCGATATAATCTTTGACATGAAAGGATCATGCAAGAGGGCATTAAACCCAGGTATATAAGCATGATTATCCTGAGCCCATTAGTCTCGTTATAGAAACTCTCTCCTCCATGAGTTTGTAGACCTACATCACTGGCTGCGACTCCAAAGTCGAACCGCTTGTCATTCTTGATCTCGTCGATACATTCGAGAGGTAAGATGACCAATTCGCCCCATTCGCAGAAAAGCCTGTATGGCTGACGGGGAAATTGCTCGGCGCCCCGCTTGAGAATATCCAGACTGTATCGCATGAAGCGGTAGAGTCGTGGAAGGTTGATGAGTTCAAATGGCCTAACTGGGTTAAGCAGTGGTGGCTCGGAGTGTGTGTCTAGCCACCATGATCCAATGACCAGGGTGAGGATGACCACGCTAATGGGGATGATGGCATATCTCCACGGGTCAGGCACTAGGCTAAGCTCTTCGTACTCCATCATCTGGGTATGAGTGTCGAGTAGTTGTAGTTGCAATAAAAAGTCTTCCAGATCAGAATTATTAGTAGACTTTGTCCGTCTTGAGCAAGGTGTGTTCTTTGGGGTTGACACCTATTTAAGTAACGGTGCCACCTTGGGCTTATTTTATGCAGCTAAACACCGAACACGCCGTCCTGCAGATTACCTGATTGCGCTGCACCACATCCGACATAATCTCGATGCTTTGTACACTGTACTCTTGGCTCCTTGTAATCAAGAGCAGTCTTCCCGTTAATATCTCATACCCCTCCATACCAAGTCCGACACTGCCATGGACCAATTGGTATAGGTTACCTTTACCCCTCATCTACCTTAGCATGACAGCAGTTCCTCACCGCGACACGACAATGGGGACTTGTACTTGTGCGCTTATGCCAACTCAGCAGATTGTGCAAATAAGCCGTAATTTTTATATGTTAATGGTCAGGCTATAGACTATAGAGTGTATTTGAAGTCAGGTCGCAGATCACCTTGAATCCACTTCTGTTCGTCTGACAGGCTGTCCCATTTAGCGTCCATCTTGCCAAGCCTGCGATCTCTGTTCATCTTACGAAGTCCAAAATGCATCAGAATAGATCCACCAAGCAAGAACACCACCAGATATCCAAAGACAACCCCATGTCCCGTATAGTAACGGGGCTTTTCGCGAAGCAAGTAGATGTTTGATGACACCACGCCATTCAAATTGCCCCAGCCTACTACTACTCCCAGCACAAAGGCACGCTTCAGCGATCCCTCAGTGTTATTGTTCAACCATGAGAGAGTGTTGGGGACGGTAGGGTAAATGCCTGCGGCGCCGAGGAAGACACCGACGTACTGCACTGTCGGGTTGGACGACGCTATGAGCATAGCAAAGCCAGTAATACCGAGCAAAACAATGGCAATATTGCAGTAACCTCGCTGCCGAGTCCTGTCGCCGTAGAAACCCACGCAAATGGTGAGGGCCGCTGCAACTGCATAAGGGGGCACAGAGAGCAGCTGGGCCTTCGTACCTGCGTGCCCCATGCCAGCAATGATAGTCGGGAGAAACAGGGAGAAGGCATATAGAGGAGTGAGGCAGCCCATATAGATGAGCATGTATCCATATGTTTTCCAGTCCTTCAAGGCAGCAAACATATGTCTCTTATCGAAGTCCTCTGCAGTTCGACCTTGTCGGTCCATGATCAAACGACGTTGGACTCGGATCTGGTCATCAGGACTGAGGAAGCTCGCTGTCGCTGGCCAATCAAAGACGAGCCACCAGCATGCCAGTCCAGCTACAACAGTAGCAAGGCCCTCCAAGATAAAGATCCAAGCCCAACCGGGCTTCCCGCCGATGCCATCCATCTTCGCAATAACAGCTGCAAGCAAGCCGCCAAATGAGCCTGCCAGTGCAGCTGCTGAGAAGAAGATAGAAGACCGGATGCCGATTTCAGAGCTCTTATACCAACAAGAGAGGTAATAGTTGACTCCTGGGAAGAGTCCGGCTTCAGCCATACCAAGGAAGAAGCGAGCGGCTAGCAAGCCCTTGACGTTGGTGACAAGGCCCATCAGAGTCATTATCAGTCCCCAAGTAAGAATAATAAGGGTGAAGAATAACCGAGGCGTGATCTTCTTGAGCAGGGCATTTGTTGCAGGTTCGACGACAGCGTATGAAACGAAGAAGATCGTCAATGCATTATTATAGTCCCCTTTGACCATCCCAAGATCGACTTCGAGACCGGCTAGGCGAGCGTTTCCGATATTGGTTCGGTCGAGGAAGGACAGGAGGTAGAGGAAAGATAGCCATGGGATAAGGGCCAGATCAACCCTCCACATCAGCTTCTTTTCCTATTTTGATCAGTCAGAAGGGTCACTCCTTAGCAGTTAGCGCGAAGATGATTCCACTTACAATTGCTTGACGCTCTTCCACCGTCTTTCCGGCATCAGGATCTGGTAGATGAGCCAGAAGCTGAGCTCGCTCGTATTCGATGGTTGTGTTGTCGACCTTTTCAGTCTCAACTTGGAACGGCTTCTCGATATCAGCCATGGCGATTGTAATCGATGATGCTGGTACTGGATATCAAAGGGTCTTGTGACTCAAAGATGATACCACTGCCTCGTAGGTGGGTAGAGAGGTGGCTTGGGTGGAAGAATAACCAACAAGCCGTGCAGGGACCTGTTTATCTATACTTTTCGGCGAGATTAGCCGCACTTACAATACCGATGGCCGGTCTCCAGTATTGTGTCCGTCTGGAGCACCCCACGGTGACCCAGTTCGTGCAAGGTTCCGTCATTCCTCCACCATTCTACCCCACGGGGCAATAGACTTCTGCGTAGCTGGTTACTGCCCTTCAGATTAAGGTTTTGGCTGCTGAACCACAGACAAGAACACGACAACAGTGGACTTTAGTTTCCGTCATTCTCAGTACGTAATTGCGAACATGTAATACTATAGTAGACCGTTGTTGATCCGTTGGAGACCTCGGAGTTCCGAGCCTGGATACAGCCCCCGAGGCGCAGGGAGAAAACGGCCGCTGCATTGCACTAGAATAATTAGTCTGGCTCTAGAAGGGTGATGAAGGACCTTCGCTGACGAATGAGGATGCGTCGCTTGGTCACTGGGGACGAGAAAACAGCCGTGCACCTGAAATTGAGTTTTAGTTTTGTGATGACCTTGATTTAAGCTTGCGCGGAGCAGGCGGAGAAGTGCGGGGTTTTCGTCTCGACCTCTCTGGACTCCATCGTGCTACCCCAACAAGCCCCATTCCCAAGCGCCATTTCGCAATACGGGGCTTCATAATATTGGCGGAGTATGATCTCCTCAGCTGGAGAAGCCAATAATTCCCTCATTGCCAAGTCTTTCTAGACCGTTTTGGTGTCAAGCGACGGGCGTAGATTGAGCTCCGCAATGAGATGGCAATATCTTCATACGAATCTCGTGGGGAGGCTAAGAAAGAATAGTCACCATTAGGCAATCCAATAACATCACAAGTACTCCATACGCGCCCGGTCTCGTCAGACCGCCAGTAGTAGATCTCGCCGTGGCAATTACATGGTTAGGGGAGTGCGGCATCCTTGACCCCTGCATCTGTCGCGAAGTTGCTACCAGGACTCTCCCTCACGGTCCTTAAACCAGAGATAAGGTCACGATGGATCACAGTTCACAACAGCCTTTTCTTTTCTTCTTTTGTATTGTTTCCCACTTCTGCTCCTGCTCCTCTTTATATGTTTATTCTCTATTGTTACGATATATAATCAGAAGACTACTATGTTATGGCACTTTTGTCATTCAATTTACTCCATCTGTTCAGATTCATTGCCGATCTCTCTTTGACAGACTCAGAACATTGGTCGTTCCATCGTTACCTATTCGCCACCTCCGCCACCATCACCACCACCGCCTCCATCGCAACCCCCGGACCCTCCGTAATCGCCCGCTCCTCCGCCCCCAGATATATCGTTCCCTCGACCCCTTCTGATAACTCTCCTTTCTTTCCACGCATCACGGCCCAAGAGCAGAGTTCTCAGATCAGTCCTCTCCACGTCGGCAGCAGCATGCTTCATTGTGTCAGGCACGTACTCCGACAACGTCTCCTCCACTGATACTCCCCTTTCCAACTCCGAGGTATACTTCAATTTCCATAATTGTCTTGTGTGTTGAAGCAGTGTACTTGCAGCTTGCACATTCGCTGTACGCTCTCTATCGAGGACCCAGTCCGCCTTCTCGGCCGACCAAACCCAGTAGCTTGCTGGGAACAAACGATGAGTGTGCCATAGAAGGTCGATCTCGAGCGTTGGAGGGATCATCCGAGAAGGTCGTGAACTTGGGTGACGAGAGGGTTTTGCTGTCTTTGGGTCTAGCTTTGACTTGTATGAGCCATCCCTCTCACTCTTTGGAAGTATACTACCCAGAAGGCCAAGAAATTCTTCATAGTCACCCACCGAGTTCTTCAAACTGTCGACGAAGCCAGGTACTGAGTTCTTGACTCGATGTAGAACCTTCCAGAAGGACACTTGTTGCTCGAGGTCTGCTCGAAGGTCTTGCAAAGATGGCCATGGCTTTAGCATGCATGTCTCGTTGAACTGTTCATGCTGACTTTGACTCCTACATCTTTCTTCTACCCTGCAAGTTCGTATCGCTGCGTATGACTGGAGGTCCCAGATCTTGTAGCCTTGCTCCGGTACACTTGTGCGGCAGCGATCCCATTGATGCATCAGGATCACTTTTCCTTGTTGGTCTTTGGGGATGTCGTCAAGCTTTTTGTCAGTCGGCGTTATCCATTTTCTATCCGAACATGGTGGCCGATCAGCCCGTCCTCCCAGCATGGATAGTCTCTTCGGCTTCCATGGTGCGGAGGGCCATAGCTGATATGGTAGGTTGGAGCCACGGCACTCGGAGCCAGACCCGCTCATCTTACTGCAATCATCCCAAGCCTTCTTTGTCCGTCTGGGACACCATTCACCTGCTAGCAGTTTAGTCATGGGGAAATGCCGATGCTCCAAGCCAAAGATGCCATTGACGTTGCGATTACGGTTATCGTATATATAGTGATGAAAGCGCGACGGCGACAGCATGTGCAGATACATGATGAGTGCGACGTCCCTGCTGTTATTAGTCAGACGCTTGAGTGGCGAAACTAGAGAGCCTACCATGGTGGCGGGTGGTCATTTGGGCAAAAGCCTCGTAGGTCGATGAAACGAAGATACATAGCATAACGCCATTCTGAATATGCCAATGTTTTATCACTTATGTTACCATCTGCGTCGCCGAGGTGTTGAAGGAGCTTCAGAAAGGTCTCGATCAGTTCGAGGTGTTGCTATCGATAAGGAATGAGTTTCAGATCCATTGCACCAAATAACAGCATATTAGCTCACAACAGCAGCGTGGCTTAAATCAATCGGGGCCCTCATCCAAGGATCTTCGTAGACAGTCGAGAACGGCATGTTTGTAAAATAAAACTGGTTTGTTATGTGAAGGCGCATACAGACATTGGACTGGAAAATAAATGAACATGGTCCGGCTTTGGTTTATAAATAGAATACAACCTGAGGCAGTACGTCGATCTGATTCCCTTGGCGCCTAAATTCGGTTAGCCCGGCTGTTCGCGTCTGGATTAAGGTATATAATTGGTCAAAGCGGAAACATTCCATACTGCGGTTTGATGATGTAGGGTAAACACACGACTTGGCAGCTTGTCAGGCTTTTTACAAGGCATTCTCTTATCTTCGGACAATCGGACTACTTCCATTGATGGGGTTATTATTCTATATATGGTCTTCAATCTGTTTGTGACAGATATTTAAGCCAATGTAGAGTTTTGGTATGAGGAATCATAACATTTCGTGAACTTCTCAATTACTAGCACGTCCAGTAACAAAGTGCTTTTCATTACTCAGGCAACGTAACATAATTGAGAAGAATAAGCAAGTGAAGTATAACAGCTAATTGAGTTATGCTAGAAGCTAACTAGACAGTTTACAAATGGTTGGATATATAACAAATTCCCTGTAACCAACTACCGGGTATAAACAGCGCTTCTGCGAATAATGGACTTGCTCCAAACCCAAACCGGAATAACCAGGATGTATCCAAGCCAAAGAAGAGCTGCCATGACGGCGAATTGTTTCAAGGGGCCCATAGCATTCAGCCAAGTAAGGGCTGAGTAGGATACACCAAAGGCCAAGCAATTTTTCATGACGTTTACAAGGACACCGATATCTCCTGCTCGCGAAGGCATAGTGTTGACCGAATAAGTAAGCAGAACATTAGCCGATCCTGTCAAACCAAATGAAACGAGGGCCCATCCGACGCATACAACGATCCAGTGAGTAGGGGTTCGAAGTCCATGGCCGAGGATAATGCAGCCAACAGGGCTGGCGATTCCTCCGATAAGCATCATTGGCAGTCTACTTCTGGGATTAGGCGCCTGGGTGCGCCCCTTTGTTGATCGGATGAAGAGAAGGTCTGCAAAGTAACCACCAAAGGGGAGACCAACAAGAAGGCCAATAAGAGCAGAGGTGCAGAGTAGGCCAATCGAACGCGAATTCCACAGCAGAGGAGGTTGGGCGTATGTGACGGGGAGGAGGATGGAGATAATAACAGTCCAGCCAATGGTTAGGCCAAAGATGTAGACGGTGACGAGAATTTGGGGCGCCATGAGCAGCTGCAGCGGCCGGACCAGTGACAGACCCATCTTCTTCCACTTCATCGGCATAAACTCGCCACTGAACGACCTCGAAATGTACTCCTTTCTGAAGCTGGCGACGGAAATCTCCCCAGTTGTAGTCTCGGCCGGTGAAGAGATGCAGATATCCTCGATCGAAGTGCTCGTAGGCTTGGGTTCGGGAATAGGCTCGCTTCCAGGTCTGGGTGGAGCAGCGTCCAGCTCTTCGATATCGTGAGTTGTCTCAGGAAGCATCAATATCGAACCAAAGAGATTCAAGCCAGTCGCGATTGTCAGAATCCTCAGGTACCATCTCCAGCTCCCCAGATCAACTCCAACTGCACCAGCGACCATAGGACCGATTGCAGAGCCAGCGGCGAGGAAGCCAACGTAGACGACCATGGCTCTTCCGAGCTGATGAGTGGGAAACGTCTCAGCTACGATGATGGGACCGAGAGCCTCAACGAGACCGCCAGCCAAACCACCAACGATGCGCGAGTTTAGAAGTGAGGAGTAGTCTGTCGCTTCGCTGGACCAGATGTTACACGCGATGAAGATGACGAGCGAGCCGAGGACCGTGTACCGCTTTCCGATGAGTAACGATAACGGGAGAGCGAAGAGATTCTGAGAGGGTTAGCGAATCAACAGATCCATCAAGGATAAGACGATGAGTGGCGCACAGAGAGTCCCAAAGCCAGCAGAGCATACGTCGGCAACCTAGAAGCTTGAGTTTGCGTGCAGTGCAGCTCCTGAATGATCAACCCAAAGACGGAAGAAAGGCCAGAGGCCCAGGCATTTCCGATGAGATTGTAGAAGCTGATGTTCAGCAGAACGCATATACGCCACCAGAGCGGCCATTCCTATGAGTCGCGTTCTATTAGCATTCGCGGCCTGAATCACAACAGTGACTAGAGGTGCTCTTACGAAAGGAGAGATAGACATTGTCGAGTACGCGGTCCTCGTAGCACAGTTGATGACTGGCAGTGGTGTCGATGGCAGTTGATTGATGAGACTGATTACAAAAAAGGAGTTGCTCACAGGGTTGGAGCCTCAATGCTTTATGCCTTCGCTTATCACTGGCCAGTGCCGAGCGCTGGTCTAGACCAAGCCTTGTGCCAGGATGCTTCCGGCTGGGACACGCTGTCTCCCGTCTTTGCCCCGAGCCCCGGAAAGAATCCAGCTCTTACCCCAGAGTTTACCCCGCACGATCTCATCGCTTCAATCAATGGCTGACGCGTTTTACATGCCTCGAAACCTTCATATCCTTGCTTGCTGGGGACTGGCGGGACTTGATCTCGCTTGTTGCACCTTGGGCCATCACCGCGGGGTCGGACCTCGGTTTCCCAGTCAGCCGTCGTTATCTCGGTCATTGATACTCATGGATCTGATTTAACGAAAGCCACACTTGTGAGTAGGATCCCCGTAGGCCGAGTCCACGGGTAGTTCGGGAGATGGCATTCGACGTATCTTTCCAGCGGATAACAGAAACACTGTAGTAGAAATGCTATTCATGATGATGCTTAAAGACAGTCAGTATTTGGTACGGCTGAGGAGCGTGATGTAAGCATCAGCAGTCAGGTCTATCAACTCCAAATGACACTCTCATAAGTCCAATCTAGGCAGTCTACCAGCTACCCACACAGTTCCTTAAGGATTATTAGATACCTGCTTAGGCAATCGATAATCAACTCCATGGTCTTGCTACCTGATATTTGAGGACGATTGAAGAAAATGCAATTGATGATAAAGCTAGGTGATATGGCTACGCATGTATGATAACTGTCTGCGTCTCAACAAATTCTTTCAACCCCCATTCCGCACCAAACCTTCCAAATCCGCTCTGCTTCGTTCCTCCATGAGGCAAAGTCGCTTCATCATGAACCGTAGACGAGTTGATATGCACCGCTCCAACTTGCAGTCGACGCGCCATTTCCAACGCTGCATACTGATTCCGTGTCCATATCGCAGCAGACAACCCGTAATCACTATCATTGACAATCTTGACAGCTTCGTCTCCGTCAGAGACCGCAATGATTCCAAGACAGGGACCGAAACTCTCTGTGCGTAAAAAATCCATAGAGCTGTTGATATTATCAAGGATTGTGACAGGGATTAGGTTTGAGTCGGTCTGGTGCTCCGTAGAAGACTTGACAGAAGACCCCTTAGCTTCTGCATCGGAGACCAAAGCTTGTACTCTCGACTGACTCTTTGGCCCGACAAGTCGATACGAAGAGCCGTTCTTGGTTTGCAGAAGCCTCGTAAGCTCAGCACGAAACTCATCTGCGATATCCTTGTCCACGAGGACAAGATCTGTAGACATGCATATCTGTCCGCCCTTTATGCATAAAATTTATTAGTGACTGGCCATAAGTAGTAGGAAGAAAGCTCACATTGAGTGTTGCTCCTGCAAGAGCCGCTTCTGCTGCACGACTGATGTCTGCGTCCTTCAAGACGATGCAGCAGTTCTTCCCACCAAGCTCCAGCAATACCGGCTTCAGAGCCCGCCCTGCTTGCTCAGCAATGCTACGTCCGACTGGAGTAGATCCAGTGAAGTTGACCTTTCTGACAGCAGGGTCTCGAATGAGATATTCAACTACCTCAGGGGCATCTTCCGGTCGATGAAGGATAAAATTGACGACACCAGGAGGGAAGCCAGCCTTTGCGAACAACCCGGCGACGAAGTAATGTATCCGGGGACTAAGCTCAGATCCCTAGAGTTGGCCAAGGTTAGTAAAGTGTTGCCAGGCATCAGGAATAGGATCCTCACCTTGAGAATAACAGTGTTCCCAACAGCCAGCGGGGCAATGACTGCTCGAAGGGCCAAGAAGAGAGGCGAGTTCCAGGGAGCAATTCCCAGAACAACTCCCAAAGGACGAGTAAACACCAAACCGTACGACCCTTCAGGTTGAGTGTGCGGGATGGTACCCCTCATGCTCCCCGCTGTGAGCAGATACGCAGTCTGTTCTATCAAATCGATGCTGGTAGTGACACCGATAGATGCCCATAGATCGTCGCAGTGGATCTCAGACTTCATAATATTTTGGACCTCATGCTGATGGTTCTTCAGCACCTAAGTTTTCCACTTCGTTAGTCATGGTATCAAAATGGGTCAAAGTGTATATACCTGTGCTAGGCGTAAGAGAAGACCGCGTCTATGGGTCGGAGAAGTTGTAGACCAAGTCACGAATGCTTTGCTACAACTCGCCACAGCATCCGCACAATCGGATATACCAGCACCCTGGAAATACCCTCCTTCAAATGATTGGTGTCGTGAAGTATCTTCCTCTCTTAAAACTGGAGCATCGTTGATGAGCAGGGGAACACGATAACCTTGTGATCCATTGTGGAGCGCAGATTGGTCAGTGGTTGAGTGCGCCATTGTCTCTGAAAGAGCTTCAGTGGAGCTAACAAAATCAGGAATACGATATCGGAAACTGAGTATCATTATGGCGAGATATCGTATTACTTGTAGTAGGGACTAATAGAAGGTTTCCGGGAGCACGCCAAGGAACAATAATGCGTAGCCTCGGGCGCGGATACACCAATCACTATAGTCCGGGGTTAGGGGTAATATCGGATGCCCACCTAGTGACCCAGCGATTGGCTAGACACCTGACCCTCAGTTGTCAAAGACATGCCAGTGTGTGCGGAGAAGCTGGCCGGACAATCGGAAAGCCTGATATTGTGAGATAAGGGATGGAAGCATCAGAAAGTGACTGAGGAGAACGGAGGAGGTTGAACGACAAGACAAAGGGCAGGTTCCAGTTAAGACGAGTGGTTGGTGACACGTAGCTCAGGCTCACTTGTATTTTGAGTGGATATAGACAATGAATTGTTGAGTGGAAAGTATGCCTTGAGCTGATGCCCGAGCTTCGCTAACTAAAGAGGCTATTCCCACGTTCACATTCAATCATTTCGATGAGCATGGCGCACTTTGATACTGTATTTAAGTCGACTTTGGTCTCGAGAGGAGTCAAATGGAATCAACGATTGTTTTATTTAAAATACTTTCATCATAGTTGGGATCCTTTCCCTCTTGATACATCTGAAAGCAAGACTATCCAAGTTACTCAGAGACATACGTCTCAACATCAACTCCTGCCACGCGGTAGAATCCCAAAGCCCTGAGCATCGGCTTATCATCAAATCTATAAAGATAAACCTTGCTGCTGCCATCTGCATGATGCTGATACTTATGCCACGTCGGGATGCAAAAGGTATCACCCTGCTTCCACTCAAGAACCTTGTCTCCAACTTGAGTAGAGCCTGAACCTTCAATGACATGGTACACAGCAGAGCTTGTCTCTTGAATCTCGGGCGACTTGGCTCCAGGGTTGAGTCTCTCGGCTGAAGCACCGATGATACGACCAACTGCGTGATGATGTTAGCTGAAGCTCAAGTATTGTCAATGTTAGCACTCACTCTCGGCCCCACTAGGCTTCAGGTACGGCTCCGAGACCCATTCATCAGGGCTAGCGTCTAGCTTGGGCTGCATCTTGCTCCATGGATAGACAATATCAGACTCTTCAAAGTCTTCAGCTGGGTATCGTGCAGCAGTATGATGCTCTACAAAATGGACAGGGAAGTGGATGAAGCTGGGGAGATCAAGGCCGTCGAGCCAGATGACAGGCTGATCATCTCCACCCTCCTCATCAGCGCCCTTCTTTCCATGATCATGCCAGTTCCAAGTAGGAGTGACGATGACGTCTCGAGGCTTCATAGGCACTCTCTTGCCATGAACTGCAGTGAAGCCGCCAGTGCCCTCAATGATGAATCTGCAAGCAAAGGCAGTGTGTCTGTGCGCAGGCGCCGTTTCCTTGGGTTGCACCAGCTGAAGTCCAGCATACAGAGTATCAGTGGTGTATGGTGCCTCTAAGCCAAAAGGATTAGTACTGACTTAGGGGCGGGGAATGCGAGATATCCGACTCACCTCTTGCAGGGTTTCCAAGCATCAGGACACGGCGCTCAGCTTGCTTCTCCGTGATAAGCTGTCCAGCCTTGAGGAGATATGGCTTAATCTTGTCATATGACCAGACATGGGGAACAGTCTGAGGGTTGGGTGCTGGAGGGTTCAGGCGTGTCATCTGGGCCCAGAGAGGAGCTGTGTCGGTAGCTTTGAGGGCTTCGACAAGCTCCTCAGACGTGTTCAGTGACTTGGCTGGAGTGACGTCGCCAAGAGGCTGGTCGCCGTTGGGTGCTGTGACTGCAGAAGGGGCCATTTTGATTGATCTCTTGGATGTTTCTGATGTTGAGCGAAGTTAAGCTGATGGTAATTGTGACAGGATAGTGGCGATTGCGATTTCAATCAAAGGCCGTGATTCTGATCGCTGAAGACCTCCCCTATTGTATCGTAAATATACTTCAGAAAGATTGACGTGATTATGAATCAATGATTGCCAAGGTAACAAGCTTTACTACTGGTAAATCGGCAGATGCTGCTGTGGTATTGTCGTCGGGGCACCATCGGGAAAGGATCCCGCGACACCCGCCCCTCATATTACCTCGCACAGCACAAAACTACATAATTCGTCTGTGCATTGCTGACAGTTTACTTACAAGTACACCATTCGAGGATCCGTGTCAAAAGTCCAAAACATACATGTGACTAAAACAACAATGGCAAAGAACAAGATTACTCAGCCGGTACGTGTTGACGTGCCCTCCCCTCCAGTGAAGCGAGGTCTCACTCCAATAGGCAGCGGTATACCCTTCACGATCCACTAATCTCCTGGAGAGACTACATCAAACTGCTGAGCATGCTAATGGCAACGGTCACTTGTCCGGCTCTCAAGTCAAGCTTCAAATCTTGATTGTTGGCGCAGGACTTGGCGGCCTAGCTACAGCTATTGCGCTCACTCGCCAAGGCCACGAGGTTACAGTCTTGGAGCAGGCGGCTGTCTTGGGCGAGGTACGTACTCAAAATGTAAAAGCTGGACCGTTGTCTGACGGGTATACTTTAGGTTGGTGCAGGTATTCAGATCCCTTCGAATTCGTGCAGGTTGCTCCTAAAATGGGGTCTCGGCCCATATCTTGAACAATATGCCGTGAAGCCAGATAGTATGACATTTCGACGATGGGAGAATGGCGATCCGATCGCCTATACAAGACTCTCCCCAGACTTTGAAGACCGATACGGAGCACCCTATCTCGTCATCCATCGAGCAGACTTCCATCGGGCTCTTTGCCGCAGAGCAGAAGACCTTGGAGTGAAGATTGTGACTGACAGCAGGGTCACTGACTACGACGAGTCAATTCCTTCCGCCACGACATTCGATGGTCGTGAATATCGTGCCGATCTTGTCATAGCTGCAGACGGCGTCAAGTCACAAGCTCGATCTGTTGTTCTCGGTGGTTCAGACCTACCGCCGCAAAAGACGGGCTTTGCGGCTTATCGCGCGACAGTAAATACAGGGGATATGAAGCAAGATGAAGACACAGCCTGGTTGCTTGAGAAGCCTGGGATCAATATCTGGTATGTCGAATATCTCTTCAGTAGTGAAGCTAGTGTTGACGATCTTAGGATTGGGGAAGACCGACACGTCATGACGTACTCCATCGCCGGAGGTAACTCTTTCAACATGGTCTTGTCTCACGTGGACCATTCTTCACCCAGTACATGGAACGCCGAGAATGCGATGCGCGACATGCAAGAATCGTTCAAAGACTGGGATCCAAAGTAAGCCATTTCTTGTCCATATGCATCGATAGATACTGAACGTCATTAGGTTGTTTAAAGTGATTAAGATGATCAAGAGTACCCTCAAATGGCCCCTAATGAGCGGCAGCCGTCTGCAAACCTGGATCTCCAAGAGTAAAAAGCTCCTCATCCTCGGAGACGCTGCCCACGCCATGGTGCCATACATGTCCCAAGGTGCCGCCATGGCCGTAGAAGACGGAGCTGCTCTCGCTACAGCCATCTCAAAGATCAAATGCAAAGACCAAGTCGCAACTGCTCTGCATGTTTTTGAGAAGGAGAGGATGAGTCGAAGTTACGGTATGCAGTCTGCAAGCTTGGTAAACGGGAAGCTATGGCATTTTCCAGATGGTCCTCTTCAGCAGGCTAGGGATCTTGGAATGAAGGCGGAGGTGGAAGGGCGGCCGTTTGTTGAGAGCACAAATCAGTGGAGTGACCCTGTAACGCAGATTTGGGCCTATGGATATGATGCCGAGGATGCCATAGAAGAGCTTTGGCAGAGTGAGGGTGTATAGCTGCCGTAGCATAAATCAACACTGATGTATTTGTTCTCTGACGAACAGGGTACAGCGTGAACAGCAAGCTTGTGATTCTCGGTGCCATGGCCATAAAGGTAGACGCTAAGGCGCGGTTTGCAATTTCCGTGCAAGCCGAGGACGGACTTTGCAACAACTACCAAACAAGGAAGAGATCGCCATTGATACGTCTCCAAGACCAAAATAGCGGCTCGCTAGCTTGTGCACCAGTAATGTGGGGTAAATGTCACTCTGCACAGGAATAAAGCACTTTCTCCTTCTTAGTCAGGCTAAGCTGAGTCGCTCAGTCCGAGGATTCACATGGTGTAATGGAGAACTGGTCTGGGGTAGCACAACAAGAACCAACCAAATTGTCTATTTAACTATACTTGATATCCTTATCATTACGATAGAGTCATTAAACAAAGCATCTTTAACTTGCCATCTTTGTGGCGCTTGCATAAACCCACTTGTTGAAGTTGTTGACTATCAGACCACTCAAGTCCAATCACTTCAGTCATGTTTCCCCGTTTCATCCTCCTGTCGGTGGCGGTATTCTCCACTCTAGGTCTGTCTGTTCCTGTCGTGGAGCGACAGCAGCCTGTACTTCCCACCGAAGATTCCTTCTACAAGGTCCCTGATAACATCAATGACTACCCCCCTGGCACTATCATCGACTTTCGCAAACCACCGTCGCCCATTGCTGCATTTGGTGTGTCTCCTGTCAACTTGAAAGAAACTTGGCAGATCTCCTACAGAACCAATGACAACTTTGGCAAGGCTCTCTCTACTGTCCTCACCGTCTTGGTCCCATACAAAGCCGACTTCACAAAGGTCCTTTCATACCAAGTTGCTGAAGATGCGGCTTATGCTGGCTGTGCTCCATCCTATGCACTTCAATTCGCCTCTGCCACTGGCGGACCTCTTGGAACCATTGTCACCCAGGCAGAGCTGTTGCTGATGGAAGCAGCTCTTGAGCAGGGATGGGTCGTTGTTGCTCCAGACCATGAAGGTCCTGACGCAGCTTATCTGGCAAACAAGCTTGCTGGATATGCCACTCTTGACGGAATCAGAGCTGCCATCAACTCTGCCAACTTCACTGGCATCTCCAAGAACCCCACCGTCGCAATGTGGGGATACTCTGGTGGCAGTATCGCGTCAGCTTCGGCAGCAGAGCTTCAGCAGTCCTACGCCCCAGAGCTTCGCATCGCTGGTGCTGCTCTTGGTGGTACTGTGCCCAACATCACAACTGTCATCAAGACTATTAACAAGGGACCTTTGGCTGGTATCATCCCTCCCGGCATGATCGGACTCTCTAAGCAATACCCGCTTTTAAAATTAGGACTTGATGCTGCCATCAAGCCAGAGTACAAGGCTAAGTTCGACGCTGTTGGCAAGCAATGCTTTGTGGCTGATATTCTTTCGTTCTTGGGACAGGACGTGGTTGGAATGCTCAAAGACCCTGCTATCTTGACACAAGAACCCGCCAAGAGCATTTTAGACGAGAATGCTCTCGGTAAACACAGCCCCAGCATCCCTCTGTTCATTTACAAGTCCATCCAGGATGAAGTCAGCCCCATCAAGGATACTGACGATCTTGTCAAGCTCTACTGCGCTGGCGGTACCAAGGTTCAATATGATAGAGACTTACTCTCAGAGCACGGTTCGCTCGCCATCATTGGAGCTGGAAAGGCTCTGGCATGGTTGAAAGATATCATGAATGGCAGGAAAGGGCCAAGCCAGTGCAAGACCAGTAACGTGGTGTCTTCACTCCTAGACCTAAGGGGCTCAATCACTCTCTCCGCTGCGTTGATTGAGGCCCTCATTGATCTGGTAGGAAAGCCCGTTGGTCCTATCATTGGCTAGAGAGCGAGCCCAGACAGCGTCTCACTATCAGTATTAGGCAGTCTATTATAGTACGCAGAATAAAGAGCAGCGTCTAATACGTCTCATAATCAATGCTCTCCACCTTATATCCAGATAGCCCATTGATTGACAAGCGCATCATAATAAAACATAATAATTATGCAAGTATTGGTCGTACATGGTATATAGTAAATTCTCACGAAATCCATCACGACTAGCTTGGGGCTAATGCAGGAGAATACGGTACCCTTTATTAAGTCGAAGGAGCTGGGTGCCGTAGTCACAGAGCTTGTTATTTCAGGAGATGTTATCCTTGCATAGCTGATGCCTTGCCGTTTAGCTGAAGTTTATTGCCGGCTAGCGTTCTCAGGGGAAACATAAGTGACATCACTTTCCCCGTTACGGAATCCAGATTTACAAAGAAGGGAGTCTTGTTGCTATGCACATCCCTGGCCCAAAAGTCGGTCATACCCGACCCCCTTCGGGCACGTCCCGTTGAGTGGTGTCGCTCTGAGACCATTCTCAGCCAACCCCGCCTACAATTCATTCCCTCCTCCCGAAGCTAGCGTCTACGGTAGTGCTGTACGGTTACATATAATAGTGCGGGGTACAGTAGTGTAAACGCTATCACCGCGCTAGAGCAGGCTGTTGGTGCTGCCTCATCGACGATCTTCAGTCTACCGATGGTCATTCTCAAACATATAACCCGGCTAGTGTGCAGTTTGGTAATGATGGAGGGGCTCTCCATATTAAACTCACCATTACACACAATTTGGCTTGTTGAATATTAATCGTCGTTTATGTTCATTTCTTCAGCTACCAATTATGGCTGCATCAGTTCAAAAACCGCGACAAAGGAGGTATGCACATACATTCCCATGTCCTTGTAGGAGTGGCGGAATTAACAAATGCAGACAACTCACAGTTCGATCGTTCCGAGCCTGCGTGGTAAGAGACCTGACATGCTACTCATCTTATCTTGGATCTCACATATTCTTCAGACATGTCATTTGAGAAAGGTTCGATGTGATGCTCTGAGCAAGGGAATTCCCTGCACCAATTGCGCTGCATTTAATGTCAAGTGCCAAGTTCCAGGTATAGAGGAACCCCTACTGAGCACTCTGGCCAGCCGTGGAAAAATAGGGCACAAGACGTATGAGGCCCAGTGATCTGTTTCATGATCTTACGTGCTGACGAGAACTAGCGCACAGAAAGATTCCTCAAGCGCCCGCATCAGTACGCCAGCCTCAAGTATTCAGGCGCATCAAGCAAGTCCGCAACAAGATGGAGTTTCGTTACTAACCAAATTCAATGTTCTCCCTGTCACATCGGCAGGCCATGTTCTGTACCTTGGCGAATCTGCAGGCTTTGACCTCCTCCTTCGTGGAAGCCAAAGCCCCGTACATTTCCCCATGCCTCGGGATACACGTGCGCTCTCAATACCTGCTGGACTGGATCCTCTCGAGATACAGATCCTGAAGCGCAGAGGGGCCTTTGTACTACCTCCAAAAGCGCTTTGCGACGACTTGATAGAGACCTTCTTTTCTTGGGTCCACCCGATTGTACCTGTCATCAACCGTACAAAATTCATGTCGCAATATCGAGATGCCACAAATCCTCCCTCGATGCTACTCCTTCAGTGTATCCTACTGGCTGGTGCCCGAATTAGCACAAACCCGCAATTGAAAGTTGACGGATCAACTTCAACTGCCGTTGCAACATTTTATCGACGCGCAAAAGCCCTTTATGATGCCGACTATGAGCGCGATCGAATAACCTTGGTCCAATCAATGCTCTTGATGGGGTGGTACTGGGCTGGCCCTGATGACATATCCAAGAACATGTTTTATTGGAGTCAATCCGCAATCACTGTTGCCCAGAATTTCGGTCTACATCGCAGCATGGAACATTCAAGACTAACAATAAGTGAAAAGAGGCTGCGTAAGCGGATTTGGTGGACGCTGTTTACTCGAGATCGCGCTTTAGCTGTTGCCCTGGGACAATCAATATCCATCAACCTCGATGATTGCGATATCGATATGATAACCGACGATGATTTCATCGAGCATGATGGGAATGATATCGACGAATACCCGCCCGATCCTATTCACGTGGAATTCTTCGTCCAGTACGTGAAGCTGTGTAAGCTGATAGGGCTTGTCGCATCGAAATATTCCAAGTTATCCAGGCATGGCCAAGACTGCAATGACATCAACTCTATCAGTGCAGCCCTGTCCAAATGGAACCAGGAGTGTCCTATTACCATGCGCTGGGAGAGATCGAAGCACCATTTTTGGTCTGGGATACTATACTTGCACTACTTTAGCGCTCGTTGTCTGCTGCATCGCGCAAGCTCCCCTCGCAACAGAAAGACATTGCAGGACACAAAACAATCTTATGGATCACCAGATGGGACCGTTCGCGCAGCAAACATGATAACCTCAATTATTGAAGCCCTCAGCGACAGACAACAGCTACGTCGCTGTCCTCCATTCATCGTCCACAGCCTCTTTTCAGCAATTGTTATACACTTACATGTGTCAAACACGCCGTCTCCGTCTATCAGTAGACTCGCCCACCGACGACTCAGCACCTGCTTGGAAGCCATCAAAGATCTGGCACAAGTTTGGGTGGTGGGAAGAACAGTGCTGACAATGATTGAGAAGATTTCAGGTCTCAGCAGGGAGGAGAAGCCGTCGCGATATAGCCATGGCTCCGCTCTGAAGGGCGAAGTCTTTATCGACCTTGGATGTGCCGACGCTTCAGGGCCCGCTTGCAGGCCCGACAATGAAAACCCGCTTACAGAAGCCAAAGATAACACTCAAACACCCCAAGATTTTCCAAATTGTGACGAAACACTGCCTTATTGCGAAGGACATACCCCAGTAGTCATAGGCTTCACTGAAGGGCATCCTAATGTGCACGAATATCCTCCACCTCCCGACCTTGGTGATCCCCAACCGCAAATTGGTTATAATAGCCTACTTCCCGATGCAACTCTTTTCTCGGGATTCACGCCTGACACGTTCTATGTTGAGAACACAACCGAAATCTGCAACACAATGACAGACATGACAGCACTTACATGGGATCAGTTTCAGATAGGTTGTCAACAAGACTACAGTATTCCAGTGCCTTGGAGTCTGGAGCTTGACTTTCAAGGCCTAATAGCACCAAAGCTAGGCACGGTTTATCGAGAATCGGGATTCTTTATAGAAACTGGTAGTTAAAAGGGTAGTTTTATAATAATGAGAACAGATAATTCCTAATGATAAATCTACGAGCGGGGTAACTAGTAGCTGAGAATGATGTTACGAATCTGACGAACCATAGCTGTCGCCTCTTCCGCTCTTTTAAGGACCACCATGACGCCCATTCCTGTCCTACCAACTATCGCCCTTGGACTTACAATCTTTGCCGACTATGCAATAGTAATCACCGCCTTTTTTTGTTCTTGTTGGGAGAAGAAATGTTATATATGCTCGTCTTTTTCTCATCCTCGCCTGGCGCGCGTACAGTGTCTTTTACGGTAGCTAATACCCGTCAGTCTCATGACCGGTGCTGTCTTCATCGATGGCGCCTCTTCCTTTTGAAGCTGCCACTGTCACTTCAGCCTTGGTTCCTCTCTTGAGGCGAGGCAGCAGGCGATAAGCTGCTCCTTAATGGGGCATCTCCTGTATAAAGCCAAGGGAGCTAAGTGCCGCTGACTAATCTGCCCCGAGAGTGAGAGGACCCCTTGTAGCTATGAGTTCGTAATGGCAGTTATCATTTGACTTGCTAAGATCTGGATGTGCCTTGGGTTTCTGATTTATTGAACTTTGCCGTTATAGGTATGTTTTGTCTCTGGTTCTGAATATGCTTCATTGGCGTGGGGCCTCGGGTCTGCCGAGGGGACCAAGGCGATAACCATTGGTCCGCAGTGAATGGATATCTTACTAGCGGTCGAGGATCTCGGGCAGCAACTATAGTGGATATGAATCGAGGCCGTTTGGAAGTCCAGTGCCGGAATTTCTGGAACTATAATATTGGCCTCATGCTTTCAAAGAATATTATATAAATTCGAGATAATGGTCTTCGTGGATCTATCACTTTACAATCTTCAACTTTTGTAGCACCTATTCTGCCTTAACAATTCTCTTCGAGTATCTTTAGCAACCTTTCGAAATGGCTACCGTTCGAGATGTTGATATTGTCACCTATGATGGCTTGAAGTTAAAGGGAACCTTTTACAGCGTTGGGCCCAAGAAGCCTTGTGTTATCATGAGCCATGGGGTGAGTCAACTAACGCTGATGAAACATAAGATAGATTCTAATTCTACGTTGCAGTTCTCTGGTCATCGTGACAATTTCCTACCCGAGCTCGCTGCCAAGTTCAACGAAGCTGGCTATGGAGCATTGGTTTACGATAATCGATGCTGGGGCGATAGTGAAGGTCTTCCTCGCTGTGAAGCCGATCCCGTGAAGCAGACACGAGATTATCTCGATGTCTTTAACTTCGCTGCAGCGCTTCCAGAGGTCGACCCGACAAAGGTTGTCTACTGGGGATCCAGCTTGTCCGGAGGCAACGCCATTTGCGCCGCTGCCATGAACAAGAGCTTGGCAGGCATTATTTCACAAGTCCCCTTCATATCCGGCGGTTCCATGGCTCGTATCACTGGAGCTCCTAAATCGCTTGTAGTCTCGCATCGCACCCCCAACTCAGAAATCCATATCCCGATCTATCCCAGCTCTGTCGAGGAGGTCCATGATGGTACCTCTAAGGCTATTCTCAAAGATGCTGGAGCGGTTGGGTTTGCAGAGGAAATGACCCGTCGAGGCTACAGCTACGACAAGACGGCGACTCTTCAGAGTTTGACCAACACGATCATGCACGAGCCGACGGGTATTATCCATCATATCTCGCCAACGCCGCTGCTCATGATTGTGGCGGATGATGATGTGTGTACTTATACGCATTTGCAGCTAGAGGCTTTTGAGAAGGCACTGCAGCCCAAGACCCTCAAGGTTGTAAAGGGAGCTGGCCATTTCGATCTGTACTATGGCAAGAGGTTTCAGGAAGTGGTTGATATACAGCTCGAGTTTCTAAAGAGCATCTTCTAGTGGTAGAAAGACTGGCCGAGGCGATATAAAGAGTGCGAGATAGAGTAGATATTTGACTTGAAATAGAGCACGTTTCTTTTAGCTACATTTTGCTCAGGATACTGCATGGTTACTCCGAGGCTGGCGCAGAGAAAAACATCAATTTATGAGCCAGATGAGCTTGAAGCAGCACAGAAACTTCGGCAGTGAAAATCGGTATCCGAGCCGGCAAGGACATGATTTATAAATTATTAGTCAACGTTTTGAGTTTCAGATTGTGGGGTCCCCCGTATTTTGCTGGAGATTGCGGAACAAGTCTTCTGTCCGAGTGCGAGTGTCTTTACACTAACCTACTTTCGAGGAACCTTCCCCGCAATCATACCGTAGCTTCATCCCTCCCTTTCGGCATCCTTTCTAGACTCTCAATACAACTCTCCCCAGATTCATTAGCTGTACAAACTGGCCTTTGGTCTGTTATCGAACCTCATCGCCAAGAATGTCTCCAGCCTCAAAATCTGCAACACGGTCCAAAGCCCTCCACAAGCGCTCATTGCAAGCGTGTCTGATCTGTCGGTCAAGAAAAGTCCGATGCGACGTGTCGGTACACGGCCAGCCATGCACGAACTGCTCTCTAGACGATAAAAAATGTCAGTTATCGAAAGCCCCAGCTGTATGGTAAGTCGTAAAATACTTTGCTCCTCTGCTTATCTCGGTTGACGCGTTTTCCCAGGGCCCAGAAGGCCCCCGAAAGACGAGCCTTGCGGAATGCAATTAAGACACCCGACACCCGAAGCAGTGACCTTGCCTCAAATGTGACTGAACAACTGAGTCTAGATAGCCAGACATTACTACCACAGCTCACTAGCCCAAGTTTCCCGTTACAGACAGTAAGCACTAGTGAGCCATGGCAGAATTGGCAGATGGACTCTCTGGACTTTGCCTCCATACCCGATCCTGCCATTTTCGATAGCTGGAGCTCCTCTTTGCCTACTGAGAAGCAGCCTCGTTTGGATGCTATTGGTGAGTATCTTTGTGACTTGGCACGCTATGTTCGATCGTTAACAATAAGAAAGGAAATATCTTTCAACATGGTACAGGGCCACCGAGTGACGCAGGTAGTACAAGGGGTGGGGTCGTTTTGTACTCCTACTACCGGTTTCTGACGGTCGGGAACCTTCATGCCATTCCCTATCAAGACGTCACGTATCTCGAAGCTCAAGGGTGTTTGCACGTCCCTAATCCCCTAATCTTGGACGTCTTTATGAAGGCGTACTTTATATACGCCCATGCATTTATACCTCTCATTGACGAGGGAGAGTTCTGGGAAATATTCTCTCCAACCACAAGCAGCTCACCAAAGACCATGATATCGCTTCTCGTCCTTCGGGCTATGCTATTTGCCAGCAGTGCTGTATGTTGTTCTCGAGGCTTCCTTACCAGTTTCGGTGAAACTGTCTACTAATGATCAATAGTATGTTCCTCTTCCCGTTCTGCGCCAACTTGGATATCATGACATATGCTCTGCGAGGGCTGATCTATATCGAAAAGCAAAGGTAAGTCCAATTTTCCGTATGATAACCAAGGCTGACAGTGCAAAGCTTCTGTTTGACATGGAAGCTGAGACTTCCCATTTGCCACTTGCTCAGTCTGCGTTATTACTCATGAGTTGGGTCCCTGAATCACCGACAACAACTTCACCGGTACCTTACAGAACATGGCTTAGCTTAGCGATAAATCATGCCAAGCTCATCAATGCCCACCGTCACGCAGGAATATGCGACGTTGGAACTACGACCAACGAACCACGGTCAAGAACACTTCGAAGACTCTGGTGGTGCTGCATTATCTGTGATAGATTATCATCTCTCTCTTGTCGTTTTCGTCTTCAGATCACGCCTGATATGCTTGACATGGAGAACTTCGTACCGTTAGGTTTCGCCGATTTACAGAGCGAAATACATCGATCAAATGTTTTCTCGCCTGCGACCAAGCGCCAACTTATATCTCTATTCTCTAAGAATCTGAGCCTGTTAATGTTACTGACAGGGGTTATTCCAGTAGCGTATCCTTTTGAGACACGCCTCGAGTCGAGTCCAGACTTCTCTGTGCAGGAAGAGGAGAAAATCAGGAAGTCTTGCGATCTTCTCGAGGAATGGTATACATCAGCCAAGGCTGAATTTCCTCCCTTGCATAAACCCATCGCAGCCGAGGAAGATGATTCAGCCACTTCCATCGCTGTGCATACAAACCTCATGTATATTTACTACTAGTATGTTCCAGAAACCCCTGTCTCCGTAGAAGATACACTGATCTCATCCAGCACGTCTTGCATTGCTCTCTGTAATCGCAGAGTCTTCACGCAGATTTCTGGAACGGGTAGCCCCGACTATCATCTTGACAGTTTTCAAGACGGCAACAGAGGCAATGATATTCGTGGGGATATCGAAGACTCTATCCTAGGTCTGTCCAAATGCATAGGCTCATTGACAGGGTCTCATTTGGCAAAGTATCTTCCCATCACAGTGTAAGTATATCCAACTCTCCTTTCCTATTTCCAGTAAGCGTATATACTGACTAGAGTGCTACAAAGTTCGGGCTGCCTTGCAATCCCCCTTGCGTTGCATCATATAAACACAAGCCTGTCCTATGAAGGCGACTTAGTTCCAAGCCATCTCGAAGGATGGCCCCTCTTGGCCCTTGATCCAACGCAGAAACACCTACAAGTCGTGACAGATGCATCGAACACCTTTTCAGCTCAATACTATGGTTCCCACTGGGTCAGGGAAGCAGCAGAACACGTCGCCAAGCTAGCCACGTCGTTCAACACTCTTTTATTGCAATCCGGTCAAGAAGCTATGAAGGACTGGGTCGACATTCTTGTGAGATATCCAGAGGCATATTTGGGCCTTGTGTGGACGGTGGATATGTGCATTAATCGGAGGAAGCTGCCTGAAGCTCAAGACTTTCCTTTATGCCTCCGCAATGATGTAGAGAGGCTTAACACAGCCCCTAAGAAAGCAGACCAAGCTATACTAGACTCTCAGTCTGAGGATGGGCCGAAGGGCATTCAGCTTTCGCAGTCACTAGATTATCTGTTAGGTATCCAGGAACCCATGATAGGTGTCCTATAGGACATTGTCATATAATTATTAATGACATCAAGTATCAGTCAGGCAACTTTGTTCATATCTCAACGCCAGGGTATTAGTTGACCTTCCTGTTTATTACTCTCCCTCCGCCTATTCAGCTTTCATAGCGAATGGGCACCCGGGACCACTCCACTCAGATCTGATATACTGGCAATATGCTTGATCGCTCCCCCTAATATCCTCTTTCCTCGCCTTCGCCTTCTCCACATCCAACGTCTCAATCTTCTTCCAAAACGACTCCCGCGGATCCGGCAAAAGCGTCCCAGCAAGACTCATAGCTGTCCCAACGAAAAGCACAATCAGCCACTGAAAGATGGGGTTAACAGGTTCGACCCGCATTGCTCTGAGAGTTGTAGGTAGTGTAAGAGCTTTCACTATGGACACTCCTAGCCATCGGAAGCCGTAGGGAAAGTATCGGAACGCGAATTGATTGAAGATGGCCAGGCCGATGTATTGTATCTTCACATCAAACTCGCGTTTCTCATTCTCGTAGTCTTCGCAAAACTGGATACAACCCTCAAAGTCCTGAGGATATCCGTAGACAGAGTTCCCATCCTCTCTGATAAAGAGCGGCGTCATGTCCCGCCAAAAGTGGTGAGCCGCGATCTTTTCCTTCTCAGTGAAGCCTGATAGTCCCAGCCGAAGACGAAGACGGTGCATTAGTATAGCACTGAATGTCGTGACGTACAGAAAATCTTCGTTGAACGAGAAGTTGCCAGGGTAACGACGCGCCAGAGACATGTGGAGGTTGTTGATATGCTCCACTGCGTCTCGGCATCTTCTATCGCTTGGCCCATAGTGCCACCACGTCATGTTGTAGTTTTCGGTGTCTTCGACGCGCTGGGCTCCTCGCTTGACAACCTTGCCACCGTCTGAGCGCCATACAGTCTCGCAGCCGTGTGTGGTAATGATGAAATTGGGAAAGGTAAGGGCGTAGATCATGTTGTTCATGAAGTCATTTGATCGGTAGCAAGACATGAGCCGCCACATGAGTTCATAGTCGGTCTCTGGATCGAGGCTGTTGATGGTGTCATTGAGCCAGTGATAGCCCCCAGGGGATATTTCTTTAGACATGATTAATAGAGGATAAGTGAAATGAAGTTGGTAGTAATTGATATTGTGAACATGATATTCTTTCAGAAGCCTATAATCTATAAAGGTTGTCTCTGTCAACACTTCCAATCAATTGTACCAACCCTCCCCACAAATTGCTGCAATATCGTGCCGATAGTTCCCCGTGGGGAAACACGCGTCAGGACGAACAGAAAACGCGAAGGCCGCTGACTAAGCGGTCCTCGTATCACATTTCGATCGCCGAGATGTATTAAGTACCTACCAACTGCCGAGTCTCGGATCCGATACTGCTGCTGATAACTTATCGGTACGATTCTCGTGATCCTTCCTACCGAGACACGACTGCGTAGTCACTGGCTATCACCTGCGGTCATCGTCGTAGTTGTCATTGTCTCAAAAAGGCTCGTGCTACAACACGCGATGCGTTTTTATCACTTTACGTCATGGGCTTTTGTGGCACCAAAAATATTGAGATTACCATTGTGTTTGTTCGAACCACCGCTGAGAATCACTAGCAAAGAAATGGCCCAGCTCAAGTTCATCCCCGAACCCAAGAGTCGATGTCTCCCACGTCGGCATCGTTGAGAGTAGATCAGACTCCATGTTAAAATTAATAGGGCCCCCTTCCGCCGTGAGGTATGATCCCAAAGATTCATTATTAAGGTCAGCTTGGGTCGTCGTGCTCGCATCTAAAAAAAAAGCGTTAATAATATGAAAGGTATAGGAAGTCAATGAGGAATGCTAACCCCAGGCGCTCACAATCCGGAGAAGTTGCTGTACGAATTTGACGCAGCGTAGGACCAGAGTGTTGTTATCGCTGAGCTTCAAAAGAGCCTCGCAAGTCTTGCCCAGATATCGTTTCGCACTTTCGAGGCGGCCAGCGTTTCCAGCTTCAGCGCCAAGAGATATCAACAAGCTACCAAAGATTGCCAACGCTGCACTGAAGGCTGTCCCACAAGTCAGCTCACCATATAACATCCATGTGGGTGATTACTTACCATAGTAGAGAGTGAACCACCAGGCCCCAATCAAATGACGCCCATGATCAGGCCTCGTCAATATGGTGTATATAATATCTATGATATTTTCCGCGACTTGAACAAAGACTCTGTCAAAGTTGGCATGCATGCTGTTGATAGACCCCGCGTGGCGATATGGCGTTTTGGCCTCTCTCAGCAGAGTACCTAGAGACCGGATGAAGATTGGGCGATGGAGGAGGAGTTGAACGTTGAGGTATCTGAGTGTAAGAATGATTCTGAACTTTTCGCGTAATGGATCTTGGATATTCTCATCCGTATTATCCGGCATGTTATCGACAGACCGCAAACCTAGATGCTGAGGCAAAGTGTTTTGCCAGTCTGAGAGCTCCTGGCCGAACTGGATCATTGATGTCATTGTGGCTGTATCTGATGACTGGTCTTCACATCCAAGGTTACTACCATAAAGTGAACCAATGATTCGCCCCATGATCCTGTAAAGAGTTCTAGACACGTCAGGTCAGTGCATCGCCACCAAGGTACGGTAGTTTCTTACATAGAAGCATTGTAGAATGCAGTGCTCATCTTATGCACTTCATCCGAATTTGAGATTGGTACTGGTAGTGGCTTTGGAAGATCCAAGCGGATGTACTCTTCCGGGATAGCACATGGGCGGCCAAACGTGAGGCTAAGACTTCTGCATAGTTGTATGAGCTAGAACGTCGCATTGGCCTTGGCCGTCTTAAATGATGGGAAACCAACCTATCAAGCAAGATACATCCGAACCAAGTGCGTTTCCTTATCTCTTGCTGGAGAGGAGTAAACTTGGATGCAATGTCTCTCGAGTGAAGTCCGATAGACATGGCAGCTTTGACAGCAAGGCCGTGAATGGTCCACGTATGAACCGACTTGTGCGTCCCCTGGAGATACTGACTCGTGAGTAAGAGGTATTGGACTAAACAATGTCAGTCCTAGAACGCCAGGTGTAGTCAACAAAGATTATCACCTGTTTCAAGAGTAGTCCCCCTAAACATTTGTGTATGACAAAGCTCCTGGGCCCTGCGATAGTAAACGTCCGACTCTTCAAAAGTAGTCTCACTTCCCGAGTCCTCCCAGCAAGAAGTACAGGTTGCCATTGCGAGGATCATGTTGAGCAGGCCAAGCCAAGTCCGACGAACATTACCTCTGAAACCACTTACTCGGAATCTCTCATAAGTGTCAAGAAACTCTTGCTCGTGTATGTACGGAAACAACAGCCCTGTGTTGTCAAAGTACGCACGGATGAGACGTTGCATGACCTCATCTGGCGGTAGGAGGTTGGCGCCCGCCTTTTGAGAGTCGCTCGAGGCTGCTGGAAACGCGTTCAGATTACTCACCAGTCCACCTTCGTATGCGCTATACTCTGACGCTGGTGTTAATGAAGTCTGGTTGCAGTGATGTGTTCTTTTTGTATCGACAGCTCGCAATATGTGCCGCA
The DNA here is from genome assembly GCA_003353625.1 of Fusarium fracticaudum. Lineage (NCBI taxonomy): Eukaryota > Fungi > Ascomycota > Sordariomycetes > Hypocreales > Nectriaceae > Fusarium > Fusarium fracticaudum. Next base: position 232,681 of record PDNT01000004.1, read on the forward strand.
TGAGTGCGATGTTGGATGACGGGCCTAGAGAATGGCGTGAGATAAGATCAATAAGAGGGATAGACCGTGTTGGCGTACCGAAGAAACCGCAGTCTTGCTCATCTACGAAGGAGACAGCCATGCCATCAGTCATACTCTGACCAGCACCATTTTCTGGTATCTCATCGATGTTGACCACCACATCTCCAGGTTGGTGATGAAGTGGAAGCGTGACATCTTGCCTTGAACTTGCTGGAGTCTTTAGTGTACCCTCAACTAAATTCAGTCTAATATTATGCTGTTCAATGTTTGTTTCCAACAGCTTCAGTTTGGCCTCCAATGCAGCAAAGAGGCTGGAGATAACTTCATGTCAGACAATTGGATTCATGCCAGTCCAGGGTAGTGAAGGGTAGACGCCTTACTCTTTTGGGACTAGAAGATTCGCAGGTGTTTCTTGCTGTTCGTATGAACAATCGAAACCAAGTTTATCGCACGTATCACATCTTGGCCGCACTCCATTGCACTAAAGCCATCAGTCAATGGTCCAATAACGCGTGAGAGGTAAACTCTACCCGTGATTTGCGGATTCTGCACGCCGAACAAGCCAGCGCGACTCGGCGTCTCTTTGGCGCGGGCTCCGACGCGTTACCTTTTGGCGGCTGAGACGTTCCGCTTTTGGCCGAAGCTGGTGGAGAGTCGTCTCGTGGAGTCATGATGGTACGATTGGAGATGCAACGAGTAGCACTTGATCGGGGCAACATTGGGATGGGCCGAGTTTTGTATCCAAGTTGACAAATCTTGTCTCCGCATTTCCCCAGAATTATTGAGACAAGAAACTGGGGATCACGGCAATTCCAAACTCTGTTCCATCTTTGGTTTGGGTTGTGTTGATCAAGCCAATTGGAATGTTGTATCTTGTTCCGTCTCCATCTCGCTTCTGATGTTTCTGGGGTTGGAGGTTACGTCTTCGTTACACTGGCGCAAATACAACTCTCTCAATTGGCTCAGTGACTGCTCTGGTGTCCACTTGACCATGCTAGCTCCACTTTCGGGGCACCATCGGGACGAGCGGCACAAGAAGCTCACGTATCAAAACAGGCACAAGACATATACTTCCTGCAGTGAGCATTAGTTGTCCAGGAATTAGAGTAACAAGTAATTGAACATATCAAAACTCACAATGAAGGTAGCCTGGCAACGTTTGATCCGATTCGTCTCAACCGACGGGCGTCTGTTGCGTGGAGAACCCATCCTCCCGACTCCCGACTTTGATCTTGGAAACACCACTGAAGAGACCAAACTCCAGGCTCGAGTAATTCAAGGAGATGATCTTTACGACACAACTGGCGCCACTCGTGTTACAGATGAAGTGGTCACTGTCAAGACTTTATTAGGCCCTCTTGTTGCTAACGACGTATCCATTCTCAGATGCGTGGGACTCAACTACGCTACACACAGTGAGTAGTCATTTTCATCAAGCCTTGACATCGTCACATTAACAGACCGACAGTTCGTGAGGCTGGACGAAAGACGCCACCTTTTCCTTCCATCTTTTTCAAGCCCTCGACAACAATACATGACCATGGAGTCAACGTGGTGATTCCCAAAGTCGCCCAGGATGATCAAGCCGATTACGAGGGAGAACTGGTACGCTCCAAGCCTTCCTACTACCGATGCAAACTGACAGATTTAGGTCGTGGTCATTGGAAAGGATGCCAAAAACGTCAAGGAGAGTGAGGCCCTTGACTACGTCGCTGCTTATACGGCAGGCAACGACATTTCCTCTCGGAAATGGCAAAGAGACCCGAATCTTGCTGGCGGAGTCCCACAATGGGGATTCTCAAAGGGCTTCGATACCTTTGCGCCTCTAGGCCCCGCCCTGGTTTCAAGTTCTGTGATAACAGCACCCGAGAAACTCCATCTGCAGACAATCGTGGACAAGGATGTTCGACAGGACGCAGGACTAGATGACCTTGTCTTTTCCATTCCACGTTTAATTGCACACCTTTCTTCTGGAACAACCCTGCAGAAAGGAAGTGTTATTATGACCGGTACTCCAGGAGGTAAGTCATTCCAATGCGTGATTTTATAGGAGCATGAACTGACGGGTCAATGTGTAGGTGTTGGTGCTGGGTTACAGCCACCAAAATACCTTGTACCCGGAACTCAAATGGAGGTCAAGATTACTCAGATTGGTACTCTGAAGAACGGCGTTGATTTTGAGTAGCCAGGTATCATTGGGCACAAGGAGAAATAAACAAATTGAGTCATACAATAAAATAGATATCAGTGTATTCAAGCTAGTTCCTACTTACAGTATATGAAGTTTAATGTTCTTTGCGTCACCTAGTAAAGAGGGCTAGAGTATGCATAGAGGAAGAGAAAGTGTTATTTAGCCTCCAGGGTTGATATAAACTAGCTCTTGAGGGAGTGACACTTGAGGTAAAGAAAGCAAGAGCAAGATCGAAAACAAGATCGGCCAATCGCGATAAAGAATGAAAAGTCCTGCCACTGCCCAGGGCCCCGGGTACCCCTATGGCAAGCACACCGTTTTCACTACTGTGTCGAAGCATAGTTCAACTAGATAGAGGTAGCAGCAACACGCTGGATGAGGAATTGGGGTGCGGGTCCAGAAGCATCAGACTGATAAGCCAGATGAGGAGCAGCAACAATCAAGGAACCAGTGCAAACCAAGTCACCAACGTTACAAAAAACCAGGGTGCGTTCTCGTGGGTAGTTTGGAATGCGGCCGAGATTCTGTAGGTTCTTGGTATATCCAAACAGCACAGTGCCGACGACCTTGTTGCGGACAGCAGTACTAAGATCCTCAATACTGGCCGCAGCAAGGGCAGCACCTTGGCTGTATCCCCCAGCCACAATCTTGGCAGAAGGGCACTTTGAGTTTGCGAGGTTGAACAGTCCGATCATCTCTCTAATAGCTGCCGCAGAGGTTCCTCGGGGAAGGGCGTTATCCCCAAGGGTAGCACGGTATGCTCCACCAACCTATGATTCAAACAGTTAGAAAGTGAAACTGGATATCGAATAGCAAAGATGCTCACTCCTTGGATCCAGACTCCGTTACTTCCGTAGTTACTCTCAAGCACAGAGGCAACTCGAGGACCAAGCGTTCCCTATCAAGTCAGTCAGTCAAGTCGATCTGAGTCATTGAGCACAGACAAAACTCACCAGGTTTCCAAGCTCAGTGGAACCTCGAGCATAGATGAAAATCACAGGAGGGCAAGCAGACGACGCGCCGTTGGAAAGGTCATCGCGAGTGATGCTTCCAGATTGACGTTTCTCGAGCTCAGCAAGAATTTCACGTTCAGAGAGAGGGTTGGAAGTGGGAAGGGCGACGGACGCAGCAGCGAAGAGTGAGAGGATGGTGGTGAACTTCATGATTGATATGAGTTAATGATTGGATTGAAGTGTGTTTGTAAGTTGTTGGAGTGATTGAGAGGCTTGTGAGATGAAGAAACTCATTTCGACGGGACAATCTCATCTATTTATCATAATTTGTCAAGTTGCTTCCTCTTCACTATTTTCTTATACCTCCATACTCAATTCCATCTCATCATTGAACAATCTCTTCATCTCATCCTCTTACTTCCCAAGCGTTCTCCAAACCTCGGCTCCATTCCTCAAGGAGGGGAAGCTCATACACACAATCATCTTACCTTTACTCATCATAAGACCAAGACCCCGCACTTCACAACACCACCATCAGTCTCTTCGACGAATCACTTAATAAAACACTGTCTCAGGAACTATTGCACTAGAGTATGATTCTCGGAGCTTCGTGACTCTGCATCGTTTTAGGAAATGCCAATAACGAATTGTCAGCCTAGCCTTTTCGGTAGCAATCTCACAATGCGGAACTCTACCGAGTTAAACTCACTAGTTCCCTTGGTTAGTGTTGTTTGAATGGCGGGATATTTTAAAGAAGGGCGCTAATCCAGGGACAGATCATCTTGCGAAAATAGCTATACACCAAGATTTTACCGAGGTCATCATATTGGAGCAACTAAAGAAAGGATCAGCGGATTGAGGTTAACAGCCAAGACATTACCATCATGATCAATGATTTAGCGGTCAAGGGCTTAGGATATTCCTTATGTGTGCTACGGCTTCCAAGTCGGATCAGGAGCCCCAAGATTGAGGAGTGATTCAACCTCGGCACGTTGATTAAGTCGTACTTGGCAGTGAATTTATGCGTAATTCAACCAATAGTAAGAACTTGGGACCTCTTGGAAGTGCCTAATAAATTCGAAGCAATGGCAACCTGGAACTATTAGCCAGATCTTTTACGTGAGACAGGTGACTAGACACGGAGCTGAGTTAAATAAGGGAAGCAAAAGTCAGTTTAGTGTCCATTCTATATCGCTATAGTGTATAATATTCCAAGCTATTTGTCGCCGTGTCTCTTTCCCTTAATTACTATTTGGACTGCCGTTGAGAAATACAATAAGAACAGTAAGGTATCTATTCACTCATTAGCTCTTGATAAAAAGAATGTCCTAAGTTTACCCACGTAGCACTAGCACTGACTAGATCTATAGCTCTAGATCGTGTCAAGAGGGATAATGCCGTGATAAAAATTATAGCCGTGATAAATAAGACTGCTATTCTGCTCTTTGAATCACTCAATGCATTACAAACCACGACAGGTAATAGTACGAGAAGGGCGACAAGAGGTGTAAGTAGGAACCGTGCTATCCGATCTGTAAAAGATTGACTTAACACGTGAACGCGCGGGTCATCGGACTTCTTTCTCGTAGACTTCTGATGTTGTCACGGGTCGTTTGGTAAGTCTTATTCTCGGGATTGGGACGGGTTCTCTTGAACATACCTTACTGAAGAATCCGATGACCAAGGTTACGACAGTTTCTAACCAGTAGAGAACACCATCCTCGAGAGGAGCAAGGACAAGTAAATCATCTGTCATCTGAAGAAAGCTGGTTTCATCCTGCGCAATGCAACTATTGCCTCTGAGCCAATTCTGAAGACTGGTTATATGCACATCAAGCGGTTCATCATAAGAAATGACCTTTTCAGTTCGCTCGAGAAGATCATCTGAATAATTGTCAGCATAAGGCCTCATCGTGGATCCTGAAGCCTATACCATAAGATTCCAACGCATCTTCTATTTCTGAAACAATGGCCGCACGCTCAGGAGACCCATTCATCCTCATACTACTAAGAAACACTGGGGCAGGCTCCTGACGATCGATCTTATTAAGCCGCTTCTCCAATATGCTCAGTCTGTCCTGTTTGGCGAGCAAGAGTCTAACGCGAAGGTGCTCGAAACGGCGGAAGATATGGAAGTATCTATGAGACGATTGAAGTGCCGAGAATCTGGGATAACCGTCTGGAAAGCTCTCAACTAGCCGCGCAAGTTGTCGGAAAATAAAAGACCATAATTCGGCGAGTGCCATACATACCTTGGACTTGCTTTTGAAGATTGGCCGACCTTGAGCGGCGCTGTAGACGCTGGAGGATAGACTGTCTAGGGACTGTAGGTGAATATCCCCCGAGCTCAATGTTATGACTGGATGGTCGCTGAGTCGTCATCTCAATGATGTTGCTAATGCTGCAGGACTCCAGAGTAGAGCGAAGCGGTACAGAAAGGCCCTTGGCAAAAGGTACGTGATGAGGGATTAAGCTATCATTATCAGCGCTGGGCATCAATCAACTGACATCCATGCTAAAGAGTGATACGCCTTGCTGCTGCCTACGTGTGAAAGTGCGAGCGACCAATAGACGTTCCCATTTCAAGCCTGTTTGCTCCGCCTCCGAGGCGCTTTCCGAGGCTGAAGAGGGAAAATGCGCAAAGTGGCTGCTACATTACCCCTCAGCTGAAAAGAACCTGGTCACGCAGGTAAGCGACTCTCGAATGACAAATTCAAAAAGCAGTGTTTACCTGAAATATTTCCCCTATAAATAAATCCTCAATTTTATCATATTTCTAGGCGAAGAGATTCACATTAAAACCTTTCAGAAATCTTGATTCGCAACAGCAAATACTCATCTGTTGAAATGAGCTCAGACAACACTGATGAAAGGTCTTTTCACTCCATAGCACTCTATATCTCACAGGAAGACTAACTTACGCAGCGCAAAACGGCCCGTCGTCGTCTTCGATGAAAATGCCAAGCGACCGTGGGTGGATGCGTACGGCAACGAATCCGCTTTCTCTAAAGGAACCCCCGTGACCTTCAAGGCAAGCGCTTCGTCTACAAGCCAGACCTTTTTCGTCATGGGTTACAGAGACGGGAAATACAGGCTTTGTGATGGGAATGGAGTGGCAGTAGGTGATGACAACTGCTACTACGACGAGGGGGACTTGAAACTCTATGAACCGTTTGGATGAGCGAACTGGTAGCCGCATTATTGCAAGATATCTTCTCAGATAATTCAGCTGTATTCTATGCCTAATCACTAGATAAGAATGTGCGTATGTAAAAGGTTTGCGTGATCCAGTTACCTTCCCTACCTCCCCTCTGCTCAGGATCTTGCCACATCCGTTGCTTAACAAGTTCAACATTATCTCCATGACTTCTAAAAGCATCGCTACCAATGGGAGGAAGAACTGGATCATGGAAGAACGTCTGCTCGCTGGTGATAAAGACCTTGATAATGTCATCTGCGTGATCAAAGCCTTGGTCCGTCAACTCCCGAACAACCGATAATGTCATTGGTATTTCCAGCTCCCCTGAGTTCTCAGAGCATACGGGAGGAACCTCGAGGCAGTAAGAGTTTCCTTTGGCAGCAAATAGACTTGATATTTCCCAGAAAGAGTCAAATGCCAGGATAGCTAGGTATCTAGAGTGATTGCTCAAGTTCTTGAACTTGAACCGAAAGCCATCTTTTTGAGATATCCTGTATATTCCGTCGGCATCAGGTGAAGGACCGAGTATTGCCAACGAGAATGATGGACTGAAATCTGGGTCTGGGTTCAAGTTTTCAATGCGTTGGTAGAACCTATAGGTGGCTATGTGACTGAGGCGTTTAATTAGAATCTGGACAGCATGCTTATCTGAAGCGTTTATAATTGGAAAGTTGGCAAGCTTGCTGGCTGTTGAATCTTTAATTCTGTAGGTACCGTCCTCTGCCAGATCGACGTGGAAGATAGAGCTTGTCTGTAGTATATCCGAATTGGGTACACCCTCACCCTGCAAGATCAAGTCTAGGAATGGGATGCCTTTTGATGAGTTGAGGATTGCAGTGGCGTCCGTGACCATCTTGTCGATTGTCATCCGAGTCCGGTGAGGTGATAAAGTGGTAAGCATCGTAGCATCCCAAATATCATTGTCGGCAAACTGGTATTTATCGTCAATCACTCTCATAATAGAGTTGACATCGTTGACAGAGGTCACGACAGCATTTTGAGATCCTCTACTAGCTGCAGACGTTGCGCGGTACCAATCTTTGAGTGCGTATTCATCATCAACATGAACACCGTGTATTTCTCCAGCATCAAGTATCAGCTCATGTCTGTCGTTGTTGTATGCCGAACGCGATGTTTCTTTTCTTGTTACTTCATTAAAGAACGAAAGACCAGTTCCTCCATAGATTCTTGGTGTTTGAACCTGGTAGCGGGCTGCGAAATTGACACGGAGGTGTTGGTGTAGTGTATGATGGCTGACTTGTACTCGGAGCCTTTGAAGCATGTTTAGTGAGTCCAATAGGAAGTAGCTCAAAGCACCTCGATTGTTTCCATCGACGATAACTTCTCCAGCCTCTTCATCCACACCACAAGCCGTCAATATTGAATATCCCTCAGGATCTAGAAGCTCTCTTTCTGTAGCCAAACCGGGACCTCGGAAATGTTCGCCGATGAAAGGGTTTCTAATGTTGAAGGAGTTGTCCATGCTTGAATCGTACGCGAGGTAGCGGCTGGCGGATCGAATTGGGCTTTCGCGGAGAACATTTCCTGAGAAGCAACAATCCAAGACAACAGTTACAAGCATGCCCTTCTTCACCAAGCGATCGATAGCTGCTCTCAGAGTTGTTCCCGGAAACACCTTTGGATCGGTGTCTTTAGGTTGGGAGACAACAAGACCTAGTGCTTTCTTTTCTCTTTTCGAATCTGTTATGTTCTGTGCTGTTCCATGGCCTGAATAATGGATGTAGACATGATCTCCATCACGGCCCTTGTTGATAACTATTCCCAGGTGATCCACAAGATTTTGGTAAGTTGGGTCAACGCGCACTCGGCCTTCGGATAATAAGCCATCTGCAGATCCGGACAAAGTCGTCAACACGAAGATTCGACAAGGGCTTGAGCATGCCATCAGGTACTTCTCAATTGCAATCACGTCTGCTACGGCTCCCAGGGTCGAGGTGTTTTCACTGTTTGGACCATGGACTCCCTTGACGCCGATCAATAGTGCCCACCGTGAAGCTTGGGAAGTTGGTTGTGCCATTGTGAGTTGCCAATGAATCTGCAATATCACTTAATTGGCATTGAAAGACATATGGAAATTGCAATGAGGCTCAACATGTCCACTCACCATGCTACTAAAGATCAGATCAGCCCAGAGGGCGAATGTGATACAATCAGGCAGCAATGCGTCTTTTTCTCGCGCATCACCTAAAAGCCTGATCCATGTCATGCTAAGAATGTGGCACAAGCCGACTACCTCCTTCATATATTTGGACCTATAATAGCTCAGTTTAAGCGACGCCACCTGCATGTCGCTTACTATTCAGATTACTCAAAAGTTGTTTAGCAGGCTGCGCACAAAATGGGAGCCAAATTATATTATATTTATGAGGGGTCATCCCTAAGTTCTGTTGAACAGCTCGAAGGCGGCTGCATGGAGAAACATTGGGTTACAATTGGAATACATCAAAGTGATTTGTGGCCACGAGGTATTACGATTACGAGACCAAAGGGGGGTCAGGTGCAGAGCCTGCAGAAGACGGCTGAAAATGCAGGTTGATTGTGAATCAGGCTCGGCATCTGGGCACCCCAAGAATAGATCCAGCATGCGAGTAGTTGATTGGATCTATAAAGAGGCGCTACTGGACGATGAAATCTCGCAAACCTCGTTTGCTTTGAAAAGTCATAAACAGGAATACTATAATATCACATCCACATCCACCACAAATCCGAAACTTCTGTCCCGAACGACACAATGGAATATTCTCATACCCCGCCATCTGGATATTTAGACGATCTCAACAAACAGATTGATGCAGCCATTCGAGCCGAGGTAGCGGTACCCGAGGATGACCCCCATCGCCCTGATGTATTGATTAGGCTTGCCGTCTTGCTTTTTGACCGATCTAAAGTGGCTGGCGTAGCCACGTCTACAAGCGATTTGGACCGGGCTATTGATCTCGCGCAAGCTGCGGCCATACGGGCTCTCGATTGCGATGTAGATAAGCCATCGTACCTCTTCGAGCGTTCCCTCATGTTGCGATATAGGTTCAGTCGCACAGCCAAGATGCTCGATCTTGACTCGGCTATCAAAGCTGCGAATGATGGTATCAAGGTTGCTGAACAGATGAGCGAAACCAACCTTAGCAATTACGAACGTTCTGAACTGGAAAGACATCACAACACAAGAGTCAGAATCTTTTGGGCCCTTTTCAAGACACGTATAAGCCAAACTTCATCAACGATGGCCGCGGAGCAAGCGGCAGTTTCTAGCGACATAGACTGCAGAAAAGATGAGCCAAGCCAGCCAGGGATCTGGTACACCTTGTGGTTGGCTGCATCATTTAAGAGTGGCCATCTTAGTGACTGGGGTGTCTCCATTGAGCACATGATTGATGTCGCAGACGCGGCCTTAGGAGCAGCACCGTCAGCGGTTCCAGGCCGAGTACTTGTCATGTATCGAGTTGCAGAATGGCTGCGTGATCGATTTGCAAGAACCCGAAACATTATTGATATCAACCGAACTATCACGCTATTAGGTACAGCATTGAGGGCTGCGTCAGCCCATCAATGGCGAAGATGGATTATTGACGATTACTGTGGTTCTCTGACTGAAAGGTTCGAGCACTTTGGATCACTACATGATATGGATCTTGTTATCGAAGCAGTGGAGACAGCAGTCAAGGCCGAAAACGATAACGACAGGCCACAATTCTTATTTCCAATCATCAAAGCCTACGGTGTCCGGTTTTCAAATTCCAAATCACGACATGCACTCGATTCATGTATTGTCCAAGCTAGCCGAGAAGTCAAAAAGTCGCATGAAGACCCAACAGTACGAACTGATCTTGAAGCTGAACTGGGTACGCTTTACGGGCTTCGGTTTGAGGACTCGGGGCAGAGTCAAGATCTTTCCGATGCAATTCTATGCTGTGCACAAGCAATCAATGCAATGGCTGATGATTACCCACGCCGCGGCGTTCGCTTCATGGAATTCTCAACTAAGCTTGCGCAGCGATTCGACCTATCTGGGTCTTTGGATGACATCAATAAGGCCATCAAGTACTCGAATGAAGCCAAGAGTAACCTCTCTGAGAGCAGTTTGAACTACTTCCGGAACTTGCACAATCTTGGAGTTTTTACGGGTAGGAGGTATGAAGTAAATAGACTGGTCAGTGACATCAGAGATGCTGTCGGGACTTTGCAAGATGCAAAGCAGGGCCAGGAACAAAATAATGACCCTCAACTCCCATCCCTACTAAGCAGCCTCGCATACAACCTTTGGAGAAAGTCAGTTGCCGAGTCCTGTCCAGCTGATTTGGAAGATGCCCTCGCTATAATGAGAGGTCTTATGGAATCGTGTCCAAAGCATATGGACCAAGCAGTGTCTTGGAACGTTATGGGGCATGTTCTCGGAGAAAAGGCTCTGAACGAGGATTCGCTCGTACTACTCAATGATAGCATCGAGTGTTTTGGACTGGCCATAAAGTCTTCTGGAGATTCGAGGCGCGGTCAATATCAGGGTAATCTTGGAGATGCTGCCGTCAAGCGCTTCGAACGGACTGGATCTATGGCGGACCTCGATTTAGCTATCGATGCTCTTCAAATAGCCACAACCCTCGTGTCCGAGAGTAGGAGGCTTGGGCCTGGATGGTTTGTTAACCTTGCCCAATCGCTTGGGAAGCGGTATGAGCGGACGGGAGATATGAGAGATCTGAACGGTGCCATCAATGCTGCAACGGAGGCGGTAGATCTGACACCTGCAGGAAATCGAGTTGAGAACAGGAAGAACATTCTCGGACTTTGGTTGGCAACTCGTCATGCCCGCTCAGCAGACAGGAACGACATCGAGCTTGCGATTCAACACACGGAAGAAGCACTTGCGAAGCTAGACGAAGCAATTGCAGCTGGAGATAGCTCACTTGCTCATGATCGTCATGAGTGTGTTGGTAACTTGGCCAATCATTATGGAAGACGTTACTTACAAATTGGCTACTTTCAATCCGATGATTCTCACGACATCAACAAGGCCATTGATCTAGCAAGAGAAGTTACTGCTGTGGCCATAGATCATCCAAAAAGAGGTGCTCACTTTTCTAACCTTGGAAATTGGCTTAGGTGGCGGTACGAGAAAGTTCACCATGAAAGTGATCTCGTTGAGGCGGTTGAGAGCCAACAGATCGCGGCGGCTTCTGTCCCAGCTAATCATCCATCCAAGGCATCATTCCTCCTCAATCTTTGTCACGTTTTGTTTCTTCAATATGAGAAGGACAGTTCCAATGAGAACAGAGATCTACTCCTCACGTGCTGCAAACGAGGCTGGGAGTGTATCAATGCAAACACGTCTACGCGTATCAGACTAGCAGAGCAAGCTGCCCGAGTTTATAGCTTGATGGGCGACTGGTCTCAGGCAAGCTTCTATTTGGAAGAAGCATTGCGTCTTGTTCCCATGCTTAGTCCCCGGTCGCTTTACAGCACGGACAAGCAGTTTATGCTCCAGTCGTTTAGTGGCCTGGGGTCAAGGGCAGCAGCAGCGGCTCTCAGTGCTGGGAAAGGCGAACTTCATGCCCTGGGAATCCTTGAATCGGGGCGAGACATTATCAATGGTCTTTTAATGGAGACACGTCGAGACCTGGTCGAGGTTCAAGACTATGATCCCCATCTTGCAGAAAGATTCAGTCGCCTTCGACATGAGCTTGAGGTTCTGACAGGTGCTGCTTCGGTATCTCCAGATACAGCCTATTCTGTGCTGGAGAAACAAGCAAGGCATCACCGCGAAACAGAATCAAAGTTCAACGACACTATCGAAGAAATAAGGTCATGTCCCGGGCTCAGCCGTTTCCTTCTGGGCCCTACTAGAGAGGAGTTGCTGGAAGCCGCTCGCCCAGGTCCTATCGTGGTACTAAATGCAAGCACCTATCGCTGTGACGCCTTTATTATCAAATGCGATAAGTTGTCATGTGTTAGCCTTCCGCTTCTCAACCTGGAAGAAATAGCCAAAAACGTGTCCAGATTGCAGCAGGGAGTTGCGACAAGAAAAAGCTTGGATGTCGAGTTGGAATGGCTTTGGAAATGTCTGGCAGAGCCTTGCTTGACGGAATTGGGCTTTGACAATGCTGCTGTCGATGACAATTGGCCTCATGTATGGTGGATTGCCACAGGCCCATTGAGCAGGCTTCCCATCCATGCAGCGGGACTGAATCAAAGAAACGGCACGGAAAATGTCCTAGATCGAGTAATATCATCTTACTCCTCCTCTATCAAGGCTCTGATCCATGGTCGTCGCCGGGTCCGCTCTGATACTGGCATGAACAAGGACTTCCCTGGTTCTGCTGTACTGGTCGCAATGGAAGATACACCAGGATCCTCTCCTCTTCCCTTTGCTGGTAATGAAGTGGAAATGCTGCAGAAGCAGTGTGCATTATTGCATTTAAGGCCAGAGATGCCAGAACCCTACACAGATGCCGTCCTCGAAGCCATGAAGACTTGCACTGTCTTTCACTTTGCCGGACATGGGAGTGCCCGATTTGCCAACCCGTCTGATAGTTGCCTTCTTCTGGAGGACTGGCAGAGTAATGCACTTACCGTTGACAGGCTGCACGGAATAAACATCCAAGACACTCGCCCATTTCTCGCATACCTTTCTGCTTGTGAGACTAAAGCGAGTGACAGAGTTCAACTCCTAGATGAGAGTCTCGACTTGACGAGTGCTTTTCAACTTGCCGGGTTTCGCCACGTAGTGGGAACACTATGGGTCGTATCAGATGAGCGATGTGTTGATGTGGCAAAGGAATTCTACAAGGTGGTTGAGAAAGAAGGCTTGACAGACACTGCAATCAGTCGGGGCCTTCATTTTGCTGTCAGGAATGTGAGGAATAAGCATATCTTGCAAATAGGAAACAGCAGAAAGATCGAGTGGGCAGGCGGAACGACAGCAGAGAAGCCCCAGGCAAACTATTCGAGCTATACATGGGTTCCATACATTCATTCTGGCAGATGATGAAAGAGTAGAATTATGAATAGACTCCCCGTGATGTCGCTGGATTAGCGCCCTGACTTGCTGAGCCTTGGTGAACTGATTACAAATGTACGATACGGACTACTTGGATAGCTGGGCCTACTAACTTATCCTTGTTGGAGAAGATGTCTCTCAAATATAGCGCGTTTGCTAAGTTTTCTGTAGAGATGTCTCCGAGAACCGGCGCCTCGCTTAAGTCAATTTCCACTTCTTGCGGCTGGCTGAACTGTCTCACTATTGTCAATTTCTACTCCATAGTAACGAAACAGCCTATCTTGATGGCAATCAATAGTTTGGCAATAGTTTCAAGACAGCCACCATCATCATTGGCGGCTTGAGTCGAGCGAGGTGAGAATCTTTGGCGCTTTGACCCCGTAGGCGGGGTAAAAATGACGATCCAGCCGCTTGTAGACCCTCAAAGCGGAGCATTGAGACGCAGCCTCAGATACACCCCCAGACCCCTTACTCAAAAACGTGAGCTCCACCAAGATTGATGGAATCCTAGCGAGGATGAGCTGAGGTTAGACAATGGCCTGTACTACTTAGCGTGAGATTTGATATAGTGAACTATAAATAGACAGGTCTATCTTCTCAATTTCTCAATCCATCATTCTGGCAACCATAAGTATCTTCAGAGCAAATCTCAACCCCTCATTTTATCCAAAATCTCTAGTATCTTTATCCGTACAATGGCACTCAACAACAACCTCAATACCAAGGCTGGTCTTGACACGGTCACCCAGGAAGAGCACGATGACATCACGTCTACCTTCGAGGCTCTGGCTGATCCTGAATTCGCCTCTGATTCCGCCAGTGTGTTGGCTAATGGGGCCGACTTTGGTTCAAACAACTCAATCGAAAACGTATTTTACGTCAATCTCATCCCCAATACCGAGTCGCTCAACGAGAATTGGCGGACAAGTCTCAAGCATATCACCGAGAACGTCAACATGAGTAGTAGTTTCTTCAATTTCAAGGCCAATAAGGCCTTGGAGAATGCCATTGTTGAAGGCGATATCTCTTACAAGGATGAAATCAAGAAGGCGAACTATTTTGCCAAGGTGATGAATCATTTGGTCACACAGGCTCCTTGGTATGTCAGAATCACATTTCAACTTGCCCATGCATTCTAGTCTTAACACACAATGTCCCAGGATCGCTACCACTGCCGTCAATACACAGGAAAAGACGTTCACTACCAAGAAGGAAGAGTTCCATAAAGCTCTCATTTCACACTTTGCATCGGGTCTGAACCTCCCAAGCAATATTCAGGACAAGTTCGAAGGTTTCCTCACCAACACCCAAAACACAATTAAAAACTCGACTACATCATCCCGCGACAGTATCTCAATCTACATTCACGTCGTGGTTTACGTCAAAGATGAGATTATCCAGCGTTGGCGACCTTGTAAGTCCCCCCATAACAGCCAACAAATTCAAGAAAGTGGTGAGCCAACATAGTTATGTACAGATGTTCGAACCGTCTCCTTTAAGCCCAGCCCAAGCCTGAACACATACCTAAAGGATAAGACCAATATCAGCTCTGGAAATGAAGTGAATATCGACTTTCGGTATGTGGAATTAAACGGCGCTTTTAACAATGATCTCTTTGAGGCATCTGTCAAGCCTGCCCTTATCCAGATCCAGCAAGGGGAAAATACTATAAAGCCCTTGTGTATTACTTTTAATAGTAATTAGGTTCTTCTGGAGATATAAATTGATATTAAACCTAATAACTAGAGCTCGGCTTCCACTCTGTATCGCTAGATTTGCAACAGGTAGGTCCGCCATTAATGTCAATAGTCTACTACCTCTAGGATTCTCGAACCTTTTCCTCTTTCGTCCAAGTGCATTCGCGCCACTCTACACTACCGAGTTTACTAAACAAGTTTATAGCAATAGTTTAATGCATGTCTTTGTTTTAGTTAAAATTTCCTTGAGAGTCGGCTTTCAATAGACTAACTGCTGCATGGAGGGGTAGGCAGCCGCGCCTGAACCTATGAGGTTCAAAGTATCTTGGCGATAGGTAATTTGAACTTCAGCGAAGTCATACGC
Organism: Fusarium fracticaudum; assembly: GCA_003353625.1. Taxonomy (NCBI): domain Eukaryota; kingdom Fungi; phylum Ascomycota; class Sordariomycetes; order Hypocreales; family Nectriaceae; genus Fusarium; species Fusarium fracticaudum. The sequence continues at coordinate 248,115 of PDNT01000004.1, forward strand.
TATCTCCCTTATAGAAATGCCGTCAGTCACTACTATTATCATCATCGCCGTACAAGTGCCAGCCTTGAATGAAACCTGATCGGTGTGTTCAAGTGGAGAGCTGGAATCTCACGCTATCGGTTCTCTCGAGCTAGCGGGCTCGTTTATGGACGGATGACACTGGAGCCACAGCGCTAACAGAGATCCAAGGGCGTTCCAGCCTGGATTTATTCGTTCTACTCTGTACTGTACTCGGAGTTCAGCTGAATACATACCACAAGGCTAACCACTTTCAACGAGCGAATTAGTGAGTGGTACATCTGCATATGCATCTTGCCCCGTGAACAGAAGTCATAAGCGAAGATTTTGCCGGTCAAGTTTGGGCATGGCATGGAATGGTCTAGATCATCTTAGTTATTTTCAGACATATGCTCGCCGAAACCGGACGTGGCACCATAAACAATCACAGTGGCCGAGAACCGTTTACCCCAAAACGAACTATTTCGCGTCAAATGTTTATTCTCAGCTCTCCCCCACTGTACTTGTAATTCTGTATGTTCTAAATATCCTTCGATTTCACTACATCTGGGTCTGTCACAATTATGGCCTCGTCAATCAGTATCAATGGCGTCAACGTGGAGCTTAGCCACGACTGTGATGTATCCGAAACCAACTACATTATCCTTCGAACCAAGGGCATGCCCCTGAACAAGAAGCAAAAGACGAAGCTCTTGGAACTTGGAGTCCACGTCAATGAGTTTGTCGGTGACGAGAAACAACAGATCTACCTGTGTGGCTTCCACAAATACTCCCTCAATGAGGTCCAAGACCTGGACTTTGTCGAGTACGCGGGCGAGTACGTGAATGAATTTGCCCTCACTAAGAAGGTCCAGCAGGACGTAAAAGGACAAACCTGCAATGTAGCGATCATGCTACACCAGGATGTGGAGGAGATCACTGAAGAGTTGACTCAAAAGATAGCCGAAGCGGCCAATGTCGACCCTTCTGCAATTGTTATGGAGGATGGCGGGCTTCAGATAAAGGTTGCGACGGACAAACTAGATGGACTAGCAGCCTTGGATGAAGTCCGGGTGCTTCATACAGCTAACGAAGCCGTTTTATTTGATACAAAAGCTCGTCAAATTCTCCGGGTTGACGAGGCCTTGGCACCCACGAGTCACCCGGAAACTGGGAATATTGTTTATCGAGGCGAGGGTCAGATAGTCTGCGTTGCAGATACTGGCTTCGATCGTGGTTCCAAAATCAACGTTCACGAAGCTTTCAATGGACGCGTCAAAGAACTCTTTGCTTGGGGTAGACCCGAGACAAACCTTGCTGATGATCTGGACGGCCACGGCACCCATGTCTGCGGATCGGTGCTTGGTTCAGGTCAACATCAATCCCATGGCTTGGTGGAAGGCGTAGCACCAGGAGCAGAACTACTCGTGCAGTCACTGTTCAGCAAGTTCAACCCATTGAACAACGCACCTCGGTTGGATGGACTGCCCAAGACCAATCTGGCACCGCTCTTCCAGCAGGCCTACGACGCTGATGCTCGAATCCATACAAACTCATGGGGGTCTCCTCTGCCCGTTACGAGGATTCAGCGACCCTACGACGGACGCTCAGAAAGCATTGACCAGTTTGTCTATGACAATCAAGACATGACGATTCTTTTTGCAGCCGGTAATGACGGCCAGGATGCTGATCGGGACGGGAAACTTGATGGGGCAATCAACGAGCGATCGCTGGGAGCAGAAGCAGCTGCCAAGAATTGCATTACGGTTGGAGCGACGGAGAATGATCGACCCGACCTCGTTTCTGGCGACTCCAAACGGCCTTACACATATGGAGGGTTCTGGACCCAGAGATTCGCCGTCAACCCACTCCGCGACGACCATATGGCCGACAATCCAGATGGTTTGGCAGCCTTTAGTAGCCGCGGTCCAACGGCAGAAAACAGGCTAAAGCCAGATATTGTTGCACCTGGAACAGCCATTCTCTCAGCTCGCTCTCAGAATAAGAAGTATCTCGGAGCAGTTCATCTCACTGGAGAATCTGGTGACAGCAAGTATATGTACTTGGCCGGAACTAGTATGGCTACGCCACTCGTGGCAGGTTGCTGCGCTGTTCTTCGCCAGGCCCTCGTTGCCACTGGATATCGGGATGAGCAAGATGGAGTCAAGAACCCTACTGGCTCTTTGATCAAGGCCCTTCTTATCAATGGAGCTGCTCCAGTTGGTGGCCAGTACATGCCTGACGGGGTCAACGAAGGCTACAACGCGCACTCTGGGTTTGGGCGAGTTGACCTCTCTGCCTCAATCCCCCGAACGAATGATGCCTACTCAGGTTATGGCATTGGGATTGTTCACGAAGATGACGAAGATTCCTTTGAATACACGGTGAATATTCCGAAGCTGTCGGAGGGGGACAATGGCTCTTTGACACTGAAAGTCACCATGGTGTATGCCGACCGCCCAGGAGGCAAGCTTCAGCATGACCTAAACCTTGTAGTCGCCAGCGGCGAGCTCGAACGCCATGGTAATCAAGTGAATAAGTCATTTCCCGTTGGTACCGCTGAGGGGTTTGATCGTTATAACAATGTCGAGCAAGTAGTATGGCACCATATTCCTTCCGGGTCGGCACGCATAATTGTGAAGCCGTTCAGGTTTATGGGAGAGCGTGTGCCTTTTGCTTACGCATGGAGACTTGTCAGGTCAGTTTGATCTTATAAAACTTAGCTTAGTGGATATATGTGAATTCTATTGTGCACTTGTGGATCTGGCAGTCAACTCGCGGTTTAGGAAGCATGCAAAAAGGAGTTCGGGCGTGACATGCTATAGAAAATAGTTAAGATGGATTAAGCATTCTCGCACTTGAGACTCGTAAAGGAGAACCTGAATCACCACAGACAACTTGGTCGCTCAATATCCGTCCTTTTCTATTTGGCTTGACTTGCTGAAAGAAAGCATATCTTTGGGTTCAGGCTATAAAAACGCCTCGCAAAGTGAATGACATATTCTAGCCCAACATTCTTCGTAGATGGCCTGCACCTCCGTACTACCTTCGCGCGATTGCCCTGAAAACCCGTGAGTCCCGCCTTGGAACTCGTGGAAAGTGACTTGCTTGCCGCTTTTCGTTAGATTCTGCGCATAACAGAAGCCCTCCTCTTTAAGGCAATCGAGACTACCGGTGAACAGGACAGCAGGTGGAATATCCAGCTCACGGAGTAGCTCTACACTAGCAGCGACGGGAGATACAAAGATGTCGTCCTTGCAGACCCGTGGCGGCAAGTATGATTGCTCCATTGCCTGGGACATCCAAGTGGGGAGGCTGTGCTTTTCGGCGTCGCTTGCAGACCGGGCGAGTCTTAGATCGTACGGCAGGCGAAGTTCGAGGCTGGGATAAAGCATGAATTGGAGGACTTGCTTGAACTCGAATGGTAGACGTTCCCTAAACATGGAACAAGGACCGCTGCGAAACGATAGTAATAGAGACAGAGCAGCTGTCAAATTACCACCGGCAGAGTTTCCTCCAATTGCCACCCGTGAAGGATCGACATAGATGCCTTCACTGGTAGCTGAGGATGTCAGGGCCCAACGTAGCGCTTCATAGGCCTGCAGCAAAGCGTGAGGATAAGGGTATCGGGGCGCTTTGACGTAATTTACCGACATGACGATTGCTTCGGTCTGCGCTATTATTAGGTGCGAGTGATCACTGGGCATGTTTCGGGCTGCATACCTGGTCTACCATTCGACGGTTGTTTAACCGCCCATCCTTAGGATGTCCCAAGACAAAACCGCCGCCTTCCAGAACTAACACCAGTGCATGTTTTGCTTGGGTTTTGCCAGTAGGTCGGGGTAGCCATACGTTACAGACAACATAACCGGCGCCCAGACCGGGGGTGCTGATTTTGACCTCCCGATCATGACCCTCATTCGGACCGGTCAAAAGTGATACCAGCTTGCGCAAAATCCAGGTAAGACAGTTGAGGTATATTCGAAAGAGAAAGGGCCATTCGCCACCAACCCTTACGGTAGGTATGCTAACATGGCTCTGCTCAGTGGCCATAATTTGATGAAGGTGTGAAAGATCCGAACTGCTATGAGTGATTGAGTGGAAATTACGGGCAGCAAGGCTACTGAAGTCTAGTTGGGGCTGGAACGAACTTACGTCAGTGCGCTGACACAGTCAGTAACTAATGAGATATATAGCCGAGGGAGCATTGATAAGATGAAAAGACTGGAAATTAAGAATAGTAACTATAGCAAGGAAAAAACAAAAGTCTAGATAAATAATAACACCGATACAGTAACCCGATCAATTGACTCCCATTGCCTCCCGGATCTTCGCACAGAGAGCCGACGCAATTGGCTCCCTCATCATAGTAAAGTGATTGGCATTCTCAATCGCCATTGTGCTGATGTTCCCAGCGCCAATAAATTCATCCCACCCATTTGGTCCAAAGTCCTCCCTGTTGTTCAAGAGCCAGTTCATACCCCGAGGATCATCAGCCTGTGCCTCAGGACGGGGATCGTCAGGGTTCTTGCACACGCCGTCCGCAGCCCAGATGATGGTCGTTTTGGGTGCCATGCCACGCTCAAATGGCTCAGGTACATATCTATCCAAAGCCTCGATGAAGACACAGAAGTGCTGAAAGAGCCAATCTGGCGGCGCTTGAGCTTCCTCGCCCATCTCGAAAGCGCCAAAGATACCCGATTTCTCAAGGAAGTCGTACATACGCTTTGGCAACTTGCCGAGACCGACGGGGTTGGGGGAGTCAATTAGGATGAGACTCTCGACTACCTCTCCCTTTGACACAAGCTGTCGAGCGGCGTCGAATGCTGATACTCCGCCTGCTGACCAACCGGCAAGATGGTAAGGGCCTGAAGGCTGGCGACGACGCACTTCGCTCAAGTAAGACCCTGTGATGTCCTGGAGAGCACAGTTGAACTCATGCGGCTTTGTGAGGTAAGGGCTGTTGAGTCCAATGACTCTCATGTCAGGCGAGATGGACGGAAGAGTGACATAAGATGTTGCTGAGCCAGCACCGTCGGGGAACAAGAAGAGTGTTCGGGAGCAGTGCTTAGTGCCCTGCAAGATCGTAGAGGTTGAGCGAGGAATTTCAGCCACGACAGGCTTGACCTCTTCAACCATATCGTCACCATGGTCGCTAGGGGATGTTGAAGCAGCGCTAGACGCGGAACTCTCTGCCTCAGAGTTTGAGCTGGAGAAGTCTTGGTCGTTGGCTCCGAGGAAGGACTTGAGATCCTGAACAGTTGAGAACTCGTAGAACTGCGCTGCCGGAATGTCCAAGTCGAGTTCCTCTCGGAAGTTGCCCAGAATTGTCAGTGACATAAGTGAATCAACGCCCAGGTCAGCCAAGAGTGTAGAGTCAGTGAGCTGAGACAGGTCGACGCCTATCTCATCAGCAATGATCTCGAGAGCCTTCTGAACAAGACCAGAACTAGACGCGACGGGCGACTCTGTAGGCTCGAGAGGCGATATCGTGCCAACACTATGGTTGGCGGTGGACGGGGGAGTGAGAACGACATGCTTAATAGGCTCGGGAGCAGCCTGCTTAATAGCACCATGCTTTGACTTGGCACTAGACGGCTTGGGAAGAAGCATCTCTAGTACCTTACGAGCGACCTTCTTGAAGGTAACACCGCCACAGATACCAATGATCTTACCATCACGAAGAACATGGACATCGCCACTGTAAGTCGAGTCATCCGAGCCGACAGCTTGCATCTTGACGTAAGTCTGATACTGCACATCGCACTGATAAGGCTCAACCAAGCGCAGAGTCCGCCAGCCATGGTTGATGTAGACATGTTCATCAAGATCCAAGCTATCGCTGCAGTTCATGATGAAGCCGGTGATGTGACCCAGACTGTCGCAGCAGTACGGGTTGAGCGCGAAAGTGTCTTTGCCAGAGGGCATCAAGACCTTGCCAGTTCCTTCGAGGCCTTCACTGTCGAACCAGACCTGTTCGATGCCTTGGAACGCAGATCCGTATTGAACTGAGTTGGAGAAGATCTTGTACAGGAGACCACGGCGCATCATATGCACGGAACCATCACCAGCACCTTTGATAAGCTGCGTGATACCTCGCTGGATGAGGTACGCGTGACTCTGCCAGCTGTCGCGGTGGGTGCTCGGGTTCTCTACCGCTACATCACAGACTGCGTGGAGAGTAGTCTGCTTTCCGCTTGCATTGATGCTGAAGATGCGAACTGAACCGTGCATGGAAGTCCAGTCCATGTCGAGCGATGCTCGGAACAGCTGAGGGCCAGTCTCTCCAACGATGAGAGCCTTTTCGACAGCCATATTGTTGATGGAGGGGAGATTCATCTGTGTGTCGAGCCCGTGGTTCTCGATGAGGTGCTTGGCGAGGGTAAATGCGATGTCTGCGAGGAGAGTCTGTAAATCCCAAAGTCAGTGATGGAATCAATCGAATTACGAAAGAAAGGGGACTGACCGAAGGAGCCATAGTCAAATTGTTGACCCGATGGTTTTGCGCAATGGCCAAGAGAGACGGGTCATGCATATCAGACTCAACAGTGATAGAGCTTCTCTTGTCCCCATGAACCTGCTCAATGACATTATGCACTGAATCACTGAGCCTCAGTGCCCTCGTCTGCACAACTGCACCAACTTGAGCGGTCTCAACAGGAACGTCACCCTTGGTAAGGCACCAGCTGTACTTGTACTGCATCCAGTAGTTCGCAAGCTGCCAACTATACTTGGGAAGCGGGAGAACATTGCGAGAAGACGCAAAGTCATGATGATACTCATCCCAGTTGACAGAAAAGCCAGCAAGGTGTAGAGCGCAAAGGGAATCCGCGAGGGTCTTGAAGTGGTCCTCCTTGCGACGCAGAGAAGCAAGGCATCGAAATTCTTGGCCGACGATTGACTTGACCATTCGCGTGAGGATGGGGTGAGCTCCTATTTCTACGCACATGCCGCTTCGGTCCATGATGCCTTGTGCCTCGGCCATTTTGATAGCACCGAGGAAGTCAACCGTCTCACGACAATGACGTCTGATGTATTGGGGACCGAGGGTGTCACCAGTGAGTAGCGTGCACAAAAGAGGCGAGATGATAGGAAGCTTAGGCTCGTTGAACTTGACCTGAGAAGCCAGTTCTTCGAGGTCATCGAGAATGGGATCGACCTGAGATGAGTGAAAGGCAAACGGAATCTCCAGTTTATGAAGCTTGTAGCCAGCCTGTGTCAACTTCCCGCAGAGAGACTCGATGTCCGTATTGGGACCGCTGAGGACAGTATCTTCTGTACCGTTGACACAAGCAACCTCAACCTTCAAGTCAGATGAGATCCGCTGCCTCAGGTCATCAGCCGCCGCTTTGACAGCGACCATTCCGTGGGTGTAGGCAGTGCACTTCTTTTCAAGGAGTGCTGCTCTGTGTCCACAGAGGAAGATGGTGTCGTTGACGCTGAGAATACCTGCAATCTGGAGAGCAGCATATTCGCCCAGACTGTGTCCAATGACGTACTGGGGAGTGATGCCGAGGCTGATCCAGAAACGGGCGAGTGCGATCTGGATGATGCACGTTCCGAGCTGCACAACAACAGCGGAGAGGTCCTCAACGGGGGTTGTGCCGTGGATGAGTGGAAGGACAGATGGGAGACCCTGAAGAGTTGCGATAGAGTCAAGCTGGTGAATTTCCGATCGGAAGGACGAAAAGCTCTTGTAGTATCCATTGACCATGGCAGTCTCCTGTGCTCCCTGCCCAGTGAAGAGGAATCCGACCTTGGGTGACACAGCGGGAATGCCCTTGACATGCCCAGCGGCGGCAGCACCCTTGAGGAGAGACTTTCTCAAATCGTCAAGACCGTTGGTGACGAATGCAACACGTCGACTGTGGTGCACTCGTCGCGATGTAGTCGTGTACGAAAGCTGAGAAAGAAGCTCACCCTCCGGAGCCCAAGAGTTGGCAATGAAAGCCTCAAGAGCCTTCAAGTTCTCCTCTAAAGCCTTGGTAGACCGCGCCGAAACAGCTACGACATGCTCTGTCCGAGCGTCGCCATCTTGATGCTGTCGAGCTGGATGAACAGCGGGGCCATCCTCAAGCAACAGAGAAGTGTTCCCCCCAGCAGCAGAGAAATTATTCACCAACACTCTGCGCTTCCCACCCTCAGGCCGAGTCCAATCAAGACTATCCTTCAGTGCAATACGCACATCACGATGATCCAAATCCTTAGGAAAGCCCTGGTTGATCTTGGTCTTGATGCCGCAGTGCGGAGGAATCGTGTTCTTCTGCATCATGAGCAATACTTTGATGATGGCAAGAACTCCAGAGGCTGATTCAGCGTGTCCGACATTTGCTTTGACTGAGCCGAGAAATAAGCTCTTATCTCGTGGGCGGCTGTGATCAAAGGCGAATGAGTTGAGAACTGAGCGCATCTCGACTGCATCGCCAGCTTGGGTCCCTGTGCCGTGCATCTCAACGTAGCTGACATCGTGAGGGTGAAGACCAGTCTCGTTGAGGAGTTTCTTGAAGAGATACTCTTGAGCGTCTGCGAGAGGTCGAGTGATGGAGACGGACTCTGCTGAGTGGTTGGTGTGAGCTCCCAGGATGACTCCAAAGATGGGATCACTGTCTGCGATAGCATCTGGAAGGCGCTTGAGGATGAGGGTACCGATTCCGTCAGCTCGGCAGTAACCGTCTGCTCCGTCATCAAAAGCCTTGCAGTTGCCTGTACGGGAAAGGAAGTGCCCGCGATCGAGGCCTGCAAAGTTATCCGGGTTCGTCATGACGTTTGTACCACCAGCAATCGCAGTATCGCAATCTCTATTCTTCAACGACGTAATCGCAAGATTGATAGCAGCGAGACTGGAAGAGCAAGCAGTGTCAACAGCGATACTCGGGCCCGTAAACTTAAAGAAGTAGTTCACTCTGCCGGGGATAAATGCACGGTTCGCTCCAGGAATGTAGTAAGTATCAACATCCTGCGAGGAGTTCACCTCACCCCAATCGTTACTCGTAGTACCGTAGTAAACGCCCACGCGGTTCCGCTGCGTTGAGGGAGTTCGGTCAGGTACTACTCCAGCCATCTCGAGAGCTTCGTAGGCTGTGAGGAGGGCAAGGCGCTGTGCTGGATCGGTCTGCATGGCTTCCTTGGGCGACATGTGGAAGAATTGAGTGTCGAAGTAGCCTGCCGACTTTAACCAGCAGCCATACTGGACTTGGCTGGTGTTCTTGCGCTGGCCAGTAGGATCGTAGTGGTCACGGGCGAAGCGCTCTTCGGGGACTGGTTTGTGGACGTCAAGGCCGCGGATGAGAAGATCCCAGAACTCATTGAGGTTATCGGCTTCGGGGAATCGCCCGCTGAAGCCGATGATGGCGATCTTGTTCTCGTCGCCGGGAGCAACTTGGGGCTTTGTGCGATCTTTGGCCAGGCTCTCCAGGGTTGGTCCAATACCTGTTGTGGTTCCTCGCTTGGCTAGCCAGTCAGCGAGACTGCAAACAGTGGTTTGCGCATTGATCGGTATCAAGGTAGCTTCGGTACCAGAAATGGTTTCGAGTAGAGCGTCGGTTACGAGGTCCATTCGGATTTGCTGGGAAAGAGCGCTGCTCAAAACTTCATTGAGGAGGGCTCCCAAAGACAACTGATCTAAACGAGCTCCTGAGGCGCATGAGATAATGGGGATGAGCATCTTGTTCTCAAGGAATCCAACGTCTTCGAGGATTGACTCGAGTGCATCTTCGAGGCTGGACTCTGAGTATGCTGAAGAGTTATGGTAGGGACCATAGATGGGAGCCGGATACAACCTCTTCCCAGAGAAATAATCACAAGCTTTCAATGATTCAAGGACAGAAGGGGGACCGCTGATTGTTGTGAAACCAGGACCGATGGCGCTGATGTAGGGACGTGTGCTACATGTAAGATTCTGAGAACATAAATGAGCTTCACTCGAATTTCCAATACTGGAGCTCTCAAACTTACCTTCTCCTTGGAAAATTCTTGTAAAGCTTCTGAAACAAGGTCTTCCTGATTCGAAGACAGAATCATAGACCAGCTTGAAGGTGTCGAGTAGCCAAGGTTCTCGGCTCTCCTGCGAACGTGCATTCCCAGTCGGAAAGCGACAGTGGCAGCCTCAACGCCTAGTCTTAAGATATCGAAAACATCTTTGGCGCAGCTCACAGCCGCAGCTGCAATACTACCGGTACAAATACCAAGGAGAAAGGATGGAGAGGCTGATGGATGTTGCTTATCCGAACGGGCCAAATAGCTTCAATTCAGTCAGCAAACCCAAGCCTTGTACATTCTCATCTGACTTACTCAATGTAGTATCCAATCTCATAAATGCAAACAAAAGCACTATCCAGCGCCGCATGAGGTTCACTCCTCCGAACGCCCTCCAAGAGTAAACTCAAGCTCTCAGCTTCAGGAATCGATTTCCTCTCCAAAGACGAGAGTGAAACAATCTCGCGTCGCACCGCCAAAAACGCCTCGCCAAGAAAAGAAGTCAAAAGCGCATTATCTTTCACGCGTACAAGAGCTTGCAGTTTGTCAAGAACGGGAGTGCTTTGATCGCCAAAGACATACACATCTGCTGAGGACGCCATCGTGAAGAATGAATGGCAAAAGAATCGCTGTTGAAAGCAGTAACAAAATGTGTGATGTTCGTTGTCTTGGCTATTTTCTTGCCAAGATGCATCTGGCTTATACTGTAGAGGTTTGAAACGTGGATGATCCTTTTTGGTCATTCGTAAGGGCTTGGTTGACAGGCTAGTCAGTGTTGGGTCCGCGCTTTTGCGAAAATGTCCGTAGTGGCTTGCATGGGTGGGCAGTATAGTCTAGCGGCTACTTACGCCACGCAGGATCAGATTAGAGATGAAGCTCCGAAGAGGTCCGAATTCTTATCTGACAGGGGAAGCTGAAACGGGCAAGGTGGCGTAGTAGGTGCCGTGAACCGAGGACGAATGGAGGCAAGTGAAGGATCAAGGAGGTGAGGCGCTAATGTCTGAAAGCCAACTGGGCGTAGACGTGAATGGTGACTGGAATCTCGGCAGTTGCATGGGCTTCATTACTGTAGCAATCTGATACTCTGTGGTTCTAGGCTCAAGGTTTGGATTTGATCTAGGTACATGAAGCAGAATTCCCCGACTGAGTCGGACGACCACGTCCAAGTCTCCAACGGATTATGTAGCTGAACTTGTAACTCAACCGGTTATGTAGACTTCAACGAGTTAGATGCTTCTACTAGATGATCATCATTTCCCTCCTTCACGAAATGAGCGAGTAGTCTATTGAGCAAAAGTTGTCTTGGAATTGATAGCAAGTAATACTATCGAAACACTATTCTAAGAACCAACCTCAACGACCCCAGTTGCTGCCTGCACCGGGTTCCGAAGTCCCACAAACTCATTCCGCTGCTCAGTCTCCTTCATACTCACAACCTTCTTACTCTCCTTCTCCTCCGCCTCCTTAACCTCCTTCGCCACCTTCTGACGTCTCGCCATCTCCGCCCTCGCTTCATCAACAGCCTTGTTATAAAGATGTCCTCTAGCCGTAAGCTCAACATGCTCCAGATACGGCGCAGCAGAAAGTGCCATAAACGCACGCAAAAGCCAGTCTTGGTTACTCAGCTTCAACATGTCCTTGACAAGAGTAGTTGCAGGCCCAGGCGTGCACAACAGCGCCTTGCCAACCATTTGAGATCTCTCCAGGGCTGTAGTAGCGGGCTGTGCGCGCTCTTGAGCATAGCTCGCGAGTATGGACTTGACTACCTCACTAGATAGCTTCTCGCCAGGTTGAAATGCCTTCCGCGCTGCCATGAGCTTGTTGGCCAAGACGGCGCAGGATTCTATGGCTTGGTTGGCGCCTTGTCCACCCGCCGGTGTAGTCTTGCAAGCTGCGTCGCCAACAATAACAGCGCGATCTGTGTGCCATCCCTTCGCGACACCTTCTTCAACGCCAATCTTTACGGCTACTACACGGTTCTTGTAGATCTCTCCAAACTTGAGCTTTGGAGTGACTTGTGTATGAGCAACGCTTAGGCAGAGAGCCTCGGCTTCAGCTTCAGTGTATCGTGGGGCCTGAGACAGCGGGACGTTTTGGTTGAGATTCTCAAAGACGAACCAGAATACAATACCGTCTTTACCTGTAAATCCGATGACTGTTTGGTTCTCTCGGTAGACGGCGAAGCGTTCCCCTGGGGCGATGCCTTGGGTGGGCGCTGACATGCCGTAGACAGTGGAGCAGGCAACGCTGATGTCTGGGCATCAGTGAGTGGAAAGCTCCCAATAGCCAAGTAGATTCAGAACTCACAGTCATCTGCAGTCAATGGCTCAGGCAGCTTTGAGTCGATGTGTGTGCGTACAGCGCTTCGCACGCCATCGGCACCAACAACGATGTCTGCCGTAAGAGACAAGCCATCAGTCGTTTTCACAGTGACATGGTGATCGCTCTCCTCGATTGATTCAACGCGCGCTGAAGTCTTGACACATTCTGTACGCTGAATGTGACGAACCATGATGGGCAACAGCTTGCGGCGCTCAATAAAGGCAACGGGATATCCGATCCTGACATGCACCCTATTAGTCAACAGTCAGAAAATAGAATTAGATTGTACTAACTTCTCACGATATTGACCCATCGCGTCAGAGTCATTCATCAAATTCCCTTCGCTGTCATAAGAGAACCACTTCTCAAGTGGAATAGTAGCATCCTCGATATCCTCCACGAGACCAAGCTGATCAAGGATACGCAGTCCATTTGGCTGCAAACCTATGCCAGCGCCTCGATCGGACTCAAGAGTATCACGGCCCTCGAGAAGGAAATAGCTGATGCCGAGTTTCTCAAACATCAGCGCGAGAGTGACTCCAGCGATTCCTCCTCCGGCGATGATAACCTCATAATGCTGGTTTGATTCACCCATGGCGATAGTGAGATGGAGTAAAATATTGTTAGAATTACAATTGCCTCGGTTTACGAGCGTTAAGAAAAGATAGAGTGTCCTTTCGGGTGATGTTGTTTATTTGAGTAAGCAGCGCCTCACTAATGTAGCTTATACATAAGCCGGCCGAAGATATCCGAATTTTAAAAGTCGCCTCATCCACGCATAGTGAAACACGCAGAAATCGGAGGACTTCGGACTTCCTAAACAGGTAGGACACTGAACCATCACAGCTTCTACCAAAACAGTTGTATTCAAATGGCACCACTTTATAGACCTGATAAGCCTCTATGATTTCCATCTTCTCAGCATCATCTTATCAACAGCAATTCAACATTATCTTCCTTGTCTTGACATTTACCAATTTCATCGTCCAACATGGTTTCAAACGGCATTTTTAACGGTACCAATGGTACTAACGGCACTACTACCAATGGCGTCAATGGGCATGCTGCTCCGTCACCCCTGGAGGTCTTAGTCCAAGATCTCAACAAGAACGCCACCACGCTGAACGGGTACCTCCGCGGCAACAAACTTCCCGAGCCTAGCTTCGAGCGGGATGCACCAATCATCAACTTATCTCCTGATGCTCCCGAAGAAGCACAGGTTGCTAAGGAGAAGGTTCTTGACAGTGCGTTGCAAATCTTCCAGCTCGTCTCTGGCCCTGGCGAGTACTTGCAAAATGTCATCACAGGTGTAAGTACTTCCCGATGCACATTCTCAATAACTTTGAATAACCTTGTGTAGTATCATTACATGGAAATCCTTCGATGGATGAGCCACTTCAAGATCTTCGAGCTTGTTCCCTTGGAGGGCAAGATCTCGTACACAGAACTGGCCTCCAAGGCTGGTGTAGCTGAATTACGACTCAAGACTCTCGCCCGCATGGGCATGACGAACCATCTCTTTGCCGAGCCTGAGCCCGGCTTCATCGCACACTCAGCTACCTCAGCTGCTTTGCTGACCAACACTAGATTCTCTGATCAGAGAGTCTGGATGACAAGCATCATTGCTCCAGTCATTGCGTCTATGGTCACTGCGCATGAGAGATGGCCTGATAGCACAGCTCCCAACAAGGCCGCTTTCAATGCTGCGTTCAACACTGACCTTCGCATGTATGAATACATTGCCAAGCAGCCTGATGTGTACAAGCTCTTTGGTCGTGTCATGGATGCCATTGCGACCAGCCCCAAGAGTGACTTGAAGCATCTCGTTAGTGGCTTTGACTGGGCTGGACTCGGCAAGGCCAATGTTGTCGATGTAAGTCTGCCCCTCGCCCATCAAACTACAGTAGCTAACGTAGCTCGTGAAGATTGGAGGCAACATCGGACACAGCTGTGTTAAGCTCGCCGAGGCCTTCCCCGATCTCACCTTTATCATCCAAGACATCCCCCACGTCGTCGAAGAAGGCGCCAAAGTCATCAAGGAGAACAATGAGGCCAGTATCGCCAACCGCATCCAATTCCAAGAATACGACTTCTTCCAGAAGCAACCAGTCGTCGGCGCCGACATCTACCTCTTACGACAAATCTTTCACAACTGGGACTTTGAGAACTCTGTCAAGATCCTCAAGAACACTGTTGAGTCTATGGGTCAGAACTCTCACGTGTTGATCATGGACTTTGTAGTGCCTGAGCCTGGCACCGTCTCGTCAGTGAATGAGCGTGTTCTGCGATCTCGTGATGTGGGCATGATGCAGCTGTTTAATTCGCTTGAGCGAGATCTTGAGGGCTGGAAGGCGATCTTGGAGGCGGTGGACTCGAGACTTAAGATTAATGCTGTCAATACGCCTTATGGTAGCTTCATGTCGGTGATTGACGTTGTTCTAGGGTAGGGGGTTCATAAATTTGGTGGTACAGCTTTAGTTGTTTGATCAAGATTAAAAACACGATATACTTGATCTAATTCATTCCATTGTTACATGCTTTCTATCTGTTTAATTCAATCTGCTTATTTGTGTCGAGGATTTTGTGTGGAATTATCGCGAGCAACAGCGTCAACGCTATTCAATCAAGGCAGCTCAACGAGCCAAAAATGTCATAGCTTCTGCCCATCTCGACTGAGCCAGAAAGAATCGCGCTATCTTAGCACCTATCGTCTGCATTAGTATCTGTGCACTAAAAACCTTGAGTTTATTATCATCTGGACTTAATTGACTGCCAGATTGGCAGATGGTTGCAGGAACTGGCGTTTGGTGACAATCAGGGATTACCATGTTCAGATGCTCCAACCGCCAAGATGGAGTGTTGCCAAATTTGGACATGACACATTCCAAGGGCTGACTAGAGCGAACCAATCGTGGGTCGTGCTTATGCGATTATGCGAGATGGCGAGACTCCACACCCTCGTCCTCGGGCTGGTTATCCGAGACATGAGCGACCCAACGATCGCTGAGGATGACGCTGAAGTTCGGAAATCTCAGCAATTACAGGCGGACATCTTCGGACCTTGGATGTGAGTACATAAACGCTGATACGTCAACACACTCTGTCTCGCCGAAACAAGCCTCAGCTGCCCTACCATCCATTTTACATACTGTATACCACCTTGACTGACACCCTCCCTCCATCCCTGCTTATCTCACTCACTCACTCACTACCATGCCATCTCCACATTTCTCCAGAGTCCTCGTCTTTGGTGCCACAGGCGAAGTCGGCTCCGCCGTCGCACTCGAAGCCCACGCTCTAGGAGCCCACGTCTCCATCGCCCTACGCGACACAACCAAGCACAACGAGTGGATATCCCCCTCCCAAGAACACGCCGCAGACCTGCAGCGCATCAGTGCCGACCTAACCGATCTCGACTCCGTCAAGCGGGCCGTGCATGACACAGGCGCCCAGGCAGCCTTCATCTACGCCGTGCGCTCCAAGGACACGTTGTGTGGTGCCATCACGGCCCTGCGCGACGCTGGCATCCAGTATGTCGTGTTCCTCTCGACGAGTCAGGTCAGGACCGCGGGCAGCACCAAGGGTGACATTCGATCTATCAAGCCTGACCACTTCATCCCGTGGCAGCATGCGCAGGTTGAGATTGCGCTCGAGGAGCTCGAGGTGCCACATGCAGCGGTACGGGCCGGCTTCTTTGCGAGCAACCCGCTAAGAATTTACCTTGATCGATCTTCGGAGCCTAAACAAGTCAACTTGCTAGCTCCAGAAGTGCCGCACGATCCAATTGATCCCAAGGATATTGGGCGTGCGGCTGCTGCCGTGCTAGTCAACCCGCGCCTGTACGCGAGTGGCTATCAGGGAGAGCCCAAGAAGGACGTCGTTTATCTAAGCGGACCAGCGTTGCTCTCACAGACTGAGCAGTGGGAGATCATCAACCGAGAACTTGTCGCTGCTGGCAAGCCTGAGGTCAAGGTTAATCACATAACAGTCGAGCAGTACCTTGAGAATCTGGCCAAGCTCCATGTTCCTGATGTTGTAGCCAAGTCTCTTGCCAAGTCTATGGTGGAGACGAGGGCACTGTATGCTCCAGAGGACTATGAGAAGTCGCGGGGTAATGTTGAGCTCTTGACGGGCCGTAAGGCTACAGCATTTGATGAATTTGTCAAGGGAGAGATACCAAGGTACTTTGACTAAATAAGTTCACACGGTCTGAGCATTGAATGTATTTCAAGATAGAGATGTCATCTTTATTTCATCTAGAATAGCACTTGCACTCAACTAAATAGACACCTCATTTATGCTACTATTCTGCAGTAGCCTTTTTATGGAGGAATTGTTATTTGTGATTTAAACCCGAGAAATGTGGCCTTGGTCTCCACTAGATGATCCGATCAACTGAATCTCGATGGCCCAAGATCAAAGCCCGCCAGAGATGAAGCCCCATGTTCAGCATCTACCCACGGCCATTCCGGGATCATATCCATGAAAGGGCCTAGAGTTTCCGTACCAAGCACCCTCTGTAGAGCATCCGACTGACCACTACTACCAAGCGGCACTGCTTCCAACCCAGGCAACGATGCATCAGACGCCGACATGGAGGCTGGTGTTTGCTGCAACGGCCCATACCAGCTATTAGAGTACGCTGGTGTTGAATACTGCGAGAAAAGCCCCGGCGAAGGAGAGTATAGAACTGGATCACGCCTTTGAACTTTACGGCCGGCGTTCGACGACCGCCCAGGAGTAGTTTGCTGCATCTCTTTGACGTAGCGGGCTTTAGCCATGAGCCTTTTTATGGGTCTCCATAAAGCAAGACGAGTCTCATCCTGTCTGCTCTCGTCGACCTTCCATCCCTCATATACTGTTGTCACACAGTCCCATGCCTGCTCACATTGCAGTGATTGGGGCCGAGCGCAAAGCTCAGAGAGAACAAATGCCATGGCACCCCATTGGATATGAGTCTTTGAGTACCATGTGAACTGTATGATCTCTTTGCTTGTGAGAAGCATGCCCGATACTTCTAGTATCTTGATTGAAGTCTGGAAGAGCTCATCGCGCACTTTGTTCTCTAGCTGGCCTGCGGTGTTGGGAGTGGGAGGGAATTGGTTGCTTTTGTTGCTGCCATCGACATCCTTTTCTCGTGATACTACCGAGTACTGGGTAATAAGCCAGAATCGTCCAAGGATGATTTGTGCCACCGCTGAAGACAGAAGTTGGAATGGGACGGACGGATCGCAGATGGGTAGATATTTATCCCGCAACCGACTTTCCAATTCTTGAGCCAGAGTCTTGGGAGAATCAGGGGTGTCATCCACCCTTGGGGTACCTCCATCGTCTGATGCTTTCTTCTGCTTGTGTCTCATGCGGCCCAGCTTCAGACCTGTCTGTATAGCCTCACACCTGATCAGCGTGAGCGTCATATCAGTCGCATGGTCCCATCTTTCAGCTGGAGGCTCCACCATCTCAGGTGACAAGTCAACATCATTGATATGCAGCGGAGGTTTGGTATCTGTGATAAAGCCCTGTGCAATAGGCTCATTGCAGTGATATTCTGATGAGCGACTATCAATGATGCAGATCTGCCACCACAACCGGCGGCGCAGCTCAGTCTCGAAGGGCTTTAATCCGAAAATGGTGCCATCGCGATGGAGACCCATGGTCCTTGCGATATGGAAGACCAGCGATGTGAGTGCCCATGCAGCACGCGAGTCATCTTCATTTGGAAGAGCAGACAAGAAAAGCACTGCGGCCTGCAACATGGTCATACTCTGAGTGCTGAGGAGGTTGCCTTGGGCCAGAGCCTGTTCAACTGCAAACCGATATCTTTCCAAGGCAGCTTCACGAGTCTCGTCCACAATATTCAGACATTGCTCGGGATTGAGACTGATGACCGCTGAGTAATGAATAGTGAACAGCAGGGCCTCGGTATGCTTGTCGACTGTGCCAAGAGAAGCGATGGCATCCCAGTAGATCCTCGTCAAGGTCGGCATGTGAAATATGCGGACGAGCGGCGCGACGTTCTCACTGAACGCGGCAAAGAGCGTGACGGCTTGTTGTAGGGATGGATGGTAATGATAGAGTGGTGAGGCAATTGCGCGATAGCCAAAGATGGCGGCATTGAGTCCTAGTTGGGGAGATGATGGCGAAGTAGCGGCGGTGGTGGCCGATGAAGAGATTGACGGCTCGTAGCCAGCGTCTTCACTAGCAGGTTCAAAAAGAAGATCACGCAGCTCCTCGACCTACGGATAATGTCAGTCGTGAGAAAGGATATCAAAGAATAATGGTGATACATACCTCATTTGATAAAGTGACCCATAATGCGTTGTTCACATAGTAGCTCTTTGACTCATCGACTTTGAGACGACTAAAGTCCTGCTCAAATGAATGACCATCGCTGTCTTGCGTAGTCTGTGGGGTATCCTGGTTCTCTCTGGCTGTGTAATTGTTAGATACAATCTGTAGTGAATGAGTGCAAGGCTGCCTTTCACTTACCAGCAGCACCAAACTGTCCAATGATGCTCTCCAGGCGGGATAAACGCTCAGATAGTTGGGGCGCAAGGCTACGTTTCGGCCGCTTGGGTGCTCTGCCTCGACCGGGAGGGTAGATGCAATTGACTTCAGATCTGATGCAATTAGAGCATTGAGGAAATTGACGGTCGCATTTGACTCTGCGTTGGCGACAGTGGATGCAGGTCCGCACTTGGACGTGCGATTGAGCCAAACCTGGCATGGAGAGACTGCTCAAAGTAGGGTCCATCTCGCTGTAACTGACGAGAGCTGTCAAAGTGATTACCCTAGAGGACTTGGGACTTGCGTGTCTTGTCAATCTCAATTACAGACTTCACAGACGTTGAGAGAGGCCGCGTAGAACGTCGCAGAGGACTCAAGATCGGGCGAACGAGGCAGCGGACAATTGTGCGAGACGATGCCCCGCAGATCGACTCTAGTGCTGCTATTGGCCCGGCAGTCGCATAACTTATGCGAGGTGCGCGAGTGAGCGAGACAGCGAAAACACTGACGAAATTGGCCACTACGAGCATCAAGAGAAAACACATGAGACTAGCGCTGAGAGAAAACATGATAAAGGCCTGTAAAGAAATCCGCAAAAGGATTCTCTCCCACAGAAACTCACTGATACAAGGAGTACTTTTGCCTTATCTTGCCGCCTCACACACAGTACAGTACATGCTCTGATCTAGACGTGCATCCCATACCCATACCCCGCCAAATCACGGCGAGACAGGCTCCACTGCATGATCTGACAGCGCCAAAAAGAAAAATGAACCAAGAAGAGTCCAACATGGGTAAGGAGGAGGAAAAACAAGCTCCATCAGGCGACGTGGTCGACTTTGAGGGCGACTCCGACACCCTCAACCCGCAGAACTGGCCCATGGGGAAAAAGGTGTATACGACAGCCCTGTGGGCCCTGACTACGTGCTGGATCACCTTCGCCTCCGCCATCTACTCGGCCGGCACAGCAGAGATTAGCCAGGAGTTCCATGTGTCATACGAGGTAGCCAATGCGGGCACCAGTCTGCTCATTTTCGGCTTCGCTCTGGGACCCATGCTCTGGGCGCCTCTCTGTGAGGTCTACGGCCGGAAATGGCCTGCTCTCGCTGTAAGGCCCCATTACTGCTGTTACCGTTGCTTACAGCACCCCGCTAACTCGTAGTTCCCTAGCCCTATTTCATTAGCGCTGCCTTCGCCTTCGGCACTGCGACCGCCAAGGATATCCAGACAATCCTAATAACAAGGTTCTTCGCTGGCGTCTTCGGCAGCTCCCCCATCTCCATCACAGGCGGTTCCATCGTCGACATCTGGACCCCACGCCAGCGGGGCACACCAATGGTCTGCTACGGCATCACCATCGCTGCGGCGCCGACCCTGGGACCTATCATCGGCGGCGCCTTCATCGCGAGCGGCTGCGGCTGGCGCTGGACAGAGTACCTGACCGGCATCGTCATGATGGTCCAGTTCGTCCTAGACGCCTTCTGGCTAGATGAAAGCCACGCTGACGTGCTTCTCACCCGGAAAGCAAGCCGCCTCCGTCGGTCTACGGGGAATTTCAGTCTCCACGCTAAGGTATGTGAGATCTTCCATCCCTCCCAGGGCCACGCACGCACGCACCATACAGTAATCTTCCCGCTTATGGTGCGGGTGCGCTGCGTCTTCCGTGGCTGATATCTTGGCTGAAACAATACAAAAAATACAGTGGGAGGAGACTAGCCCAACGTTCAAGAGTCTACTGAGTACCTACCTTGTCCGACCGTTTCAGATGCTTCTGGATCCAATCTGCCTCTTGCTTACGATCTATACCTCTTTCGTCTATGGTAAGCGCTACAAATATCCCCAGCCAGGATTCAACGTTACGTGCTGTAGTATTATTATTACCTTCCCAAACGCTGCTGACTCATGGGGACTTTTTCCAGCCATCCTTTACGCGAGCTTGGACAGTTTTGCGCTTGAATACGGCCGATTCCGAGGATGGGGCCCCGTTGTGAGCCAGCTTCCCTTTCTGTCGCTCTTAATTGGGTGTCTGTTTGCCGCGGCGGCCAACATCTTCAACAACATCTATTACGGAAAGAAGCTCGTCGCGAACCACTACAAGCCTGTTCCTGAAGCGAGACTTCCACCAATGATGGTGGGCGGCTTCGCTTTCTCTGCAGGTCTTTTCCTTTTTGGCTGTAAGTCGCCATATTTTCATTCTCGCTAGCGGAACCGCCCCGAACCTACATGGAATTGTGGAGATCTCTTGCATAGACGACTGACCCGTTATTCTCATCCTTCAGGGACCTCGGTCGAGCACGTCTCTAGCCCATGGCCATCCATCATTGGCGTCTTCCTCACAGGGGTTGGCTTCACCACCATCTTCCAATCGTCCCTCCAGTATCTCGTCGATACTTTCACCCGCTACAGTGCTAGCGCTATTGCGGCTAACACTTTTGTCCGATCCATGGCTGCAGGTGCTTTCCCCCTCTTTGTCTGGCCCATGTATGAAAAGATCGGCATCGATTGGGGGAGCACTATCTTTGCCTGCATTAGCGTGCTTCTGCTGCCAGCTCCCTTCCTCTTTTTCAAATGGGGTTATCGGATCAGGGCCCGTGGCGAATTCAGTAAGCTCTCGACCTATTAGGGCTGTTGAGGTTAGACAAGCAGCCCTGTCCTGGCTGTTTTGATCAACATGCATATTCCAATCGCGGAACCGAGGACATGGTGAGCTGATATCCCGGGTGTTGTCTATTTCGTCATTTTTGAGACACCGACATGCATGAAATGGTCAAGGATGCGGGTTTAACAGGTGTCATGAATATCCAACGCCACTCATTGCTTGAGACCTCCCCTCTTTCAGTACCCTTCTTTAGAGATAAACAACATCACCAGATTGAGTTAGAATAGATTCCTTGTAATTCCCACTTAATAATACTCCCTCTACCCATCGGCAAACATTCTCTCCAACCTGATGCTACCGTACCATGACGCTGACTCGCTGCCAAACACGTGCTCCCCGATGATAACATATCGCATTACGTGTTCTGATCCTGAATACGATATACCCTGTTTATCGTACTTTCAACCGCACTGACCAACCTGCCATCTCAAGCCTAGCCGAAACCTTAAGCGTACAGATTGGTTGCATCCAGTATAAGCAGAAGCTGAAGCTGCATATACGCGGCGTGTCAGAAATCGAACCGAACGCTTAGCAAGAAAAACCACTCAGCAACTGCGGCATGGATGCTGACTAGTGGCGCAGTGGTGAGATACGCAAGGCGACGGCAACTCGGCAGTGGAAAGGATGACACCCCAGCTCCGGTACGCTGCCTGGGCGGATGTAATCTGATTATAAGACTCGCAAGCCTTAGTTGGGGCCAATGTCCCGATTCATCTGATCTGCTGCCTCGGTACAGTATCGAGTCAGCCAAACTGCACTGGCTCCCCAATCCCAACGCCTTGGCAAAATACCTTGACTCTCACCAAGGACATACACGCCCTTATCTCTACTGCCTAGTCACTAGGTCAACCCTGTCTACTCATCCCCCAGACCAAAAAACACCATGCCTCCATATAACTTCCCCTCCGTACGAGCTTCATGTGATCGCTGTCGATTCCACAAGCTCAAATGCATCGTCAATGCAGAAGACAAATCCGTCCAGCAAAAGTGCGCCCGCTGTATCAGGGCAAAGGTTGAGTGCGTGTATAGCCAAAGAGCCCGCCCAAAGCGCCAGAAGAACCTCGAGTCAGAGGGCAGCTCTGGTGAAGGAGAAATGGGGCCTCTGACTCCACCAACTGGCTCTGGTGAAGAAGTGAGCTTTGACTCGTCTTATACAGCTTCACCAGATATTTGGGCTATGCTCAACACTTCGGACTTTGGAGTCGGACTGGATGAGTCGACTTTGACATTTGGCAGCTTCGCACAGACGCCGTCAGGCGTAGCATCTGCGAGCGCCAGTGGGCTGCATGTTGGTTCCATGCTCGACGTAGTACCGAACCAGATTCTTGGTAACGGACTTGTCACGGAGCCCACTACACCCAAATTCGAACAAAACACCGCCTTAGACACATCTGCGAGAATCACGCCCTTCATGCACGATTGCACGCAGTCCCAGACCAACGGGACCATCGCTATTGACGGGGCTTCGCCAATCACTCGTCTGTCAAATCTCATGGCCGATATTTACCGGACGTTGGCTATTCTCACAGGCACTTCACATGCCAACAAATATCCCAGCTTCAACTTTTGCGAATATCCTATTGGTACCGTTCTGCATCTTGCTCGGACTCTGGTAGAGATCATTCCTCAAGTCACAAGCTCATTTCACACCGCCTCAGCATTTACCCAAGACATGACTGGAGTATCAAGACGCGACTCAATATCCTCAGTTTCTCCATACAACAGCTACAGCTACTACGCAGATCTCCAATCCATCACACCCCCATCATCCACAGCATCACACAGTCTCAAAGACTCCATGGACGCACCCACAAAAATGCTCGCAATGAGCTGCTACTCCTCCCTGCGCCGCCTATACTGCCTAGTCCTGACTCATTTCGAGACCTACCTGCGAATGACACTCCCCGCCTTCACCAGCGAACTTCTGTCGCACAATGCAGCGGGGGTCAAGACGCTGCAGCTCGGTGAGCTGCCTCTTACGGACGAGGTGTGCAGCAGGATTGGCACGGCGGTCAAGTTGATGCTGGATACTCTCCGCTCCGCGGAGGATATGCTCGGCCTTTCTGATTATGCGAGCACTACGCGAAGATGCCGGAAAGCGGATCCATGCGGGTGTCCGTTCTCGGCAGGGTCGACGGAGAGGGGTCAGGATGTAACGCCGTTGGCGTATGAGGAGATTTCAGAGGTATTTAAAGACAGTGCCATGATGGGGTATCAAGGTACGCACATGGATAATTTGGCGAGTAAAGTCGAGTCTGTTAAGACAATGTTGAAGGATAGAATAGACCTCCGCATATGAGTTCTTAGACTTTATACATTTGTAGACCATTTAACTTTTCCTCACATTGTGTAATCCAAAAACACAGTTTGATCATGTTGATTTGAGCTATAACTAACTATAAGTCGAAGTATAAGATGGCCCAGTAAAGAAAAGCTCAAAACGCCAAAGCCCCTCAATTGTATATGCATTGAATCTCGGCGACAAATACTCTCTGTGGAGCGCGCAACGATCTGTCTGTAAAAGTGTCTTATCATAAGACAAGTACATAGTATTCCTGGTCTTCACTCGTCTGACCCTCTGTTTACTACTTACCACCACCATTGTAAGCAACACGCTGAGGACTGTCAAAAGCGTACTCAACACCACTGGTATCAGCAGCACTAATGATGCGCTTTGTCACAGCGGGAGATCCCCGAAGTCCTTCCTTCGCCATGAAATACGCTGCGAGGCCAGCAACATGCGGCGCAGCCATACTTGTGCCTGACTTGTAGACACTGCTAGAGTCGCTCAGATGACCCGCGCTGAGTATATCGCTACCAGGCGCAAATACATCTACCACCTTACCATAGTTTGACCACAAGGTACGATAACTAGCAGAATCAATAGCGCCGACAGTAATGGCCGATGGAGCGGAAGCAGGTGAGTAGTTGGCTGCATCACTCCCATCATTGCCAGCTGCCACCACTATAGTGATTCCGAGATCAGTGGCAGCTTTGACAGCATCATTGCCGATCTTGGTGTAGGGGCCGCCTAGAGAAGCATTGATAATACTCTTCTTGGTGATGCCGCGGGACTTGGCGTGGTTGACAGCCCACTGGAGGCCCTGCAGGATATTGGACATGGTGCCAACACCGTCCTTGTCAATGACCTTGACAGCATACATGGTGCAGCCTTTAGCTACGCCGTAGGTCTTGCCACCCACAATGCCAGCGACATGTGTCCCGTGGCCATACTCGTCTGTATTACGAGAGCCGGCAATGAAGTTGGCTCCCCACAGAGCACGACCCCCAAACTCTTTGTGTGTAGTTCGGATGCCTGAGTCGAGGATATAAACGGTTGATCCAGAGCCAGCTGTCGCATCGTAATTATAGCGAGCGTCTACACCCTTCTCAGAATAGAGCTGTGAGATACGAGCAAGACCCCAAGGAGCGGATGCCTGGCTAGTAAATCCGCGTTTCGTGATCAGGCTGGAGCTGGGCGCTGCAACGGCAGAGACGTTCACAATGGTATCCTGCTCGATGTAATCTACCTATATTTTTTGTTAACACCTAGATCACTCATTTGACGGTTAGGACGGCTTACCAGATCCGAGTCAATGACTTCCTGAAGCTCAGACGAGGGAATCTCAGCGACATAGCCTTTGAATCCATCCAGGTCGATATTTTTCACAATACCCTCCTTTCCCTTACTTTTAGCCTTCTTATCAATGACCTCTTCGTGCTTCTTCTTGCTGCTAGAGGATGCCTTTGATTTGTATTTGATGATGTAACTATTTGGGACGACAAGTTCGGGTTCGACATTGGCGTTCTGCACTTTTACCTGGGCAAGGGTGAACCCAACAAGTTCGGCAAGAAGGAACAAATAGATAACATGCTTCATGATTATAGTTGTTGAAGACGTTCAGGAAGAAATAGAGGAGTAAGGGTCTATACTGCGTTGTGTGTTGTGACGCTTCTGATTCCTCAAAGAGCATTGCAGCGATCCTTTTATATAGCATCTACATCCCCTAATTAATTAAGATATTCCCCTATTATAGCTAACTGCTAAATCCACAGAGACCAAGCACAACAGTCTTGGTAATCTAGACTATGAAAATAGCAGTGTCTTACCGAAAACAGCATTTGGCTTTGCGCCCCAATATCCTAATCTAGATCTACGGCCAATGGCGTTCCCGGACCTTTGGCATGCTGTAAGGCTAGACATGTCTCCAAGCCATGATCTACAACCTTGAGAACTAAACCAGATTTCTGGTTGCCGAGTGGCTGAAGAATAAGGTTTGAATTCCAGCTGTCTGGGGTGCTGGCTTGTCAAAGTCAACACCATTGGCCACGAAATGTAGATCATCAAGTCCAGTTCCTGATTCCGGTTCTCAGCCTTAAATCCAGGCCCAGGAGGCAGGGACGAGATTCCTCACCGAGAAGTCTAATCAGGGTCAGGGACCGTTTCATTGTGTTACTATCAGGATCATGTTGATTCCCATGATATTGTAACTTTGTAGAGGAGATGCGGATGCTGTAATTCTGTGTAAGAGCTCTTCTATTGTAAGTACTGTGGCAACAATATGTGCTTTAACGACCTAACTGTTATATAAGGCTATGCGTACTTAGCTATGAGTCAACCCCAGTCTTAGTTTAAACCACTTTCTTCCCTGCCTGACAGCGCCTTTTCTCCGCCCACTCTCTATTAATCCCCTTATAATCCTGGATCGTATATCCTGAAAACACTTCCTGTGTCGAACTCTGTTTTCTGTGACTGCAAACACCAACATCTTGAAGTAACATGTCTGCATACGGGACAGTATCGTACACGAACTCAGGATACCACGCTGAGAATCCACAAGGGTAGCGCAATCTGCCGTAACAGCTTGATAGCGCTGTCTCCTTGTAAACTCTGTCCTTGTCGATATCGATCATGTTGTTGAGATAGGCGTATGCCCAGAGAGCTTGCGTTTCGGCGATGATGATGTTAGCTGTGCTGTGGACCATCTTGATGAAGACAATGGATTTGTCAGATCGCGATGTTAGACCCGGCGGTGCCATGCCGCGATATAAGCGGTACGGTGAGACCTTTTGCTTGTAAGGTATGACATTCTTAGGTGGGCGAGATAGGTATGGAAACCTTTGAAGGATTTCATGTTCCGCTTCTTTGTCAAGATGAGTCCAGAAGGCTTGCTCCTCACTGCTCATGCTCTCAGTTGGAATGCCAAGGCTCCCTTCGATTCTGTCAGGTTTGTACTGAATATTTGGCGAAAGCTTCCAGCCGGTGATAGCTATTAGAGCATCTGTTCGGGAACTTGTACCGTCGGCAAAGTTGATCGTACCGTTCTTGGAGAGATGCGAGATATCTTTCTTGATGATTTTGACCTGTCCTGAGGTTACATAGTCATGAATGTTGCCAGGATAGTTGAGGACGCCGACTCGAGCAGACCAAAACAAGCTGTACGCATCGAGGTCAGTACGTGAATCGGAACGTTATAAATCCAACAAGATAAACACAAACCTCTCGTAAGGCTCTAGCTGAGAAATAGCCTCATTTTTCCTGTATCCGTTGAAGTTGACGGTGTCCATCCGGATCTTCTCCCAAAGACGATGTACCATTGTCCGACCAAGCCACGTCCCGTGCAAGAAGCGACGGACCCACGAGTAACCATCATACTCTCCCCAAACACATGGACTGAACCAGGTAAAAAATCTCATAGTGGCAACATGCTCCAGCTGCAGGGTGAAAGGACCCATCTTGACCCAGGGCGGTGACATCCAAACACCACCGCCGCCAGATTCGCGAATGACCCACGTCACCTTCTTACCACGAGAAGCCATGAGCTGGACAGCATCGTAGCCCGTCTTTGACGCCCCAACAATAGTGACGGACTTAACGTTGGGATCAGAGGCTACCTCGTGTGCTTCAACCTTGAGTTGGCCGTGGTTGAGCACGGGCTTGCCGAAGGACTCGCGACCTGGATATGACACAGGGTTCGGGGTTGATGCAAGGCCAGTGCACATGATGAGTTTCTCGCAGCGATATGAAACTGGGACGGGCTTTGCGGCTGCCTCGTCGCCGACGAGCTCCCAGCCGCCTTTGTCTAGCTTTTCGATAGTGCGGATGTTGACATTGAAGCGAATACGACGAAATATGTCGAACTTGACTGCGAAGTCAGTCATGTACCTGTAAAGAACAAGACCGGGAATATGTTCCCCTTCCTTGACGCCATAGCTATCATCGAGGGGGTAGTCGGTGAACTCGTAGGTGCCTCGTAAGTTGTTGGTCTTGAGGCCGTCGTAGCAATTCTCTTCAGCCCAAACTCCACCCAAACCAGATCTCTGTTTGTGTAACATTAGCCGTTTTCCTCTGACATAACTGAGATGGGCCAAGTTTACCTTTTCAAGAAGCAGGATATCGGCGTCAGGATCTAATTCCAAGTACGTCTTTGCTGCAGCAAGTCCACCGACGCCTATTTGTAGTTAGATGCAACGCCTTGTATCTGATTGGAGTTGTCTCCCATGGCTTACTCACCAGTTCCGACGATTATGATAGATGCTCTGTGTGACTTCATTCTGATGTTGTTATCCTAAATAAATTTGCTATAAGCTTATCGTAGGTTCTATTGGAACATAGGTATGAAGGATTTTGTTCATCTTCGACCGCTTAAATACTGGATTCTTGACCTTCAACTGAACCACCTTGTTCATAGACAGCTGCAGCAACTCACCCCGCGTGGACCCTTACCCCAGATAATGGAACATGGGGATTGAGATAAGGTGGAGCATCCTCGGGTATCGTGCCTGAGCACTGCCTAGCCATTCCTGTTGATTGTAATCTACACTGTCCATCTTCGTATCTATCCTGAATAGTTTGTGTCGTTCTAGGTTAGCCGGGAAATGGTGGGAGAGCTAAAGTGGGGTAATCCCACGCGGGATACCAGACAGTGGTACGCGCTTCTAAAGTGGTACACGGTAAAGTGGTACATGATAAGTGGGTATTGTGTAGATAAGCTCAGACAGGCGGTGGTACAACGACTCTAGGACCTTTGCATTTACTTAGACTTGGTTAGATTGAAGGCTGAGAAATAACGGTTATGTTCTTAAGTATAAACTATCATTTGGCTTCTAATAACCCTTATACTTGAGCAGTCAGCTTATAGTGATTCCATGTCAACAATGCCTTCAAGGACCTTCATCGCTTCAAACGCAGCAGTCCATCGAACTGTCTTGAGATACTTTGCCACTTCAATAGCCAAACCATGCGGGCAACATCTATGCAGATCTCTGCCAATAGTCATTGGAGTACAAGATGCCATGTTTGAGATGGTCTGGTGCATGAGAGCCTTTGACTGTGTCTGCAAGATATCCTCTCCACCAACAGTATGATGACAGCTTTGACGGTTATCGTTCTGCTCCTGCGAAAAATGCACAAAGGCCCAAGTCGTCAATACCCCGATGTAGAGACACCACGGATAGTGAAACATGCCGTTAGCCTTCCAATTCCGCAGGTTCAACAGGCCTTCGCGTATCATCTGTGCAGCATGCCACGCAGCATGACCAGCCGAGTCAGGAGATAGTCGCACCCACTCCATCACCGCCTTTATACTTTCTTCGCGCTCTGTGCTTTTTACGACGTGCCCAAAGATTGCCTCAGCGCCTGCTGCAATCTGGAGATGACGGATATCCGCATCGACGACAATATGAGCGGTGTGATAGAGCGCAAGAAAAGCCACGTTTTCCTGACGAAACTCGTGTAGTGACGAGTCCTGATCGATGGTTTGCCTGGTTCCCATAGCGCAAGCATCGTACTTTGTCTTCCAGAGCTCCAGTGCGGCCGTCATCCGACGGCGCGAATCGTTGTCCCCTTGTGCGGCGTTTCCAAGGTAGATGGACTGGTTGTGAAAATGAACCATGTCGTTGCACATTGACATCAAGCCATGCAAGATGAAACTCAGAGATAAGCTGTCCAAGGGCTCACACCATATGCTACCCCCGTTCTCGATGAAATCCTTTACCATATTGTTGATCATCGGGGGATCCTTGATTGAACAAACCATTGCCTTCCATGTGTCTTCATTCTCGGCCTCCCAGAGCTCTTGAGAGCATGGTAGATTGACTTGGATTGATTGGGTAGACATGCTTGGCATGAACGAGTAGTAACTGACATTCTGAGTATCCCACATGAAGATAAATAATATCAATCTAGAGCAACTTTCGTTAGCGCGCTCAAAAACTCCAAAGAATCGAAATCTTACCGTTTGTACTGCTCAAGGTACGCAAATGCTTTCCAGTCCTTCTCATGATCTGTCCTCAAGTCGGGAACCATTATTCTAGCCCGGACGTGGTAACGGGACAGTCTCCTTATAGCCTAGTTGTTACATCAGTAGGAAGACCTCTCAACACCAACAGCTAGACTTACGTTGAAAAGAAACGTATGCATTATAATTGCATTTTCACGCTGATATGCCCCTGCTCGATACATCCCATAACATTCTAGAACCATAAAGGCCTGAAGAATGGAAAGATCAGGAACCTTGATACCACTGAGCCCACTCATGATATATGGGGTCATGGCATCGTAAAGGCAGACTGATAGCTGATGGTCTTCTTTCCCCTTATAGGTGGCCCCAAGGACAATCAGAGATAACAGGAACAAAGGCTCCGCGTCGAGAACCTCTAATGTTGGTGTGTGGATCATGGGGTAGCAAGAATTGAAGTTGGAGAAGAATAGGTCGAGATAATTCTGCATCCGAGCAAGTGAGAGGTCTGTTGTACTCTCGTCGATCAATGTGCCGTCTGGGTAAACTGGCCTCATATCGTTGATGAGCCCGAGAATCTCCCCTCTCTTTGTTTCCGTCATATGGAGGTTATTAAGCCCAAGGCGCCCAAGAGAGCATAGACTGTCGACTTCTGCGGAGTTACTGCCTGTCTCGATTGCTTCCCTACTGCAAGCTCCTATTGATTGAAGGCTGGGATGTTCTTCATCGGGACACGGAGACTGACTTGCTGTTGGGGTTCTCATTGTTGACGAATCAATTGCTGGTGTGTCTTGGATTGAATGAGACGACTGGCCCTCCAGGTCATAGTCAAGAGATTTTGGTAGCAAGACAGGCAGGTCATCTTGGCCTGGCACTACACTTAGATACTCGAGGGTTTCTGGAGAGTGAGGATCGCCCGTAACATTGAAATGCATAAAGTCAAAGGTAGCGTCGTGATACATGTCTCCGAGCTCCAGGAAGTCGAATCCATCTATGCTCGAGATTTCTTCGTGATGTTCAATAGAGGTGCCCTCATCGAACGAGGCAGATTGTTCTGTCGTTTGCTGAAAATTACCAATCGTAGATTCATGGCTCCCTGATACACTCAGGTGTTCAGGAATAACTGAAGAGATCATATCCGCACCCGGATGACCCATTGTCATTGTTCTCGACTGGCCATTTGATGATGCCAATCGTTGAGCATCAGGTGATCTAGAAGCCCTCATAACTCGACCCCGACGATGTCGTTTAGTCCTTAGTATACCAAGCCCCAACCCGCCAGCCAGCCGGTCTTTACTTGCGTGGCGAGCCTTGTGTCTCTCTAAGAGAAGAAGATCAGCAACTACTCAATTTCGAGGAATCTAGGCACGACTATACCGAGGAGATCGCGTCGCTTGAAGGATGCAGCGCATCGCGGACATTCGAATTCGACAGCGGAATGGTTCAGAGCATGCCGCGCGAGATGGGAAGGCCGACTAAATGACTTTCCGCACCCTGGCTTAGGGCATTGATGTCGCTTTACTACACGCCGAGGCTCCCTGGGTCTCGAGTGACTGTCATCCATCTCTCCACTACGAGCTTCTCTCTACAGGACAATTGAGTAGCGATATGGAAATGATGATGCGTCGGATAAATGTAGCAGCGACGGGAGGTGCGTTACCCGCTTAGCTCAGCCGCTAGCCCTTTAGCCGATGTTGGGCACATCGATACAGATAAAGAGGGTCGCCGCAAACAGGCCAACCTAGGCTACCACTAGCCAATATGGTCAAGCTGGTTTAACCAATATGACGGATAAAGGCAGTTTATTGTCATGTCTATCGATGTAACCCTACCTCCTTAGATAGTATTCCCACCGTCAACCGGCCAGCAAGCTCCGGTTACAAACGATGCTTGATCACTCAACAAGAAAACAATGACGCCAGCGACTTCATCTGGATGCGCAGCTCGGTCAATAGGATTTTTCTTTCCTGCCAATGATTCTCCGTTCACATTCTTTGGAACGGTACTCTGCGTCATTGGGGTGTCGATAAAGCCCGGCGCAACGGTATTGACACGAATATTCTTTGGCCCAACCTCAGCCGCCACCGAGGCGCAGAGACCTACCACGGCATACTTCGAAGCTGCATATACCGGCGCCGAGGGGAGGGCTCTAATACCAGCTGCCGACGCAACAGTCACCTATAGATACAGTGATTAGCGGTGCTGCAGAAACAAACACTGAGTATCTTACAATGCTGCCCCCCTTGTCACCGATAGCAGCTATCTGAGCTTTTAAGCAATTCAAAACCCCCTTTGCGTTCGCATTCATCATAAGGTCCCAATCCTGAACCGTGGAGTCGAATATAGACTTTGGCTTAAAGATGCCAGCGATGTTGGCAGCACCGTCTAATCGACCGAATCTCTGCACTGTTTGAACAATCCAATCACTGACTTGAGTCTCATCGGATACGTCTACCACAAGTGACATGACATCTTCGGTTTCAATAATCTTGATAGTGTTGGCGAGGCCGACTGGGTCCAGATCTGCCAACGAGAGTTTGGCGCCCTGCTTGTGCAACTGTATCGCGGTTGAACGACCGATGCCGCTTCCTGCCCCAGTGACAACAATCTGAAAGATTAGTCAATCGAATGAGTTTCAAAGACTCATAGTAGTACTTACGACTTTGCCTCGAAATGAATCCATCGCAATGAATAATGTTACTGAAGAAGAATAACACTTGTATGGATGTTCTATTTGAGGCTTGCTTAGTTGCCTCCAGCTGACGGTTACCGTACTCTGCAGTATTTGTACCAATTGACTGAGTCCGTCCCAGGGGGCGGGGTAGCTGACTCGCGATGATGAGTCAAGCAACAGGCGTCATATTGATTCCCAAGGGGCAACGCATCGTTTCCAAAGGGTCAACACACTGTCTAATGTATATACAGTAGTTAAGTGAGTAAAATTTCACTCACGGCCTCTATCATGAAGTTCACGTCCTTTCGTCGACCTATACTTAGCCTTCAACTAGACAAGACGGAATGGCCGGCCATATCCAAACTGGTTGTTTTTCAATAGTCTGTCCTGTGTCATGTTGTCCATGATGGTGGCATCTATCGAACGATGCTCTCCTGGTTGCCTTTCTTCAGTAGCTAGGAGTATTAAACCACTGGTGGACTTGGAGTGTCCCCACTGCACCGGCTCTATAAAGAGATAGTGGCTCGCTTTCTTTAGTCCCCGTCGTATAACGCAGTCCACCTGAACTTCGAAGTCAGGGACTGAAGGGAAGGTATGCATCATGGAGAGCTTCGTGCCGACAGCGAAAGAGTCGTAATTTTCATCACCGGCAGTTTTCATCTGGAGCAAGTATCCAGCAACGACCATTGCACCGTCAGATATTTGCGGATGTGCCGCGTTTGTACCTGCTCCCATCATCGAATATCGTCGCTGGGCGCATATACGAGGCACCCAGCTCGCATTGGGGACGTTGTCTCGCCCAGTACTAGTCAATAAAATATTTGCCCCTAGAGCGCCGGCTCCCACCATCCTCTCCATAAGCTGGACAGGGTTAATTCTGTAATCTACAGCCGGAAGCTTATCCGATGCCATGGAGAAAAGGCTGTAGTACTCGTCTAACTCTAGAGTGGCTTCTCGCCCACGAATCTTGTCTAGAAGCACTGCCAAGGGGCGCTTGCAGGCATTCGCTTCGATGATGGTACCGTGACTGGAACATCTGACTATTGCCCTTTGATATATAGATTCCTCTGTTGGGTCTGCGATCGTCGCTGACATGGCCACCAAGGTTCTCTTGTCCGTATTTCCGACCTCCATAGAGAGGTGGGGTAGGGTATTAATATAGCTGTTGCCGAATGGCGAACTGCGTAAAATGCCCACAAGCTGTGAAGAGTCGATCAGGGGGGCTGGTTCTTGACCTGTCCAAAAGGTACATCTCTTACTCATAATGGCTTCCTGCAAAGTCCAGCAGTGTTTTCTCCACTCGCAACTCTCCCATATCTGCTTGACCTGCTGAACCAGCTGTGGGCTGTATAGTCGGACCCTGGGACCGTCGGCTTTCAGCTGTGCAAGTTCGAGTGAAAATGCCATGCCAGGAAGGATTAGAGTATACTCGGCGTTAGAGTAATAGTCCTTCATCTTTGGCACCTCGGTTTCTTTGTCCTCATAGCTGTCTTGATCTATATACCATCGATCGACCCAGTAATAGCGGTGCTTCAGTACACCGTAGACTGCAGTGATGATCTTTTCCAGGTCTTGAGAGCCGTAAGACTTCCAAGGGTATGAGAGTACAATGTAGCTCTCTACAGGCTCGTTCACGGATCTGGTCACTATCTTGTCTTTGAAGTTGACTTCGTTGCTCCGCAGGGCATCGTAAAATCTTCTAGGGGCGATCTTGACCTTAGTTATACCCGCCTCTTTGTCTGCTTCTGCCAGTCTTCCGGGTAGCAGACAACCGCAAGATCCTCGGTGGACCTTGCCCCTCGGGGCCACGGCATAATATGGGACAGCTCTCGAGACAAGCCCTTGCAACCGATTCAACGTTAGAAACTGAAGTCTATCAAGCGGCAGAAACGGAAGCACGGGTGCCGCCATCTGCAGTTTGTTGGTGTCGCTCATTTCGGCCTCTAGACTTCTCAAGAGCTCATCCTGAATCTCTGACCTCGTTTTTCCTAGCGCCTCGCCCATCTCCGAGTGTACACCAAGGAACTCCACACGCTCTAGTGCGATAGAAATGATGCTGAACACTTTAGCAAGCGTGATAAAGCTGTCGCAGTTCCACGCTGGAGGCACCCGCACAGGGGCCCTGTTCGTGTTCTCTTCCAGCACCACTTGCGTTACCCGGTCCTGAGTTATCGTCTTGATCAGCAGCCCCAAGCTCAGCATAAATGAGGTACCAACGCCATTACTGTCAAGACACACACATGGATCGACGGAGGTTAGGTTTGCCCTCGTCCTGTTTTTACCAGGAATGTTCCGCGATTCCCAAGATCCCTTATTCGCTCCTACATTGACTGGGTCATCAGAGTCATCATCAGATTCTTCATCTGTAACGGTAATGCGCAGTCGGCAGCCGCGTGGTTTGGAAGCCCACGACGAATCCGTACACATCGTGTGAACAATCTCCTCGTCTGTCAAGACGCCGCATATACGCGGCCATGACATTAGTCCCTTAATTAATGCCTAAAGCTTATAATACCTCTACAAAGCATATTAAGCTAATATACAAAGAAATCCTATTTAACTTTAGCTTTTAAAAGGTAATATATATATAGCCTTAATAAAGATAAATCTCTTAATAAAAAATAAAATAATATACTTTTATAATAACTTAATTAGTAACTATAAGATAACTATAGTCTATAAGGTTAAGCTTTAGGCTATAAATATAAATAAATAAATAATAATATAATATTTTTTTCCCTAATATAAGCTTTTACCTATAAGCTTTTATAATAACTAATAAATCTTATTATAAGCCCTAAGGTAAGGGAAAAGACTAAGAAGTATATAAAGAAATATAACCTTAAGTTTATATCTCTATATACTTACTATAATATAACTTTATAAATAATATATTAATTACTATAATAAATTAAACTATTATTAATAATAACTTAATAAACTAAAAGGCTTAAGACTATATTTATAATTTTTCCCTTATATTTTATACTTTAACTTATAAAAACTAATATTAAATTATAAGGTAAACTAACTTAGTAAATAATACCTTTATTAAGGCTAAGCTTTAATTTATTATAAAAGCTTATTTTTAATATTAAGATATTTTTAGTATAGTTTATACTAAGCTAGCTTTTTTTAGCTATAAGGTATTTAAAGTAACTATTAATAAACTAAATACTTACTATATTTTAAAATTTACTTACTATAAGGTTAAGGCACTAGAAAAGCTAGTAAAAAAGGAAAATAAAAAAAATATAAATATTATAGTATTAAAAGGTAATATTAACAAGATAATAAAGCTTATAAATATATAAATTAATATAGTAAGGATATAAAATATAATCTAATAATTAAAAAGTTAATAAATAGAGTTATTAAATAACTTTAGGAAGGATTATATATATAGTAAAAAGGTTAAACTATTAAAGGTTTTATTAATTAAGTTATTTAGGCTAGCTAGAAAAGTTAAAGTATTAATACTTTTACTAAGGTAAGTTATATTTAGACTAGTAACTAAAAGCTTTAAAAGTTAAGAGAATATAAGTTAATTAAGTTTATAAAATTAATATATAATAATTTTAAATATAATAAATATAATTAGTAACCTTATTAGTAATAACTAAAATATAAAAAACTATTTTAATTTTTTATTATTAAAAGTAAAAAAAATTCTTATATAAAACTATAAAAAAAAACTATAAAAAAAACTATATAATTATTAAAATATATAATAGTTAGGTCCAACTGTATTAAACTAAGCTATGCTTGGGTTTATTGTTAGCAGATTGCGTAGGGCGTATACTAAGCGTTATCGAGTTTATAATTAAAGTCTTATATACTAGGTTTATTGTTTAGATTAGGGTTAACTTCCTTTCCTTTTCTAACTATAGTAATAATTTTTCTAGTTATTTTAAACTTCTTTAGTTCCGGAATTAGTATCTATTTAAGTTTAATATTATTATTTTACTTATTTTTTTTATATAGTTCTTTTTTTTTTTAGTTTTATTATTCTTTTATTTTTTTTCCTTGCTTAAGGTATAGTATTTTTAATATTAATACTAAGTATTTTAAAATAGGTTATTATTTTTAGGGAATATATAAATAGTACTTTTTAAGTATTTATTCCTTACTAAGGAATAGGTTATATATATAGATTAGAATCCTTATCTTATTTATATAAGGTATTATATAATTATTATATCTATCCTTCTTAGTTATATTAACTGTTTTAATTACTATTTATAGTTTATTATTATCCTTTTTAGTAATACTAATAGTCTTACTTTTTAGTACTAGTTTATATTTTTAGTTAGTTTTAATAAGGTTCTTATATTTTTAATTAAAATATCCTTTTTTACTATAGTTTTAGTAAGTAATCTTAAACTTATCTTTCTTAGTTATTTTAATAATTATAGGTCCTAGTTTAGTTCTATATTAAGTATTAACTTATTATATTTTTCCTTAATTAGTATAGTACTATAGTTTATTATTATTTTATAGTTTATTTTAGGAATTATAAGTTCTTTATATAAATTATTAATTATTAACCTTAATAGCTATATTAATATATTTTACTAAAGTCTTTAGCTAATTTTCTTTTTAAAGTTTAGCTTATATTAATTCTTTAAGTATATTAAAGAAAAATAATATTAGTATATCTTAGTCCTAAGGTAGTTTACTTATAAGTTCTAGGAACTTTACTTTTAGAGTTAAAGCTAATTCTGTTTATTTAAAAGCTTTAATTTATCTTTCTATATATCCTTTTTTATTAATAGTTTTAAAAGCTATTTTAAGTACTTTTTCTATTTTATATTATCTATTTAGTTTAAAGAGTAAGGCAGTTCTTAGCTATAAGTAAACTAGTAGGTTATTTATATAATCTTTTATAATAAGTTAGAACTATTTAGTAATAGTTTTAGTAAGTCTTTTAGCTATATATATTATTTTAGTAATATTATTATAAAACTAGTTTAGGTAGTAGGTAATAAAGGCTTTACTTTAAGTAAGGAATATAAATAGCTTATTAGGGGTACTATTAAAAAGCTTAGGTAGGTTAGGCTTAAGGATTTTATTAAGATCTTTTTTATTACTAGCTAATATTACTAGGTTATATATTTCCTATTAGGTAATAGTATTATTTTATTGCTATTATTACTAGAGTACTATAGCTTTTTTTAATATTTAGTATATCTTATTTAACTTATTAGTAATATTCCTAAGTTATTCTTAAAGTTATTTAACTTTTTTATTATTATCTTAGGATAAGTTATTTATATTTTTTATATTTTAATTAGTTAGTAGATAGTTTACTAGACTAGTATTAATAGGTATAGTAAGTAAATATCCTTAAGGGTTAGTAGTGCCTTACTAGTAAATAGAGTTAATATTTATAGATATTACGTTTATATTACTTAGTATTATATAGTACGGTCTAAATAAGAGCTATTAATATATAATAGTTAGGTCTAACTATATTAAACTAAGCTATACTTAGGTTTATTATTAGTAAATTATATAGGGTATATACTAAGCGTTATTAAAGTGTTATATCTCTTAATAGTAGATTAATGCGTATTAGGCTTAGTTAATATAAAGAAGTGTTATTTATATAAATGTATTAATAGCTAGTAAGCTAAGTTTTATTTAATGCTAAAATAAATATGTATATATACCTAAGTT
The DNA here is from genome assembly GCA_003353625.1 of Fusarium fracticaudum. Taxonomy (NCBI): domain Eukaryota; kingdom Fungi; phylum Ascomycota; class Sordariomycetes; order Hypocreales; family Nectriaceae; genus Fusarium; species Fusarium fracticaudum. The sequence goes on from PDNT01000004.1 coordinate 286,168, forward strand.
AATTATAGTAGTAATCCTTCTAATTACTAGTAATTAGAGGTAGTTATATTATGATCTTTTCTTAATTATAGTAATTGCCTTGGTGTTGCAGGATGGCTATTTATGATTGGGGAAAATAAGTAGGGTATACGTAACGTAACCGCTAGGGTCGTAATAAAATACTATTATTAAGTAAAAGAATTACTTTTTAATTACTAGCTAATAGTTATTAATAAGCCTATAAAAACTATTAGTTATTTATAAACCTATTAGTTAAATACTATAGGCTTTTTTAAATATTTATTAAAAACGTCTTTAAAAAGTTTAAAAAGTATTTTATTTCTTTTAAAATAGAAAATAATAAAAAAGGTAATTTTATAAAGCTTAAGTTAGTAATCTTTAGTTATTACTATTTTACTTTTTAATTTAAGTTAAATTTTATATAATATAAATTCCTTAATAATTAAAGTAATTAGCTAAATAACTTTATTTAAAAAGTTATAAATAAAATAGAAAAATTTTTTAATAAAACCTTTTTAATAAGCTTAAAAAGTAATAAGCTATAGCTATAAAGCTTACTTATTAAGTATATAGTAGTATAAAAAAATAAGTAAAAAGGATATATTATTTAATTTAGCTTTTAAAATAAGTAAATAGACTTTAATATAAAAGCTTAATTTCCTAGATATAGTTACTAATAGAGTTATATATAGTATAAATAAATATAGTTAAAATTATATTAAGTTTCCTTAAAGAGGGATATTAGTCCCTTGATATCGGAATGAGAACCAGGAAACTCTGGACCGCTCCTAGGAAGTATGAGATTGCAGTAACGACCATCGTCGATTTCGCCGTTCCTTTGAATACAAACTCGCATATTGCGGTCAAATGGATCGTAGTTCGACATTGTCAGTTGTTTTCTCTCAATCTCTTTCTCCAGTGTCAGGTCGGTCTTAGCTTAGGATGCAATTAAATTCAACGTTCAAAGTCGCTTTGATACAAAAGAACGGTATGGCATTGGGCAGAAAGTATCAAAGAGGTAGAATTAAACTCATTAAAATGGAATAGAAAGTTGCGGTGTGAGATTATAGAGTGGAATTTAAATAATAACTCACTATTCACTTTATGGCAAATCATACCATTCTTACGGCTTGGCATAACGGCCGCACTTGAAGAGTAAATACAGGGATAGGCGGAACGAATTAATATTTTCAAAACAAAATCTTATATAAATGCGCAAGACGAGTTCTGATTCCCAGGCTGCCACCTTGACGTTATTGGTATAGCTCTGTATCTAAACGAAAAGGTATATATTTGCATAACTAACTCTTTGTTTGAACGGGCACGCCTTGAATCACGGTGTCTTTCTCACTTCCCTCCGATCCCAGGCCCATACCTAGCTTGATGGCTTCAGCCTCAGTAAAGGACCCAAAGTAGTCCATGTCGTCAACTAGTCCTAACCCAGCGGGCGGGAACACACGATTGATAACGTAATGCGCAGTGAATGAGATGGCGAATCCCAGCGGGAATGCAAGATAAAACAGTTCGTGCCAGGCCTCACCAACCTTGACTTTATTGGGAGTCACGCCAGCAGCAAATCCAGGCAATTGGGTCGCAAAACCAAGAAACCAAGCAATAAAGCTCCGAGGGTTGAAGCCACAAGTGAAATAGTAAATGCTGGTAGGGCCAGGGTTATAGAGATCGGACAGCTTAATGCGACGAGAACGGATCAGCCAGTAATCACAGACTTGAATGCCAATAATCGGCCCAAGAAAGACACTGTATGCAGACAGGACTGAGATGAAGACGCTGGCTGAAGAAAGAAGCTCCCAAGGGCACATGGCAACGCTCAAGACTAGAGCAATAAAAGCACCTCGCCTGATGTTGATATAGGAGCTGACGAGACCGGCGAGATCCATACCCGCACTATATGCGTTATCAACCACGTTGATGGCAATCTGGCACATGACAAGGCCCAAGCCTGCAAAGAATGCGGCAGCTCTTGAACCAGAAGAGTAGTCTCTGTCAAGCCACTGTTGGCAGATTAGGGCTTCATAGTTGATACACGGTTAGTGAAGATCAGATAAAGAACAAGGTGCTAGAGTTGGACTTACGGGGATTCCAGATGGCCTCGCCCCATATCCCTTGAGTGGCTGATGCTGCGAGGCAGCCAAAGAGAGGAAAGAGTGTGCCGAAAAAGCTACAGATGTGTAAGTTGTTGCCCTTGCAAAGCCGAGTCATTGATGTTTACTTACATGATGGAAAACCACTGCCCAAACACCTGATCACCAGGCTTTTCAGCAAATCTGGTGTAATCATTTGCATTAGTCAGTCCTACTGCTATACCACCAATGACAGTTGTCACACCAGACGTGATAGCCCAGCCAAGGTCATGAGAGCTCATTGGCGTCGCACTCTCGGAAAGTAGAGGGCCGCCCCCTTTAGCTTCAACAAGGGACCAAATCATGATGGATATTAGCGTGACCGACGCAATAATGTTGAAAATGAGGAGGATTCTCTTGATCTTATGAGGATGGATCCAGAGAACTGGTATCATGGAGACATTGAAAAGAATCCAGCCAACAAACTGCTTCGTGTCGAGATGAGATGATTCAGGAAATACGTTTCCGAGTCTTTGGAAGCTGGGGAACATGGCTGATAAGATGACAGAGATGCAGAGACCGCCTGTCCACGACTGTACAGAGAACCAGACTAGACTGAGGATAATTCTCTGGACGATGGCGATGAAGGATCCGTATGGACCCCAGATATATCTTGAGACGACAGGGAAGCCGATATGCCATTCAGCACCGGTATAGCCATTGAAGATTGCGACCAGGCTGATGATGACCTTGCCGATCAGGGTTGCTATAATGACTTGCCAGACACTAAGCCCGGTGGCGACAAGTGAAGCGCCCAGCTGCCAGTTGGATACTGATTGCGGGTTAGACGGCGAGTGTATACATAAAGATTGTTCCTGGGGGCTTACTGGCAACTTGGTTCACTAACCAGAAGGATATAAAGGTCATGGTGTTCCATGTTCGACGTTCTGGCTCCAAGGGACGGATGTCGTCATTAATCCAGACATTGGAGACGGCTCTATCTGCGCTGGGCAGTCTCATCCGGGTCAGGATTGCTTTGAGTGACATATTGAAATGATGGTCCTTACGTCGGAGCTGCGATGGATACCCTGACTCTCTCAGATCACAGCACAGTCTGTGGGTTCTCATTCATTTTATCAGACCTCTTATCACTATTGCAGTGCAGTGTGTCTTAGAGATAAGCAAGCACTCATTGCCACTACCTTTTAGTTGGGTTACATTGTGCGAGGCCCGAAAAGAGGGGTTCAGAAGCGACAGATAATGATTTGAACCATCCTGTGCTACTTAAAGTTGAGTCTTGTGTAACGCGATTCCAGAAAAAGGACTCATGTCCGGTAGATGAGGACCGGAGCCCGGAGCCCGGAACCAAACTGTCGTATCACATACGGCCTTGCAGACGAGGCAGTATAGCAACGAGAAGGGAAATTATCCGATTTGTTGGTAAAAGATTGACAGGCCAAGATAAGTTATAGATAGAGAGATAGTCCATATAGGCCGACATCAACTGCCGTTTCGGCATTCCCGATTCGGAGATGCCGCGGCATTTAGCCTGATAATTGACGATGATCAACACAACTCGGATCGTTTCGTCCCGACCAAAGTTGACCGAAGATAGGGGAACCACTTGCTCGGGACAATGGCACAAGAAAGTTCAAGGATGTTCGTCTCGAGTCAACCCCGCAACGTTATCTTCGAGATACGAGAGATATCCTAGTAGAAACCCCGCAGATGCATGTAACCTCGCGATGTAGGCTAACCGTCCGTATGCTCCACTTTCCATCGTAGCAATGGTGTGAGAGAAGCTCCGTTATATGAGTAAAGCGTTGGATATTCTCACTTGTAACTTTGTTGTCAAGAAATTGCTACATAGGTTTCAGATTTCGAATTCCAACCACTGCCCATCATGACTCTTAGTAAAGCTGTACGCATAGGAGTCGACGTCGGCGGCACCAATACCGACGCCGTCGCCTTAGACGTCGCCCTCGCTGCACAAGGCGATGCTCAACGTGGAGTCATCGCCTTCAAGAAGACCCCCACCACGCCCGACGCGACTGCTGGAATCGAGACTGCTGTAAGAGCTGTCATTGAGTCCGGCAGCATAGTTCCCCAGCGGATAGCGAGCATCACAGTCGGCACAACACACTTTATCAATGCGGTCGTTGAAAGGGATGCTCGGCGACTCCAAAAGGTCGGTGTTTTGAGACTGTCACGTTCGTTTCTCCGAGAAGTACCTCCATTCTCAGACTTCCCGCCCGATCTGGCAGCTATCATCAAGGGATATTGCAGCATCATCGATGGAGGCCTGCATATTGATGGTTCTCAAGAAGCACCCATCAAAGAGGCCCAAGTGGTGGCCGAATGCGAAAAGATCAAGGCAGAAAACCTTAAGGCGGTTGTGGTCGCCGGCGTGTTTTCTCCGATTGACGAGGTATTCAAGCAAGAGAGCCGCGTCAGAGACATCATCCTACGAGAAATTCCAGGGATTGATGTCGTGTGTTCTCATGAGGTGGCCAATATTGGCTTCCTAGAGCGCGAAAACGCTAGTATCCTCAATGCTGCTATCCTTCAATATGCTCGGAAAACAATGAGGAGGTTCAATCAAGCCAAGAAGAAGCTTAACCTGACATGTCCACTGTTCATTACTCAGAATGACGGGACCACGCTTGATGCTGCTGCAGCAGCTAGGATACCAATAAGGACCTTTGCATCGGGAGCAACCAACTCGATGAGAGGAGCTGCATACTTGGCTGGTATCGATGCTGGAGGCAACTCTTCGGCCATCGTCGTGGATATCGGTGGAACTACAGCTGACATTGGCGTGATCCTATCAAGCGGACTTCCAAGACAAGCCTCTGCCTACGTCACAGTCGCTGGGGTGAGGGTGAACTATTCAATGCCTCATCTGCACTCCGTTGGACTTGGCGGGGGTTCACTTGTGCGCAGCGTTGATGGAAAGGTCAAAGTTGGCCCTGAGTCTGTTGGCCATTATCTTATTGAAGAAGCCCTTGTATTTGGTGGTAATACATGCACGGCATCTGATATCGCTGTTGCCCTGGGAAGGGCAGACATGGGTGATAAGAGCAGACTCGCTGCGCTAAAACCCGAGTTTGTCCAATCTGCAAAAGACAATATCAAGTCGCTACTCGACGGAGCTGTCGATGTCATCAAGACCTCCGCTGATCCGCTGCCCGTACTTCTCGTAGGGGGAGGTGCCGTGCTTGCGCCAGAAGATATCTCAGGGGCCTCAAAGGTCATCCTCCCTCCATTCCACGACGTTGCGAATGCCATTGGCGCTGCAATCTCTCGTGTCAGCGGCGATGTTGATATCGTTCAGAGCACAGCCCATCAGACAGAGTCACAGGCTCTTGAGCGTGCAAAGACGATGGCCGTTGAACGGGCTATTCAAGCTGGTGCGATCCCTGAAAGTATCACCATGGCGAATGTAGAGAGTATTCCGCTGCAATATGTATCTCATCAAGTTCGAACCATAGTTAAAGCAGTGGGAGATGTCGACTTCAAAGGTTATGTATCAGAGCTGGAGCTCGATGCTGTAGATGATGACGACGAAGCCAGTGACGAACCTGAAGGACAAAAGAATCGAGCTGTCAAGACTAGCCAAGATATTCCTGTTGATCCTTTCACGTACACTCCTACCATCAAGGTCAACGATAAGGGCGTCCCTGAATGGATACTCAATGAAACAGACCTGGCTTGGCTGGCTGACGGATGCTATGTGCTCGGCTGCGCTGGTGGTGGCACTCCAGCTCCTAGCTTCATCCAATTGCGGGATATCATACGACAAGGCCACACCATTCGCATCATCGACCAATCTTTCCTCAGGGATGATGCCCTTATCTACTGGGGCGGCCACATGGGATCTCCTGCCGTGTCGGTAGAGCGATTACAGTCAACTGAGACAGTGGAAGCATTCAATGTTCTCATGGAATATCTCGGCCATGAAAGTATTGACGCTGTCATGGGGTTGGAGATTGGTGGTGCCAATGGTATGGAGCCGATGCTCGTTGGTTCCTCGCGGTTCTTCAACGCACCCGTAATTGACGGTGACTGGATGGGCCGAGCATATCCCACCTACTGGCAGACTACACTTGCGGTACATAAGCCACTGGAACTCGTTCCCTGTGCGATTGACTCAGGCGATGGCAAGAGTATCATCATGACTCGAGCACCAGACGACGAGATCGTTGACAGAGCATTGAGAGCGTCATGTTCCGAGATGGGAAGCCGAGTCGGTATGGCCGCCAAACCCACCACTACCGAGAACGTGCGGAAATACGGCGTGCTAAATACATGTTCTCTTGCTTGGAGGATAGGCAGATGCATTGCACGCAGTGTTTACAGTAACCAGCTCTCCACAGTTGCAGAGTCCATCATAGAAGAGGCTGGTGGGTTAAAGTCAGCTAGGGTGCTATTTCGAGGCAAGATTATTGAAGTCGAGAGACGACTGTACAAGGGGCACTCACACGGCGCTCTACGCATTGAAGCATTCGATGACCAAGATGATGGCGAATCGGAGCGAATGGCACCTGTAGTTTCAGGAGGGACACTGCGAATCCCATTCAAGAACGAAAATATTCTTGCTGAGCATACCACTGCTGACGGCTCTGAAACCAAGATCATCGCTTCTGTCCCTGATCTTATTGCTGTTTTAGATAACGGATCAGGTAAAGCACTTGGTGTCCCTGAGTTCAAGTACGGTTATAGAGTGACTGTCCTGGGCATTACGTGCTCGCCGCAGTGGACGAGAACACCTTCTGGTATTGAGATTGGAGGACCAAAGGCATTTGGCTATGATGATGTTGTCTACAAGCCTCTTGGAGAGTATGTAGAACCTGTAAGTGTGATCAAAGAATATTCTTAATTAGAGGTGTTTATGTGTTTATTTCGTGGGGTAGTAGGAAGCTGGATAAATTAACCACCGGGCAAGAATTTATAAAATATGGTCATTCATTATCTGAAATCAAACTTAAGTGATTACCATAAAAGTCTACTTACCACTATGCATTTCTAGAGCTTAATAGGGCTGTAGAATTGCTTGACATCAGCTGAGATAACTCGTTCTCTAGTTAGTAAGCCGAGACCCGCTAACGCTTACTGCTCAAGGCAGTATAAGGCACCAATGCATTTCAGGCATTAACTCAGCCTCCCCCTGCTGACTGCGGCTTACTGACTGTTGTACAGCTCTGAATATCCTCAAAAATGGCGGAGAAGGCTCTTGCTATTGACTATAGCTCGCTTGCGCCAAGGACCGAGATTCGCATCCTTACCCTTGAGCATGGAAGAGGCGATGATTCAATTGTATGCACCCTCCGACCTGTGATACGAGACGGAGCAGAATACCATGCTCTTTCATATGAATGGGAAGACGAAAGCAAGAATGATCCTTTCATTACTATCGGTGATCGCCAAGTTCAGATCCGCACGAACCTCTTCGAGGCCCTGAAGAACATAAGAAAGCCAACTGAAGACCTACGGCTCTGGGTGGACGCAATATGTATCAACCAGTCAGATGTGCAAGAAAAGAGCCAGCAGGTCGCCATGATGGGCGAGATATTTACAGAAGCTGTCGGTGTCATATCGTGGCTCGGCCCAGCCAGAGACGATAGTGATATAGCTATGTATCTCATGAGGTTCAACATAACACCGGAGCCAGACTCACGAGAGTTAAAGGCTTTACTTTCTCTCTGTCACCGAAGATACTGGCGCCGAGTCTGGATCATACAAGAACTGTACCTCGCAAAGAGCTACGTGATATGGTGCGGCCACAAATCCATCTCCGACAGCAAGTTTGAGACATCCCTGGCCAATCTCAACAGCCCCAACGACACGTTCAGCGATGACTTTTCTCAAAGCCCGGCGAACCAACACTCTATGGCTCGGTTGTTCCGCTTCACCGAGATCAACAACCTGTATCGGTGGATATCTGTATGTATCCGCGCAGATTTTCAGTGCACGAAGGAGCAGGATATTATTTATGCACTTCTGGATATTTCAACGGATTATAAGAGAGTCAAGGAGAGTTTCAAGGTCGACTACTCAAAGACACCGCGTGATGTCTTCCTAGAGCTTTTGTGTCAGAGAGATCTTTCTATGTGGCGCCGTGGCGAGGAAAGTCGCTGGTTGGAACTTGCGAAAAGGATGAAGCTGAACATAGATGAGGATTTGAGGAGGTCGATTTCTCAGAGGGTTAAAATCTGAAATGTCGGTGGCCAAAGGATGGCCAAGAAATGGTAGTATCACGGCTCGCTGGAAATTTGGCGTAGTGCCGGAAAAATGATTTCAGACGTAACCGCTTAGGTTAAGAGCGTAAGTTTAAGCTCGATGATTTTTATATACAAGGTTCCAGCTAGCCGAGAGGCCCGGAAAGCTTAATACAGCTGATATGAGATTGATATCTGGTTACTTGACTAGCTGCTGGCCAAAAAGTTAAACGCTAGGCTGATGACATGGATAAATACGACACGACGTTCTTTCTATCAGTCAAAGCCTCTAACCAAAAGGCGTTCGGATTGAAGATAGGTCTACAACTATCAGGAATAGTACGGTGACATTGATATATATTCTATGAATCAAGGCTCGACAAGAGCGTCGTAGTTGGGCCTTGCAGGGTTGTCTCCCAACACTGCCTTTTTATACTTCTGATTCCAAGCTTGGAAAGCTTCGTTGTCTCCATTTTGAAGTGCTGCGTCGTACGCAGCCTTTGCAGCTTGGTAATTGTTTAGAGCTGCGTTCCAGGCAGGTGCCTATCTTTTGGTCAGTGACACATTTCCTTCGGAGAAGGCTCATGGCGGCTTACATTTATGGCAGCCCAGCTCCTGAATTCCTGGCCGTCGGCGATTCCAGAATCTTGTTCTTGCTTGAAATCTGCCTCGGCGCTTTCTTTAGCGCTGACTGCGTGAGTATACGCCTGCTGGAGCTTTTGCTTGCTATCTTGGATGCGGATTTGGCTGCCTGGGTCGGACATCTTGAGATGAGTGATGATACTGTCTAATGAAAGTATTGAGAATAGAAGTGGATGAGTGAATAATGGGTTAAAGAATGAGGAGCCAGGAGTGGAGAATTTATAGGTAATTTGGGCCTTTGCTGTGTCTTGCGCTGACGTATGTCAAGATGGCCATCCTGCAGCTAATCTTATTAACTAGACTTCTTTCTCTCGAAAATGACGATTAATTCCACTTCAATTATCAGGTCAACAGGATAATTACGACTATGTAAGCTAGTTGATGTATGTCTCAGCTTCAGCTGCAATCTCACCGCCGATCGCAAGCCCTTTCAAGATCTAGCGCTGTGCTGCTGTCCTATCAAACATATCCACGAAGAAGAGCAATATCTCAACAAAATGACGATGGTAGGAGAATGATTGCTAGGCGGCGCTTTACGAGACGAAAACTTGCTCGCGGTGTCAATTGGCTGCGAGTGGGCGCGCGGCAAGTTTCTCTGTCTCAGCTTGTCAGCGTGGCGCTGGCGCTATTGACGTGTGCTGTACTGTGAGGTCAGTACCCCGCCTCAACATCTGTGCTGACCTTGATGATCTATCAAACTCAATCCAAGCTCGCCATGAGTCAATTGCAGGCCTTCGATTATGACGCGGTGGGACTGAGGACGGCATCAGCCGAGATCCGGCTGCTGAATCTCTGCCCCTCTCAGGGTTTGGTTGATAGCCGTCTTATCGGCCGTCTATACGCAACCTCCATTGAAAGTCCATCACCCTATATCGCTCTCTCGTATGTCTGGGGTTTAGGCGATAAAACTCAATCGATTCAGATATCGAACTTGGATGATGATGAAGAGTCTTTTATACCCATCACGGAGTCGCTGGAGACAGCACTGCGTCATTTCCGCAAACCAGATGAGGTCATAACGTTGTGGATTGACCAGATCTGCATCAACCAGGCAGACAATAGAGAAAAAGGTCAGCAGGTCGCGATGATGGGAAGTATCTACTCCTCTGCAACACAAGTGCTAGTATGGCTTGGTCCAGCTCAAGATGGCTCCGACGAATTGATGAGAGCATGGCAAGACATTGGGCAACGAGCTCGGGAGTTTGGACTAGAGAGCTACTTGAACCCACAGAGTTACCACCTCATTCCAGCACTGGGAAGAAGCAAGGACCTTTCTGATGAGACTGCTGTGAGCTTCCAAAGCTTGTTGGCCAGTACTGTTGAGACCTTTGCTCCTTTGCTAAAGGAAATGACGTTGAAGAAGTGGTTTGAGAGACCGTACTTTTCACGAGTCTGGATCATCCAGGAATTTTGTTTGTGTCCTGATACTATCTTTGTGTGCGGTTCCAGGACGATACCCGTGGACTTCGTCAAATTCGCAGTACTGCTGCTTCAAACCGCGATAGGCAACATGCCACAGGGCGACTACGAGCAGCTTCAACCGCCTGAGATGCCTCTAGAGAGACTATCAGAAGTATCTTCTGAACCAACAGCACGGCTATTTGGCTGTCGTTCACGTCATCAGAAGCATAAAGACGACGAGCTGTACATGTTGTTGCGCAGACTGTTCGTTGAGCTTGAGACGAATGCGACTGTCCATCGTGACCGCATCTTTGCACTTCTTGGTCTAGCTGCGGACGCTGAGAAGCTTGGGGTCCAGCCCGACTATGAAGGAAGCACCGAACGTATACTGACGCAAACGGCACGCACGTTGATTGAGAAGGGTGGTCGTGTGGACATTCTGTGCTACTCTCAGTTTCCAAAACTAGATGAGCTTTCACACCTACCGTCGTGGGTTCCGGACTGGCGATCTAACCTAAGTCGTTCGTTCTACACTATTAATGAGCGTATTGACCAGCATCTATTTGCCGCCTCCGGTCACGATAGTGTTGTTGAGGTCGTCCAACACCCCAATGATAACTCGGATATTCTAGGACTTCGAGGCTATAATGTTGACGTAATTGAGGAAGTTGCCAAAGGCAATGGTTGGACGGACATGAGCTGGGATTATGAGAGATATCTTGGCTATATGGCCCAGATCGATGAGTTGTGGCAGAAGTCCATGGAGAAAACCCTTAGCGGACATAACACAATTCGAAAGGAAGAGGCTCGGCGGCGTGTGCCTATTGGAGACATCTACTGGACGTGGGAAGGGGATCAACAAAGAGCAAACCTGGAAATAGCAGCGTTTCACAAACAATTCCTCCAAGAGCTGGAATTGTTTGGTGAGATGACTCGACTGGCAGCTGGGGGAGAAGACGTTTCGGATAAGTACTTGCAGTGGGAGGAGGAACATCGAAGCGCAGAGACGAAGCATAATTATCGTGAGAGTATGAGGAAGATGCAGGGCAAGCGACCATTTCTCACAAGAATGGGATATTTGGGGATGGGTCCTATGGAGGGTAGAGCTGGTGATGTCGTTGCTGTCTTTTGCGGCGGGCGAATCCCTTTTGTGCTACGTCCTGAGGAGAGCGAGCTCGGAGTGTTTTCTTATATCGGTGAGGCGTATTGTGACGGTGTTATGGATGGTGAAGTTACGGGCAAGGACAAACAGACCCTCTGGCTTACTTGAGTATTATTTGGCTCAGAACATCATTCTCGCTCGAATATGACCCTTCTTGGAATTATGCTGTGGATCACGAAGCGCTAGTGGCTGTCAAACCTGCTACCTTGAGTCTAGTCTAGCTTGACCTTTAGCCGCGGCGCCGATGTCGGCTAGCTTGAATGCTCTGAGTCTCGCTGCGCGATATTGGCGATGAGTCAAGTTTGGCAAAGAAAAAAGCGATTAACGAGTATGAGTACTTGACTATGGCTTTTTAATGCTCGTGAGAATAAGAGCAATAAACTCACAGCATCTCCCTTGAGGGCTTCCTTTCTGCTCACCTTTAGTCTTGCGTCTACCCAGCCTCTGCCATTCAAACTCTCAGCATTGCGTGGTATACTTCGATTGCAAAGTCTTGTCAAGATGACAGTAAATCATCCAGAGAAACCAGATTTTATACAGATCAAAACCACTCTTACGAAACTACCATACCCACCATTCAAGGAACGTCTGACTGTAAGAACCAAGCGTCTTATTCTCAGTCCGTTCTATGAAGATGCTGCCAAAGACCTTTTCCCCATGCGCGCCCAGAAAGAGGTCATGATGTGGACAGCACAAGGCGCCCCAGATAAAAATCTTGAAGAAACCCAGAAGTGGGCTGCGCAAAGATTACCACCGCATGACGAAACCAACTTGTATTACGTGATCAGTCTCGTTGAAACCGGTGAGGTTATCGGCGCTGGTGGCACGTATAGACGAGAGTGTGAGCTTGGCTGGCCGGCGATTGGATACGCCTTTCGCAAGGAAGCTTGGGGCAAGGGCTATGCGACTGAGTTTCTGGTGGCGTTTATGAAGATTTGGTGGGGGCTACCGCGGGTTGAGTGTTCAATCGCTGTGGATAGGACTACGTTGAGTGAGGAGGAGATAGTGGCCAGTGTGAATGGTGCTATTACGGAGCGATGCGCTGCGGAGACGATTAAAGAGAATATGGGGAGTAAGCGTGTCTTGGAGAAGGCTGGGTATACTTGGGTTAAGGAATGGAGGAATGAGGAGAAGAATTGGTCCATCTATGGATGGGTAACAACAGCTGGGCAACTGCCTGCGATTTAGTTTTGTTCATACGTGTTCTCAATTTTATTGTGACTTAGAACGCCTAGGATCCGATCGGCAGGGAGTAAAGACACGGACCGTCAATACCAACAATTGAGTAGACTAATGTTTCTTGGTATTCTAGTGAGGCTCCATAGATATCACGATACCACTTTCCAGCCTCCAGATCATCCCCACCAGTAATAAAGAGTAAGAGATTGTCCAATTAGGATGCAACTTGATATAGTACGAGTAGTCTTTTTGCGGGAATTTATCGTTGTAAGTAAAGCTGCGTTTATCGACTCCAGACAGTCGAAGGACCAGCCCCGCCCTCATGCGTGTCTTCATGGTCTCCAGCAGGAGGCGTCACCAGCGGCTGCTCCTCATCATGACCATCGTGAAACTCCTGTCGACCATGACAATGCGGACAAGGCTGAGGCGCGCTCGACACAAAATCCCCCATGAGCTCCTTCACAATATCCTTCATCTGACTAGTCCTAAGCAACACAAGCAGCGCCAGATAAAAATGGAGAAACATGTTAAACATCAGCGGCGTCGACGAATACGCCACCAAGAAAGTCTCCCCAGTATCCTGCCATCTGTTATGCGTCCAAGTGAAACTAAGCGTCAGGAGCGACAGAATGCCCATGAGCACATCGGCGACGAGACAGTTTAATGGGTCGGTGATGGGCGTGGCGAATGTTGCTTTGAGATGCGCGCCTTGGCGATGGAGGCGCTTCATGGTGAAGCCGAAGATGGCGGAGAAGATGAGGAGGATGAATGTGAAGAAGGCGGTGGGTCGGGCCATGATACAGAAGCGGACGAAGTTGAGGGGGAGACCGACGGCTGCTGAGAAGAGGAGGAAATCCCTGGTGGGATGGAAGACTGCCGCTGAGTTTATGGCTGTCATGCTGGGCTGTATTTGAATTCAGTGGTGTAATTGTTGTATGTTGAGGTGAGATACAGATTGCAGGATTATGGAGAAGATTGGGCATGTATGAATACTTATACTGAAAACGGCCTTGAGATGCACTGCCTTGATGATATGTATTATCTCGAAGGAAGAAGCGCTATGGTATGCGTGTCATTTTCCACTACATCCACTCGGTATTCTCAAACAGACGGCGAATCAGTTGATCGGCATCTTTTAGGCAGTGATTCTGTTACCGATCGAAATCCTTCGAGGCAGAAGCGTAAGCACTACAATTCACAACAATTTTATGCACTGCCGACTCTGCCCAATTGGGCGTAGATGATGGGTGACTAAGCGCATAAGGCATCCACAATCATAGTGCACTAACAATTTTTGAACATTTCAATTGGCTATTTGACGACAATTATACAGAGTCTGCCTGATCTTCAATATGGATTTGCCTGCTAATGCGCAGCCCCTCTACAGCCCCTCGCACTATTTATAGACCAATTTGATGAGCTACCCTAGAGTTCGAGGAAATAAGCAAGTCCCAAATCTAGAGCTTGTCATTTATGAGAAGAGCCCTGAGCTTGGAGGAACATGGTATGAGAATAGGTAAGTCCCAGCAATTAGTAGCATGATTTTTATTCAAATTAGAACCGTATTCAAACCACTGGTGTATATGTGCCGTCGCGCCGTGATCGTCATCCGGATACAAAAGAAGCTCAGAATTAGGAACCCAGCCTGATCGTGTCCCAGGTTGAATTCAACGTATCCTTCTCACCACTGGTCGTGAGAATACGCCGAATCTACTTGATGTCCCGCCGGGTGATTTTAAAAATACTCATTGGCGAGGGCGATCAATTCACTGTCTAGCGCGTGTCCCTAAATGATCTGAACGACTCCAGCTGCTGGATGAAAACATCCTCGGGGACGCCTCCACTGATGTTGAACGGCCGAACTGATAGGGGAGGGAGAAAGGCGCGCACCCCAATGACTCTGCCGACCAATTCGGTGGTGCAGATTGCTCCAAGCAGGCTTATAATAATTCCGGGAATTATACTGCTCCTTTCTGACACTAGGAGGAGCGGGTAGAAATATCTGATAAAAAGTGAGGTTCTGTACAAGGCAACTCGACAGTTCGGTCACAGGCCTTGCTACATAGCAATGCCTTTCAAATAATTACGCGGGACAGCATAGCCTCGGGTTAGTTATGTTGTGCTCGTCGCTTTGGCCATATTTATCGGCGATAACAGATTCTTTAAAACCAACCTGTGAAGCTGCTCAAGGCTAGACATGGGATATCGCCAGCTACGAACGGAAGCCAAGTTTCCGTCCCGACCCATAGCGTGCCGCTGTCCGTGCGCCGTGTCTTCGGCCCCGACTCTGCACTCCATCCCGAGACGCGCGGACTCTGCACAAAGCAGTGGCCACAGACGCTAGCTACGTATGGCACCTGAGCTCCTAAAACGGTTCCGAAATCTCAAAAAATCTTGACTACAACATAGGATGTAGTGACGTTGAGATTACTGTGTCTGCAGTAACTTCAGTTGAGTCATGGGGATAACTAGTGGTATTTGTGCTCGCGAGTGCGACTTGGCATTTCGCAGGGCGACAAACATGTCATGAGTGAGGAGATCCGCAATTGACACCATCATCGGGGTACAGGGAAACAAGTAGATAAGATCATCCAGTCACTAGTATAGCGAAGTATAATACAATAATACAAGGCATCGCTGTATCGCCATTGAACTGGCAGATAACAATGCATTAGTAGACGAACCAATCGCAACATTCTGGACCAAACAATCCAAAGTTTTATGTATTATAATGCCTCTGCACCCATGAATCATGTTCGTATCAACCACCCTGCAGCGTGACACAATTCAACCGACCAGTGGCCGTTTTAGTGCGCCGCCTCAACTCAAAGATCTGGGCGCTGGAATGCCCCCGGGCTAATCCCCGCCTGTTCCCCGAGTGCACTAAATCCATACAGTATACTAGTGGCTGATAGTGGCTGATAGTGGCTTCAGTGGCTGTTTGGGCCAAGGGTCTGTGTGTTGTGGATGCGGTAGGAATGTTTTTCACCATGGCGGCCGCCAGATCTACAACCAATCTTTAACCTAAGCCCTATGCAAATCCGTCATTAAACCACAGAGCATGTATTAACTTTGCAAGCGAATGCACTCTACGCCATGAGAGATAGAGTTTCTGCTGTTATCAACAAACCCGGGGTCCTAAATCCGAGGTTTACTAAAGCCGTTCTCGACCCGGTCTATAGGCCGAGACCCCTGGAGGTGATATAGGTACATCATCTCTTCTACCGCGCTAAGCTGTCCCAAAGGCCTGGACGGAACTGACGGCATGCATTGAAGATCTGGGTTTCGTGGGTTTATGTCACCTAGTGTTACAGAAGCTGTTTTTACAATTGTTCAAACTCGACTTGTTTTATCGAGGCGCTTCCCCATTATCTACATTCTGTTCATCTCGTCGCAGAGGTTAGATATGGTATATCTTAGTGCGCCTGCTCCCGGACCTAGGTCAGCACTAACCGCTGAGTGAGGCTAACCTCCCGCTGTTGCTTTTTCCAGCGTCTGCCCGTGCGCATACGGTTTTAGCAAGGGTTGAAATTATATCACTTCTAGAGTGGGATGAACCAAGCCTGCAAAGCAACTAACTTTTTTAAATCCTGCAGACGGGATGAGTACCCCGAGTAGATCCCTGTCCCCGTCAGCACTACCCCATACCTGACTAATGCCACCAAGCAATAGGAAGCAAACGCCCAAGTGCCGGGTTTCAAGCCCCTCCTCAAGCATTGGTCGCGTGTCCGGAGCATATGGGCCTCCCCTCCCCCCTATCGAATTTATGCTTTCATGCTATCTGCAAGCCCATGACTCTCTGAAAGTTTAAAATCCCTACGAGGACTAACGCGTCCGTTTATGAAACGCCCCATGCGACCCCCCTTGTGCCTCGACGCTTCGAGTATTAAGATCTGTCGATCTGTATTCCCTGGCTCCGTCCGCAAAAAGTTTGCCATGTATCCATTCTTCTTGACTTGATCCCCTTCAACTCTTTCTCTTGTTGCGCTGCTGCGATAAGCGAAAAATGACTGTCGAGGGCCTTCTCGAGCAATATCAGGGCCATATTGTCCCAAAGGCGTACAATGCGGGCTATCTCGCGCTCAGCTACCTCATCAGCTTGGTGGGGGCTGCCTCGACGCTCGAATTGATCAATCGGAGATCATGGTTTAACGGAATTTCGAATCAGTATGCTACCTGCGCCAAGCAAAAGACACTGCCAAGAGGGTTTGCTAATACAGATGCATTAGTCTGATACTATGTTCGTCCGCAATCACCATGGGCGGTATAGCCATTTGGTGTATGGTGAGTTTTAGCTTGCCTCGCCTTGTACACTATTAATTAATATTGCTTGTGCTGCAGCACTTCATTGGCAATATCGCACTCACGCTTGCTGAGGGCGAGGCAGAGATGCAGATTGTATACTCAAGTGGCATGACAGTTCTCTCCTTTTGTATGCCTGTTCTTGTCCTCCTCGCCGCATTCTACGCGATAGGCATCTCGAATCGAATCGCCTGGTGGAGAGTGATAACCGCCGGTATCCTTTGCGGCTGTGCCATCTGCGGTATGCACTATTTGGCCAACGCTTCCATCAGAAACTACCAGTGCATCTACGAACCGGCATATATCGTAGGTGCTGCTATTATTGCCGTCGCTGCGAGCACTGTTGCGTTGGCCATGTTCTTTATCTTCCAGTCGCTCTCGGCGAGTAGTTGGTGGAAGCGGACTATTTCTGCCATCATCCTTGCTGGTGCGGTATCGAGTATGCACTGGTGTGCCTCGGTTGGTACTCAGTATAGACTGCTTCATCTGAAGAAACTGGAACGAGGATCACGCACTGCAACCGCGGTGGCAGTTATTTGCTTAGTAGGTCTCAGGCGTCTGGTCCAGGCCGACTTACTGACTTCTACTAGTCTTTCAGTGCCTGCATCATCATTGCTGGATCGGCTATCCTACGAGCCCGCACTTTAAGAGATGCAGCCCTTCGTGCTCAACAGATTGAGCTGGCGGCTGTTGTCTTCAATAAAGACGGATGTCTTCTCGTCGATAGCAACGGAGTATTTCCAAACACTGTTGTCACCGATTTCTTTATTGGAGAGGTAAGACGATTATACACTTACGAAGATCATCATTTCTTAGGTCTACATCACAAGCTCAGCTACTGACAATCAATCTCCCTTTCATAGAACACCGACGACAAATTCAACACTGCCCATCCGCAATTCCACTGGATGTTTCAGGCTTCTCGGAATTGGACTGGAATCTCGGGGTTGATAAATGGCATGAAGCAACATCTACGACAACTACCGCACAAAAGCCACCATAAAGATCCGACAAAGGGGATTCAGCTCATCGATGACGACGGAGAGCTCATCAATGGATATTCAGTCATCTTCCGGGAGCTATTCTGCGTTGCCGCCTCCAAGCTCAGCGATCGTCTCGATGAGTCTATCACGACGATGGGTATTCTATGGGACGAAATCATACCTAAACGATCAGTCGCGAACCCTGCCTACCTACAAGCCCTCGAGAAACATCGCGACAATCAAAGTCCCGACACGAGCGAGATACTACGCAAGGGATCGACGACGACAGGAGAAAGTCACCTGGAGAAGGGAGTTGGGATTGAGCTTGAGAGTGAAATCGACGGACGAGGAGCGCTCATGTTTCTGGTTCGTCGTCTTACATCTGATGACGAAGTAAAGAGACTCGAGACGGCTGGTTATCGGTTCGTCGACCCTGTTCAAGTATGCAACGATGCGAGGAACCATTTGCAGATGCAGATCCCGTCCAGCGAGTTCGAACTCAAGCTACGCGACATGAAGGCTTTTATCTCACAACAATGCCGTATCAAGCCTGGGGTTCATCTTGGCCTATTCGCACTTCAGGACCGCGGGCTTAATAATCATCACGTCCTGGTGCAAAAGGGTGCTCGCGATTTACTTCCCTTGATACCTCTGCCACTAAGCACGATAGACGAGACGCAAGTCAGAATGGTACAAGGGCTAAGCGGGTTTCGGATTCCTGAGGTTGTTCAAAGGCTGAGGACTTCGGGCGCGTCTCCGAGATCTCCTGATGAAGAATTATTTGCCCACTATCTTTCTAATGCCATTCACTCACTACATGAATGGGTCCAGGAACCTCTATTTCATGACGCTGTGCTTAGTCCTACTATACTACGACTTCCCTACGGAATCGACGGAGGTGACGCAGAGGAGACAGTCATCATGGCATTGAGGCTCAAGATATCGCATCCCGTCATCTCATCCGGCCCCAATTGCCAATGGGTGCCTCTCAACTTCTTCGGAATGCGACAGGTCCTGGAACAGTCTCGACAAGAGTTTGTGCGGGTTCTACACCAGGACTTTGATCCTTCAACGATGCCCGCAAGTCGAGCTAATAACGAGCTCACTTCTGGGCCTCTATCAACACTCCGCCGGCTAAAACGCTCCGAAGGATCAATCAGCTCAAAAGGCAAGAAGCCCCGAGTTCCAATGATGAGACTAAGAGCCTCGTCAAAGGACTCTACACGATCTTCGTCAACAATAAACCTGTGTCCTGCTGAGAGCAGCGAAGCCCACAACGAGCGCCTTCCATCAACAGACACTGTGGATGTCTTACCCCCTGAGCGTCATTACACCTCCCACCAACAATCATTCCTAAACGGTGGCATTGTTGTATTCCAAGAGGTGACCGTTCAAGTGGAACAGAAGAAGTCCGAGTCTAGAAGTGACTTGGAACTATCGTGGAGTCACGACACGGTAGCGGAGCCGCCTAAAGTCCACCAAAAACATAACAAGAAGAGTGAAATGCCAGTTATACAGAGCATTGAACTACAACCGTCAGGGAGGGGAACAACAGAGGTTTCAGTTGAGTCTCGTTGGCTGCATAGTTTTAGCCACGCGGATAATAACATCACAACGATGGCCTCTTTTATAGATACTTTAATTCTAGAGTCTAGTCACTCTGCTACATAGCAGAGCTTGCACTCTCAAACATAATATACCGACTTATTTCCAATCTGATATTAAGGATTTGACAGTCTCTACTAGGCAGATCTTGTTTCTGTGAAGTTGCTATCAACAGCCAATGCTATCAATGTACAATGAGCTTAATGTTGAATGTTTTCGGTGTTGTACTGTAGCAGTGTTCACTTTGAATTGATAAATTCTGACCAGTAACAAGGGATGCCGCCTGTTCCGGGGTATTGAGGGGGTTAACGTTGGCCAAGTCAAGTTCCCGCCGCACGTTCAGGTCTATAGTAAATAAGAAGGGTATTACTACTAAGACAATCAAAGCCAAGTATACTAAAATTAAGTAGAAGGTCTTATTAATTACTAATTAGAATACTTATTATAATTTTAAAGGTAAGGTTTATTGTAGTAGTAACTCGATTTATAATATATTTACTCTATGGTAGTAACAGGACTTTATAGTTATGCCTATAGTACTTTAGATTCTATTTAATATACTCCATTCTTAGTAGTCTTTTATAGCTTAATAATATATAAAATTATTAAATCCTGATTTTGAGAACTATAAAGATAGACTTAAATATATTTAAACTTTTACAATAGTTTCAAGTGTAGCGGAAACCGCATCTAATATCTAAATTTCCATGTATAGCTATTTAAAGCGATCTAGATTCCACAAGCTCGCACAATTAACAGTATGTACTTAACTACATCAGATATCATAGCGATGGTGATCGTTCTCTGAATTTTGGGATAGGAAACCCAAGCTGCTCATTGACTCGGATAACCTCCTCGAGGGCTTCAGGATAGTCAAGATCCGACTTTGCCTGTCTGTCTATAAGTCTTTGCTGCTCAATTGTTATTGGCTTCCTCTCCCATATATCGCGAAAGATCTCATGATGGGTGAGGGCGTATTCCGGGTCCACACGAACGCGGTTTTGTGCATCACTCAAAATAGGGAGCGGGTTGGGCTCCGGAGGAGGGCAGTCTGTTTCTGCGAGTAGGAATGTAAACAGTGCCTCTTGTTGATCATCGCGAAGCTGGTACACGCGGTAAGTCTGTTTATGGCGACAGGAATGAAAGTAGATGTTAGGCAATGGCGTATCTGGCGACCTTTCTGCCCGACGGTCAAAGATTGCTACGCCTCCGAGGATACGATCCTCAGCCCAATACCCAACTATGTCAGCAACTCCATTGGGGTAGATGTCTGCATCCAGATATGCATGGTGACTGAAGAGGGTCGGCCGTGGCGGTACATCAACAAGGCCCTCAAGCTCAGAGGCTGGTATCCTCCAGTTGGTAACGTAGTCGATGTCTGCCTTTCCTCCTTTGTGTAGTTGGAAGTCAAGCTGAAATAACAGAACGGCAATTTCATGAAGAGCAACTGCTACTAGCTCCACTAGACGTGTCTTAAAAGCTCTAGACCCAATCTCTGCATATTGATATTTCTCAATGGTCTAGAACAGTGAGTAGCAATACGACAAATAATATTAGAGATATGACTTACCATAGGATCAAAAGTTAGAATGTCAGAGTTCCACTGCTGATAATACTCTTGAGCCTTGTCAAGAGCCCCGGGACATAGTTCATCGTGGCATGAGTCAATAGGATGTTCACCAAAGATATGAGGGAAACGGCGCTCAAAACACACATCTCCGGTGGGCAGCCCATCCATGATTTGAGCATATGTGAATTGCGCAAGTTCAGTGGCCAAGGCATTTTTGATTGCGCCTTCTAGAATTTGGCGATGGCGCTCTGACCGAATATCTCGAAATGGGATACGTAGCCTATATTGGGCCGCCGCCTTTTCTTTCAGCGTCTCGGTAAGAACTTCCAGTTCTTCTGGGTCCATGGTGAAGTAATGAGGGAGTATAGATGAAGAGAAGATTGAAGAAAGATTGAGGAAGAGCATGAAAAGTGGACGAGTTGGTCGTGTATGATAGGCGGGGTTATGGCTGCCTAATACCTCAGGCCCTCATTTTTAGATGTTGGTTGTAACCGCCTGCTGGTACGATATAAGCGCCGGCCCAAAAATAACACGGCGGTTAGCCAGGGCGGCCGTTTCAGATTCAGGCAACTTAATTATGAGAACTCTGGGATTGGCGCTTAAAATCTACTTCTTTGTAGACATATGTGTACGGGAAGTTGACCAGTATCGTAGGTTCGCTATTGATTGTAATCGTGCTACTTATCGGGGGGGGGGATTTAACCAAGAACCACAATATTTCGTCAATCCCATCATTGCACACCCATTCCTCTTCGTAATTAGAGTTGAGATAATAATCGTACCACATCCGTGCCCATGTATGCTCAACCAACACTCATCCGTAGGTCCGTTCAACTTGTTGGTTGGAGCCGCCCAACGCAGCCCAGGATCGATGTTCCAGGCGGTTAACACTTCTATCAATGTTATTTACTGCTATTGAGGAGTCTATGGAAGTTTATAAATTCAACGTAGATTCCTCTAACTAGCAACTATCCTCAGTCCTTCTACATCAATATCCATATTTGAATTGGTTTGTCTCAACTCTTCAATTGAATCAATCTCAATATTCTTTACTTGCCCTCCTAAGCATCTTTACAAAATTCCATTATGTCTTTCAGTGGATATCGATCCCGTAGTCGTGAGCCTCAAGCAGGTGGCCTCGACAATTTCCGAGTCCTTGATCAATCTGTTCGAGACCCATTCGACACACCTCCACTACCAGAGTCTTCCCGCTCGTTCCGCGTAACTGTCTTTGCGTATCATGCTGGCTTATCTCTTTTGGAGTCTCGAAAAAGTCGTGAGGCTCTCTATCAGCTGATATCTGAGACCTATCGATTGACTCCATATCGTACTCGAAAGACTTTCATCTGGACTGGGAATCTGCAGACGGATCGAGACAGGACTCATCAACTCGTTGATAGCTTTCTCTCCAAATGTCGAACGGACCCGCCGAATATCACCATCAGTGATAGAATCAAGGGTGAAGGTCTTGCGATTCGAGTGAATTGGCCAGGCCTCTTGGAAGCTAGGGACCCTAATGCATACAGCCCTAAATATGCTGCTACTTTTCGCATCAACAAATTTGTAAAAAGCCTCACCTCATCCCTCGATAAATACAATATACTTATGAGAATTACTTAGCTTGTGGATGCTGCGGTGAGCGTGGCTGAGTCAGGAGATGTTGAGGGTTTTCAGAAGTACTTGTTTCTTCTCACCCAGGCGACAGCCCATGAACTTGTTCATATGATAATGGGCTATCTATTCGGAAGCAGCGATACTCTCACACCACCTCTACTCAACTACCCCCCTGGAGGGGTTAACAGTCCCCAGGGCGAGTCAGGTCGATACTGGGAGCAAAAGGTGTTTGGTTGTTTTGTCGAAGCTTACTACGACCCGAGAAGTCCTCTGGGAACGAGTCAAACCGGCATACTATTTGCCGTCTCAGATGGACGTCGCTATGTACCAATCGCAAGCACGACAATTCAGAGATTCCTCCAACTTGGTAAGCGACAACTGATGCTTTGCTACCAGCTAAATCGGGCAATGAAACTAACCAATCTTCAGACTTCAGCCAGCCGATGGTTCTCCCGAATCAGAAATCTCAACGAATATTGCAGGGTGCAAAGGCAATGGAAGACATCCGTCAGGCATCTCGTCAGCCTGATTTTAGGGGAGATCTGACTGCATACTTCCTAAGTATCAATTCTCTCCCCACAATCCGAGTAAGCCGGGACTCGCTTGCTCAGATCATGCAAATGGCCTTCAATCCCTACCTCGTTCGACCCCCGCCAGTGACAAGTTCGTCCCGATCTCGACGTTGAGAAGCAGCTCTGGATAGTCACATCACCTGTTATTCTAGTAAGATTTATGTCCCTGGTTCGTGAGTCTTAGCCACGGATGGCTGAATTCGAAATGGAAACCTATGACCAATTGTTGTCCACGATTTAGTTAGGTGTTATTATCTGTTGGATGAGTCCGCTGGAAGGATAATATCTATTGTATCTATTAGTTATCCCTGTTCTCAAGAAACGTTCGTGTGAAAGACTGAGTAGCAGAGCCCTTGTCCAATGCAAGATACACAGCAGACTGAAGCTCTTTTTTAAAAGGCTAGGTTCCTCCTCATGTAGTCTTCGCCCCACCTTCTTGAAGGAGGTCTCTGCTTCTGACAAGCTGTTAATTAATGGCATCGAATGGACCATGTAGGCTCCAGGTGACACAACTTGCTCCAGATTATGGCTATTTTGGATGATAGGCTTGACAGCGAGTTCGTCGCCTGTCTCTATCCACTTGCCGGGCCCAATCTTGGAAACAACTCCCGACGCGTACCACTCGAACCACTTGTAGTAGACGGCAGGTGTATCTAGCAGCGACACTAGAAGGCTCTTGGACTCAAAGTCCTGGACGGGTTGATAAAGGTCAGTTGCCGCCGGCATGGCCAACTAATGCATCAACTTCTGGCCTCGACCCTATCGATCTGCATGTCAAGCTCTACGTTAGCTACAGACCTTTCTTCCTCTTAAGAGCTGTTGGCCTCACCATTGTATGGGAGAAGTAATGGCCTCATCTCACGCGAGACAGTTCCAGATGCCATGGGGAGGAACTCGCGCGAAGAATAATAACTGCCTCGCTCGCGAAGGAGATCATTGGCAAGCTTCTCGGCCGACAAGACGACATGCTGCCGCCCAATGAGGTTGGGACGGAAGATGGGGCCGTAGGTGTCCCCCCATTCTTTGAACTTCAGCCAAGAGTGGTACAGGGGGATCTCAAAGAGGGTCCCAACCAACGGTTTACCTTGTGTATCATGGTTAGTCAGACGAGTACAATTCAAGTGAGAGTGCTGAGATATAAATTGTTGTGCACTTGGCATAACTGGTGGACAGAGCAAGGCTTCCCGCCGCCTTTGGTGTTGGATGATAAAACCAACAATCCACCTGCCAGCTAAATGATGGCGATGGCTACTGGCCATAACAGGAAGCATTTTCTTTCTTCTCCTGTGTTGCTGGGTGAATACTGAAAAATGGCAAGAATCAATTCAAACGCTCAAGATCCACAGACAAACAGGCGAGCAGATGATACAAACAAGAGGCGGTTGGCTATAATAAGAAAGCGGATCAGATTAATCCCTCTTATAAGACAGCCGACCTAACCACTGAGATAGAACCCTAAGGATGAGGTACAATGCATGTGTTATAGCCTGTGAGAATAAGGCTATTTGGGGCATTGGAGAATAAAGCTCCAACTTAAAGATCGCGTTGTCATTCGTTATCTGTGTTCGCAGCCTAAAGCTTAACCTTATAGGCCGCAGTTATCCCATAGCTTCAACTTAAAGTCTCAAATCATTACTACATGCTAGGTCACTTTCCTTTCATAGGGTGAGGATGCGAATGACATCCTCGTTCGCGAAACCCGACTTCCTTAGCGAGGAGCCAGCTGTCGATTTTCTGGGCGTATTACTTGTTGAGCCTCATTGGCTTCTGATTCCCGAGGTGGATCAGTCAGGCAACTGACACCTCATCTATCATGTCTATGACAAGAACGGTGTCATAATTCCATTGGAGACATATGCAGTTAGCTGTGATAATAGGTCCCGCTCTTATAGCCATTCGTCCCATTCTGATCCAAGATACGAAGAGATCAGCTTTAACAAATACTGTCCTACATCTTTCACTTGCCATAGTGACTCCCCAGCGTGAAGGAGAACAGAATAGCGGCCCATGATTGCAATAGCTTCCGGAATACCCCTTTCCAACAAATCGATAAAGCGCTCTGGTAATAGAATTGGCCAAACAAATATCATGCGCAGGCCAAATGAGCTCCTGTCAGGATGCCGTAGATCATCCAGAGCCCCTTCTACCAGGCTAAGAGCTTTGGTGCACGCCTCCTTATCATGATGGTCCAACCGTGTCGCCCGGGACAGCAGTGACAGATAATGCGGGGGAAGCGGAGGTGGGTTATGAAAACCGAGAGGATCAATGCCTTTCGTGATAAGAGGACCGACCTTTGACGTTAGTAATATCTCCCATTCTTGTGCTGTCGTGACAGCTCTGACGCCACGGTGAACTCGTGCACCTTGCGTAAATCGGTCGACAAATGATCCGAGATCAGGATCTCGCCCGGCGAGCACATCGACCAACATATGGCGGCCTAGTATGGAGGAGAAAAGCAGCCTAGCTATGGAATTATCATCAACAGTGGTAGTATCCGCACTGTTGAATAGTTCGATAGCCTTGGTCTGCAGTTCCACTGCCTGGCGTGAGTAGCAATCTGCCTCGTCGGTATCGGCGGTTGATAAGTATCGAGCCGAGAATGCCAGGACCTCAAGCATTAAATACTTCTCTCTCAGAGCAGCTTCTAGTACTAACTTTGTACATAAATAATCCTCTCCAAGCTCTGGGGCATATATGGCGAATGAAAAATGAACAAGTAGTTGTAGATGGCCCATGTTGATGTCGGTCGTCTGTGCCTTTCTTATTCTTGGACTGCTCATGGCTGTTGAGTTTTCTGCATGTTGCAGCAAGGTCGCTTTCGACTCCAAGGTTGACGGAGTGGCATCGCTCACATCCTGTGATTAAACTGTGAGAAAGCGACCGAAAGAGTCGTAAATGAACTCGATGATATGAGCACAAAATGTCATGGGACATGGGTTCTTACCGGAGACTTACGCTCGCGATACTCGCAATTTCGCTCTGCAGTAACGCAGTTTATACAAATGGGTTTGCCTTCATCGCACTGCCAAAACTTGTTAACAATACTGACGCATGCATGCATGTAGCACATGGAGAGAACTTACCCGGATATGCCGGCGCTTGCACTCAAGGCAGCCTTTCCTTGACTTTTTATGCCTACAGCGTTGCATTCCTGAGACAAACTGTAGAGTAGGTACCAAAGAAGGACCAGGGGGTCCTTGTAAGTGCCTGGATTGGCTGATACTACCGATATGCTTGATGCGGCAGCGGTTTGGAGGACTGGCGAGACAGAGAAATAGAAGGGAAGTAGCTAGCTTTTAATTACGCGTATTTTAGATGCGTCGGAGGATGCGGATAGGGAGCCTGAGATGGTGGGATAAGAGGAGTTGGAGCTGGGGAGAATAAAGATCTCGATAGTGCACGGAGCAACTTAACTCGGTAACAACAGGTCATCAATTGGGGCTGATGATCTCCATTCCTAAAAATAAAACCGTTCTTGATTGGAACACATGTAGATAGCGCGCGCAATTAAGGAGCTCGGGGCAATTCAATTGTTGAAATACGCGTAAATGTCAGTGGCCCACTTTCGTCGCAAAAAAATCTCAAGGTGTAGCTTCAATAGTTATTGGGCTCCCTTTGCGAAACTCGAGGAATATATATTGGTACTCAATGGAGATCAAGTTGTATCTTCATGGCCTAGGAAATATATACCGCGCCTTGCCCTCGTAGCTTGTTATACTGATTCGCCTATTCCATACCTATTTTCGAGGATCGTTTGAATAAAAGTTTACACCATCAGATATCGAAGAGAAAATTGCATTTACTCCAGAGTTGGACAAGATAACTCTATTGAACGCGATGCCGAGCAGGAGAAGGGTGAGAGACGCCTCTTCCGCATAATGATCTGGATTCTATCGCTTGGTCAGGAGCAGATGATCCAGCAAATCCAACAGACTGGTTCAATAAGAGGAAGTGGCTCAATATCGCGTTTCTATCACTCCCTACACTCGTAGCGTGAGTCCTTCCTTAAACTGCCCGGTGCATCTCTACTTACGACATGACAGTCTACTTAGCTCTCCGATGTTTGCCCCTGGAATACCAAGCATTATGGGCGAGTTCCACTTACTGGGACGATGTATCACGCCGTACATTGAATTATTCCTATGGTGAACGTTTCGATCATT
Organism: Fusarium fracticaudum; assembly: GCA_003353625.1. Classification (NCBI taxonomy): domain Eukaryota; kingdom Fungi; phylum Ascomycota; class Sordariomycetes; order Hypocreales; family Nectriaceae; genus Fusarium; species Fusarium fracticaudum. Next base: position 313,660 of record PDNT01000004.1, read on the forward strand.
TCTATGGGACTCATGACTGTCAATGTGACCAGCCGCCTTTGCTTGGGCAAACACGTAGCGAACGTGGTCCAGTCCTGCATTCAGAATTATCTACTCGACACATACCCACGATATGCTATATCTGTGTCAGCAATATTGGCGATCCTGAGATCCTTTGTTGCAGCATTGCTGCTTCTTGGTCTGTTCTTCTCTATTAGAAATCACGACATGATACACTTTGCCTATCAGATGATGAGGACGACTATAACATAACATCATAATTATAGCAGTCAAGAGCCGGCATCAGTCACTGGGCTGAGAAATGCAAGCCAATAATGCGCTATTTGAGTATATATAGTGTTGCAGTTGTCCCGACTCCATGCAAATGTCACAGATGAAACACTGCAGATAAGCTTCATTATACGTGTATAAAAGTTGCAGGCTAACCTGTATAGACTAGACATCCTATTTTTAATCCAGTCCTACATACCGCACTGACAGATGCCCCGCTCGTAAATAATACGGGTGGGTCGATCAGCAAGCCTAACATCTGCGGAAAGGCCGGTCATTGTTGTCTTCGTATGTCAAGTACAATCGTCTTGAGATAAATACTTCTGATCTCTCTGGAGAACTCTTTGGTACAATCTCTTTGGGATCCGAATTCCAAACACTCGTTTGTATCATTTCCTATTAAAAAAAAAAACAGGGTTTCGCTCGCTTTAGTTTCCCTTTCCCTTACACCAAAGCTCAGTCGCTTTGTAGTCAACGCCCCTACCATGTCGGATTTCAAGCTTTACCACTACGACCCATCTTTTACCGCCGCAATTATCTTTCTAGCTTTGTTTAGTGCTTTAACACTCTGCCATCTCTTTCAACTCATTTGGTACAGAACTTTCTATCTTATTCCATTCCTTATTGGATGTATTTGTAAGTGGCTGATACTACTTGGCCCCGAGCACGCACTCATCAATCCCCAACAGTCGAGGCAGTCGGTTATGCCGGGCGTGCAATATCTGCAAAACAGACTCCTGACTGGGCTATTATGCCTTATGTCCTCCAAAGTCTCCTTCTACTCCTCGGTCCGACGATGTTGGCAGCTTCTATCTATATGTCTCTTGGGAGACTCATTAAATCCCTCGAAGCCGACGATTACTCACTGATCCCGATTGAGTTTTTGACAAAGACCTTTGTTATTGGTGATGTCATTTCCTTTCTGGCACAGTCTGCGGGTAAGTTCGAACCGTATCCTTTGGCATCGGTCGCGATACTAACCTCTGATAACTACAGGAGGAGGTATGCTAACCAAAGCCAAGTCCAAGGGTGACCAGAAGATGGGGCAGAACATCATCATCCTTGGCCTTGCAGTTCAAATCTACTTCTTCGCATTCTTTATCACCATCCTTCATATCTTCCATCGTCGAATGATTGCATACCCGACCAGCAAAAGCCTTTCTTCTACCTCTCCCTGGAAGCAATTTGTCCTCGTTCTCTACGTTGACAGTGGTCTGATCATGATCCGTTCTCTTTTCCGTTTGGTTGAGTACATCACCGGATCGAACGGGCCATTGCAGTCAACTGAAACATATATTTACGTGTTTGACGCTTCGATGATCTTCGTCACCGTTGCTCTTTTCAATCTGGTTCACCCGGGACGAGCTATAGTAACTCCCAGAGAACCGGTGGACACTTTTCATATAAACAATGACTCAGCAAGCATTCCTCTACAGAACAAGAGCCACTTGTCGCCTTCCATTGTCCAGCAGCCTTTCCCCACGCCCGACCATCATCGCTATCGCTATCTACAAGAACATCCAATGGCTCAATATCCCCCTCATAATCACACAGCCTCCCTTTACCAGTACAACTACCCCCATTACTCAACTTCGCCGGGCCGATTTTATGATCAGGCCTGAACAACTCCTCGAACTAGTTACGGTGCGCTTCTCTCCAAATTATTTCTCCGAGACGTCACGCTCATTGCATTGCATGTAGATTTATTCATGGACATTAACATCATCGCATTTGTATATCAAGGATATTTGATGGCGCCAGGATACGGATAGGAAGTTATGTCTATCGTACTGCGCCAAGACAATGACCCATTTACACGTTTGGACATTGGTAGAGAAAACTTGCTAGGTCTGCGGCTCTGTACTACCTACAGGGAAGGAAGGCAGAGCTTGCAAACGAGTATACTGCTAGGAAAGCAAAAGTATCTCGTATCTCAGTCGAAGAAATTCATTGTATATACAGTTAACTAAACTAGTTGCCTGGCAAGCTGAACAAAAGCCAGACTAAGAATAGAACATGCCGTACATTGTAAAAAAAAACAGCTCCTAGTGTATCCACGAAAGGCACTCACGGGCCCCCAATGTTGTAACTCTCAAATTCGACATGACTTGACATCACCAAAGCACTGCCAAAATTGCTTAAGTATGGTAGATACCCCATCGCATGTCAACTCCTCCAACCAGTCCAGTAAGACTCTGGCATCCCATGACACCAGCAGCGCCAACCTTTCCTTCCCACTGAAACTTGTCGATGGAGCTGTTAATCAGATCAATGATGTCCTGATTTCCGATATAAGCAGCGTTCATGTTCGATCCAGCGCCCTGTGCGCCGAAAGCGCAGGTTCCGTACTGGACCAGCTGGTGTTGCTCACCACCAGCACCGACGGTCCAGGTGCCGCCGCCAGCGATGTTGCGGGCGATTTGCTGGCAGTCGGACACTTGAGGAGAGCCTCCGGAGGAGTGGTTCTCAAAAGTAGAGTCACCGCAGTCGTTGACTGAATTGCGCTTGGTGAGGGTGGATGTGGACTCTGTGATGGGGGAGGCTGCGGCGAAGGCTGCCATGAGGAGGGTGAGGAAGCTGGTGTTGACGAGAATTTTGATGGTTGGAGGTTGTAGAAGTTGGTTGAAGGGTTGATGTGAAGTTTGAGTGTTTGGATGAGTGGCTGTTGATAAATATGTGGGAGAGTCAGAGATTTATATACCCAACGTCTAGGCTTTTAACTGGAGTACAATGTGCTCAACCCTTTCGATATCCCCGTCACCTCAGACATCGGCTCATGAACTTTTGCCTCTGAAGGATTGCGTTTTGCAAAAAGACCTATCCAACGCATAGGCTTACTGCTATGTCTCATATGCCGTTTTACCTAGCCTGGGCCCATTTTCAGAGTCACCGAATATTCCTCCTGCCAAACTAAGCGAAAAGAGCACTTTTCGTGTAAATGTCCAGTTATAGGAATAGCCCCATTTGTTTTATAGTGACTACCCTTAGAGAACCAGTACAGCGGCCCATAGCAATCTAATAATTCTACACAATGTCTCTATTTCGGTTGTGTCTAAGTAGCCAACGCTGTTACTCCGGGCTTTTAGATTATCTTCAGGCGACCTCAGCGCTTTTCTCTACAGATAATACTTGTAGATTCTATCTATACCCTCTCTTTCTGCAATAATGCTAAACCATCCCCAAGTCGGGAACTTCTCCATTTGTGAACCATCAAGGGTCCATCCTCGGAGCCGCGACCAGGTGATTCGCCAGACTCAATTAAATCCTGGCCAATAGGCAAGCCAGATGGTGGAAATATACGATTGTCCTCCGTAAATTGACCTATAATTTCTACTTGGCTCACTATTACGTGCACAGTCGTCCTAGAAGTGGACATCATTCAATTACGAGACCCTTTGGCTGCCTTCAGGATCCTTTGGAGTCAGCACTAGCCATTTCAGGACGGCTCAATAGCAACGCAGCGGTGACAGTCTCTTTTATTCCACGACTTACGGATCTCGCTCGCCAGATCCGTCGACAGTCCCGTGGTCGATCCAAATTTATCTGTGGAAAAGAGGAGACAACCGGCAATTATAGCCGTTTGATCCTTGACACTTGAGCTCGGAATGATCAAGCCCCCACAGCGCTGGATGCCTGGCCCAGCTCTATTGCAACATCAGCCCCAGCAAGGCTGTAAGACTGAGGTTACATACAATGGCTCGAATGTATTTCCTCATCTGACTTTCGATGATCAGATTCTTACGTGGAGATTAAATAGTTTGGAATTGGGGGATCCTGGGACACTCTTCCATCTTGAACTTGAACTTGTTAAAGTAATGAGCAGATTCTAAAATGTTATGATATTCTGTGTTCAGTGGCGTTTTTAGTGGAAGAAGCCAACCCAAATTAATTAGCGGCCCGAGAAGATGGTCATTCCGATTGGTGTAAGACCCTTGTCTTAGATAAGTCTTACTCGAAAGGATAGTGATCTACAGTGCCCGGGCTATTCCCCGCTCATGAGTGAGCTCGGCGCGACCGGCCGAGGCCAAGGTTTTAGGTACAGGGTAAAGACGACTGGTAGCTTGAATATGTAAGCTATGAATTTCTGTGTTTAATGCCTCGATCTGGTGCTGTTCCTTGATATTGAAAGAACTGAAAGGTAATTCACGTAAGAATTATTCCCTCTTACATAAGGGTAGAAATAAATAGTAAATTACAAGCCTGTCGAGTAGTTGAGAGCTCGAAGCAAACGGATTACCCCAAGCTTGGAAGTGCAAAAAAGCATGTTACATTGCAAGTTGGAGCTGTTCATGCTGGCAAGATTGCATACAAATTAGGGCGACAATGAAAATGGCAACTAGTGTATTGCAGCAATTAAGGCCATTGAATTCACATAATGTACAATAATCTTAAATGAAATGGATCCGGATTTCAAGCTGGTCTGAGGGAGATACGGCTGAAGAGATCTTACAATGCTGTTATAGATACGGAGTAGGTACTTGTGTTCAAGACAATAAGTGCCGGCGGGTAATCTTTTAGCTTGATTGAAGATTGAAAAGAATAGCTATGTAATGTCAGTTAACGAAGATGTATGAAGAGAATGGAGAGTTCTAGAATGGGTGTAGGAGGAGGAGACTAAAAGAGTACAGGGGCAAGAAGGGGCTAAGTACCTTAGATAACGAAAACGGCACTAAGATAAGACTTGCTTATTTTTCAAGATCATGGTCACACAAGAACTGGTTAATTGACTTGTCTATATAATCTCAGTAGCTAAAGATGAAAAATATAAAAGGGAAGCTGCGTTACTAAAATAAATTTCGACGTGAGCAGAAAGTAATAATTGAAGGGTGATTTGGAAGAACAGAGGATGTACGGTAAGCGAGGTTCAGGGGTTCAGTTGGTGTTAGTGGCTGAGGAAAAACCGATAGCTCCTGACTATTGGTACTTAGCGCATCTGAGTGTCATGCACCGTTGGCCTAATCTAAAACGTCAAGATGTTAACCGCGGCCAATGAAGAGATATTTAAAAGTCTTAGCACATTTAATACAAATAGGTCAAATAATAGCTACTGATAAACATAGAGGAATGACCTTTTCTTACCGATTAATAGTTATATTATATACTGGGCCAAAGTTTTAAGATTTTAAACTCGCCTGTGCTAGTGACTAGCTGAAGGTTGTCTTTAAGCCTAATCAAGGCTAGGATGTCCCTGTATTGGTTTTTGGGCCCTGTCAAATTGGCACTATTGATTTGACTTGCCCCAAAAGCGCTTTGCGACAGGCATTAGCTGGTAGAACTAGTGACATAAGTAAACAAACAGCAACTTTTTCAATGTTAATTTAGGAAAGCGCATCATACGATGGCCCACGTAGCCCACCGGCGGCCGACTCAGCTGGCTGGCTTACCACAATAAAAATAGCAGCCCTTCGCCCTTAACTGAGATCTTTTCCATCATCAACAGAGCACGTGTGAAGAATTCTGCAAAGGAAGCCAGACGTCTTTATCGAACATTCAAGGCCTGAGATCTTCACAGTGTTGGATGAATCTACTGCATCTTGGTTCTCCACGCTTTACACGATTTATCGCTGCCCCTTCGACATGAGGCCAAGAGCAACGCTTGCCCTCTGGGCGTTCCTCATACCTCTCTGTTCAGCGGTATCCTGCAATCAACTAAGCAACCCCTACGACGGCCCTTCCGACACACATTTCGAGATTATTTGCAATTCATACTCAACTGGCGGCAATCAAGTCGGTTCCTCCTTCGAAGTTAGCGACTTGGAGACATGCATTCAGCTGTGTGGTGGTGAGTCAGATTGCAAAGCGGCACTCTTTGATCGCAGCCAGTTCCTTTGCTACTTGTTCGACGGATCGGATGGCCCGGCGCCTAATAATCTGTATGACATGGCTCTTTTGCTGGAATCTGCGGCAACTACGACGACAGCTGATGCCATCTCGACTACAACCGATGCTGCCTCGGCTACAACGTCTGCCGCCTCGGGTCCAACATCTTGCGCTCAACTGGATAATCCATCCTACATCGACGGTGTGAAATTCTCAATCTACTGCGGCCAGCAAATAACTGGCGGCGGTGTTGCGGTCAAATATACCAACCAGCTGCACAGCTTGACAGAATGCATGGAATTGTGCACTGATACCCCGGAATGTCTCGTACTCACATTCAGCCATTATAACGAATGTTACTTGTACAGTGACTTTAACGGTTTGCTCCCTAATGTTGACATGGATATGGCGTATGTGGCATCTCGACCAGCTGTCTCATCTACAACTGAAGCTCCAACGGAAATCTCTACAACTACATCATTGTCGACTGCGTCAACTACAGCACCAGCAGGACCGCTAACTTGCAGTCAAATCGAGGGCGGTACTTATACCGGCCCTAATGGGAACGAGTTTGTTCTCGCCTGCGATACTTCCGCGACTGGAGAATCGATCTATCGACAATATGAAGAAGATAGCTTTGAAGGATGCCTGAATCGGTGTGACGATGAAAAGAGGTGCATCGCTGTGAATTTTCATCCTTCTCCTGAAAGTGAATGCAATCTGATTGAGTCATTCGAAGGCGGTCAATACGCCCCTGGTACGGCCTTTGCTTACAAGTTACTTTCACCAACATCAACCTCGGCATTATCTGAGACCTCTTCATCTATCGAATCCACCTCGGAAACTACAGCATCAACAGTGGCCTCGGAGACTACATCATTATCGTCATCATCAGCACTCACGTCAGAAACTACGTCAGCACCTATAACTACATCAGGTGTAACCTCCGAAGCAACTACTTCACTATTCGCATCGTTATCGTCCTCACAAGACATCCCTTCAGGGACTACATCGGACTCTGCACTTCAGTCTACACTGGAGTCTACATCCGCATCAGCTACAACATCACCAGAGGGTATCTCTTCATCCACTAGCCTCTCAGCATCTACATCAGCAGACTTTTCATCGCTATCGTCAGAATCTGTCTCAGAGTCTACATCGGATGCCCAATTGGGATCTACATCAGCCGAAGAGTCATCTTCTCTAGAGCCTACTACCGTTACAACAAGCACAGGCTCGTTACACACCGATACATCCAGCATCGAGATTTCGACCGCCGAGACGTTGACTACTGAAATAACTTTCTTAGAAACGTCAACCGTGCAGGCATCATCCACTACGATTTCGGTTACCGCGATAGAAACCACAGCAACAGCATCCAGCGCGAGCGACACCAGCCGCGCTTCAACCGATATACATTCCACATCAGAGACTGCCACTTTATCTTCGACCTCATCAACACCATCCGCAAGTAACATTCCGACCCTTGATGAATATACCTTCACAGGGTGTTTGAAATCCCTCGAGGGATATCCATCCTTCAAAGAGGTAGCAACTGATCCAGAAATGACTACCCGAAAGTGTGTCGACCTGGCTTTGGGAAGCACGTACATTGGTGTCTATCAAGAGTAAGTTCTCCATTTGATCTGCGAGTACCCAAGCTAATTATCTCTAGGACTTGTTATAAGGCCGATGTGCTCGACGATACGGAATTTGTAGCGGATGCACGCTGCGATCTCACATGCCCTGGAGATCGGACTCTGTTCTGCGGAGGCATTCTCGGCGCCGGACGGAAACTTCTGCATCGTGAGATAGCGCCTAATCATCTCTTGACCCTCTATCGCAAAAAACTTCCCTCCACTTCGGATGTCTCATCCTCTTCGTCCTCCGTACCAACCTCTTCTTCTTCCCGCGCTTACGAATCGACTTCTGAATCAAGTGGTCCTTCACACTCCAGTCAAACAGACGCTTCACACTCTTTCTCCTCCTTCACAACGAGGAATTTTGGCTCAAAGACGCTTTCCGTCTCTGATTCCACCGTCACAGAGACCAACTCCGCAACTTGCCTGTCAACATCTCTCCCTACCCCAACAGCCATACATACTGCTTACTCGACTCTGACAATCGACCATGCCTACACCAAGACTCGATTTGCCGAGACAGTAACCACTGTTACTTACACTACTGTCAACCAAAGCAATCCTGAATCTCTAATCACAACCTGTGTTCCTATCACCCTGCTCTACAGCCCTTGCGGATGCAAGAACCAGGTGTACCCAACAGTGGATATGACAACTGTTGCCTGTACCCAAGGAGGGGATATAGTTACCCTAACCGTACCAAAGGCTGTTTGTGAGACTGGCCGTGCAAGCTATACACATCCGATAGTTCAATACCCTTCAGGTTGGGTTGGAGGGCATCAGACAGACGCCGGCAGCAATAGCTATCCTACAGGAGGTTCTCAACCTGGCTCGAAGAACGGACAGCCTGAGTACCCTACTGTAACCGCAGGATCACAGGATTACCATCCCAGCTACAAGACACATCAGCACGTGGCCCCTACTTCAGCTGGAGCAACTAATGGTTATAAGCAGCCGGAACAAGGGAACCCGCAGCCATCTGTTCCAGCTCAAGGCTCAGCAGAGTCCAAAAGCAATTCGCCGGCTTATCCCTCCCAGCAATCATCCCCGAAGAGCTTGACAACGGAAACAACCATTGTTGGTACTTCTCAACTCGACAACTCAGCACTTCCATCTCAACCATCATCTCTTGGCCAGGGCCAAGCTCCTTCAGAGTCCAAAGGAGCGCCCTATACTACCTCAGTGGTTGTTTCAGATGCTCACAGATATGACCTCACATCGTGGATCATGATCACTACAGTAGTCGCAATGGCTTTGTCGTTGTAAGACAAGCTACTAAGGTCAGGTGTTCACGTTTTGATCGGGTGTCATGCCATTTGCTTAGTTTGTGCACGGGTGCTGGCCTAGCAAGCCCGCCAGCGCATTCAGGCGGAGGTTCAGCCTTCGACAGCTTTATTACTACGTCGAGGGCAGCCTGGAAAGGGCTTGCTTATTAGCCACGAGAATAAGACTACCACTACATATTTGTACATACATAATTCAGATCTTTTCTTCTTATTAGATATTAATTTACACCGAGAACCATAAATGGGCTCTTCAAAGTCCAAAGACCTGCTATCTTCACGACGCATAGAAGGCGGTTTGTGCGGAAGAATAATAAATTAACTATTTTTCTATGAGCAGGGTTGTCTATTTGGTCCGCTACTGATCATGAAGCAATGTCAAGGTCCGTATTTTATGAGGCGCAGCGCGTATCATAGGAACCCGAGAGATTCTCTTACCATTCGGTAGCTATGTTGCACCCTGCTTGTTCTGGTTAGTATAAAAGTCTCAGATAGCTATGCACCGACACTTTGCTGCCTGATGCTGCTTCATCACGTGAGGAGCTGAAGTTGGGTCAGCATGTTCTTCAGCCGCAGTTGGGTCAAGACCAAGTTCTTTTGGGCATCATTCGATAGACGATGGCATCATCGAGAAACAAAGAGAATAGCCTCACAAATAGCCAGTTCCATGATCATACCCTTATCCATCAAAGAAATATTGAGGGGAATTTTGCCGTTAATTATGGTCTACCGCACCAGCCGGCACGTCCCGCAATCATCCGCGTCATCCCGTATCCCCGCAATGAGGATCTGATCCAGCGCAGGGATCTCACTGAGAGACTTAACGGCCTCCTACCATGGACAGGATCTGGTAGTGCGGCATTGTGGGGACTGGGGGGATCAGGGTATGTGCCTGCTTCTGGTATAGCTGCCTCTTGTCCTCTCAAGATACTGAACAGGCCCTGCGTAGCAAGACACAAATTGCCTTAGACTACGCCTATCAACGGTGCATCGCAGATGAAGAGTTGTGTGTCTTCTGGGTGCATGCTGAGAACGAAGCCAATTTTACCTCCGACTACGAGACAATCGGGAAAGAGCTTGGTGTTGATAAGGGGCTTTATGGCTCTGGCCTACTTGAAGCAGTTCGCAGAAAGATCGAATCGAGATCGAGATGGCTCTTAGTCATTGACAACGCTGATGACCTACGACTATTTGGAGTTGGACAGCCAGCTACAGAGAGCAACCTCTATAAGTATATCCCATGCACATTGCAGGGTACTGTGCTATGGACAAGCCGCGATGAACAGATTGTCGGAGGCCTTGTTGGAGCACTTCGCGGCCTTCCAGTACGACCTATGGATATGAGAGAGGCCGCGGCACTTCTAAGAGTGGCAAGAGGTAGAGAGTCTACTTTGAAGGAGCCCAGAGTGGATGACCTTGTTGCTGAGCTCGAATGTATTCCACTTGCTATCTCTCAAGCTGGTAGATTCATGCGACGGCTATCTATGTCGGCTGAGACATACCTCGATCAACTGAAACAAAGGACGACACGGTTAGAATTACTCAATATAAGCGACATAGACCGATATCGACGGCCAGAGGCCTCAAACAGTATCTTGGAAACGTGGAAAACTTCGACTGACCGGATCTGGACAGAGAGCAAGATGTCATACTACATATTGCATGTAGTAGCCTATTTGGACTATCAAAACATCCCTGAAGAGTTGATGGCTGCAGCTGCAAAATTAGTATCAGCTGCTGACACCTGGCGTTCAGTACAGCCTACGGAACTCGAGATTCTATCATCTATTGCTCGATTGAGAGAGCTTTCGTTCATCAGTCTCCGTAAATCAGGGGACACTAAACCGAGCTACGAGATGCACAAGCTTGTACAGGAAGCCCTGAGATACAGGATGAGCCTTGACGAAGCAACAGAAGTGGCTCTTATAGATCTACCAAGGGCGGAAAACAAGCTGAAAAGGCTCAGGAGAGGCGAAGTATACTATTCCCGCTTGGCCCTGCAGCTTATTTGCAATCTCTTCCCGGCCCCAGGAGCAGATTCATGGGCGCAATGTGAACAGTATGTAACACATGCAATACGCGTCAGTGAGTGGGTTGAAGTCAGCAAAACAGAGACTAAGACGGCGGATCTTCTTTACTATGTAGCAGTCTTTCTTGATCAGCGAGGCCGATGGGGAGAACTAGAGCCAGTAGTCACTCATTCTATCCGCCTTCGACAGAATTCGCTGGGATTGGAACACCCGGATACAATATGGATGAAGCAGTTTCTCGTGGAGGTGATCAAGAGACAGGATCTCGATAAGGCGGAGTGTATTCAAAAAGAAGTGCTGGAACTGCGGCAGAGAGTGCTTGTTGCGAGCCACCCAGATGTCCTGCATAGCAAATCTAGTCTCGCTGGAATCTACTGCCGCCAGGGGCGAAACAGCGAGGCTCAGTACATCCTACAAGATGTGCTGAAAGTTCAGCGAGATACTCTCGGTCCCAAGGACGAAAGAACCATCAAAAGCATGTCAAGGCTTGCTCATGCATACTTCAACCAGGGTCTTTACAAAGAAGCCGAGAAAACTGATCAAGAAGTATTAGGACTGCGGCGAGAGATTCTCGGGGAGGGACATGTAGATACAATTACTACTCTATCCAGCCTTGCACTGACATACAGGTATCAACGCCAGCTGGGGCCGTGCGAGCGACTCATGAAGGAATGCCTAGATTTAAGACGAGAGGTACTGGGGAATCATCACCCGCACACAATAGGAAGCTCATATAGTTTTGCCGAGTTTCACTATTCACTAGGTAGATATCATGAGGCAGAGAGACTGGCTCGGATAGCCCTGGACCTTCACATACAGGGCTATGGAGAAAGCAACCCATATACTCGGCAATGCAAAAAGTTGCTTATTCGTGCGCAGGAGGCCTTACAAACCCAAAACACTCCAAACGGCTAGTCTAAGATCTGAATGTTACAAGAGGGAGGATTAAGAAGGGTGAGGGAGCTGTACAATATATTGTGATGAGGGCATTTGAGTAATGAAAAGTCCCGCTGAGAGGATGGATATAGTAGTAAGCGTTACCTCCAGATTGTTTTTATATACTTGACTAGGTGAAGGACAGTGCTTGCTTATAGTATATTATATAGGCCTGTTGAAGTATATACTATTTACTTAATAACAGTGCTTTAATAACATACTTATAGTTCTTTACATAAGATAAAACCTAGGTAGTTCCATCTCTTTTAAGCTCAAGGACTCGTGGATGTGATTCGATCCCTACAAGACCCTATGCTCATACATGTAACAGGTATTCGAGTAAAAGAAGCTCCAAAGTGTACATCAAGCTGGAGGGTATTGCCCTCTCGCTTTATAGACTTATATAAACGAAAGATAGTCCAAGTTATGACCTAGATAGATCCAAATCCAAAGGGACTTATAATAGTACCTAGTTAGACTGAATTGTGTTAAGTAGTAGCAAGAACTATACTAAGAGTAAGATATACTGGGCAGAACTCAGCGAAGCACCATAGCCGCTAGGTATGTCAGTGGTTCCATCATAACACTCTTAAAAGGTAACACTGAAGCGAATTTGGAATTACATTTTAGTATTGCCTTTAGTACTATTAATGACACAGGTTTCTGATTACTGTCTTGTTGACAATCTACAAGTAATTTTAAGATCTTAGTTATAAACAGTTCTACACTCCTGATGTTTCCCTCTCTTAGTAAGTGCTACATTATTCAAACCAAACCCTAGATCAGGATCGTTGCCCCTATAGCCCTGCAATAAATCCATTAGAGTTTAACTGCTAACTATAGTATCTCTAGAGTATTATATCAGCCCCTACGATTTTACTATATATAGTCTTACGATATAAGCTAATTAAGCTTTATCTGGACTATTGACTATCTTAAAGTGTTTATTTTTTGCTAATAGTTTTGCATAGTTATTTCTTATCCGCTTCGAAGCATCTTTGGAGATATTGCCACAAGTGACATATGACCCCTTGCCAAGTTCAACGTCCTCTATGACTGACTTCTGTTTTGTTTTGTTTGGAAAGTCCAAACCCAAACCCCCCTCATGATATATGAAGCCGTCGCCGGATGCGGACGCCTTCGCATAGAGCCTCAGCGACATTCTGATCAACCCGAGTCAAGGTTGTGTCGCTCATATGATCACCATCTCTCAGGGTCCCAACTAGCCCTGCATTGACGACCAGAATGCGGATGGTCAAAGATTCCTGGTGGGATCCGATTCGGCCCAAATTTTCCCTGATTTCTTCGACAAGAGATTGCCTCTAGCTGTTCAAGAGTGACCTTTAGCCTAGCGAGTTCGGCTTCGACCGAGTCAACTTAAAGTTCACGTTCTTTTCGAACTATTCCCAAGACCTCTTGCAAATCATCGAGTTAAATCGACACGTTCAAAATGATTTAAGGGGCGTCGATAAATGCGTTGCTTGCCTTGCGCAGGGTCTTGATGACTGAAAGAGAGAAGTCGAGAAGACTGGTAATTGAACTGGCCGCCGCGATGACTTCCTAAATCAGAAGTAAGTCAGCTTAAGGATCTCGAAGGACGGGTTTCTGAAGTGTATATACCATTATGTTGATAGATAACCGTGTTTTCGCGTTTGTAAGAACTGGAACAGCACGTATGTGCTTCCAGCCTGGTTGAAAGCAATTGATGCCTAAATTACACGAACCGTCATCTGACTAATGACTGCATCCATCAAGCTGACTAAGAGTGCCTGCCAAATCTGATTTATACTACCATTCAAACTGACGAATGAGAATGTTAGAGTAGAGTTTTGTATACGTACATATTGCGAAGACGCCTAATAGGGCTGACTCCGGACTGAGCCATTCCTATTATGAGATACTAAGTACCAAATAGCTATATAGTCAAAAGACTCTTAGTTAGCCGCATTGGACTTCCATAATAGTTAAAAAGTAACTACTTAGGAGTTTTACGCTATTTACTTACGCTTAGAATGAAGTCTTTATTCTCTGCCTTTTATCCCTATAAATACATATAGATACTTACATGCTAATAAGCATTCGCCAAACCAGGCAAATGTAAAGATTTTATCTCTGCCATCCTCCAGAGCTAGCCCAATAGTCTCTCGTATATGGAATGCTATAAAATATTAGTAGATTGTATGAGAAATACCCTTAATATAGGATATGATTACAGGGAACGTAAACAGGGAATGTATAATTATTGGAACTGGTAAACTCACACTACTAAGCAAAAAGAGCACAGAGTACCTAGATAAACGGAAGGACATGATTGTTAGTCGCAGATACCTTACATTCTATTGCGTATCACATTGAAGCATTGTGTAGACAAGTAGAAAGTTATTGTGAAATCTTTCGTGTCCTTATCACATATGTTAGCTACCTTAAAACTTTATTACCTTCTTGTTAAAATATGGACTAGTATTTCTTGTACATATACCAATTAGCTCTGAGAACTATGGGATGGTTCTTCGCAAGTCGAAGACCTGCTACCTCCTCGAACGCACTCGAGGCAAAGCCCGATACTCTTATGAAACTCTTTCAGTCTCCAAAGACGCCTATTTCTATATTCTGGAACGCGATGCCAGTGACTTATATTACAAGAATGCTTCGTTCTCTTGGGGTTGGATCAGCCATCGTCTCCGCTCTCTCTAGTGCCATCCCGATGGAGATCTCACAGAGATATCCCGGCCAAAGCTTCTCTGCTTCCAGTTTGCTCATGTATGCATAGCCATGTATGCTGTTCCATTTGCATTCGTAATTGCAGTTCCTATAGTTCACTCTACTGATAAAAATCTCTGCTGTTTTCAGTCTAGCGAGCCCTCTTCCCTCTTCTAGCATACCTATTTATTTACAGATTAGTTACATGTTCAGATACTTAATAGAATTACGTACAAATACCTTCCATGGTATAATAGATTCGAGCTCCTCCCTAGAGAGCGTAAGATAAGAGCCATGATGGTGGAGAATCAATGCTGCAGTGAGTTTTATGAACGCTTGGGAATTCTGGAAAAGGTATGCTGCGACAGTGAGAAGTATGAGGTCTCTTGGTTTTACTTTTACTTCCCGAAGCTATACTTAGCTGGTAAACTGTAGGGCGTTCAGGCAATTGTACTTGTCTGTGGTGATGGCCACGGCCAGAACGTTGCTGGCAGGGAGGGTCTCTGGGATCTTGTTGTTCTGAAAGTGGATGACCGAATATATGATTTTCAATACGGTAGTATCGTTATCCGGCAATAATAACTCGAAAGGGCCATTGCTATGTTATATATCATGGTCTTCTTTCCAGTTAGGCCCGAGCATGATAGAGAATGGTTTTGAGGCTGCTATTAATAGCAGAGACTTCACCAGGAGCTTTGTCTTCTCCGGCCTAACTACCAGAATGACATCGCCATTTGGCACGATTTCCACAGCCTAAGTGATCCAGTTATCAGTTAAATTCTCCATGCTTTTGTCGGATTGCTGATAGTATTTGTTTATGAAGGTCGTGAAGAGATTAAAGAACGACGTCGAGCTTCGTGATTTATATCATTTCGAAGATGGTCATGAGGATATCTAGCTTTTTAGCCGAAAGCAAGAAATTAGGCAACAGTGAGGGGAAAGACTATATTGCCCGGATGTGTGTGTTCATTGGCTTTTATTTTACCTTTGTGCCCAGGGGGCTGAAGCCTCTTTCAAGCTCCAAACCTTACCACAGAGGCTTGTAGCCGAGACCTTAAATCAGCACAAGCAACTTAGTAAAGTGGGACTAGAGTTGCAGCGACTCCTGTTAAGTAACAACACCTGGCTACTATAAAACGACAGATAATATTCTATAAAAACGCTGAGACGAAGATATTCAAGTCGCTATCGCAGCCTGTAATGTCTATTTAAAGTTTTAGCAAGCAACAACGCCCAAACTCAAACTCTAAGCTAACGGCAGAAGATGGTAAGACTGTGGCTTCATTGGAATGTATTCACGGTCCGGTGTAGCTGTTACATCCTTAGCTTCTTATGTGGATGCAGCTCGAGAAATACATCAAACGGATAAGCATCGCTTTCGAGATTAAAGTGGTTTATGAATAGAGTCGAATGAGAATTGATGCTACGCCATGCGGCCCGCAAAAATAGTGACCAAGTAAGACCGCTGAGGACCAACGGTCACATCCGTCAACATACACGGTCACATCACGGGTAGATCCACAGCTTGTCTGATGAGATTACTGAAGGATTGCGAATATTTCTTTGCCAATCTTATGAATTGCTTGTACTACGATGAGATAATAGATAAAGCCCCCTTCATGATGATTATGAAAAGAATAGAATAATGTACAGATAACTCAGACATTTAGTCAAGATGAGAATTTACATAACCTCCGTGGTCAGAGCTAATTCCTCCAGAACATGTCCATCGATCACCCTTCCCCTCAAATCCAGCAGCTCCCGATACGCCATCATAGCTCAAGACAGACATTACAAATGCTAGTATCGAAGGTTCTGGCGTCTCTTCGCTCTGCAAGAAGATACCTTTGGCAGCGCACCAGTGCTTTCAGCAGCGGCATTTGCCGTGGTGGAAGCCTTTGCAGCAGTATGAAGAGTAGAGCGTTCCTCTGATGTGAAGCTTTTCGGTGCATCGGCGGACACCTCAGGAGTGGAAACAAGCGTAGCTTCATCGGCAACAGCAGATATAGCAAACGTAGCAACAGTACTGATGGGGATAGTCACATCAGCTGCAGCAGAAGTGTCAGCGGCGGTCTCACCCTCAGCGGGGACGGAGGTCTTTACACGAGCGGTGGCTTTAGCTTTAGCGGCGTCGGCCATGCGAGGGCTGATGGCAGCGACACCAGGGAAGAACGAAGGTCGAATGGTAGGAATGGCAATGGAAACAGTAAGACCAAGACCATTTTCAAGCTCTCCATCCATGGTGGGAGTGGCAGCAGTGGCAGCATCAACAGTCTGCGTAGTCGTGTAAGCGCCACCATCGCCCTTTTTAAGACAGGCTCCAGATCCATAGGCGTTCTTGCACACATGCTCAACGGTATCGCCCTTGTTACTTCCAACAGCAAAGTCATCGACCTGCATGTCAGTGCAGGGGACATCAGCCGGGCAGTTGAACTTGATGGGTCCCCTCTGGTGACCATCGGCGCAGGTTCCGGACCAGCCGGAGAAGGTCATGTTGCTGTAGAGGATACCGTCACCGGCGATTGGTTTCATGGAACTCCACTGGGCGTCGAGGTCGAGCGTGTAGGCGTTGGAGTGGCCGGCGAAGTTCTTGAGAGCAACGTTGTTGACGGTGCCGCTGCCGCCGTAAGACTTGAACATGTACATCTGGTTGGAGCGCTGGGTGTAGATGTTGTTGTATTCGATGTCGTGAATATCTGGTCTAGATTAGCGTTGATTGGGTAAGTGACATGGCAGCCATAATTACCTGTGTCGGTGGCGAGAGACCCCATGGCACAGCCGCCGGACCAGTTGCAGAAGATGTTCTCGATCAAAAGGTGGTCAGAGGGGTTCTTGACGGTGACACACTCGTCCTTGTTGCTGACTTCAACATCGTGGATACTGAAATGACATTAGCATAGTTGAAAAGAAAAATGGGTCAAGAGGCGTTACTGGATATTGGTTCCCCAGACGTCAATACCATCGAGGCCACCTCGGTTACCTCCGTGAATGGCCATGTTGTAAAGTTCACCGTTGGAGCAGGTGTCGACAGAGAAGTGGAAGGCGGGCGCTTAATTATGTCAGTCTTGTCACTGATTAGGGCGTGTGATACTCACAATCGACTAGAGCAACGTCGTGGATGGAGAAGCTCTTGACGTCGGAGAACCGAAGAATACGTGGGCCATATTCATTGTCTACTTTACGTCAGTGTCTTGAACAAGAGTCATAGCCATATATGGAACATACTCTTGTGAAACTCATATCCATAACCCTGGATAGCTCCCTTGGAGGTGCTGCTGTAAAACTCAAAGTCCTCCAGGTGCTTGAACATGAACATATTGCCTCCATCGGTGCCAATTCGGTAGATAATCCCATCAAGACGAAATGACATGGGTTTCGAAGACGTCAATGTCACCCAGGTACTCATACCGTAGTCGCCCTGTGGAACGTAGACTTCTCCACCGCCGGTTCTGCAATCATTCCAAGCCTTTTGAATTGCGGGACCATTATCAGTCTTTGCATTTGCCTTGGCACCGTAGTCGACAATATTGCAAGTCTTGATCGCAGCCTTGGCTGACGCAGAAGTGAGAGGTCCGACCTTTCCGTTTAGCTGCGCGGCAGCATGGACAGCGGAACAAGCGGCAATCAATGCCGAAATAAACGAGTGACGCATAGTGAGGAAAAAGGAAAAGAGTGTGGATAAAAATACGTGTAAAAGAATGACAACTAATGGACCAAAAGAGAAGCGACAGACGGAAACACAAAGAGATCTACATGCTCTGGGGTTCCGATTATAATATTTAAAGCACTGATCTGGTAGTGGGCAAGCTCCATAGAGACCGTCCGCAAGTCGAGAAACTAGCGTTCGATATTAATGAAAAATGATCGGATATTAATGAAGGTCATTTCATTGTGGGTTGCGTCTCCTGATGACAGGGTTCATGAAACGACCCAACCGCTCGGCACGACCAAATTCGGAAAACCCACCAATAAGCGATTCCGATAATCGGGTGAAAAATGCCGTGAGCCTTCTAGATCAATTAGCCCCAAACATGCTGTTTATTAACCAAGGGGTTAAACGCGTATATATAAAGAGTCCTCGGGTTCTTCAAAGTTGTTTTACTAAATATCTATCAAGTCGGGCGCTCTCGAAAATGGATATTATATTCATCAGAGCGCGTAATCTGGCGAGTTCTTGAGAAGCTGTATAGTCATATCACTGGAGCGTGAAAACGGCCAGTGTAACCGGAAGCGACTTGTTGAAAAATGAATTGGTCTGCATTTTGCTTCACAGCGTCTATAGCAATTTACTGGAGAACAACTTGGTATTATTAGCAGTGCCAATATCATTTATGTAGCTAAGGCCTTGGACGCGACCTTGTCAGCGTTGGGAAACTGCGCAAGCGTGCAAGAAACCTCATCACATATGAGAAGATAAACACTAGCATAATAGGAAACGGCATTGCCTTTGATTTGACGCCAGGTTGACGGTTTCTGCCTTGGAGTCAACACAAACCGTGAATTGTAGGGATTTATATATGTCTCATAAGGTAACCATTACTGACAAGCCCTCCGATTTGACTGACATTTGTTACCATGGATAAGCCTGTGAGGTATTAGTATCATAGGTACCCAACGTAAAATAGAAAAACTTACTCTGCCATCCCAGCACCAGAATGTACCAGTATCCTTATGATTCTTCTCACTAATTACCTTAAGCATACCCGAGACACTCTCGTCTGGCTCCAAAAGCGTTCCCAAATCCCAGTCAACGTCATAAGAGTTCATATCCCTAGCAACTATCAGTTAATGCTCCCATACTCGAGCACATAATGAACACTCACGTATTCACCTCGCCAGGATGGAGAGCCAGGACACATATCTCAGCCCACTTGCCACCGCGTCTCTTCAATTCCTCCGCCATGTGTCTCAGCATTTGGTTCAGCGCAGCCTTGGTCGCCCCATACGCAGCGTACCCATCTTCATGAGCGAGAAAATTGGTGGTTGACCCGGAGTCGGATGAGATGAAGATGAGTTTCGAGGGAGGGCTATCGGGATTCAAGTTAACTAGTTTCTGTGCGCATATGATTGGTCCAATGACGTTGGTTTCCATGTGGAATTTGAAGCTGTCGTATGATCTTGTAACTCAAGTTAGTAACTGTATGTGTAGGAGAATGCTTATCGATGGGGCATTACAGTTCCGTTGCTCGGTTCGGGTATTTGAGGACACCTGCATTCATGACGATGTTGTCAAGTCTGATTCCCTTGCTGACAAGCGTGTCCATCTTGGCTACAAAGGCCTGTGCATCAAGGTATTAGATATGTCTATGATGGATGACTCAGGAGGATAACTTGGGCTTACATCGATGCTCTCAGTACTTGTAACGTCGCACTGCTCGACGATACAATCGTCTAGAGTGCCATGAGCTTTGATAACTTCCAACAGTCCAGATGCTTCTGGGTTCCGAGCTGTGGCGATTACTCGATTTCCTGCTTCAAGGAGCTGTTTGACATACTCAAGACCGATGCCTCGTGAAGCACCAACCACTACCCAGGTAGCAGGTGTTCCGGTCGTGTTTGACATGATGCTTATTCGGAAGTGAATGAATCTGAAATGGGGGTTTGGTTTCTCTGAGAAGAGTTCTTGAGGTTTATTGTAATTCAACATTCGATCTGGGAACAAGGCGAGTATTTAATGGATGGCTTATCATGTCTTGACGCAAGGTTGAAATTCTTTACCCATATTTGGATTAGTGGCAAACTGTAATGCCGGCGCGGGGTAGGCACATGTAGCCCAGCGCATCGGTAGAGGACTCGGGTAAGGGAACCAAATAATAATAACTGCAAGACAGCTACCAATATAGGCATAGAGGTATCCTGAATAAATAAATAGATATGAGTAACTATAAAGAGCAACTTAGTAGTTGGCTAAATCTGCATATTTCTTATCTACAGTTTGTTATATTTAGTAAGAAAGCTAGAATAATACTATAAACTTTAAAGGTATATATTCTCTTAATTTATTATAAGACAGAAATTATTTTTAGTCCTAAGTAAAAAGAAAATATTAATTAAAATTTTATCTCCTTTAGAAACTATAAGATATATCATTTTAAGAGCTTTTTTATATACTAACCTAGAGATGTAATATTTAATCTAGGTATTATAAGAGTACTTCTCCATTGCTCTCCTTTACAATGAGGTCAAACTCTGGTTGAAACTCGATATAAAAGTTGTCCTTGATATTATATTAGCACTCCTCTTAAGCCATTATCGAAGCCCCAACTCACCGCTGTCTGGATCACGTCCGCGTTGAATTTTGCGACGTCGTCGGAGATGATCGTCTTTGTGATCGAGTTGGCAGCTGCAGCTTCTGCCAATAGCTGCGAGTGGCAAGCTTGGTCGAGACTATAAAAGAGAAAGGCAGCTTCATCGACTGTACGTCCCGCTGTTAAGAGACTTTTGTGGAATGTTAGTCGTATGGCTTCTCTTAGTATTTCGGTAGGAACTCACCCGTGATTCTTTAGTATGCACACCATGTTTTCCTCTCCTAATGCTGCTGCGATTGCCTGCCCTTCCTCCTGCGCAAGAGCCGCGCCCCCGTGGTCATCATAGACGCCTTGTTTACCGTAGAAGTTGCATGAATCTAGAACCATTCCAGTTACATAATTTATCGGCTGGGCTTTAGCAACGTACCCTGAGTTAGCATTTCAACAGGTCTTCCAAAAGCGCTCCAAGTCTTGCCATGAATGCTGTGAGCGTGTGCGGCAGCCCAGACATCTGGCCTCGCCTTATGAACCTCGGAATGAATGACGAAGCCTGCCGTGTTGACCACAGCCTGGTTTCCACCTTCGACAACAAAACCATCATGGTCAACAAGGACCAAATCAGACGCTCTCATGTCGGCGAAATGCTTAGCATATGGGTTCAGCCAAAGATGGTCAGTCAGAATGGGGTCTAAGAAAGCAGACTTTTGCGTTAGAAAGATGGACGTTCGTTCTCTTCTGGCAGTAGCGCTCGCTCTTACCGCGCATCGAAATATGGCCAGCAATGCCTTCGGCATATCCATTTTTAGCGAAAAAACGAAATGCCGCAGCCATATGTTCCTTCATCCATTGTCGCTGTGCCAGAGGATCCGAAAAGGTCGGGATGCCCTCCAACTTCAGTCGCCCAGCTCGGTCTCCACGGACTAGGTCCTGTAGATTGTGACCCGCCACATGGGCAGTTGTCCCGGTCAATTGCACTTGAGGCTGTGCGGTCTCTTGGGCAGTATGAGTGGCAGTGGTTGACATGTTTGAGTGTAGGAACGTAGCTAGCAGAGATGGAGATAGAAAGAGAGTGTGTGATGTATAATGTTGGAGGGACTGCTCGACTACTCTTTATCTTCTCGGTCGTGATGTATCTTTGCCTGGCCTGGCTGCAACGTGACAATGATAAGAGGTGCATCAGGCCGATAGCGGTTAAGTTCCGTTGGCCGGGCGAATTGGGTTGCATTTCTTCTCCTTGAAATCTTTGCCACCCTCGATAATCGTGCGATAAAGTCAAAAAGCTAGCTCATCAGGGAGCGCCATTTACGCCCTATCTCATTTCTCCAAAGCGGATCAGATCGTGTACCGCAGTGTCCAAAGGAGGGGTGTGTGGGGGTACACCCCGAGTTCGGTCTGACTCTTGTAAAGCAATGGTATCAATCAAACATAGCATAGTGGTGTCCCCTAAAACCTGATCTAGTATGGTACTGCTGAGTGGCTACGATGATAAGTCCAGCTTAGTCCTAACAATCAATGCTAGAACAGGAAGTTCACCAGTGGAGAAAGACTTACCCCGCGCGAGGTCTAGGTACCTTAGTTAATGAGATGTCAAGACTAGTATCAAGGCGCCAATTACGCCAGAAATCCCCCGAAATAGGCAGCATTTTCCCCGGAAGACGGACATCTCGGCTGTAGCCCACGCTCCTTTGCCGCACTTGCCCGTGTGAAACTATCGTCGCACCGGCGCTTCAGTTTCGGCTCTTACCGTCTCCATCTTCATCCTCTTTACTGTTTATGTGGCCCGATTCCGGAGGAGAATGCTGCCATCTCGCTGCGGCCTGGCTTGCCGGGCCGTATAAAAATATCATCTTCCGTAACTCCAGAAACGCCTCTTACTGTTACTATTCATCCACCTCTCCTCCTGATCTCTCAACTGTATCTTGTTTATTGAACGGTTCGAGCGACCTCACCTACTGATCATGCGACGCCTCATGTCTCGTGGCATCACTGTTCGCAGTGGTGCTGGCAACCTCCGTTCCTCTGGTCACTCGCCTCTTGCCACCTCCAGACCAGCGGCCCATGTTCCTGGTTCCATCCGTCCTATTCACGCAACTGCTGTGCTCTCGCGTTCGGCTGTGTCTCTCCCATCTACAGCTACTGATTTTCCGACCAACCATGAAAAGGTCAAACCCGTCGACACGCCGTATTTCATTGATAATCAGTTTTTAAACTCTACTACCGATAAATATATTGACCTCCATGACCCGGCTACGAATAATTTGGTCACCCGAGTGCCAGAAATGACGGATGCTGAGATGAAGGCCACGGTGACAAGTGCCCAGAAGGCGTTCGAGTCGTGGAGTCAAACAACCATCATCACCCGCCAACAAATAATGTTTCGATTCGTACAGCTCATCCGTGAAAATTTCGATCGACTGGCTGCCAGCTGTACAATTGAACAAGGCAAAACACTGGCTGATGCCCGTGGTGATGTGCTTCGAGGTATCCAGGTTGCAGAAGCCGCGATTGCTGCCCCTGAATTTCTCAAGGGTGAGCTGCTCGAGGTATCTAAGGATATGGAGACTCGCACTTATCGCGAGCCCCTTGGCGTTGTCTCCGCGATTTGTCCCTTCAGTGAGTCTCCCAAATTGATTCATCGAGACCAAGAACATCAGTACTAACAAAATATAGATTTTCCAGCTATGGTGCCGCTATGGTGTATCCCGATCGCGACTATCACGGGTAATACGATGATTTTGAAACCCTCGGAGCGTGATCCAGGCGCTGCAATGATACTGGCCGAGCTGATTCAAAAGGCCGGGTTTCCCGACGGGGTTGTAAATATCATCCACGGTACTCATCGGACAGTTGACTTTATTATTGACGAACCTGCAATTAAAGCTATTAGCTTTATTGGCGGCAATAAAGCAGGCGAATACATTTTTGAGCGGGGCTCAGCTAATGGCAAGAGAGTCCAGGCTAATCTGGGAGCGAAGAATCATGCAACTATTCTCCCAGATGCCAATAAGATCCATACCATCAACAGTGTAGTTGGTGGTGCGTTCGGGGCTGCCGGCCAACGCTGTATGGCTTTGACAACTCTTGTCACTGTTGGTGAAACCAAGGCATGGCTTCCTGAAATCGTTGAGCAGGCCAAAAAGCTCAAGGTTGATGGTGGTTTCGAACAAGGCTCCGAAGTTGGACCTGTTATCAGCCCACAGAGCAAGGAGCGGATTGAAAAGCTTATTGCGAGTGCTGAGAAAGAGGGAGCGACCGTCCTCCTTGACGGCCGTAATAAGGGACCTCTGGATAAGTACCCTAACGGTAATTGGGTCAGTCCAACTGTCATCGCAGATGTTACCCCTGATATGACATGCTACAAAGAGGAGATCTTTGGGCCTGTTCTTATTTGTCTGCATGTGGATACTATCGACGAAGCTATCGAGCTTATCAACAGAAATGAGTACGGCAACGGAACAGCCGTTTTTACAAGGTCTGGAGCAACGGCTGAGACCTATCGAAAAAGGATTGAGGCTGGCCAAGTTGGTATTAATATACCTATCCCGGTACCTCTGCCAATGTTTTCTTTTACAGGTAATAAGAAAAGTATCGCAGGTGGCGGTGCTAACACGTTCTATGGTAAGCCCGGTGTGAACTTTTACACCCAGCAAAAGACTGTTACGTCCTTTTGGGCTGCCACAGATGCTGTGTCTAAAAGGGCATCTGTCGCGATGCCGACAATGCAGTAACAAGAGGTGGGCTAGGGAACAGAAGAGTTCCACTGGATACTGTTACAGAGTCTGTAGGAAATGAGATGACACCGTTTAATTCGCATTGGGACCTGGTGGTGTATGAGATAAAGTGACCATCAAACCTGATGGCTTAGGTGCGCTCATGAGGGTCACGTTTTGCTTGGCAACCGCCTCTTATTCCATTGGATTCTTCTGTCCTCAATTCGCAATCAAGTCTTACCCAACAATACGCCAATCCTCATGCAGCTTACACCCAACCCCTTTGCGGTGGTACCGAGGGGAGTAGAGTATCAAGTTGTAGGACTTGGGGTCGAGCCTCTTCGCCTTTACCGAAACGACATCAGCCCTGAGCCCTTCCGTAAAATTTCGAGCCAAACGCAGCTAAAACAGCTCAGCCTTGGTCTGGGTTGAAAACGTCGTGGTCTGGCATGCTTTTGGGGTAGTGATGACCCTGGGATAGACGATTGCACCCTGTTGCCGTATAAAGAACTACGTTCGCGGCTTGTGTCGATACAGTGACATTTAATGTAAGATTATCAAAGAAAGTGTTGATCTGTTTCCAGCTCAATAACAACACCATGTGAAGAAGAACAAAGAGAGATGAAGAATCCCTGGTTTTCATTGTATGTAGAAAGTCGTTATTGGTAAAGGTGTCGGTGGTTCGCTAATGTATAATCATCATTCAAGATATAGAAGCTTGCATCATAGGCCAGTCGAGATATTTCTAAAGCTCAAACTACTTGATCCACATATTTGGACTGTTAGGTAGGCAGATCTAGTAATATCCATGCGTGCTCTATGCTATTCAAGGACGGCCCATTGCTCGCTCAATCTGGGCGAGAGCAGCAATGACCTTTTCATCCATTTGCCGACGTCCAACCAGCTGTAGACTGACGGGAGCGTTTTCAAATTTCTCAGGGCTATACACCTCATAGACGAACTGATCTTCGTCGTTCTTGGGAACATAAGAACTATCCTTTGCATCCTTGATTGGATCGACAGTAGTAACCGGAAAAACAACGCCTGGGTAGTCCAATAGGTTCCAGTTTGCTGTGTATCCCCAGTAACGTGACTGTCCATGCGGCGTGGCGGCGCCAAAAGATGGTGGGCATAGGATAACATCGACCTCCTGGCCATCATCATCTGCGGTCGAGTTCCATGCACGAGCGTAAGCTTCTCGGTACTGTTCTCGTTCTACACATCGCTGGCCAGAAGATTAGCGCCAAAGTAATCTCTCTGTTCAATGGTGCACTTACATCCCAGAGCTCTTGCTGCGTAAGGTCCTTCACGCTTGGCTGTTCATCAATAATGAACCTGGTGAGCGGTAGTTCTGGCTCGCCAGTCTCCTCAAGAATCTTCTTGACATGTTTACCGCCGTCAGGCCAGTAAAGAGACGCTAAGATCTCCCAGCCCTTCTTATGGTTCAGGGATGTACAATCCCAATTAACAATAGTCATCCCAGCTTTTCGACATGCATCCGTAACCTCTCTCAGAGCGCGAGTCATTGGGGGGTGAGGTTGAACGACCCCATCCCACCATTGCACTGCAATTTTCAGGTTCTTGGTGAAATAATGAGGCGTCCAGTCTTTGACCGTTAGAGATGGATCGATTCGCCAGGGTTCGGCTGACAGAACGACCTTCATGAATAACTCGAGGGCGTCTCGTTCGACAGTCATGGGTCCCGGGGTCGACATGATAGCTTCTTTGCCGGCCATGTGGCTTCTCTGGCCGAGTACTGAGATACGCTTATTGGTCGGCCTATACTGTGTTAATACGGGCAGAGTTTTGTAGAGCTCTCGAACTCACTTGAAACCATATACGCCGACGTGAGCGGCTGGGCAGCGGATACTGCCACCGATGTCGCCTCCAACGCCCTGGTCAATGTTAGCTGGAACCGATCACATGAGCCAAGAGAATCGGACCATGATGCTTCCACGCATACCCAGCAGAGCCGCCTCTCCTCCAGTGCTTCCTCCTGGAGTGAGATCTCTGTTATATGGGTTGACTGTCCGCCCGTATACGTTACTCTCCGTTTCTAGGTGCATGATGGTCTGAGGCTGTGTTGTCCGGGCGTAGAACACGCAACCCTCCTTCCAGAGGATGTCGTAAAGCATGTTAGAGCCGTGCTTCTTGCCGACCCAGCCAACAAATGATGCCGTCGTCTTTGCATCTGATCCCACAATGCCGTGATGTTCTTTGGTCGAGATTGGGAGACCAAAGAGCGCGCCCTGAGGCTCTGGCAAAGAATCTAGGTATCGAGCTCGTTCGATCGCTTGCTCCCAAAGAAGGTCTGCAACGCAGTTGGTCTAGATATATTAGCAATTCGTCTTGACCAGGCACGACCGAGTCCAGTTTACTCACCGCGGCTTGGGCCAGTGCAGCGCGACGGAGAAAGGCACGCGTCACTTCTTCGACCGATATTTTTCTTTCCTTCAGGACCACTAGAAGTTGGGTCACGGTGTAGTTCTCGGTAATCTCGAGTTCTCTCGCTGTGAGAACCGCCTTTGGCAGTCCCAAGGAGTTTTTCGGAAGCTCTTCTGGCAGACTTCTCAACGGCGGCTCGACACGAGAAAACCCGGCTTCACGAGTCGCCTTCGCTTGAGCGGCCTTGGCCTGCCACGACGCACTTTGTTCGGTCATCTTGAGGAACGGGGTTTCCGAAGAATGCTATGATTGAGCTGAAAAAGAGTCGAATCGTGTGATTATGACCTGCTGTTGAGACTTAGGATGCTTGGGAAGTGATTGTATGAGGTTGCGCATTAAGTAAATTTCCCGGCCCATTCTAGTAGCATTCCGTGGGTGGATGACCGGCCAGAAGCGCTACACTGCCGACAGCATAACCTCGGCCTGTATGTACCCTGGAAACCCTCTTGCCGGCCAGTGCGATATAGAGCAGTTTCGTATGTGGAAGAGGCGCGCGCCAGTTACGCGTTCTTGAGGCTAGTTTCCAATGGTGGTAAGCTCAAAGATACTTCATATTACAGTACAGTGCATGCTGCGAGTAAATGCGGGGAAAGTTGTGACAATATCCCTGCCTCCACGCTCTCTTGTCGTTTTGGCGATATCGGGGTGTCTATTAGTGGATTATGGGAATACGCCAAAGACGCCATCCATCGCCTTTCCAGATCGACCGACAGTGCGACATCACGGCATATCCCTGTGAGATAAAGATGGACAAGATAACACCGTCAACTGTTGTGGGGATATCCTTTCTAGTTCCTTGCGCCCTTTTACGCCCTTTCACGGCCATCCGCGCCTTTTTGCGCCCATCCACGCCTTTTTGCGCCCTTCCGTGGTTAGTGTTGGAATGTTGGAAAGGCGGCATCATCAGTATAGTGAGACGTCGAAAAAAGCCAAACCCTCACTTAGTCACGCAGCCATTACCTATATCAACCCGATTGTTAGTCGTCTGGCCTGACAGCAGTAACGCAGGAGCTTCGTCAGTCTAAGCGCCCATCTAATCACTCCCGCGCTGCCTTTTCTCTAGCAACAAGATGGCTGACTATGCAAGTACCCCATCAGAGCGCCCTCTCGATGCCTCTCAGCTTGTAGTCACCAAGACAACCAAGCTCAATCCCATTCCCAAACCTGGCTCGGCCGAGCTTTGGGCGCAGAATGCATGCTGCGACCACATGGTTATCGCTCGTTGGAGCATCGGCCAAGGGTGGGAAGCGCCTGAACTCAAGCCGTATGGGGATATCTCTATATCCCCAGCTGCATCATGCCTTCACTACGCTACGCAGTGCTTTGAAGGTATGAAGGTCTACCGCGGGTTTGATGGCAAGCTACGGCTTTTCAGGCCCGAGCGCAATGCCAAGAGACTCGTTATGAGTTCTAAGCGAGTGTCCCTCCCTGGCTTTGATGAAGAGGAGCTGGTAAAATTAATCAAGGCGCTGGTCCGGTTAGATTGCCCGAGTGAGACCCCTTATAGCTCCCCAAGCTTTCTATGATTACTAACAAGGCTGTTCAGGATGGCTTCCGAAAGATAAGCCTGGGAACTTCCTATATATTCGCCCTGCCGTAATTGGCAATGGCCGCCAGATTGGAGTTCAGATTCCAGCCGAGGCTACTATTATTATACTTATGGTAGCTTGGCCTGATTACTCATCTGAAACACCTCCTGGCACCCCTCCAAAGCAGCCTGGGCTTCGTCTTCTTGCTTCAGAAAATGGATCGGCGCGGGCTTGGCCAGGCGGCTTTGGTTACGCCAAGATTGGTGCTAACTATGGACCTAGTTTTCTTTCGCTAGGCGAATGTCGTAAGAAAGGTTATGATCAGATTCTTTGGGTGCTGGGCCCAGATTCTCAAGTCACTGAGGCTGGTTCCAGTAACTTTTTCATGCTCATCAAGAACCGTGATACCGGGCGTCCCGAGCTTATGACGCCGCCTCTGGATGACAAAATCATTCTGGAGGGCATTACTAGACAATTTGTCTTGGATCTAACTCGGTCTAGACTACCGGATCAAGTAGATGTAGTCGAAACCAAATTCAACATGCATGATCTGAAGGCAGCGTGGAAGGAAGGACGCCTTCTTGAAGCCTTTGTGTCAGGCACAGCTGTAAGTTGCAAATACGCCATGATCTCCGGCATGATGATGACTAATAGGGTGCAGTTTTTCATTTCCCCCGTTTCGCTCATAGCATTTGAATGAGAAGACTTGGATATCCCGCTGAAAGGGTCTGTTCCCACTGGGGGATGCGCTGAAACGATCAAAGGATGGTTGAGAGATATCATGTTTGGGAATGAAGAACACGAGTGGGGAATTGTTGTCGACGAAGAATAATAGGCCACATGGGTTTGGTTTGCACGGTAAACACGGATAATAATAAAAACAAAGGGTCTGATTGAGTGGTCATGTGGGCGAACAGAAACATCTTGAATTGCTTTTCGCATTAGAAGGAGGACTAGTTCAATTAGGACAAGTTCGTGTGACTCGAATCAATCTCTTCTCTGCTCATAACACAAGGAACCTTCTCATGGCTGCTAGAAGCACTGGCAAACATAAGCAGTTGCGACATGGTAAATAACAATTGCTGCCGTTACTGCTATGCATTCATCTTCATTAGTAGGCTCATCAGCTCCTCTATTAGCGAACTGTTGACATATTCCTCTATAATTCCTTCTTACCATATGATGGATAATGTCAAAGGCCCATTTCAAAAACTGACATGACTGATCCCGAGAATTGGGCCAGCGTACATGCCACTTTGGGTCATGAATAGATTCTCAATCGTAGCATTGAAGAACTATGAGTGTATAATATCCGCAATTTGTCTGCTACTCCAGTCAAACTTCGACAATTCGTCAATGTATTCCAGAGGCTTGCCACCTGAAGCATACAAAAGGCTTCCAAATTATCACCTCTGGCAAGGGAGGCAATCAGACTACTGTATAGAAATCTCTTGAGCTCATTTGTGATGCTCTGGCAGAACTCGTGAGCAATTTGAACAATGAATTGGTAATCTAAGTTCTGTCTGCTAATTTAAGTTCTCAGACACGAGCATAAACGCAAATAACACATCTATGAGTTGAAATAACACATCTATGAGTTGAAATAACACATCTATGAGTTGAAATAACACATCTATGAGTTGGTGCCCATCCGTAGAGACAGGAGCCGCCGCGCAGATTACATTCAGCTTTTTACGAGGAACAAGGGTCGACGTTTTGTAAATGTGGTGTATGATCTTCTTCTCTGTCGCCGTTGAAGATTAGACACCTGTTACACATGCTGTCCTGTAGTGGCCAAGGTCCTGTCAGGGCCTAGCAGTAGTCGACAAGAAGATCTAATGGAAGGGGATGCTTATTTGCCAGGTAGTCCACAAATGACATCCTAATCTTAGAGAGTGAACTTAGGGGCAGGGATTGGGACTATACTTAGATTCACGGCTCGGAGCCCTGGCATTTTGCGTACTGCTAGCCTTGAGGTAGATATACAATCGTTTGCGGAGGTTACGTATCTATTTCCCTCACAACGATAAATCTTGTTGGCTACGTATAGGTAGTTGTTGAGAAGATACGACCTTTGGTTGCAGTCTAGACCCAATTGACCCACTAAAACTTTGGTTGATAAGTTTCGGCGTATTTGGCGTATCTCCAGTTTAGACTTCCGCCGCCTTGGCATCAGACTGCCACTATCGGTAAAGGCAAGAGTATTGGAGACCTCCTTACTGTACTAGCTAGGTTAGCCTTATCATCTGGCCCGACCCACCCCCAGATTACCCCGGATTGTGCCGACTTCCCTTCTCTGTTCCTTCGTCATATCCTGATATCATGCCGTCAGATAACACGACGATCCCGAGCCTTTGCGTAATGAAAATTCGAAAGCCTCTATCTGATGAGATTGGGCTAGCAGAGTCTAGCTCTCACTAAGGAGGCACCCGGTAGGTTTGGAGAGATTAGAAGTCTTCCATTCCTGCTGCTTTGTTCCGATAGTTAGCTCGGCTGAACGCTCTACGCGTGATTCGCGGTTGTCACATCTTCCAATGCCGAGTGGCGGACTGGGGGGTGACTATTTTGATAAGGTACTCGTTCTATCCTATAGCTTGTAGATAGAGTACAGCCAGCCAGTCTAGGCCTTCGCCACCCCTTTTTCGGCCACAGCCATGGTCGGGGGTAAGTGTAGATCGCAACCTCACACCCCTTGGCCAGACATTCAGGGGCTCCGCTGTCGGGCATGGCGGAATTTCTGGGGTAGGCCGTCTCGTTGTTGTAGTTGGTATTAGGTAGGTTACAAAAACAATATAAACAGCGTTATGATCCCCAAAGTTGAGAAAGTCAATTGTTCCAACCCAAGCTTTAAGCATACACTTTTGTTTTCAAGATGGACCATTACCACCACAACTCCGAAATGGACATAAAAAAAGATTCTGTGGCCTTGGGCGGCGCTCCTTCTCGAACAGAGAAGGGGGAATCTTTCGAGCCTACTGAGACCCATGATGCGGTCTTTGGAACTATGACAGAAGACGGCCCCAACTACCGCAACGTTCGTCTTCCAAATCGACCCTGATACTGATGTGTAGTGCTTACAACACTTAGGTAGGGTGGATCGGGTCTTCAGCTCTTATGATGAAGACACAACTTGGCTTGGGAGTGTTGTCGATTCCAGCTGCATTCGATACACTGGGTATGGTGCCAGGCATTATCTGTCTACTTGCAGTAGCCTCTTTTATGACCTATGCCTCTTATATCATTGGCGGATTCAAGCTCAACCACCCAGAGGTCTACGGAATCGATGATGCTGCGGCAATTATGTTCGGCCCTATTGGGCGTGAGCTATTTTCTTTGGGGTTTATTCTATGTACGTGCGTTATTCCGAAAGGAGTCAATGTTCTGACGACATAGTTTTGGTTTTCGCTGCCGGCTCTGGTATGCTCGGTATCTCCATAGGATTGAATGCCGTTTCTACTCATGGTACCTGTACCGCTGTCTTTGTAGCGGTTGCAGCTATCGTCGTCTTCAGCTTTGCCAGTATTCGCACGCTTGGCCGTATAACCATTCTTGCATGGGTTGGCCTCGCAGCCATTGTCATTTCGAGTAAGCAGATTGTCTGAGTCGCGATAGTTCAACGACTGATATCTACAGTTTTGATCGTTGCCGTTGGCGTTGGTGTTCAGGACCGCCCTGATCTTGCACCTGCAGGGCCTTGGAAATCTGACTACAAGATTATCGCCCATCCAAGTTTCTCCCAAGGTATTACAGCTGTGTCTACTTTTATCTTCGCCTACGCCGGAACGCCCTTCTACTTCCCAATTGTCGCCGAAATGCGAGACCATCGCCACTACACCAAGGCGCTCATGGTCTGCCAAGGTGTTATCACTCTTGTCTATCTCGTCATTGGAATCGTCGTGTATTACTACTGTGGGTCATATGTCGCTTCACCTGCTCTAGGCTCTGCTGGCAGTCTGCTTAAGAGGGTCAGCTATGGAATTGCTCTCCCTGGTTTACTTGCCAGTTCTACTCTCAGCACACATGTAGGTGACAACCCGATAGCGATATGACTTGTGCTGAAATACCTTTAGCTGTCGAGTAAACACATTTTTGTCCGTCTTCTACGAGGATCAAAGCATCTGAGCGCGAACACCTTCGTGCATTGGGCAACCTGGCTTGGATGTGTATTTGGTGTAGCCATCACTGCATATTGCATAGCTAGTGGTATTCCTGTCTTCGGGGGCCTTGTTTCTCTCATTGGAGCTCTCTTTGGCACGTTGATGTGCTTCCAGCCCCTCGGGTGCATGTGGTTCTACGATAATTGGAAACACAGCTCTCGGGGATCAATCAAATGGTACATGCTGGCAGCGTTGAACGCTATTCTCATCATCGGCGGTACCTTCCTAACGGTGGCTGGCACATATGGTACAATTGTGGGACTTATCGACTCTTACAAGGTCGATGGTGGAACAAAGGCTTGGACCTGTGCGGACAATTCCAACTCCACGTAGCCGTATCATCACAACTGAAGGGGAACTATTAGGTTTGAGAACAATCTATTCTAGATACTTCGCTATTTCGGATGGCCTGCTCAATTTGACAAACAGGCGATATTGAGGATTTACATTCACGCACTTTAGTCAAAGATACTAGCCAAAATGATGAATTGACAACACTGTAACTTAATATTGAACACCATAACAAGCATGTATCTAGCCTACAATGTCAGTTTCTGGTATAAAGTTCTGGTGTACACCACAGATTACCCGGGACGGCTTGCAAAAGACAGACAACGTAGATGACGGAATATGAGAGTGCAAAGGGCTTCCGATTTTTGCTTTTGAAAGATATCATTTTCTCAAAACCGTTTACTTCGTTACATGCAACTCACCTTTGATACGTCCAAGCGTACCTTACGAATAATTGTACTATCGACTGAGAAATTCTTGAGCGAATACGTTCTCAGATCCACACTGCTGCTACACACTTTTGTGGCGCAAGAGAAACTATATGTGACACTGAATTTCCCTGTTTGCGTTTATTTCTAGCACCAAACGTACTCGTAGAAGATGTTAAAATAAGCTTGTTCCGTGCCCGATGCCCCAAAATACCGGTGATTTTGACCTCTTACAGAATGTAATCAAAATCCAAAGCTTTGTCTCCCTTTTCTCCATTATCGGTCATCCCCTCACCGAGCTGCTTAGCCTTCGTCTTGTTTCTCGACCGCAAGATGATGTAAATAACACCTATACCACAGGCGGCAACAAACTCCATGGCAAGACTGATCGCATTTCCCATGACGTACCTATAGCGTTCCAAGTCAGTCTCAAGTCACAACGGCAGCTGGTATTGTCTCACCTTGGGGATGTGAAAGTAGGATAGACCTGGCTTGCAACAACTCCTGAGAGATTGGCAATAGATAACATGAATGGCAGTGCTGCACTGCGCTTATGATCCGGCGTGACGTTGTTTGAGACCCAAGCCAACAAGATAGCGTTGTATGTGTACGCTAACAAGATTTAAGCACTTCAAATATATATAAAAACGGATAATTGTGCGACTTACCTCCAGAGCACAGGAACATAGCAACATATCCTGAAGCAGCCGTGGACGTGCCGATTGCGATGGCATACCCGATGATCACAATGACGGGTGGCAGTACTGCAATAGCTGCGCGCTTTCTGAGTCGGTCCGATAAATAGGTTGCTCCTGCTAAGATGATGCATCCTACAATATAGACGGGAATCGTAAGGTAGTTGACTTGGATGGATTCAAATCTGAGGATATTATTAGCAATTTGTATCAAGAAGTAGGTGGTGCCGAGAGCATAGCTACCCAAGTCCCTTGATAATAGTAGGCAAAAAGAGCCCGAAGCCAAAGAGGGGGATGCCGGCGCAGAAGAGGCTTAACGCTGCCACCCAAACCATTATATCCGTGAACGCCATCCAGACGAAGGACCAAGAGAACTCGTCAGAACCAGTGTACGCCATGTCTCGGAGACGTCTTTCCTGCATGAGCCTCTTTTCGTCATCTTTAAGGAACCAGGCTTCTTGCGAAGATCGGGGGAGAGACACCCAACAGAGCAAACCGACGCCGATTGTAATAGCACCTTCGACGATAAAAAGCCACCTCCAGGTGGCGAGACCAAGCCTAGCGCCCATCATCTGGATACCGTAAGCAATGAGACCCCCGAAAGCCCCGGCTAGGGCAGTGGATGCATAAATGATAGCAATGCGCTTTCCTTGAGATTCGCGGGGGTAGATAGTTGAGATAAGAAAGGTGATGGCAGGGATG
Organism: Fusarium fracticaudum; assembly: GCA_003353625.1. Classification (NCBI taxonomy): domain Eukaryota; kingdom Fungi; phylum Ascomycota; class Sordariomycetes; order Hypocreales; family Nectriaceae; genus Fusarium; species Fusarium fracticaudum. Next base: position 348,544 of record PDNT01000004.1, read on the forward strand.
ACTCCTGCTTCAGCGAAACCAAGAAGCAGGCGAACGGCGATAGCTTGAGTATAATTGTGGATAAATCCAGTACCGATGACCACTGCGCTCCATAGAACTATGGCAACTGCTAAGATCGTGTTGGCGCCGTATCGTTTGACAGCCAGCACCCATGGCATTTCAAAGACAACGTAAGTTACATAGAAAAAGGATGATATGTTGGCAAACTGATTACCCTTGAGACCTATATCATCCTCAAAACCGAGAATTCGCGCATTGCCTTTGGAATCGAAAATGAGTTAGCTTCAATATTATTGCATTAGGAAAAACGTACCGATGTTTGATCTGTCTAGGTACGCAAGAATGATGATTAAGACAAACTGCGGTAAGACAAAACAGTCGAATTTGGTGATGATGGCCTTCTCCTTTGCTGCATCGATGTATATGTCACTGGTTGCGTTGACGTCGATCGGTTTCGCTGCCTCGTCATGAGGTTCGGCCATGACAGCCTGTCTTTTGATGATTTCTGTCTCGTATGCCATTTTCGAAAATTTCAGATCACAATACTGGCTTTCGGTTTGTATCTGGGACTATTGTACGAAGATAATTTGAGTGAGATGATTTTCGATCTATTATATAGCTATAGATCTCATTGACGCGCATGGTGGTCAAGATTTGGAAATGCTTATCCAACTTACCACGCTTGTTCCGACCGACGGTACCAGATAACCGGTATTACTAGGACTTGAAAACAGTCGCTTGACCACCCTCATTGCCTCCACATTACAACGAGATGGTTCATGGGTGATTCCGACCGGGATTAAGCTCCACTGCCGCAGCTTATCAGTGGCTCCCCAACTCGGAACAGCGCCCAATACGCCAAGTCGCAAGCAGGGGGACCGATATCGTATTACGCGCGCCCTGAGAACAACCTTGATAGGGAACCTGCGTTTATGGGAGCCTAGTGCACGAGCTGAATGCTAGTCATGCTCGATTCAAGGGCGATCGTGGGAAGAATCCTATGTTTGCGAGAGAGTAGCGCCCCCGGGCGTAGCTGGATCATTGCCTCTCTCGTGCTTGTCTTGCATATTTTACAAGCTGCGCGGGGTCTTCCTTCGGTCTTCTTTGAGATTCAAAGAAAAGAAAAAGAACTACTACGACTATCCGTCCAGCTTGTAGAGTGTGAATCTTTCGATCACGAGAAACGACTGTATCTTGGATGAAGCCATGCCCTCCGTGGACTCTCCACCAACTATTGGACTGCGCTCGGGAAAGAAACATAGATCCGGACTACAGCGCGCCAAGTTTGCCTGCCAGTCTTGTCGGACCAAGAAGGTTCGGTGTGACAGCACACGTGGGATGCCATGCGCCAACTGCAGGCTCTACGAGGAGGAGTGCGTAGTATCACCACGGAGAACAAAATGGTTAGTGCTCTGCCGTTATTTACTCTAAGGTTCTTTGAAAACTGATGGTGGCTTTGTACAGGAGAAATAGCCTCGTCCGCAATTGTAGATCCCGAATTCGGTCAGCGCCATCAGAGACGGACAAAAACGACAAGAAAAGGCCAGAATACTCCCCGCTGTCCACAGAGATTATGGCGTCAAGTTTGGCATCAAATAACAAAGATAGACATAAGGAATCCCCAAAACAAGGTTCCAGGGATTTTAAGTCTATGGATCCCATGCCAAAAACGTTGCCGAGCCTCTTCGAGACGGCTGGGTCGGAGCAATTGGGCCAGTTCAGCTCACTGGACGCTGTGATTGATTTCCGAGTCCATGACTGGGATATCATCTTGGGGGCTTTGGACGAGAACGCTATCGCTGCAATGATGGGTTTCGAAGATCATCTAAGACACCCACCAAATGGGTTGGACTCTGACCATCGTGCTGTGCCTTGTTCAGCGGCCTCGGTTCCGGAGGGGAGCGGCACACGCGGGGCAACAGGGCCGTGGCACGCAGACCTCTTTTGTTGGGATTATCGAGCTTCAGCCCCGGATATTGAGCGGGATAGCGTTGTCCGGAGTCTTGCTTTATCCAATTCCTCAGATGTAGATCCTGGAGTTTGCCGAGAAGCCGACTTAGCGGCGATCGAGAGGACGTGCTGGAAATAGTGGGAGGCATCCCTGAAATGTCTTCAAGGTCATTTACCTTAGGCTTGTGCGTATACATAATGCAAATCCTGCAAACGTCACCAATTTAGAACAATGGCCGATAAAAAGCCCCGATACCGGCTGGGCATCACAAGGTCTCAAAAGCCTGTTGTACCGCGGCTATACGTATTATCACATTATCTAGTCTCTACTTTTGGTTAGACCCCGATCCGCCAAGAAGGCATTGCGGGCTCTACCTTGGATTGAAACTCCTTCTGTTATCACTCGTTAGCTAAAGTTTGTTTGATAAGGAATCGTGATGCGGGGGAGGCGAAAGACACGATAGACGTGGTGAGCGCCGAATACGCCGAAGCTAACTCTCCACTCTCCACATCAATTTTCTCCTCACGAGTAGACGCTAAGAGTCCATAGCCAACAGCTCGTTAGTGACCGGTATTTTGCGGCAAAGAGAAGTATTTAGCGATGCTTGTCAATATCCAAGGCGTGCGAGAGGTTATTAGCCTGCCTCGCCTTGTTACTTTCGTGAACAGGACGTAAATCTACTCATTCATTACCCGCAATGTTCGGCAAAGGTGTATTCAAGACCTCTTTCAGGGCCTTGGCCGGTGTTCGATCTGTCATCAGCAATGACGCCACCCATTCAGTGAGGTTCACCAGGCCTCAAGCGGCTTGTTTAGCCAGAACCTTTTTGACTTCTACCACGGCAGATGTTGGTCAAGCAGATGCTGAACTAGCCGTCAAACAAGATATCGACAGCGCTGTCTTGCACCGGAGCCTCAAAAGTGCGCCTTTACAGGTAGTGGCAGGCAACGGCAAACATCTTATTTTCTCCAACGGCCATAAGATCATAGACACAACATGTGGTGCAGCCGTGGCATGTATCGGATACGGAAACAAGCGTGTCAAGAAGGCCATGGTCGACCAAATTGACAAATTTGCGTACTGCAACTCCATGTTCTTCGGGCATCCCATTGGGGAGGCGCTGGCGGCAGAGCTCGTCAATAGCACTGACGGGGTCATGTCGAAAGCATACATCATGTGCTCTGGTTAATATCTCTCTCATATCTACAATAATCCCTGGCAAAGGTATCCACTAACAGCCAATCTGCAGGGTCGGAAGCAATGGAGTCAGCCATGAAGATGGCACGACAGTATTATATGGAGCTCAGTCCCAAGCAGGAGAAGCGAGTAAACTTCATTGCCCGTGAGGGATCCTATCATGGTACGACGCTAGGTTCATTGTCAATGAGTGGCCATGTTGCACGTCGAAGTCTTTTCAAAGACATGCTCTTGCCAAATGTGCATCGCGTTTCAGCTTGCAACGCGTACCGAGGAATGAAGGATGGCCAGTCAGCTGAACAATATGTCCAGCAGCTCGCAGATGAGCTTGACCGAAAATTCCAGGAAGTTGGACCTGACACAGTCTGTGCCTTCGTTGCAGAGCCGGTGGTCGGAGCGGTATGGGGTTTCTCTGTCTCGTCTAGTAAATAGTGACTAACAATAGCTTCGCAGACACTTGGCTGTGTTCCTGCCGTCCCCGGTTACTTTAAGGCTATGAAGAAAGTATGCGAAAAATACGGCGCTCTCTTCATTCTTGACGGTACGTTACAGGCAGTTGAGGTAGTTGGATATAATTACTGACTTGATGGCAGAGGTCATGTCTGGCATGGGCCGTACAGGAAGTCTGCATGCTTGGCAGCAAGAAGGTGTCACGCCTGATATTCAAACTCTCGCAAAGGGGCTTGGTGGCGGGTACGCCCCGGTTGCTGGAATGCTCATCAACCATCGAGTTGCCAATGCTTTGAAGGACGGCACTGGGTACGTTGGCAATTGTTACAAGGCTCCCATCATGATTCAACGCTGACATCCTCTAGGGCTTTTTCTCATGGTCACACGTACCAGGGCCATCCGGTAGGATGTGCCGCAGCCTTAGAAGTGCAGCGTATCATTCGAGAAGAGAACCTAGTCGAAAACGTCCGAGAAAACGGAGCTTTGTTGGGCGAACTTCTGCACAAGTACCTAGATGACCACCCACACGTTGGCAATGTCCGTGGCAGGGGATTCTTCTGGGGAGTAAGTCACGGCTCCATGAGATTAGGACCCTCAACTCACACGTGATGCAGATCGAGTTCGTAGCCGACAAAAAGACGAAGGAGCCATTCCCACCATCTGTGGGAATCGCCAACGCTATCCATACCAAGGGGCTTAATGATCTTGGCATAAGTCTGTACCCAGGAACGGGGACCAAGAATGGTGTTGATGGCGATCATGTTCTCTTGTCGCCGGCCTACACCAGCTCAAGAGAGGAAGTTGAAGACATTGCATGGAAAGTGAAAGAGACCGTGTTTCAGGCATTCGAAGAACTTGGTAGACGTTAAAGGCTATTCATAAGATCGTCGCGTTTGTAGTTTCAATACAAGTCGCTAAATTGAGCGCATCAAATGTATGTTACGTCGAGAGCCAACGAATGCTGCGCCCCAAATGATAGTTGTCGGAAACGCTGAACCAAGGCGAATATTGATAGGCCTGTGATAGCAGAACAGTACCACACAAACATTCCGGGTCTTTTCCGACTCCCGATCCCCATCCATCAAGGAATTTATTTCATTGTCACCTAAGCAGGCAACTTCATATGGCTTATCAGGTTCCCGTTCGTTCAATATTACCAATGATGGATCGACCCCACTTCCCGGAATCAGTGAGCAACGACAAGACTAATAATAATAGCCCTCCCTACCTTTCCTTACTACTAATTAAGGCCATGCCAGTCATAGTAGTGCATTGCCCCACACCTATTACGCCCTTTACGCTGTGTTGCGATTTTCGGACACGGCTGTACTGGAGGGTATCCACATAAAAGATATTATCCGAGGCCGCGGCCCAAAAGTTGAGACTATATGCCATCAATTGACGTCTTCCATCTTTGTGCTTAATAAGTTTCAAAAATCTGTCGGTGTTTATTTTACTGGTTTGCGGTAATCCACGTATCTATACCAGTCTATCCACTCTTTTTCATATCACCTTCTACAATGACGGCTAAGAAGCCAACCATCCTCTATACCGGCCAGCCAATCTTATTCGCACACGAGGCATGGGCCAGCTTCCACCAAAAATTTAATATTCTTACGTACGACCTGAATTCGCGAGCCGAGCTAATTGAGGCCTTCTCCCCAGGTGGCAAATACTCAGGAATCGATGGCATAATCCGACCAAACCTCTCCCCAAGCATGCTCCCTCCTTTAGACAAGACATTGGTCGACCATTTGCCGTCCTCCTGCAAGATCGTCTCTTATTGCAACCACGGTTACGATGGCGAAGATGTTGCTGCACTCGAGCGAAGAGGAATATGGTTTTGCAACGGTGCCGGCGGTGCAACTGAGTCAACTGCCGACATAGGCCTTTTCCTTATTCTTGCCGTCTTTCGCTTTACCTCATTTGGTGAGCTGACGCTACGGGAGAAAGGCGAGGCCAAGCAATTCCACGTCCAGGATATCTGTGCTGAAGCCTATGAACCTAGTGGCAAGAACCTTGGTATTATCGGAATGGGAGGCATCGGCACAGCAGTCGCCAAAAGAGCTCGCGCTTTAGGCATGGTGATTCACTACTTCGGTAACCGCAGGAAGACTCCTGATGTGGAACAAAGTCTTGGCAATGCAGTCTATCACGGCACAGTCGATACCCTGTTTGAAGCTTGTGACTGCGTTATACTAACCTGCCCTCATACTCCCGAAACGCATCACCTCGTCAATCCCACCACATTGGCAAAGATGAAGAGGGGGAGCAGACTAGTCAACATTGCACGAGGGAAATGTGTGGATGAAGACGCCTTGGCCGATGCGCTTGAGTCGGGTCACATCAGGAGTGCGGCTTTGGATGTATACCACGATGAGTAAGTTGTAACCTAGGCAGTCACCCAGTCTTCTGAAATATTCACCCGAGAATAAATAGACCCAGAATCAATCCACGTTTGCTCAAGAGCTGGAGGGTTACGCTTCTCCCTCACATGGCTGGTAGCACCATCGATGCGGACAGAGTAAGTTGCGGACACGAGGCGGTTGAGGGTGTTATTGCTGACTGGGGCAGAAATTTGAGGAAATTGCTATGAAAAATGTTGAAGCTTATTTCTTGGGTGATGGGAGGCCCATTACTCCCGTGAATAGGGTCTCGAGCCAATAAAAGAAGTGCATAAATTATGAGCTATTGGAAGGAATGCTGTTACAAGCCCCAGCGACCTATTCCTAAAAACGGTCAAGATATCCATTTGTTCTATTCCTCGACAATATCAACTTCGGACGGCTGCGTCAGAGAAAGCGCCACTAGAAAGTGCTGTCGTTAGTTGTGCTATTTGTATCATATACAATCGAGATAACGCACAAAGACCTGCATCTCTTAACTCCCAATGTGGGTGCAGTGTATGCTAGCGCAATAAACGCGGCGTTGAGGATCTGAAAGCCGCTGGTAGGTAAGCGCATAGCTAGAGACTGTTCCACAGCGGCATCTCCACTAAAGCCCGGCTCAAGGCTTGATGTTCTTGCAACACTGCACAAGGGGAAGTAGGGTGAGTGGTCCAATATCAAATATGACCCAACCCAAAGCCTGCAACCCACTTCGGCGCCAGGCAGACACTTGAAACCCTCCAATGTCGAGTACGTAGGTAATTGAGACGACTGTTGTCGCACTAAGTCAACAATAAATCCTTCCCAGAAGTGTCCAAAATCTGTTGCCAGTCGACCTTGGCACCTTGCATTGTTTTGCGCATATCCCATAAATCCTCAAGTACTTCCCGTGCCTGCGAGAGGTTTCGGAACTGGCGCTTTTTTGCCATGAGTTTCAATCGAGAGCGGACTAGGTCAATCTGATCATGCTCCATGGCCTCCCCGCCGGCAATGAAGAGAGGAAAGAGCAGCGCTCCTTCGGGGGCAGAGCCTACTGGAATTTCACAGACATGCTTGAGTGTGTCGGCAACTTGAAATTGAATTTTAGCTTGGATACTATCCATTGCGTCCTTGTCCCAGCACCAAAGGTCGAGGGCTGCAGCGTGGTTGCAATTCATGCTGCTGCGGATGAGTCGGTAGAGCACAATTAGAGATGCAGCTCTGTGTGTATATGCCAGAGCTGTGAGGCCGGGACAAGCATCGGGACGGCATTGCCAATCGAGCAATTCTTGTTCGATCTCCGTATATGCTGACCGGAGACGGTACAGCTTATCCCGAATCTGAGCACCGGAATCTCGTTCCTCGGTCCGCAGTTCATGTCCAAGAAATCCTATACGGGCAAGAATGCGAAGAAGCCCAGCTGCAACACCCACGCAACTGTCCACGACATCGGTGATGCCGTCGAGATAGTCTCCTTTTAGTAATGGCGGTTGACACAAGGTGATGCTTCCAATTATGTCATGGTAAGCGTAATTGCGCAATATCCATTGTCCCTCAGGACTGTGCTTGAAAGTATCGGGTCCAGTCGTGACTTCGCCACCGAGGCGTGCCGATGTTGTTTTGATGATGTTCTGGGCTCCTTTCAGATGCGTGTACCAGGCTCTACAGTCGCCCACGCCGGCCTCATAGATCACGAATCCAAGACACGCCGCTGCACTTGTTTCGTGGTGAGATAATTCGTCCGAGGCCGCGCTGATGGCTGTTGCTAAGCTTCGTATGGCGGCCGACCTTGTCTCCAAGGCAGTGACCTTGTAGGACACATCAGTGAGGGAAAGATGCCCCGAGGCAATGGCGAGTAGGACGTCAAACAAGGCCACTGACTCCATTGCCATAGGAAGAAAGGCTGGTGATGATCAAGATCTGCATCAGAGTAGGGATGAGGAAGGTCTCGACTTACCAGTAAGGAAAGAGTTGAACTCTGGGCTCACGGTCAAGTGCGTCGTCAATACTGAGATATAGTAGCTCATTACATGCCGTCTTTGCAGAGAATTAACACATGTGCTGCCAGCGCCGGGCACGGGAAGGCTGGTGGGAGTCGTGGACTCGGTTGACCGAGTCGAGACAGCTGAGGCCATGGAAGAACTGCCTGCACCCTTGGCAGCTGCCCAGTCTTGTGGCACAACATCTTTTGCGTCTTGACGGACACATTTCAGGTTCAGACGCGAGCAGGTACCGCAGATGGGGAAACTGTTGTCCGTACACTTTTTTCGTCTGAAAGGATCAGCATCAACAATCCCTGCTGGGCAACAGTAAGATCCGAGTTTACCTGTAGCGGCAGGTTAGACATCCCGTCAGATTGTGTTTTGACCCGTTCCGTTTGCGGATTTCCTTCTGAACAATGTGGGACATGGTCAGTGGATTGTGCGTCGAGGAGCGTGCTGAGGCTGTGGGGAGAAACGAAGGGACGGTCGCATGGGAGGGGGCGGGCGTGTTGAGCGCATTTGAGCGGGGACTAGCTCCAAGATCGTGGCAACGAGGTAACTTGACCCGAGCGCTGCGCTCCACTTTGTTTCGTTGAAGCCACAGTGTAAAATTGGTATGCGATAACAGTGAGCGCCCGGTTTCGGTCCTGTGTCACGACCCTATAGGTCATTGTTATTTTACACACTTTAGTTTTTCCTTTAGATAATAACTTATAGTTATATACTAGTTTAGATATATATTCTAAGATATTAATAGATTCTATTCTTTTTATATTTAGTTAACAGTTTCACGGCTTGAAAGTAATTTAGGACTTTGTTAAAGTTAGAATATTAGTCTAGAGTCTTAGTTATCCCTTTTATTATAGCCCAAGACTAGACTAATATACCCTATACCTAGAAGCAGAGTAGATTACATAGTAATAGTACTATTGCCAGAATCTTAGCTAGACTAATAGCTAGATCCTAAATGTAGCTCCTTAAGCTATATCTTATTAATAAAGCTTAACCTACTTATAGTACCTATTTATAGCAATAGATCCCGTTCTACTAGAAGTATTTCCTATTTACCTATATACTATAACTAGCCTATAACACTATATAGCTCCTATTAACTAAATACTAAACGTAATATCTACCTACTTACTTTTACTATTCCTACCTAATAATACAAAGTCCTTCTAAGCCTATATATTATAACCCTAGCAGTTATGTTATATATTACCTATAAAAATTCTTACTAATTATTATAAACTAATAACTCCTATCTTAGTCTATAACTAAAGTACTAATTATATATAAACTAAAGACCTACTATTATAGTCTAGGACTAAAGCTTAGATATCTTAGTCCTTAAACCTTAATATACTAATATATTACTTAGCTAGTATATAAGGATATTTATTTAGTATTAGATAGAACTTAGCTTACTAGCTATTAATAATACTTCTTTATATTAACTAAGCTTAATATATATTAATCTACTATTAAGAAATATAATACTTTAATAATACTTAGTATATACCTTATATAATCTGCTAATAATAAACCTAAGCATGGCTTAGTTTAATATAGTTAAATTTAACTATTATATATTAATAGCTCTTATTTAGACTATACTACATAATACTAAGTAATATAAATATAATATTTATAAATATTAATCCTATTTACTAGCAAGGCACTATTAACCCTTAGGGACATTAGCCTACTATACCTATTAATACTAGTCTAGTAAATTATTTACTTACTAACTAGAATATAAAAGATATAAATAACTTATCCTAAGATAATAATAAAAAAGTTAAATAACTTTAAGAATAACTTAAAAATATTACTAATAAGTTAAATAAAATATATTAAATATTAAAAGAAATTATAGTACTTTAGTAGTAATAATAGTAAAATAATATTATTACTTAATAGGAAATATATAATCTAGTAATATTTACTAGTAATAAAAAAGACCTTAGTAAAGTCCTTAAGCCTAATTTACCTAAGCTTTTTAATAGTACCCTTAGTAAGCTACTTATATTCCTTACTTAAAGTAAAGCCTTTATTACTTACTATTTAAACTAGTTTTATAATAATATTACTAAGGTAATATATATAGCTAGAAAACTTACTAAAACTGCTACTAAATAGTTCTAACCTATTATAGAAGACTATATAAATAATCTACTAATTTATCTATAACCTAGGACTGCCTTACTTTTTAAATTAAATAGATAATATAAAATAGAAAAAGTACTTAAAATAGCTTTTAAAACTATTAATAAGAAAGGATATATAAAAAGATAAATTAAAGCCCTTAAATAAACCAGATTAGCTTTTACCCTAGGAATAGAGTTTCTAGAACTTATAAGTAAACTACCCTAAGACTAAAATATACTAATATTATTTTTCTTTAATATACTTAAGGAACTAATATAAGCTAAACTCTAAAAAGAAAATTAACTAAGAACCCTAGTAAAATATATTAATATAGCTATTAAAATTGATAACTAATAGTTTATATAAAGAACTTATAACTTCTAAAATAAACTATAGTACTATACTAATTAAGGAAAAACTAGATAAGTTAATACTTAATACAGAACTAAACTAGGACTAATAACTATTAGAATAATAAAGAAGGACAAGTCTAAGATTACTTACTAAAACTATAGTAAAAAAGGATACTTTAACTAAAAATATAAGAACCTTATTAAAACTAATTAGAAGTATAGACTAGTACTAGAAAATAAAATAATTAATACTACTAAAAGGGATAATAATAAACCTTAGATAGTAGTTAAAACTATTAATATAACTAGGTTAGGATATAATAGGTTAGGAGCAGATTACTTTACTTTTATATATAACCTATTCCTTAGTAAGGAATAAATACTTAAGAAATACTACCTAAATATTCTATAAAAATAATAACCTATTCTAGGATACCTAGTACTAATATTAAAAATACTATACCTTAAGATTAGAGAAAAAACTTAAAAATAATAAAACTAGTAAAAAAAAGAACTATATAAAAAAAATAAATAAAATAATAATAAACTTAAGTAAATACCTATCCTAGAACTAAAAAGAATTAAAATAACTAGAAAAATTATTACTATAGTTAGAAAAGGAAAAGAAGTTAACCCTAACCTAGATAATAAACCTAGTATAAAGGAATTTAACTATAAGCTTAATAACACTATAAATTAAATATTTATAAGAATAGAAATACCTATTAAAATTTAAAATAAAGTTATCTAGCTAAATATATATATAAGTATAAATAAGATCCCTATTAGAATTATAAATAAAAACCTAAACTAATACTATAGTAATCTAAATTACATATTAGTATTAAGGACTAATTAAAACTTTAAAGCTAAGAAGATTAGATAAAAAGTAAACTATATAATCTAAAACATAGAAATTATACCTTAATATAATAAATATAGAAATTATATATAGTATAGTAAAGTTCTTAAATATACTAAATAAGCTAGGGAAAAAGTAATTATAAAATAAGATAATAATATTTATATTTAGTCTTATACTAAGAATAAAGTAAAAGATCTAATAACCCCTAAGGAAGAAATTTAAATTAAAAAGGACCTATAAAGGTATCCTAAATATCTAAAATACTAGTAGATATTATAGATATTATATATATAATATTACTACCTATAATATTAGTAAATAAAAAAAGCAAATAACTACTTTCTAGCCTAAACTAAGGAATATAAGGAATAAGAACCTTACCTACTTATTAATATTCTTAGATATTAAATTAATAAAAGGTTTAAAGGAACTTAAGTAGTTAAACTTAGAGCTAATATAGAGGCATAAAAATAAGCTCTAAATTACATTTAAAACTTATATTATATTATTAAGTAGAAATAAGAAGTATAAAATAAAATAGAGAAAAAAAACTTAGATAAAGGAATCTATAAAGCTATTATAGAAGTTAATAGGCTAGAAAGAAAATAAGAGGTTATCCTTATACCTAAAATAAGCTAGATAGTAAAGAAAGATACTACCTTAGATAAATAAATTATATAAATAGAAGCTAAATATTAAAATAAATTAGCTTACTAATATAAATACCTTAATAATATTAACTATATAGATAGTAAATATAGTTATAATTACCTATAAATAGGAAAAGGAATATACTATCTGTAATAAAGCGCTAGATAAGTAAAAAAATAATAAAAAATAAACTTCTTATAAAAGCTCTATAAATTACAGTTAATAGTAACTAATAAATATACCTAAATCTAAAAGTTAGAATTAAGGGTAAGTAGCTAAATATACTTATAAATAGTAAAGCAGTTATAAACCTTATTTCCCTTAAAATAGTTAATAAATTAAAACTACTATAAAAAAATAAGGCTAGACCCTATATAGTATAAAGTAAAGAAAGAAATACCTATACCTATAAAGATAGAAATATTACCTAAAAGATTAATTACTTAAAGGTATTTATTAATAAAAGAAACTAAAGTATTAACTTTAATATAATTCCTATATAGAAATACAATTTAGTACTTAGATACCTATAGCTAATATACTATAACTTATAATTTAATTAAAAAACTAACTAAGTAAACTATAAAGATTACCCTTTAGATAATAGAATTAATTTAAATAATAATAATATAAGATCTTAATCTTTAACTAATAAAAGTAATAAAGATAGGTATAATATAATATTACCTATTTTAAAAGAAACCTAATATAAGTATTATAAAGGTAAAATAAAATGCATTAAATAAATAATAATAACTCTTAAAAGCTAATTTAAATAATTAAATTAGGATTTATAATAAATAAAATAAACTATTAGTAAGGAATCTAATAAATAACTTAAGAATATACTAACCTAGTATTATATCTATAAAAAACTTTTTATAGAAAAGTTAAATATAAAACTCTTAAGATACTTATATTAGAATATTAAAATAGTTCTAGAGGATAGTAAGAATCTAAAATTCTTTCTAATTTATAACTTTATAAAAACAGAACTTATAATATTAAAAGAATAGTTAAAAGATATACTTAAGAAAGGATATATTTAAACCTTAAAATCCTTAGTAAAATACCTTATTATATTTATTCTAAAACTAAATATAAATAAATTATAATTAGTTATAGACTATTAATAACTTAATAAAATTATAAAAAAGGACAAAATACCTTTACCTTTTATTACTAAACTTAAGGATAGACTATTTAGAAAATAGTTCTTTATAGCTTTAGACCTTAAAGCTACCTATAACTTAATTAGGATTAAGGAAAGTAATAAATAGAAAATAGCTTTTTAAATAAAATATAGACTATTTAAATACCTAGTTATACCTTTTAGACTTATAAATACCTCTATAGTATTTTAAAGGATAATTATAAATATACTTTAAGAATACCTTAATATCTTTATAGTTTACTACCTAGATAATATCCTTATCTTTTTTAATATAAAAGAAAAGTATAAAGAATATATCTATAAGGTTTTAAAAGTACTATAAGATACTAATATACTTATTAAGCCTACTAAAAGCTATTTTTATTAAAACTAAGTAATATACTTAAGCTATAAAATTTCCTATAATAAAATAAGGATAAATAAATAAAAAATTACTATAGTTACTAAATAGAAATAACCTAACTTAGTTAAAAAAATATAATCCTTCTTAGGATTTACTAACTACTACTAATAATTTATTAAAAAGTTTAATAAAATAGTAATCCTTTTTATAAAACTTATAAAAAAGGAAATATAATTTAGATAGAATAATAAAGCCTAAGAAGCTTTTAAATAGCTTAAGGAAGCTATTACTAGTAAACTAGTTCTAGTTATATTTAACCCTAATTAATAAGTTAAACTTAAGACTAATACTTTTAACTTTACCCTAGGAGGATAAATTAGATAATAAGATAATAATAGTATATTATACCTTATTACTTTTTACTTTTATAAAATATATAAAATAGAACTTAACTACCCTATCTATAATAAAGAATTCCTAGCTATTATTAACTATTTTAAAGAATTTTAATACTATCTTAAAGAAAGTAACTATTTAATTAAAGTATTTATAGATTATAAAAATATTACTTATTTTACTATAATATAAAAATTAAACTAATAATAACTATACTATACTAAATACCTATATAAATTTAATTTTATAATTATATACTATAAGGGAACTAATAATAAATATATAGATACTATTAATTAATAATATAACTTTAATACAGGAACTATTAAAATTAAGAAGTAGCTTTTAAAAAAGAATAAATAAAGAGAATATAAGTTTACCTAATCTATTAAAACTATTATATAAATAATATATAGTATTAATACTACTACAGAAAAAGGATATAACTTCCTTTATAAATTCTATTTATACTTACTATATAGATACTAAGAAGTAATAAAAATGCTTAAAAGACTATAGGAATAAGGTTATACTATAAAAAAAAAAGATATTAAATAAATTATTAAATAATATAATCTATACTTATATATAAAAGTATAAAAATATAAACTATATAGATAGTTATAATTACTACTAGTAATATAATAACCTTAGGACTTAATTATAATAGACTTTATTATAAAGCTACCCTTATTAGAAGACCCCTTAATTAGAATTTTTTATAATAGTATTATAGTTATAGTTAACTAACTTATAAAGTTTTTATACTATATACTATTTTAAAAAGCAATAGATATAGAATAACTTTCTTATATTTTTTATTAATATATTATTAGTATATATAGCCTACCTATAGAAATCCTTTTTAATAAAGGCCTTATATTTATATTAGTTTTTTAGTAATTACTTATATCCCAACTTAGACTAAACTACTAACTTATAACCACTTTTAGACTATAAGTTAATAAATAAACTAAATAAATAAATTAAGTACTTAAATAGTATCTATAGTATTATATTAATTATAAATAGAATAATTAAGTTAAGAAACTACTAATAGCTTAGCTTACCTATAATACTATATATAATAAAAGCATAAAGCTTATACTAGCTTATACTAATTTTAGATTTACTCTAAATATATATTATAATATATAATAAGAAAAGTTAATTAATCTAGCTACTATTATTAAAAGCAATAATCTTAAAAACCTATATAAAGAAATAAAAATAAAACTTAAATTTATTACAAAATAAATAAAAAACTATTATAACCTAAAATAGTTAAAAGGACTAACCTTTTTAAAGGAAAATATAGTCTACCTAGCTATAAAAAACATTAAAACAGATTAACTAATATATAAACTAGACTATAAGTTTATTAGACTTTATAAGGTACTATAGAAAATTTTAGAAAATAACTATAAATTAGACTTACTAAAGAAAGTTAGGCTTTACCTAATCTTTTACGTTTTATTACTTAAATTAGTAGTAGATATAATATAAGTTAGAATAGGTAATAAACTATAAGAAATCTTAAGACTAGAAGTCTATAAAGTAAAAGTAATTAAATATACCTATAAAGTTAATAATTAAAGAAAATACTTAATAAAATAGAAAAACTACCTAGAAAATAAAAATATATAGAAACTACTAAAATACCTTATTAATACCTAATAACTTCTAAAGAATTTTTACTAATATCAGAATAAGGGATATTAGTAAAAACGGAATTCCAGTTAATTATATTAAGGGCCCCTTAAAACTAAGCCTTAGAAACAATTAAAAACTCAGCCTAATTAATAGAAAAACCACCTTACTTCTCTAATAACTATATACTATAAGAAAATAACTTATTACCCTATTCCTTAAGATAACGCTTTATTTTACGTATATAAGCAAGATAAGCTATAGCCTTCTTAAGAGCCTCCTTAGCCTTAGCCTTATTTTCTTCTAACTTCTTATGCTCTTTTATATTCTTAAAAACTAGGAAAATCAGTATAACCTAAGTAACTAAGCGTTAAAAACTTACAAAAAGTTATAATACCTAAACTATTATAAACTACCTTAGCCTTAATATAATTTCTATAGTAGTTAGCTTAACTCTTATTAGCCTTACAGATAAGACTATAATAGAAATAATAAGAATATAGTATAATATAGTTACTAAAAGTATAGATATACTAGGTAAAAGAACTAGATTTAGAAGTTTTTACATACTTAGTTTTAAAAATATAACCTAATATAATAATTAGTAAGATATATAAAAGGAAAAATATAAGTCTAAGTTAGTATACACTAAGAAAGAACTAATAAGTAAATAGTAAGTATAGTCTTAAAAACAAGACCTAGAAGAAAGAGAAAATTATATTATAACCCTAGCAGTTACATTATATATTACCTATAAAAATTCTTACTAATTATTATAAACTAATAACTCCTATCTCGGTCTATAACTAAAGTACTAATTATATATAGACTAAAGACCTGCTATTACAGTCCAGGACTAAAGCTTAGATATCTTAGTCCTTAAACCTTAATATACTAATATATTACTTAGCTAGTATATAAAAATATTTATTTAGTATTAAATAAAACTTAGCTTACTAGCTATTAATAATACTTCTTTATATTAACTAAGCTTAATATATATTAATCTACTATTAAGAGATATAATACTTTAATAATACTTAGTATATACCCTACATAATCTGCTAATAATAAACCTAAGCATGGCTTAGTTTAATACAGTTAGACCTAACCGTTATACTATATTCCTAACTACCTTAATAACTAGTTTAATTACTTTAAAAATATCTATACCTACACTAAGGATACCTAGAAATATATATCCTTTTTAAAAAGCTAGCTTTAAACTAATAAAAAGAAAAGCTAAGAATAGAAATAAGCCTTTTAATAAGTTATAAAGAAATATAATACTATATAAGCTAAGCTTAAATACTTTAAATAGTAATATAAAAAGGCTTTAAAAAGGAAAGATAATAATATTTTTAAAGCTTACTTTACTAAATACTATACCCTTAATACTACCTAACTTACTATACCTACTATTTATAAACCCCTTAAAACTAATATACCTACTAAGCTTTATATAGTAACTTCTATAAAAATAACTCCTTTACCTTTTTCCTAATTTACTAAATTAATTAGTTTTACTAAATAATTACCTAACCTTAATAAGTTTAAAGGTAACTAGACTAATTTATATTACTTTATTTCCTAGATATACTTAAAACTAAAAGCTAACTATAACTAATTCCTTACTTACTTTACCTAAATATCCTATATAACTAGCTATCTTAAGGAATATACCTATACCTAGGTCTTACTATATATTAAAAATAAAAAATACTAATTCCCTAATTACTAGAATATTATTAACCTACTAAAATATGCCTTTAAAGACTTAAATTATATTAATAATACCTATACTAAACTATTCTACCTTTACTAGACTTATAAGGATTTTAGTACTTTTTTTACTAAGTTTTAATACCTTATACTAAAAGGAGAAATATTAAAAAAAGCCCTCTTTACTTTATTAAAGTAAGCTATTTCCTAGAAGCTATATAGAATACTAGTATATAACCTACTACCTAGCTACTAATATTATAACCTAGCTACCTTCCTATAAGAATTAAAAAACTAATAATACTATTTTATAACTAACCTATAGCTAGTATTATAAAAAATAAATATACTACTAAAAGAGTACTTTTAAATACCTTAAAAGAAGTTCTTATTACCTTATAAAGAAAGAAATCCTCCTAAAAGCTACTAACTAACTAAAAACCTTATAGACCTAAGTAACTAGTATTACTATAACTACCTTAATTAATAATAAGAAAATAACTAGTATTTTTATTATAGCTTTTTTAATTATTACCTTTATAACTGCCCTAAGCCTAATACCTATTTTACTAAGTTCTAATATATTACTATTTCCTAAAGCCCCTACTATTATAGCTACTACTTCTCCTTAAGATCCCTTATATTAAACTAATTTAAATTCTATAACTTATAAGAATATTAAGAAAATAAGGTAAGCCTATTTTAAGTTAGTAATAAGCTTCTACCTCCCTACTAACTATAATAAAAATTAAACTATTTACTACCTCTATCTATAGAATCCTAATTAAAGATAAAAAGAATTAATATTCTAACTTAATAATATTACTTACTAGTCTACTAGTAACTAAAAAAAACCCTATACTTTTCTATACTATAATAAATAGTAAAGTAAAGGGAAAAGGATTTATTAATAAAAGCTAAGTAAAGTCCTAAAACCTATAATTCTACTCCCTAAAAAGGCCCTTTAATATAAAGGTATTTAATAGCTATCTTATTAAAAGTAAGCAGATTACTTACTATATCTATACTAGACTTTATATTACTAACTATTACTAAAAGAATATACTATTTAATATTACCTAGCTAGCTAGCTATCCTATAGTACTAGAAATACCTTAGTTAAAGTAATATAACTTATAGATAGGCTTTACTGCCTATACCTTTACTTTTAATAGCCTATACTGCTAGAAGTTCTATAATATACTAGCTAAGCCTATAAGGATTAAAGCCTTATAGACTGTCTTAAAGAAATTCCTATATTAACTAAAGTAAAATATTTTTAAAAGCCTAAGAAAAAAGAATATCCTCCCTATATCCTTAAAGGCTATCTAATTATATAGTTAGAAATTACATTACTGCTTTTATATTATTACCTTAAAATAGATAAACTAAATACTATAAGATAAGGCTAAAGACCTTAAGCTACCTAAAAAACTATAGAAGTTCTAGAATATCTTTTTACCTAAAAAGGCTAAAAAGCTACCTTTATACTAAGCTAAAGACTACTATATTAAACTAATACCTAGAGAGAAGCTACCCTTTAGCTTACTTTATAGAATATCCTAAGAAAAGTTAATAGCCCTATAAGAGTAGCTTAATAAAAACCTATATAAGGGATTTATCTAACCTAGCTCCTTACCTATTACCTCCTTAGTACTTTTTATTAAAAAGCTAGGTAATAGGCTATAATTCTATATAAATTATAAAGCCTTAAATAATATTACTATAAAGGACTACTACCTATTACCTCTAATTAAGGAATCCCTAAATAACCTATCTAGTATAAAGTATTTCTTTTATATAGATATTATATTTACTTTTAATAACCTTTAGATTAAAAAAGGCCAGGAATATCTTATAGCCTTCTAGACCTATTTTAAGCTATATAAGTCCCTAGTTATATCCTTTAGCCTAATAAAAGCCCCTATAACATTTTAATATTATATTAATAATACTTTAAAAAAGTATTTAAATATATTCTATATAGCTTACCTAAATAATATCCTAATTTATAGCTAAACCTAAGAAGAATATATAAAGTACCTTAAGATAGTACTTTAAAAGCTAAAAGCTACTAGGCTTTTTATAAACCTAGCTAAATATAAATTTCTAGTAAAAAAGATAAAGTTCCTAGGCTAAATTATTAGCCAGGAAGGCATTAAAATAGACCCTATAAAGGTTAAGATTATTAAGGACTAGAAAATACTAACCTACCTAATAGATATATAAGCCTTTATTAGCTTTAGAAACTTCTATAAAAAGTTTATCTATAACTTCTTAAAGCTTATAGTATCCCTAAATAGACTAATAAAAAAGGATATACCCTTTATATAGGATAATACCTATAAGAAGGCCTTTATAAAGCTAAAAAAAGCCTTTATAATAGTACTAATCTTATACCTATTTAACTAAACTAAGGATATAATCCTTAAGACTAATACCTTTAATTATATCTTAGTAAGTATACTTTCTTAGTATAATAATAAAGAAAAGCTATACTTAGTAACCTTTTTCTTAAAGAAGTATACTACTATAAAGTATAACTATAAGATCTATAATAAGGAACTAATAGCTATTATTTACTATTTTAAAGAGTAAAGACCTAAGCTTAAAGGAGTGCCCTTGCCTATTAAGGTTATTACTAACTATAAGAACCTTAAGTACTTTATAACTATAAAGCTACTAAATAAAAGGCAGGCTAAATAGTTTAAATTCTTATCTTACTTTAATTTCTAAATTACCTATAAACTTAAAAAATAAGAAGTTAAGCCTAATACCCTAACTAGGAGGTTAGAGGACCTACTTAAAAAGGGAGATAAGTACCTAGTACACTAAAGTTAGGTAGTCCTAAAGAAAGAAAATTAGTAACTCTTACTATTATAAGTCTAAAGAGCCTATATTTACTACCTACTATAATAGAACCAGAACTAGCCTATACTAATACCTAAAGAACTATTACTTTTTATAAAGTTACTAGAAAAAATTAACTACCTATTAGATAAAGAATACTAGACTAATAATAACCTATAGTTAATATTATAAGCCTTAAAGACTAATATATTATAATACCTAAAAATTATACTTATAAAGTATAAGATTATTTAGAAATAACTACTTTACTAAAACTATATTTATATCCTAAACTATAACCTACTTAAGACTACTTTACTAAAAGCTTACTATAAATATCCTATAGTAGGATATCTAGGCTATACCTATACCTATAATCTGCTTTCTTAAGATTACTACTAGCCTAGAATACTAGCTTATATTAAATAATAAGTTAAGAACTGCTATATATATTAGAAAGCTAACCTAGCCTAAAAAGCAAAGTAAGGTATACTAAAACCCTTACTTATCCCTAAATAAGCCTAATAGTATATATTAATAGACTTTATTATATACTTACTACCTAGTAAAAGAAATAATACTATCCTAATTATTACCTACTGCTTAACTAAAATAAGATATATTATTATATATAAAAAAACTTATAATACTAAAGATATAGCCTATTATTACCTAAAGGAAATATAAAAGCTATATAGGCTTCTATAGACTATAGTATTAAACTAAGGACTATAATTTATAGTAAAGTTTTAGTAAAAACTTACTTAATAGCTATTAATTAACTTACTACTATTTACTACCTATTACCCTAAAACTAATAAACAGACTAAATACCTAAATACTATACTAAAATAGTATTTATAAGCCTATATATTATACTTATAAGATAACTAAAACTAATAGCTCTTTCTAGCTAAGTTTATAATAAACTCCTTAAAATCTAAAACTACTAATATATTCCTATTCTTTATAAACTATAAATTCTATTTATAAATAGGCTTTAAACCTATAATTACTATTAAAAGAAATCCTACTACTAAAAATATAAAATAGTTTATAAAAATAATAAATAATATCTTAGAATACTTAAGATTAGAAAGTATTATAGTATAAGCTTATTATAAAGCCTAAGTAAATTAATATAGATAACCTATATAATACTACTAAGTAAAAAACTTAATATAGCTAGATACTTAGAATATTAATATAACAGTTAGGGTTTTAAATAAAGAAACTAGTCTATACTAAGTTTATATTTACAGATTACATAAGGCATTATACTAAATATATTAGTTTAAAGTTATATCTCTTAATAGTTAATAGTATATATAAAGCTTATTAAGGTAAAAAAGTATTATTAATAGCTAGTAAGCTAAGTTCTATTTAATACTAAATAAATATATATATATATTTAAGTAACTTATAGTACTATAAGCCAGGCTTATAGTAAGTTATAAGTCCCTATTATAAGCTATATTATAAGGCTTACAGTGCTAATAAGGTTAAAGTATAAGCTACTTAATAATTAGTAAAAATAAGTAAAGTATATATAATATAAGCGCTTTTACCTATTAGGTTATAATATAATCTCCTTCCCTTTATTAGTCTTATCCTTAAGACCTACTTATCCGTTTCTTTTTATATTACCCTAATAAGTTCTTAACTTAAACCTATAATATTCTTACTTAATTACTAATACTATATTAAAATCTAAAGCTACTTATAACTATTAGGCATAAGCAATTTTAATTAAAAATACTAGTTTTACTATTATACTATATAGTTATTATAAGCCTTAAGGCCTTAAGTACTAGGCCAAGGAAGGTTATTTTAAGTATACTTAGTATATACATTATAGTTATAAATATAATAGTAAAGGTATTTTAGTGCTTAAAGGTTTATTCTTTATATATTTCTTATCCTTTTTATATACTAATTTTTATAGCTAATTATTTTACTGCTAAAAAGCGTTATTTAGAGTATAAGAAGGAGGTAGCTAAGACTAAATTATTATAGTTATAATAATAAGTAAATAAGTATTTAAGTTATCTTATATAGCTTTATTATTAAAAAAGATAGTTACAGTCTTATAATAATAAAATGCTTTATTATAATATCAAGACTATAGATAATTTAAAGGCTCTTAATAATATAAAGTCCTTTACTGCTATAGAAGTATAGTTATTAGGTACTGTAAATATTATTAACTAAGGTAAGGTTTTTCTTAATCCTTCCTTATACAGTAGAAATTTATTAAGAGTTATTAGGTACTAGTAAGATATTTAGGCAGTTCTTATATATTTTTACTTTCTAGGTAGTCTTTCTATTTAACTAAATATTCCCTCTTACTATTCTTTACCTATATTTCCCTAATTACTTTTACTTTATAGAGTTCTAGTCTATTAATCTCTTCTAGTTTATTACTAATCTTAATATATATTATATTAGCTATTAATTTAAGTAATACAATATAAAATACTTTATAGAGTTTAACTCTTATTAGTAGGTCTAGTTTATAGTTATTCTTAGAGATTTTCCTAGTAATTTTATAAGGTTTAATATATTTAAAATCAAGCTTATAACTTAGTTATTTTATAGTAATATTTTTAGTAAATAGGTATACTATATTTCCTTTCTTAAAGGTTAGTCCTTCTAACCTTTTAGGATTATAGTACTATTATATTTATTTATTAATAAATTCTAGTTCTATCTAGAGTTTATTATATATATTCTTTAGGTCCTTGCTTTTAATTATTACTATAAGGTTAATAATCTTAGTTTCTTATATATTATAGTATACTTTTAGTATATAGCTAAAGTTAGTATTTAATAGTATAAGTTTAGTACTCTTATTATAAGCAGTATTATAAGCTAGCTAGGCATATAGTAGCTTTTTAACCTAGTTATCTTATTTATAGTTAATATAATACTATAGGTATTATTCTATTACTTAATTTATTTGCTCTATCTATTTATTTACTTAAGGTCTAAATACTATTATAAGTCTATAATTAACTCCTATATAGGCTATTAGTACTTACTAAAACTTACTAATAAATATTATACTTCTATTAATTAGGATTTCTTTAGGTAATCCTTATTCTTATACTATTTTATTATAGAAAATGTAAGCTATCTTTTTAGTATCTATATTTTCTTTATAGGGTATATAAATTAAAAACTTTATAAGTCTTTTAATAATAACTATAATACTATTATAGAAGATTCTAGTTAAAGGTTTTTCTAACTATAGTAATTTAGTAATAAAATCTATTATAAGTAAGCTTTATAAGGCTTTTATAACTTTAAGAGGTTATAATCCTTTATAAGGCTTATATTATTATACCTTTATTCTAGCATAAATATTATATTATTTAATAATTCTTTTTACTATAGGTTATTTAACCTAGTAGTTATATTATAGGAGTCTTTTTAAAGTCTTAGTAACTCCTTAGTATCTATATACTAGGTATCTGTAGAATTCTTATATAAATTCTTTCAGTTTACCTAGGATCTCCTTAGTAACTACTATCTATATCTATCCTAGTATCTATATCTATTAGGTAAATTTAAATTCTTTTTTTTTATTTTTTTTCTAGTACTTGTTTTTTTACTTTTATAGTACTAGTATTATAGTCTAGTCTATAACTAATTATATTTACTTTACTATTTTCTAATCCCTTATAATAAATAATTATAAAGTTAAACTTATATAGATATTCTATATAGTATAGCTATTATTAATTAAGTTTATATATTATAGTAAAGTAAAATATATTCTAGTAATTAGTATAGACCTTAACCTAATACTTACTTTCTATAAAGTAGTATTTAAATTCCTTAAAGTAGTTAATAATTACTAAAAATTCTTTATTATAAATTAGGTAGTTAAGCTTTGCTCTGTATAGCTTATATAAATAGAATATAATAAGGTATAATTTTCCTATATTATTTTATTAACTAATTTATCTACCTAAAGTAAAGTCTAATAAGTCTATCTCTAGTTTAATTTCCTTATCTAGATTAAAGATAGCTAAGACTAGTTTACTAATAATAGCTTTTTTAAGTTATTTAAAGGCTATCTAAGCCTTATTATTCTATTTAAAGGCCTTATCTTTCTTAGTAAGTTCTATTATAAGATTTATAATCTTACTAAAGTCCTTAATAAATTATTAATAGTAGTTAGTAAAGCCTAGAAAGGCTTATATTTCTTTAATATTATTAGGTACTTTCTATTTTAAAACTATAAAAATCTTTTTCTTTTTTATATTAATCTTTCTAGGTATAATAGTATATCTTAAAAAGTTTACCTTTATAATATAAAAGTAACTTTTCTTTAGTTTAACTAATAACTTAGTATCTTATAGTATCTTTAAGACCTTATAGATATATTTCTTATATTCTTCTTTATTATTTAAGAAGATTAGGATATTATTAAGGTAATAAACTATAAAGATATTAAGGTATTATTAAAGTATACTATTAATTATTTATTAGAATATTATAGGTATATTAGTAAAACTAAAAGGTATTACTATATATTTAAAAAGTTTAAATTAGGTTTTAAATACTATTTTCTATTTATTTCCTTTCTTAATATAAATTAGGTTATATATACTTTTAAGGTTTAAAGCAGTAAAAATCTTTTTACTTTATAATTAATCCTTAAGTTTTATAATAAGTAAAAGTAAGGTTTAATTCTTAATAATATATATATTAACTGGTTAGTAGTTAATAATAGGTCTAGGTTTTTTATTTTTTTTTAGTATAAAAAATATTAATAATACTAAGGCTAAACTTAATTTTTTAATATAGCCTTTTTATAGTATCTTATTAATATATACTTTTTATACTTTTAATTCTTTTTTATTAAGTAAGTATAACTTTTAAAATAGTAAGTTATTATTTATAAGGTTAATTTTATAGTCCTATTAGCTATATTTAGGGACTTTTATTTCTAGTTTTTCTATAAATAGTTTATTATATACTTAGTATTTTTCTAGTATATTTACTAATCTGTCCTGGCTTATTATAGGTTCTAGTTCCTTTTATAGGTCTTATTATTAGAAAATGCCTAGGATCTATTTCTTACTTTATATACCTTTCTTATACTTATATTATACTCTTTTTAAAGGTAGTAGTTACTTTATTTTATACTTACCTATACTTTCTCTAGTAGTTAGGGTTTAAGATTTCTTATTATTTTTTATAATTATTTTTTTATTATTATTAGGGTTACTAGGGAAAATAACCTAGCCATTTCTTTAATTAATAGATAGGTTTTTTTATTTAAGCTATATTATACCTAGGAGAATATCTATATCCTGTCCTAGAGGTATAATATTAAAATCTACTTTTTATTTCTTTCTTTTAATAAGGATCTTAAGGTAATTAATCTTTTAATTTATAATGCTATTATTATAGTTAAAAAGCTATCTTTCTATATTAACTAGTAGGTAAAGTAATAATTTTCTTTTTTATAGTATTCTAAGCTTTATAACTATTTTTAGATTAATAAAGTTTTATTATACTTTACTATTTACCTAAGCTTCTAGCTATTTTCTCTTAATCTAAACTTATAGTACTAGGTAAATTAGTATACTTATTATTTATATTACTTTTAAAGTATTTATATCTTATTATAAACTTTACTTTTTATATATTTATTACTTTATTATAGATAGTATTTAACTTTTCCTAAGGCATTATAATAAACCTTCTTATAGTTACTATTATAATATTCTTTACTATTAGTATAGTTATTTATAAACTTATTATTATATAGTTATTACTATAAATATTTTTTTAGTTTAATATCTTATTTATTAGTCGCTTTTTGCTATAACTTATATTCTTTAAAAGAGTATTATCCTTTTACTTTCTATTTTTCTAATAGTTTACTAGTATCTTCTAGGCTATAGTTTAAGTAAAGGCTATTTACTTTCTACTATCCTTATAGTTCTTTTATATTTTTAGAACTAGTATTATTAATTAATACTGTCTTCTTAAGTATATACTTCCTTTAAGTTATTTTATTAAATTCTTTTTCTGCTTTTTTAATTATCTATTTAGATTTCTTAATTCTATTTAGAAGATCCTTTATTTTATAAATTTATCTATAAAGTAATATACTAAATTATAGCTCTATAACTCCTAGTTAGTTATACTATTCCTTAACTAAATACCTTTTTATTTCTTCTTACAGGTAAGGTTTATTATTAAGTATACTTTTTATAGTAACTAGAAAATAATTATTATTTATTTTTTCTACCTTATATTATTTATACTAGTAGCTTTTATATAAGACCTATAAGATTTTATTATATCTAGGGTTTATTAGTATTATCTAGATATTATCTTATATATTAAAGTTAAGTTCCTTATATAGTAGGTTAAGTATATTATTAGTATAATAGGCTTTAATGTAAATAGTATTTCCTTTTTTTATATTAGTATATTCTTTTACTCTTTATATATAAAGGTTATTATATATTTTAAAAAACCTAAGTCCTTGCTTATTATATTTCTTTTTATAGTTTTAAGTCTATATCCTAGCAATTTCCTTATCTTACTTTTATAAGTACTATACTATAACTTATACTAATCTTCCTTTATATCCTATACTTTAAGATTATTAGTAGTAAAATTATTAGGTTTTATTTCTATCCTAGACTTTCCTTATCTATCTATTTTCTTTCTTATTAAGTTTAGTTTTAATAGAAATATTATTTATTATTTATAATAACTATAACTATTCTAGGTTAAAGGTAATTATTCTTTCTTATTTTATTATTCCTAAGGCTTATAGTTCTTTAAGCTTTCTTTATTTTTAGAATTTCTTAAGTTTTTTATTTCTTATTTCCTATCTTCTTTTTTATTATTATACTTAAATATACTTCTTTTTCTTAGAATCTTATATATACTTATAATAGTTTTTATTCTATATCTTATTCTTACGTTTTTTTTATTTTTTCTTAGTAAAAGTTTTATCCCTTTTTTATCTTAAAGCATAAGGTTCTAGCTCTATCTAGTTAATTTCCTAATAATTATTATATTATATATTATATTTACTCTAAGTTATGCCTAGAGTTTAGGTTCTAGCTACTATTTATAGCTTAAGCTATTACATTAGTCCTAGGGCTTACTTACCTTAGTTTAGGTCTTATAGTCTTTATAGTTCTAGGTATTATTATACTATATATCTAAATTAGTTATAATTATAATACTTATATTTAGATATATTTTATAACTACTAGTTATTCCTATTAGGCTATATAGCTCTTAAGGTTATAAGGCCTAACTATATTCTATATAAAGTATTATTATATTAATTACTTTATTATTATCTTTAGTTTTAAGAGTTACCCTAGTTATTATTATATTCTTAGTTAAGGTAATATAGGTTAAAGTTAGCCCCTTATTTTATTTTAGTAATTCTCTTTTTTCTATATTTATACTATTATTTATTAATCTTAATTACTATTATAATATACTTTATAATATTATTAAGATAATCTGCCTTATATAGCTTATTCTTAACTTTTTCTTTTAGTCCCTTATAGTAAATTTTTATAAAGGCTTTATTATTTTACTAAGTCTTAAAAATAAGTTATCTAAATTTAGTAAAGTATATAATATATAAGTATATCTATTTAAAGGTTATAATTTTAGCTATTACCTATTATTCTTTATTAACTACTTTAAAGTTATCTTTAAGTATACTTTTAAAGTTACTTTAATTAATAAAGATATTAATAGTTTCCTAATCCTATATAATCTCCTTATTTTTAAGATAGTTTCTAAGAATTAGCTTAAACTAATCCTTAGTATTTTCCTAGATTAGAGGTATAGTAAAAAGTACCTTCTTAGTAATATTATCTAGTTTAGTAAAAAATAAATAAAAGTATCCTTTTATTCTTATAAGGAATAGAACTATATTAGTAGCTTATTCCTTAAATAGTTCTAGTTAAGGTAGCTTTAAGTTTTCCTTAATATCTTATCTTTCCTGCTACTAGGTATAGTTAGTTCTTAAGGGTACTGCGTCTTATTTATAGGTATATGCCTTTATATTATAAATAGTATTATAAAGTTAATAGATCTTAGCTATTATCTTAGTAAGGCTAGGTAGTTCTTTAGTATAGGGAAGTACTAGGCTAGTATTACTAGATATCTTAATAGTATAATATTACTTAGTTATTTTAATATAATATATTTTAAATAAGAGCTATTAATATATAATAGTTAGGGTTTTAAATAAGAAAACTAGTCTATACTAGGTTTATATTTATAGATTATATAAGGCATTATACTAAGTATATTAGTTTAAAGTTATATCTTTTAATAGTTAATAGTATATATAAAGCTTATTAAGGTAAAGAAGTATTATTAATAGCTAGTAAGCTAAGTTCTATCTAATACTAAATAAATATATATATATACTTAAGTAGCTTACAGTACTATAAGCCAGGCTTGCAGTAAGTTATAAGTCCCTATTATAAGCTATATTATAAGGCTTATAGTACTAGCAGGGTTAAAGCGTAAGCTACTTAATAATTAGTAAAAATAAGTAAAGTATATATAATGTAAGCGCTTTTACCTATTAGGTTATAATAATTAAGACTTTAAAACTATAAAAGAAATTAAACTAGAAAAATATTAAATTACTAAAGATTAATAAGATTATCTTTCTATATACCTATTGCCTAAAACTACTTACTAGTATAAAGATTTACCTTATATTTTATATAAGCCTGCTAAAGCTAGCTATTACTAACCTATTACCTAGCTAGAACCTGGAACTACTACTACTAATAAAGGCTAAAAGGATAGAAAAATAAAAAGTTAAGAATATTATAAATTCCTACTAAGATTACTATAAATATAGTAATTACCTAAAACTAAAGTATACTATTAAATAGGCTAGATATATAAACCTAATTAAAGTACCTGCTATTTATATATAAAATATTACTAAGATTATAGTAAACTATTACTACTATTATCCTAATAAGCCTAGATTATAGTAACTATTTTAATAAAGCTTAATACTAAAAAAGAAAGTACTATTATAGCCTAAGACTAGACTAATATACCTTATACCTAGAAGTAAAGTAAATTATATAGTAATAGTACTATTACTAGAATCTTAGCTAGACTAATAGCTAGATCCTAAATATAGCTCCTTAAGCTATATCTTATTAATAAAGCTTGACCTGCTTGTAGTACCTATTTATAGTAATAGATCCTGTTTTGCTAGAAGCGTTCCCTATTTACCTATATGCCGCGACTAGCCTGTAATACCTTTAATAGCTATATTAAATTGACTAAGAGGTTACTTTTAGCCTTTCTATTTTACAAATAGAATAGTATAATAATAAAATAATCGTAATATAGCTTAATATTACTATACTTATAGCATTATCAGCTAAATCTTTAGTCTCCCAACCTCCTGTATAAAGAGGCACCAGGACCATGATATTAGAACTTAGCCAATAAGTTCGATACTAGGTAACAACAACTACAATACGGGCATAGAGCTATCTTAAATAAAAAATACATGTGATTCTGATCAGTACCTACAAAGAGCAACTTGGTGATTGGCCAGATCCGAGCGTCTCTTATCCGGAGCTACACTAAGTCGAATCTGGTTAGAAAGCTGAGATTATGTCATGGACTTTAGCGCGGATGATGTTCTCCACGCGTCGCGAGACGCTGAACCCGCACCTGATCCCTACCAGTCAAACCCGCGTCAGAAGAGAGGAACCACGGGCTAATACCATCGAACGTCTTCAAATCCATCAACCATGCAGACAAGCAAAGCGAAAGCGTCTACCAGAAAGCCTCGCACGCCCAAGACGCCAAAGGTCAAATACAGAAGGATGACAATCACAAAAAACCGTGCATGCACAAGAGACGTGTATAGAGACTTATACCATCACCCTGAGGACCTTCCCACCATCGGCCACTTTAATGTGAACGAACTAGATGGTGAATATCTTCGGAAACTGTTATCTCTCGACATGCCAAACCTAGAGGGCATCAATTTGAGATTCCGAGAAAGCCAGCTTTCAAGGCTGGACGAGGGACGTAAGAGAGAATTGAACAGTCGCATGGTTGCGAAACCGAAACTGAAGACGTGTAAGCTCAACTGCCGCAATGATGGATGGAGGGAGATAACTGATCATATGCCAAGTGAATTTCATAGAGGAAAACCCTCGCGAGACCTATGACATGACTTTGCAGGATGTTCCACTGCTCTCCCATCCCAGCCTCACAACTCTCAAGCTGCAGAAAGTCAACATCGCTGCTCTAGGACGGCCGTCTGTCCGACCACTCCCTTACGATAACCTCGACTCCTTTTATATTCATGCCACCGACTATTCATGGGAGGTTCTGAACAAATTCCTCAAGAACGCAAAGTCACTCAGACATCTGGAGTTTCACCATCCTGTTAACGTACGCGCATACAATGACCCCCCGGATTTCTCTAAACTCCTCCAACCGTGCAAGGGCAGCCTCAAATACTTGAACTGTGGTGGGATTGCCATGATCACCTTTCCTTCAACAGTCCTGGCATGAAATTCGCAGAGTTCACAGCCCTACAATATCTCTCCATTCCTCCCACAGCATTGTTTGGCTCGTACTGGTATAAGAAGGATCTTGACTTCTTGCAAATGCTCAAGGACCATGTCCCGCCCAGTCTGAAGGTTCTGTTCCTGCAGGACATTTATCCATGTTGGTCAGAAGAGGAGATCCCAGAAGGAATATTACTTCCCAACGATTACGAACTGATCAAAACATTGCTTACTAACAAGGTATTATTTCCGTCGCTAAGGTACATTGCTTGGACATCAGAGATCGGCACCGTACCACCTGAGGATCTTGAAGATATGGCCGCAGAGTTGGGAATGGCTCTTGAGTTGCTGTCAAATAGATCCGAGCTGCCGCCTGATACAAAATGGCTCGATGGCCTATAATGTGATGAGGATGTAGCCAAGTATTAAAAGTTTATATAAGCTTAAGGACTGTGTGCCTGCAAAGTAGGGTGCAAAGGAGAGGTTTGTCAGAAAGGAATGTGCGCCCAGACACAGGAAAGATTAAGAATTAATAAAGGTAAACTCTTATCTAGGATTATTCCTAATTAGAAAACTTAAATTATATATGTTATTACTTAAACGCCGATAAACCTTTCTTTCTATGATAATTATCAGGGGAAGAAGGGATATTTATCTATATTTCGAGTTATAGTACTATAATTACCCTTAAGGACCAAAGTGTACCATTGGTCCCCAAGTGACTACATACTCAGGATCTTGCAGCCGAAGATATACCATCGCGTCATGAAATGCCGCAGCAATCACGTCTCCTGCGCAACGACTCTTGCTTTGACTGCACATATGAACTCGACGAGCCAGAGACGCATAGAACTCAGTTGCAAACATGGCAGATGCTTTCTCTTCGACCTCCCATAAAGTACCAATCGCATTCGCATACCCCAACAACTGAAAAGCACCCACAATGTGAATATTTTCTTCTAATACGCCTGTTGCTATCTTGTCGGCTGTCTGGCAAGCTGCTAGGTATGCTAGGTAAGAGTTTTGGGATCCTCTGTTAGCAATCTGTCGGACACTGAGAGGATCTTCCACAAGCTGAGATTCTTCACTCGACGCGGAGGACTCTTTTCTGCAAAGAATGAGCGAGCTGTTCGACGGGTCCTTTTGAGAAATGCCGTGGCAGACTATGTGTGCCATCTGAGATGCGCAGAGTGCATCAAGGGCATCGGAACTTGTGCAGTTCTCTAGATAAATTCTGTTGTCTTCATCTGTGATGAACTGTTCCACGGCTTGCAGGTGATCAGGGACTTTGTCAAAATTGGGCCATCGGTCTGGAGACTTCGTCATTCCTATGATAGCCATCTTGGATTGACTGAGAGGTTTTGATAGTGTCAAGCTTTCCATTACACGGACCGAATGGCGTAAGGACAGAATGGTGGTAGTATAACTCGACATGACATGGCTTATAGCGTTGTCTGTTGAATCTTCATCATGATGACCTGCTGCATGGAGTGGCATCAGGCCCATAACATTTGAAGTTAGCCAATGAATTCTCGTGAGTTCCTTAGTAGGCAATGGATCTTCTGAAGTGTAATATCCCAGATGCTTCAGTACAGGCAAAACAGCGACATCCCATAGCCAGACCAGCAATTCCTTGAGATTTTCGTTGACTTCAACAAGATTCTCAAACTCGAGACTGCGTAGCGCATCTTTCACTGGCATTTGCATAGTTGCATAATACTCAGCACAGTCATGGAGCTTCAAGTCCGGTAGCTCCAGGATCTGGATTCCGGACCCTGTGGCAATGAGAGCGCTGCTCCGGAACTCAGTTAACACAAACGCCACAATTGGTGATGTAGAGGCTATCTCAATAATGCATTTCTCTGTCAATCGTGGGTTGACGTCAAATCCGTGATTGGTTCTGAGTTGTTCCTCAATGTTGGTAGCAGAGCCTGCATCTTCCAAACGGCGAGAGGTGCTATCGGTGAAAGCCGAGGGGTATTCATCTCCTAGAACTTCCCTTTTCATCGGTGCTTCGATTCTCCGTTTCAATTCCCGGTAAGTCTCCAGAAGCTGTCGACCTCTATCGTCTAGCTTTGAAGAATCAAGACCATGCGCGAAGTCCGTGGATTGCCTGGCAATGATGCCTCGACCGGCCTCCAAAAGCTCCATAGCTTTGCTAGGAGTTGCGCCAGCTTCAAGGGCTAAAGCGGCAGCTCGATTAGACAGACCTGACATATTTTGTAAAGCCTGCAGCTGACTGTCTCTTTCGAAAGCGCAATAGACCAAATTTGGCATCATATTCACTCCGATCTCGGCAAACCTGGCAGCTTTATCGAACTGCTTCTTACTTGTACATAACAATGCAGCCCGATGGCATGAAGTAACACGTGTGAAAGTCCGAGCCGCCTGCATATTTGAGCAATCTTCAAGAGCTTGTAAAGCGGCATCAAAGCTCTCCTCGATACCACGATTCTCATAATTCGACTGATGTAGGTCCGCCAGCTGGACGAGGAAGTCACCTCGAATGTTTTGCAATTCGCTGGAGGCCTCAACGGCGGCTTTGGCCTTAGATATTGCCGTATCCAAGAGGTCTTGATTCTGATAACCAAGGCGTCGATATCTTTCATACAATAGCCTGCTCCAGAAGTCGTTTTGCATTGCTAGCAATGACTGATCCAGATTCTGTACTCCTGTTGATTGTTCGAGGTATCTGATGGCTGTCTGACTGAGTTCATCTCGTGCTGTTTCGCTTATCCCCTTTATTTTCGATTTTTCATCTAGCATGGCTGCAAGATTGTAAAGGCACCTGCTCCACTCGACACGGTTGTCTTTGAGAGCCCCTGCTGCAAGCTCAGCGAGCCTGATGGCGCGGTCGATACTGTCGCTGTCTGGGAAGGCTTGGTGATAAGATTGATGGTAGGAGGCGAGATTACTAAGGATCCTTGGGTGCACTAAGCCCTGTGTTTCCAGGCCATCGCTCTCCAAGGCAGCTGAGGAAATCTGAATTGCATCTAAAAGATCTGAGATGTTTCCAAGTGACTGATAACGAAGATTCAGTGTTAATGCAAGGTTACCGAGAATCTTAGCACGAGTAAGACCAGTAGTTGAGGAAGAGGATTCCTTTGCTCCTATAAGTAATTTGAGGGCTTGTTGAAGATAATCAAGGCGTCCGGTCCGTTGAAACTGGTACCTGAGGCATTGTGCGAAGTTTGACTGTCTCGAGGAAATCGACGTGTCTTTGGGACTAGTTTTCTCCAGTGCTTCTTTGGATAGATTTGTGGCTTCATCCAAGTCAATGAGCTCTCCTCGCTTCTCAAACCGAGTCAGAAACATGGTTGAGATGTCGCTTAAGCAGACAGGATTACGCTCAAGAGCGACTACTGCGCTTTGTCCTTTCTGAATAGCTTCATTGATGTCTCTTGA
Source organism: Fusarium fracticaudum (assembly GCA_003353625.1). Classification (NCBI taxonomy): domain Eukaryota; kingdom Fungi; phylum Ascomycota; class Sordariomycetes; order Hypocreales; family Nectriaceae; genus Fusarium; species Fusarium fracticaudum. The sequence continues at coordinate 382,624 of PDNT01000004.1, forward strand.
GGCATTTCCTGCAGAATCAACAGACTCGGCTCTATCCATAAGACAGTTAGCTAGATTTAAGAGAACAGCACCATGCATCTGCCCATAGCAGTTTGGCGCTTCAAGTGCTGTCCTATAGCAGGAAATTGCTTCATCTAACGCCGTAAAATCGGAGAAATCTTGGAACATCGAGGTTGCCATTTGCGCTGCAAGAGCCCAAAACTCTATTTCGTCGCCCTCTTCGCCACTCACAGGGAGCATTTGAGCCCCTGTACGAACGAGCTCGATGCCTTTCGCAAGTGCTTTCCTGGCATTCTCGAGGTGTGTTTCATTGGAGCTTGACTGCCACTGATCCAAGAAGCCCTCAGCAATAGTAGCATACTGCTGACCAATGAACACGTGCTCATTTGCGTCTTCGGGCTCATAAGACATGAGAAGAGCAATTTGCTGGTCTAGCTGACTGGCTTCATCAGAGCTCCCCGAGACTGTCATTGTTGAGTTAGCTTGAGAGGCAAAGCGGGGTTGAAAATATAGTGCAACCTTTAAGTTGTAAAGAAGCAGACATGTTGCTGATAGTGCAATGATTTATGACCACAAATGATAAAGTTTGAAAGAAAGAAGATCTGCAGTGGATCAAAAGAAAGGGGGCACCTTGTAAATGGATAAACGAAAACAATGTACGATGGTGGTTAATAGCAGTTCTATTGTTTTATCTGAAAGGCTGTAACTAGGCACCGTTATGCTTACTCCATTTTCTTTCACGGCACGGGACGGAGTAACTAGTTAATCTTTAACCCTTTTGTAGTTATGCTTTAAGGTCCAGAACTATCCAGCTGCAAGCCACGTCTTAGAGCTACGCATGACACAAATGATTTGCCACGAGATGCCCTTTGCTATCTACCCCTCTCCGCTCCGTGACGGAAGTCTTTTTCCTTGGCCTGTTTGTGATTGAACTGTGAATTCCGGGACCAGCGCGTTTCAAGCCACATCTTAGACTAACCATCTTGGTACATACGCATATCAATATGATTCGCCGTGAGCTGCCCACGTCATTCAGATATCGCAGCCTGATATGCAGCCATGATATGATGTTAAAAGCATGAAAGTTGAAAACGTAATTGTCTCACTGTGCCCTGGGCAACTAATTAGCATTAAAAGGCCGTAACTAACACACCAAATACCACTGCCTTGCTTTCATACTTTTCGCCACACCACCGACAGGCAAGATGCCGCCTTTGACAGTCCATAGTCACCTCTTCCCACGAGAGAGCGTTCAACTCGGACGCCTTGTCACGACTATCAAATCGCCTCAAAACTCCTATTACCCCGCTGGTAAACAGCAATTTCAAGAGCGAGATATTTATTCTGTTATCAACAAAGACTTCTATGATCTAAGACAGAAAAGCAAAGATTCAAAGCTTCAGGCAGTTCTGACCTCAGTCGCTTCACTTCTATTTCAGACCGAGGAGCACCTTGATACAAAGATTCAAGATACAATTTGCCTTACATACTTCCTGGATAATGCCGACACAAAGTTTGCGGAAATGTGCAAAGATAAGGTGGCTAGAGAATGGTTTGAGGATGCATTCAAGAAGCGAAGGCATGTGTACATGGTAACGGCAATTCAGACATTGATAGATGCGAATATGAGCCTAGACAGCGACACGACTGGTGCAGTGGAAGGAGAGGTCAAAGGTCCAGCATCCAAGGTCTTCGGCGGGCCAATAGCAGCGGGAATGCTCGATCCGAAGCTATTGGCGCGATACAGAGCGAAGAAGCATAGGGAAACTGGTTTCGTCGGACAGGGCGAGCAAATCTACGCTATTCAGTACCGAAAGGTCAAGTAGCAACTGTTCTCATCTCATGATATGGGAGCTGCCTTTCTCGAAGAGGGAAATAGATGGCAGGTGATGTGGAAGACAATGGGTACTGAGAAAAGCACCCGGGATGTTCTTGAGACCACATTGGAAGATGACGATGTAACACTAGACCGAAAGAGCGGTGTCTCAACTTGTGAGGTTGAGGGCTTTGGAACTATCTATTATGTATAAGTCCGTCTATTTTAGTATATCAAGTTACGTCCCCCCCGAGAAGCTGACGGTGGTTTCAATGCCAACAAACCAATACATTTAACATCGCCATTATTATCTTATTTATGAGTTGTAGATCCCGCCTTTAGCATGGGCTGACGGATGGACCTGAATTATATTTGAGCTATGGGGCTGTATACCGACTTGGATGTCAGTCGAATTGTCTTGCCGCGTGTTTGCATCACAGACTGAAAAGTGTGCTTTTCCTTCACTCCACGCTCTCTACGCTTTCTTTAGTGATAAGCTTCCAGCCAAGAGTCCCTCAAAGAACACTTTGGAAAAGATCCCATGCTTATCATAAGTAGAAACTAAATTAAACTTCCAGTGAGTCTTAACCTAATTCTAGTGTGCGAAGAATATCAGCCGTTTACGGCGTGGCTTCGTTCTCTTTCACATAGGGATAAAACGTAAACAGATCTATCAGACGATACTAAGTAATTAACACTTAGGCTTCGGGTATGTTAGTCGCCGTTGAACCGAAAGGGGTGGCCGGTTTCTATGTATCCCATGTTCTGGTCTAGTGAGTAGGCCTGAAGAAAAGAATCATGATCTGAATTAATAGCACTGTATGTAGCTTGTAGTGGCTGATCTACCTATGCAAATCATGTCATTTCTAAGATGACAGTGGTATGATCTGCGCCAACTTTTCAGTCAGCCGCTAGCCACTTGTTAAAGCCGCTAGAGCATACAGGGCTAGTAAAGGCCAAAGTTTTGAGATCATATCATGAATCTATCACCTGATACGACCATCACTTTGGCAGACAAGAACAGGGAGAACTTTGAAATACTTAACATTCCCAGCCTTCTGATAGTTATTACCCCCTGATATTGTAAAGCAGCAACAAATACTACACAATGCGCTACCGCGAGAAAAAAACCTTCTTCTTATATGGAATAGGCCGAGACCAGGAACAATTGTGTCTTGGGAATTTAGTTCTTCGGGATTACGCGAATCCAACTACCGTGCGAAATCACATACACGAAAAACTATCGTTAGTTGTGTCGTTCATAACTATTACAGAACTGGACGCTGATTCAATTACGTAGCGATACTGACCTCCGTAAGCTCGCATATATCTCCGAGCTCCCAGCGAATGATAAGATTACGTCAACTTCCGTTTTGAAGCTCGCAATTGGAGGCGAGATTACGGATGTCGTGACACTAAAGTTCCCATGGAACTCCACGAAGACGAGACTTGTTCTCGCTGAGGGTGGACACCGCATTGAATTAAAAGAGTATGCTTGATTGCCTAACCCCACGCGATTTGTGTGTAAGTATCACGCTAACATGGCCTTTCATCAAGCTCTCCATCATTCTTCTACAAGCACGTGCTTGCAAGTGACGATGCGCGTGAAACGCTTAGCCGTTGGATATCGGCAGCCCACAGCGATAAGGTCACATCGAGGTTCTGGCACCGCAAGCCCAAGATCTGGATGCTGACAGGCATCTACACCTTCCGCAATGCAACCTGCACTGACGTGGACAATTCCTCCCTTGGTGCCGAATTAGGCTTGAGCTCAGCACTGATGGCGGCCGCAACGGGGTTTTCCGTCGGGCCGCTGGCCGAAGTTGCGGTCGAAAACGGCATCGAAATCACGCTACCAATGGCGGGCGATCTAGTGTGGGCTGCGCAATGGCAACAGGTGAATCTCGAAGGCGTGTGGTATCGAAGGGGCATCGAGGGGAGCTGGAAGTTGCCGCTATCAATCTCACTGTATGAGGATCGTTTTAGCAGCGGCGTGATGAAGGGTGGGTCTGGCGACGAAGTGGCGTTCCTAGAGGTGGGGGAGAGAGTCTACGGAGAGGACGACGAGGGAGAGGACGACAAGAGGGAGGAGGATTTCCATATACAGCCAGCGGATGAGTACGACGAGCTGCTGGAAGAGACGCTTCAGTTCTTTGAGAAAAGTATTGAAGAAGAGGCAAGGAAGGAAGCAGACCCAGAGTATCAGGCGCGGAAGAGGGAAGCCCTGGAAGCCGAAGCAAAGGCAGATGAAGAGTTTCACTATGCTTGTCAGAACTTCCCTGTGGGATCAAAGGAGCGAGAAGTGGCTTATGCCGCATGGGGCCTTGCATACAAGGCAGTCTGTCAATTTCGTTTAGAAAAGGTCAATATATAGTAGTATAAATATTTACTATTGGATATCTTAGCTCAAGCTACGCGATCCTGTTGGGCTTGACTGCTGGGGAAATGCTTATAATGGATTCTGGTACATAGAGTACTGTTCCAGTATTCACCTAAGTCTGACTGATGATATTATTAATTTAGTGTCATGGCCGCTTTATATGTAGAGTCCTTGGTGTTCCCTCTGTCCAAACTGCATAACTCTTTAGATCTGTCTTCTTCTTTTCAGCTTCCACAAGATTAGTCCCATGTGTCCCGGCGCTGGGAGCATTACTTGACACCACACGGTCATTCAGGTAACTGTCGAGCCCGCTCGAGCTACCATTTCGTAGGAGTATTGCGGTACCCAGTAAGAGATCCATATACAGACCGATAATATGTCGGTTGCGGTGTAAGTGAACTGCCAGGATGACAGTGGTGACAAATGTGACGGCAAGGATAACCAAAGTAGCCAAGGCAGCAGACTTGACCACAAACAATCGAAGCCTCAGCCGCGACATGGTACCGGCGACCTCGTGTCTTTGTGTACTGGGATAAGCTTCCAACGTCACGAAGTTGGCAAAAAGGGCGGCAAAGATAACATTGAAGGAGTTTCCAATCTTTTGTTTGTCCGGTAAAGTGTCAAGGGTAGCCTCCCCGGATGCATGTCCGATGACCAGACGCGAGAAGGTATCCATATCATTGTATATAGTGGGATCGAAGAGTGAGTACCGAGGGATGTTTCGCAGCCAACCGGAGACGAAAGCAGGCCAGAACTGCTGTTTACTTGTCTCTGAGAACTTGATTACCTTGGGGGTTGTGGTGTCGTTGAGAAATGACATCTCTAGCGTGACATTGGACTTGTATATCAGAGGCCGACAAGTCATAACCGTTAGGTTGGACAGATGATATCTTTCGGTTGCGTTGAAAACGCCTGAAAACATTCCGAATCTTGCTCGGCCGCTACTCAAACCGCAGTTGGTATACCAGGTTCTCGCATACTGCAGGGTGTTATTTGTAAGAGTGAACCACTTATTGACATCGCAGCCCTCATGCTTAAACCTGAAACGAACTTGAGCGGAATCCAGGTAGTCGTCCTCGAGATCAAGACTTATCCCCCCGATCTTAGCTAGATCGTTTTCGGTAGCGATAGTACAGTCGAGATTTGAGGTGTATGCTTCAGTGATGAAGGTGTAGTTTCCGCGGAAGTCCCTCGAAACAGGCGTGAATGGCAAGAAAGAATGTGTATCTGTTGTCCAAGGATAATTTTCTCCACTTCTTAAAACCGTGGCACTCACGAGGTCAAATGCTGGTGTTACCGATGAGTTGTCAGTGCCGTTTCCCTCATCCCAACCAAGATATTCATCAAAGTTTTGATTACTGTAGAGAGTGGCGGGGGTCTCAAAAGGAACCAGAGTTGTCGCAAAGATTGCTGCGGTGAGACCGCCTGCAGTCCAGAGAGCTGCTCGTAGGAGGAGACATATACCTAAGAGAACATGACCTGTCCGCATGGCCCGAAAGCCATTTATAACAGGCCACTCCCCGTAATCCAGTAACAAGGTCTTTTTAATCGTAGATCCCCTCCTTCGTGGGGCAGACTGAGATTGAGCGGACTGATGACGGAAGTCTCGTTCCCAAAACTGAGTAAATAGTTCAACGCCCGGTAAATGTTTCTGGTGCTCTTTTTCAAGTTCGAGAAGAAGATAGACCTTTTTCAGTGAATCAAGCATTGCAGACCATAATGTGGAATAAGCCGACACGATCCACGCCGGGACAGTGGCCCAAACAATAGAAGAGCTCAGAATTGGAGGAGGATGGAATCCTTTGGAGTCAAATGAAGGGTCAGGATTGTCTCCCACGGTAACCAGGCCATTGTTTGTGTTTGATATATGCCATAGTACAGAGATGGTCGTAATTATGATGGTCTGGCAAAGAAGCTGAAGGACCATGCCCCATTCTGTGAGAAGCAGCGGTGGTCTTTGAGGAGGGATCCTGTTCTTGTACGCCTTGTATTTATTGCTGATTGTGTTTAGTAAGCCTTTAATGACACTAAGTACGGACGATGTTGCGTCGCGAAAGACTGGTGATATTTTGTCAGAGATGACCTATTGTTTTGCTGCCTTAATAGAAAAACGAGAATATACAGACACAGAAATGAAAGTATACTAAGTAACTCACATTGCTTTATAGCAGTCCAAAAAGACCTCAAGGTGCCGTGATTCGTGGTGTTCGAACGCATGTTGACTTGAAGCACAAAATGGAAGATTGGTCCGGAACACGTTTTCTCACAGCTATGTCTGGCAGCCGATGCATGTACTCATAAGATAACCGATTTAAGTTTCTCACGCTATTTCAAGTCATTTATGAGGGTTACAATGGAGTCCGAAATGGTTAGAAGTACCGGTGAGGCTGGATTTAGCACGGCTCATTGGCCAATGAGATTGCACGAGTTTCACACCATCTTTCATCCCCGAACGTGATAATGGCTTATCACCTTTTCAGCTGTCGTTTCGTGACCGAATCAGAACCCAGGATAAAAGACAGTGGCTGGTCATGAGCGGCTTACTTTGCTACTGGTGGTACGGCAGTTGGGAGGATAAGACTTGGACCTAAGACATCCTCTCAAGCAGACAGGTCTTGTGTACACCGCGACTCTCTTTCTTCGATGCCATCGACCTGAAGCGACCTTCTACATATTTCTTCAAGATACGCAACGGAAATAATTCACAATGAAGTCTCACATAATACTCGCATACTTCCTAAAGCATTGCGCCGCGCAAACAATCTCAACAAGCTGGACCTGCGAGGCCGGATCAGACATCACTTCGTTCCCTGCATGTAACGGGTTTCTCAATTCCGGAAATGCTTGCGCGACTGTATTGGATCGCCCCGGAAAACAGAAATGCCTTTGCAATCAAGACTATCTAGACTCTCTGTATAAGTACGTACTTCAGCTGGCCAAATCGGGCACCATCTTGGTACTGACGCTTGACAGCTGTGAAAATGAGTTGGAGCTCTGCTACCGGGGTAATTACTATCAAGACTCATTCGACAGAGGCATTGAACTCTGGGAGAGTCTTTGTCGCAGCTACGTGACATTCTCTCCAACGACTCCCTCAGCTGAACCATACACCGTTTACCCAGAGCAGCTCTGTATCGACGTCAACAAGGCATGTCAAACGGCCCGGAATATACTCAGTGATTGCCTGCCGTATGTTTCGGACACCGATACGTCGAGATTGAGCTCTTGCAATTGCCAGCCTAGATTGCTTCGGCAGGCTTACACTTGTCAATATATCGGGAACACCTCATGCCTGGCCACAGAAGCTGCAACGACAAATGCGTATGGGTATGAAATTTGTGACAATTTTGCTTCAGTCATTGGGGTAGAGCAAGTAAGTGCAGGACATGCTCAGTGTTTCCGATCGTATGAATACTGACATTCTCTACAGTCGGCGAAGAATGAACCCGCGGAGACCAATGCTGAAGACCTACCAACTTTGTCTGCCTCGACACGTGCCACGTTGACCGTAACAGCATCACAAACTTCGACTCAGACCTCAAGTACCAGTCATCAATCTGTACCTAGGATGTTTCTAGTGCTGAGTATCACGGCACTTGCTATAGTGGTGTAGAAACAGAACTCGTGTACTTCTCTCGAGCTCTTAATAAGCCCTCGTTCTGTCACTATGGTTCTCTATGTATCAATAAGTAGGGATGCATTAGTTCATAAGACATTGTTGCTACTTGCGCCGTACGGCAATCTGACCCTATAGACGGTTCTAGCCCTTCTTATATCCTTTCTTCTCAAGTACAACCTTTCCCGCGCTCGACATAAAATTAGCAAGCGATGCTAGAGCTACAGGAATGGCAAGGGGAGTGACAGCTGCAGCGGTTCCAGAGGCTACAAGCTGCACAAACCTGCTCCCCAGCTTGCTACGTTCTCCGCCTTCTCCCTTCTGGAGCAGACCGATTTGGCGCTGGTTGTCAGCCACGATTCGACGCATTTCCTCTTGCCGCTCTTGACGAAGCGCTACCTGGTCGGAGTAAATACGTTCCAGCCTTTGTTCCGTCTTGGTCCGCTCAGCCTCGAGAATCTTCTCATACTGCGTATCTTTCTCGGCCAGCGCTTCAGCGGTCTCCTTCTGAATCCGCTTGAGTTCCTCACTGTATTTAGCCTCCAGACGGTGTAGCTCCTCGTTGACAGCGCTTCCGGCTGCAGTTTGGCCGAGAGATTTTTCTTCATCGACAAGCTCGCGCTGGATATCGAGCGTCATCTTGGCCTTGCCAGCAAACAGCATCAAAACGTCTAACGCAGACTCCTTGGTTCCGTCGAAGCGTTTTACCCGTGCGCCGTGCTCAATCATGCTTCCCCAGAAGTCGGGGTTTGCTTTCAACTCATCTTCGTGAGCGACGGCTCTCTCGTCAGAAACTTTGCCCCAAAAGGTAGACAGAATGACAACACTCTTCATCGGATCTTTTCCGCACAATTTTCGGAAGATCTTCAAGTTCTTCATCGCGCTCCCGTCCATGCGGACATCCGTGATGCGGTGCAAGTAGAGAATACCTGCAAGCTTTACGTCTTGACGATATACCACCTCAAGCCACTTGGCAATGTCGAGAAGGATCTCTGTGTCAGACTTGTATGTATCATTGAAGCCGGGCGTATCGACTAAGAGAATAGTATGGCCGCGAGCGCTGAATGTCCATGACGTGATTTCTTGAGTACCTGTGCGTCTGGTGAATATGGTTGTAGATAAAGCTGAAACGGAAGATAACAAACTTACAAGCTTCCAGAGTATGCCCAACGACTACTTCATTATTGCCACTCGCCGTACGCACAAAGGTGCTCTTGCCGGAACCTGTAACCCCCATCACCGCGATTACCATTGTCGGCTGGTCCTTTACTTCCATGATACCGGAACGTGCTGTTCTGCAGCGGGGGACGATCTGGGTTGATTTGTCAGGACAATGCCGTTGAAGCTGGGATGAATATGGATTGTAGGATATTGGACGCGGAGTGAAAAACAATTCTTTATCAAGCCAACTACCTTCTTGTGTGCGTAACATCCATTGGGCCAAAGACCCCCTCCATTCGGTCTCCGACTAACTCGACGTATCACAGGCGCGACGTGGCGCTGGACCTTTTGTTAGTCTAGATTAGTCTTGATGATTTATCTAAGCCATGTCATACACATCGTAATGGCTAACGGGGAGCGAGGAGTTCTTGCCAGAGAAAGCTGGCTTTCCGTGGGAGTGAGTCGCACAAGAGGGAAAATGTGCAACGACGCCCTGCAAGACCCCTCATATTCACTCAAAAGAGGTTTCACAAGCAGATAAGACTCCACGTTAAGGGAAAGTTCCACCCGTTTAGCGTATCACAATCCTCGCTTACTGACCGTGGGTGTTGCTTCTCTTGGTGGAGCTCGTACGCCTGCTACGAGGATTTGGATAGGCATACAAACCCGTCTGATGTCTGCATAAAGATCGCAGTCTCTCTCCCATACGCCACAGTATATCATGCAGCTGGGGCTCGTGGCTGAGAGCTTAAGTCAGCAGACAGAACTTAGGGTGAGGGATCACTGACATTAGTGAGTCATGGTGCTCACTTGACTGATCAAGCTTTTGGCCCTCATGGAGCAGCACGAGCTCCGGACCAGAATCAAAGCAAAACCGCCACCTGTTCACATAACTGCTAGATGCCTAGGTGGCACATGTGAGACTAATGCCTAAAGATGCATTGATGCCTAATAGTGTAACTAGAACTAACTTGTTTCAGTCTTCTGACCTGCCGGATGTCCTGTACCTAGAATGAGGCGAGGTACGACATCTATCTCTGTCAAGAAACAAGGTACGACATCTACCTCTGTCATAAAACAATGTCTGGTCCCAAAATATCTCAATAGAATCATGATCGCTGAGAAAGACCTATAAGTGTGGCTCTCCAGCCGCATTATTAAAGGAGTCAAAGTCCAGGCTATCGGCCCATAGCCATAGTTGGCTAGCGTCAACAAGTCCCGAGTCAACAAGGGCCGACATATCGCCATCCCAATTAAAATTGCCCTGGTCTCCATATGTTACATGATTGCCTGAAACAGTACTCTGTGGCTCCATGGCGTCTAATGTGGATGGTGTGGAAATGTGCTGCCTAAAGACTATTCTCACATGGTTAGTTGCTCACTTTCCACGCGATCAATCTGTGTATGACAGACAAAAGTGCTGGCTTACCTTCCTGGATCGGCTCCAGGACCCCTTCGCTTCGGGAGGGACCTGCAGTCATCGTGCTTGGTCTGGGCGCTATTGCCCTGTTAGCTGCAGAGAAGGCCTGGTTAGATGATGCTGTGTCGATATCAGTACGACCTTGATAAGTCGTTCTTCCAGTGATTAGGTCCGTCTCCTTTCGCAACATAACCTCGACTAAGCTATCAATAATACCCAAACTCTGCTCCGAGACAAGCTGGCCACTATAAACGCCAGCTGTAGTCTCACGACACATGCGTGTAATATGCATAACCCCGGTCTTGGCGCGTGACCCCATGTCAGTAAGATGCTGTGACAAGCAGATAGCGCAGAGAACGACACCGGCTGTGAACATGGTCATGCCGACATGGACGTCTGCGTGGGTCCTTCTGCAAGCATCTAAAATCCGGGGATGGCGGGAAAGTTCAGATGTATCCATGGCTGAGGTGAAGATCTGCTGGAGAGAAGTTCTGCTCTTTGTCGCTGTAGAAGAGATGTCGTTGCCGTTGTTGAAGACTTCAGTACGATGTAAGATAATTTGCAGGTTGTCGTAGGTCAGCTGAAGACTGAGTGCATGGATCTCAGTTGGTCTCACTACACTTGGGTCCGTGGACTGCTCTTGACCGCTAAGAGTCAGGATTTCGGGGAGTTCGCGGCGCCACTGGAGCATACGTTGATGAATTGTTTCAACGGACTCAAAAGTATTTCGTTGTCTCTTCCGTCCCAAGAATGCGCCCATGATCCTGTAGAGACGAAACTTGTGTTGATGGTAGAGGATGAGTGGCCTAGCAGGGACATGCGTGTGACCATCTATGTCAATATCTGAGATCATCTCGACCTGACAATCAGAGTCATCGATGATGCAGGGGCGCCCGAATGCTACAGCGGCGTATCTGGTTGTAGGGACGTGGTTAGTTTCGAAACACGCGGATACTGAGATACAACCTACTTGTCGAAGACTTCCAACGTCCACCAGGTGCGTCGTTTGACTTCCCGTGCTAGCTGAGACGTCTCTTTCCAGAAGCTCTCACGGTGCAGCCCAATGACCTGGGCTATCTTGACACCCATGCCACAGATACCTAGTCCCGTCGTAGGTCGCGTATAAAATACGAAACTGCCGAGCAGGATACATATTTGGACTGTCTCTACCGTCTGACACCCAATGATCTGCAGGAACCTCGTCTCAATAACGGCAATCAGGTCTCGAGAAAGCTGTCGGTATTGAGGACTCGTCTGGTCATTAGGGTTTTTGAGTGCAGCGTAGTGCGCACCCAGCGCTACTACGAGAAGCCAGGTCCAATAGAATGTTGTATCTTGGTACTTGATTTTTGTCTGCTGCAGCATGTCTGCGTATCGTCGGCGAAAGGTATCTTCGTGGAAGACCATCATGAACCAGTTCACCGAAGAGAAGAAGCAGTCTACTAATTCCTCAATAGTATGGTCTTCGGGGAGTTCTACGCCTACTACGTTACGCCAATGCTTGGCGGAGAGCGTGGTGTTGGTTTCCAGGAGCTTTGTTCCGCCGGGCAGTGAGGACGTGTCATGGCGTAAGTCCTGGTTGGGGCCATTTCCGCGAATTATCTGCATTAAAATGAGTCCTAGAGATGCAAGCTACTGTCTGCAGACTCACAAGAGCACTTAAGTCAACGATGCTAGTCTCTGGAAGTATAGGTGATCCTGGAGACTCAGCATATCGCGTGTGTTCAGACGAGGACTCTGCAATGTCTCTAGATGCCGAGATTCGAGGGATACATTGGGCGCCCGCACGGATGCAGTGTACGCAAGGTCTCTCGGCATCGCACTGCGAATTGGTCAGCGAGACAAGTGATGAAATAGGCGGCGATGAGGATACACACTCCGAGCTTACGCTTGCGGCAGCGCTCGCAAGCGGAAGATACTTTTTGTCTTTTTCTCACAGACGAAGACATCATGAGAGATCGTGTGGAAGAAGACGCTCTTGTTCGTGATGCCTCCGACGGAAGTGGTCGTCGGGTGCTCGCTAGGGCTAAGATCCGTCGGAAGCTCCATACCCCTCATTTTCCCCACAGTGGTTAGGCGGTGACGGAGCCCACTATGCTTTTATGATCTAGCTGCGCGCAGATCAGAAGGGAAAGGTTAGTGGATTGACGCAAGACACAATGGAAACCAGCTACAGAGACTCTGGAATAGAAATGATGTGTTGGGTCATGACTTTTGTAGAATACCTGAAGCTTTTCTTTACAGTGAAAAGTTAAGGCGGGTACTATTCCCATTATTTCGAATAGGGAAAGAATCGCATGCAAAAAACCCATTATTCTACACCAAGGTCCTGTAATAGCATATGAGACGAGTCATAAGCGAGGCAATTAATAATGGTTAAGGAAGTAAATTTATTATCAATTTTATATCAGAGCCTACGTACTCCGAATGCATTGCTTTTACTTGACCCCAGCGCTTCAGAATTTTACTTGTTTACCTCCTCCAGTAGCGTCTTGGCAGCCAGCTTGCCCAAGTTATTCGAAGCCAGCGGTGAATCGCCAGTCAACAACAAACGGTCTCGATGGCATTCACCAGAAATAGTCTTATTGATAGGCGTAACACCGAGCTTCTTCAGTCGCTCGCCCACCAACCACTCCATCTTGCCAGGGATATAGCCAATGTCGATGTTGGCACCCTGATCCAGCGAGTCAGGGAACACGTCGATGCTGTAGCCTTCATAAATAAACTTGGAGCCCTCAGGCTTGCCGACGTCTGCGGCGAGGATACTAGCAGGCCCGTGGCAGAGGGTGATGAAGAAGCGGTCGTTGGCGTGAGCCCAGCGGAGAACATCGCCGACGGTCTTGCTGAAGGGTATGCCGTTCAGCACGCCGTGACCGCCGGGGATGAAGACTGCTAGGTAAGGTGTATCTTGATCGAACCCCTTACCGTCTGTGCCATTCCAGACCTCAGAGAGATTAAGAGGGCTGCGAAGCTTCTGCTTATACTTGTCGTAAATCGACTTCACAGCCTCATCCTCTTGAGGGAAGGCCCACATCTCAAGCTTGACAGGATCACCCGAGAGCGTAGCAACGTCGATGTCGAAGCCAGCTGCGTCAAGGTGGTACATAGGCAGAAGCATCTCAACTGGGTGATTTCCCGTGGAGAAGAACTTGCCGTCTGCCATTTTGAGATAGCGCTCCTGAGTGCCAATCATGAGAATCTTCCACTTGCCGCCGGTGTATTTGTTTGGATAGTCGGCGCCGTCAAAGTCTGTCTTGGCGGTAACGTACTGCGTGAGGGAGAAGGGTGAGGGGAAGTAGGCGTCATCTTCCGCTGTGTCACGGACAGGAGTCTTGTCGTCTTGCTTGGACATTGTGATGAGTTGTAAAGCCAAGTGTTAGGGGAATTGGTGTAAATGGCTGAGATAAGTTGAAGGCGTAAGCTTGATTGCTGTTGCGAAACATTTCGGACGGTTGGAAGATGTCTTCTTATAGCTGTTGAAGCTCTACGTACGTGGCGGCCCCAAGGTGAGGAGTACTGCATATCGCTGGACGATAAGGTTTGACTTAATCGTTAGCTACCTTGTTTAGTCCCTGGATGGGAGTTTCGGATACATCGCTATTGGCTAGGCTTGCTTATCAACTCCGACGGAGATACCATTAGCGTTCCGACGGAACCGGGATGTAAGACGGAAGAGCTTCCAGGCCAATCAATCATCTATGCCGTGTCTTAAAACCCCGCAACAACACGGAACCGATCCCTTGACGGAACTTCCCTCATTACGTCAATGGTTTTCGGCATATAATGCATCTGCAAGCCCCTCGGTAAGCCATCCCAATTTCCTTTCTAGACTTCACAGGACGATATAGCTGACACGTAAGAAAACGTGTTAGAAATGACTACTGATTACAAATTCGAGGGATGGATGGGAGAGGATGAACGATCAGCGGAAGGGAATATGGTATGGCAAGAGTACGAGCCCAAGAAGTGGGAGGAAACTGATGTTGATATCCGAATCACCCACTGTGGTATCTGTGGCTCCGACATTCACGTCCTCCGCTCAGGCTGGGTAAGTTCAAACGAAGCTTATTGTTGCACGAAACATCGCTAATGCATTACTTGATACCACAGCGACAAGCCCCGTACCCCGTCGTGGTAGGCCACGAGATTGTCGGCGTCGCTGTGCGCGTTGGCAGCCAAGCTGAAGGCGGCATTAAAGTCGGCGACATCGTCGGTGTCGGTGCCCAATCCGACGCATGCCTCAACCGCAATTTTGAGGATGACAACAAGCGGCCTAAGTGCAATGAGTGCGCCTCTGGAGAAGAGAATTACTGCACCCGCATGGCCCCCACCTACGGCTCAAAGTTCCTATCTACAGGCGACAAAACGCAAGGTGGCTATGCTCGCTATCACCGCTGCCCTTCGCACTTCGTCATTCGCATCCCTGAAGGTGTTGCTCCTGAGTATGCAGCGCCGCTTCTCTGTGGTGGCGTGACCGTTTATTCGCCGCTTAAGCAGTTCGGTGCTGGGCCTGGCAAGAAGGTCGGAATTGTCGGCGTTGGGGGGTTAGGTCATTTTGCTGTTCTCTTTGCTCGTGCGCTTGGAGCCGATGAGGTTGTAGGTATCTCGCGCAGAGAAAGTAAGAGGCAGGAAGCTATGGATCTTGGATGCACAGATTACATCGCCACGGCTGACGAGGAGGGCTGGGAAACCAAGAATTCTCGGAGGCTCGACCTAATAATCTCAACTGTATCGTCTCCAAAAGTATGTTACCCCTTGCATATAATCTGATTGGCCACTAACAAGAGTCACTATAGATGCCCCTTGCTGATTATATCGGCCTTCTGCGGCTAGACGGCACGCTCGTCCAAGTCGGGCTTCCTGAAGGTCAACTCCCGTTCCGACCTGGTAGTCTGACCGGCGCACGCCGCAGAATCGCCGGCTCAAGCATTGGATCACCAACTGAGATCAAAGAAATGCTGCAGCTAGTCGCAGATAAGAATGTTAAGCCTTGGGTTGAAATGCGTCCCATGTCAGAGGCAAACCAGGCTATCATTGACTTTGAGGCTGGAAAGCCCCGATTCCGCTATGTTTTGGTTAATCCGGATTCATGAGTCCCATATTTATTTTCTCCAGGCGTTGCGCAAGGCAGACTTGAGTAACTGCAAAATGCAAGTCTCTCCATGTCGGCATCCAAGATATGCAATCAGAAGGTTTTAGCTAAGAAGCATTAAATGTGTCTTACCCAGCCTAGCAAGAGATAGCGCTTTAGTGTAACTATACTGAAATCTAAGCAGGGCGTTAGACAAGTCTAAGCCATGTTGAAACGGAGTTATGAGAATCTCCTCGTTCACTGTTATCGATGACAAAATAAATATGGCGCTCCAGTGAGATGTGGTGTTGTCAATTGGGTGTAGCTTCCAAGTGTACCCGGAGTTAAGGTTGGTGATAATCTTATGTCCAGAACCGGAAGACCAACAAAAGTAACAACCGATGCCGATATCAATGTGTATTAAAGTGCCAAGATCTCTATTTATCTTTCAAATATTCCATTCATACACAATCTCAACTGCATCTTCCGATTTGACTCCACAATATCACAAACTTCTTCCGCATCATGTCTTCAACCGCAGAAACACTGAATCGATCTGCGGTACTGCCTCACCCAAAGGCTCATCCTATGATCATTGTCTCGTCACCAATTCCTGTCCCAACTGGAACTGAGATACTCATTCGTGTACGAGCCGTTGCTATCAACCCGGCCGACTACGCTGTTCAGAAGCTCGGTATCGTCATCAAACCTGAGTTCTACCCTTACGTCAACGGTAACGATGTGTCTGGGGAAGTCGTCTCTGTTGGACCCGATCAGACGAGATTCAAACACGGAGACCGTGTATTAGGTCATGCAATGGCGTGGCAGAAGGGCGACAACAAGTATGGGGCCTTCCAAGACTACTCCATCATGATTGAGCCCATGGTGGCCAAGATCCCAGATCGCATACCTTTCAAGGAAGCAGCAGTTCTTCCTTTGGGACTCGCAACGTCAGCTGCTATGCTGTTTAGTCCAACTTTGATGGGCCTTGATCTGCCCGTGGCTGGGACCGAGATCAACTCGAAAGAGAAAGTCGCAGTAGTTTGGGGAGGTAGCTCAAGCGTTGGTTCGAATGCAATCCAGACATTGAAAGCAGCCGGATATATCGTTGCGGCTACCTCGAGCGAGCATAACCATGGGTTGTTGAGAGAGATGAACGTGGACTATATCTTTGACTACAAGAAAGATGGTATTGCGGAAGATATCATCAACACTTTGAGCGGCATTGGCGATCTGGCAGGAGTTTACTGTGCCATATACTCAGACACTGCTATCACGGCTTGCGCCACGATTGCAGACAGACTCCAGGGGAAGAAATGTCTGGGAACTATACTCCCTCCTGGGATGCCTATCCCTGGAACTATACCAGACGGTGTGCAAGTCTTGATCAATGACCACGTGCTTCTGGGATCAACCGATACTGGGAAGAGACTATGGGTTGATTGGCTTCCTGGAGCTCTCGAAGATGGGACAATGGAATGTTTGCCCCATCCTGAGATTGTTGGGAAAGGACTTGAGGAGATCCAGCACGCTATCGATGCGATTGCCTAAGGTGTGAGTGGGAAGAAGCTAGTAATTGAGGTTTAAATTATATACTAGATGCAGAGATTCTCCATATCGCGCTTGAGAATTCAAATGGGGCCCTGTAATGAAGAACTTGAACGGACAAACAGTCTAATTGAAGATTGACAGCTCCTAATGTGTTCGTATCAAGACCTCAAAGAACAATCGGTCGAATTTCCCCAGTCGTTGAGTCCGACCATGTATACACTCTGTTCCCAAGAAGGGCTGTCTTGACATTCGATTGCTTGAAGCTCTGTATGACCTAAAGGTAGTAAAGAGAGTACCGAGGTGAGGCTGAACAGACATGTATTGATATGCTTTTCCTCGGTCAACAGGCTCGGCTCATATGATGCAATATTGGAGTTTGAAAACATGCTACATTGGAGTTAGGGTAACGCTAAAGACAATTTACCTCTTAAGAACAGCGACTTATCTAAAAGTACTAATTAATTAGTGCCTAAAGCTTACAACGCCTTAATATCATATCTAAAGCTAATATACATCCTAATTAACTTTAGCTTTTAAAAGGTAATAATATGGTTAATAAGCAAGCGCCGCAGATAAGCAAGCGCTGCACTTTCCCTAACCTTTTAAACCTATAGCTTAAAAGCTTAAGCTACAGTTTAAAAAGGCTAGCTTTTACTTACTAAACTTCTCTCTAGATAACTTAAGAACTACTTAATAAGTTTTTATATTATAATTACCCTTACTATATATACTATAATACTAAATACCTAGTCTAACTAACCTCCTTTAACTACTACTTCTTAATAATTTTACTATTACTTATATATTAATATCTATTTAATTAATTACTTATAATACTTTCTATATACTTATAGCTTTTTCTTTTTATAGTCTAGTCCTTTTTACTTTTTAATATTAACTTAGTATTTTATTTATATTCTAAAGATTTTAGTTCTTAGCTTTTAATAGTATATTCTTATATATTATAGCTATTATTCTTTTTATAAAAGACTTTAAGGCTTTTAATATTAACTTTAAGGAGCTACTATAATAGTATTTAATTTAATTATTTAAGTATTTAGACTAAAATTAGGTCTTAATAACTATCTTTAGGGTCTTTAAAGCTTATAGTATTAATAGTTAAGTAGCCTCTTTAAGAGGTATTAAGGTCTATAGCTATATATTAAGCTTTAAGATTATAGTTTTTAGATTAAGAGAAGTAAACCTAGCTTTTTTAAACTTCCCCTAGATATTACTTTCTATAAAAGTAGCCTAAAAAGCAGTATAAAAAGCTAGGAAGAACTTAATCTTAAAAATATAGGTTATAAAGTATTTAATTAAATACTTTATTTCTTAACTATAAGCCTTTTTTAGCACTATAAAGTACTTAATATTAAGAGGCTAGAGTAGGTAAAATATATAAGTAAGTATATAAAGTATAATAATCTTATAATCTTAGTAATATTACTTAAACTTAATAAAGTAATAGCTTTTATAACTATTAAGGATTAAAAGATAATAATAAGTATTTAACTATTTAGTTATAGATTAATTAAAGTGCTTTAGCTACTTAAGACCTAGCTTATTATTTATTTACCTATTTTAGCTTATTATAATAACCTAGTTATATAGAAGGTTACTTTCTTAGTATTAATTAGTAAGGTAATATTAGCCTAAACTAATAATAAATAGCAGGATTAATTAACCTTTTATATTAATTACTATAATTACTATAATCTATTTTTAGTTTCTAGGCTATACTAATTTTAGTCTTCCTTGCCTTTCTAAGCCTATAATTACTATTCTGGTTATTATAAGGCCTATTATAAAGCCAGTTTTATTAAAGTTCTAAATATTATCTAATTAAATACTATACTTTATAATTATATTCTATATAAGCCTAAACTAGCTATAAATAATAATTAGATCTTTATATTTAGCTTTCTAATAATTATATCTTTAAAATAAATATATCTTTAGCTCTGGTTATTACTTTATAAAGTTATAAATCTAGTACTTATTAATAAATAATATATTATAGTTAGCTAGTAAAGAATTAGCTATATCTTCTATAAAATATAGTTATAAAGGAAATCCTTATAAATCTAGATTAAGAATAAATTAGACTATTATCTATTTCTTTAGATTAGATAGTTTTTGCAAATTTAGGATAGAATTATATTAAGATTAAATACTATTTTAACGGCGGCGTAGGCACCTCTTATTAATCTTATAGTTCTTTATAATACATTGGATACTAAGTTTAGGGTTATTTTAAAGGGCCTAAAGTATAAGAAGAGTTCTGGCTTTATTTAAAGGTTAGGGCATTTTTAGTTATTAAGAATTATCTAATTAAATAAAAAGTTAGATATAAGAAGGAAAAGTGCGGCGCTTGCTTATCTACAGCGCTTGCTTATTAACCACGTTATATATATTGCTTAAATAAAAATAAGCCTTTTAATTAAAATTAAAAATACATTGTATTATAATATCTTAATTAGGAACGTTATTTATAATATCTAAGGTATAAAAAGCTACCTTATACCTAATGTTTAAAAGAAGTAAATAGACTTTAATGTAAAAGTTTAATTTTATAAACATAGCTACTAATAGAGTTATATATAATATAAATAAATACAGTTAAACCTACATTAACTTCACTTAAAGAGGGTATCTAAAAATATATTAGTATAATTATCCTCTTGCCTGCACTAATTAGATACTTATTATATTGCCCACGAGTTCTCCCTAGCATATAGAACTGAAACAGTGGCGTCAGATATGCAGAATAGTGGAGGTTATGCATGTATGCGTTGGCTGTGCACAATGCCCAAACGGGCTGCACATAACTACCAGCACTGCGGGGTTTTTCTGACTTCTTCCACCTCCCATCGATTAGAATACTCATTTTAAGACGCTGAAATTTGACGATGGATCTCAAAAAGACTTTTGGGAAACTTAAGGCGAAGGTACAAAAGAGTAGAGCGACTTCGCCAGCCCCGCCAGCCCCCAACCATCACTCATCTAGAGACACTCAGTCAACTGAGGATACTGAACCAACTGCTCACGCTTCAGATGATCTCCCTCGGAGACTTTGGAATCAAGCCTATGATGAACTGAAGAGCTCGGAGACGAACAAACGTATAGTGGAGGCGTATGAAACGATCCTATCAAGCCAACTTCCTACGGAGATTCTACCGCCTGACAACGGCACTGCTGTAACGAACGTTATTGCATCAGATGCTAACGAAAGATGGAAGCAAATGGAAATTTTGGTTCAATATGGACTTGAAAAGACGGCAAAGGATGCAGAAAGGAAGCAGAAAGTCAATCAGTGGTTGGAAATGATCAAGCCGATCAGGCAAGCAATTGACACGGGCATCAAGGCTGCTCCCGAGGCCGCCGTTCCTTGGGCTGGCATCTGCTGTGCGCTCGAAATGCTTTCCAGCCCTCTCACTGAACCCAAGAAAAACAGAGATGGCATGACCTACGTATTGATGCGCATGGAGTGGTACTGGGCATTGTCAAGTTTACTCTTGGACGAAAACCGCTCTAGCCAATCAAGCCAACCACTTCGTGCTCAACTCCAGACTCATGTCATCAGTGTCTACGGAAAGCTACTTCTGTATGAGATGAAGAGTGTTATCCTATACCATCGCAGCCGATTTGGCATCTTTATGCGGGATTTGCCCAAGTTAGACGACTGGGAAGCACAGATCAAAGAGATCAAGGAAGCAGAGGTTGCAATCCAACGTGATTCCAGCCAGTATAATACTCAGGCAATCGTATCAAGCTTGGAAGGCATGTTGAAGTCTGCGCAAGCTTTCGAGAGCGATTTACACGAGATGCTTTTGGAAAACAAGGAACATCATGCTAGGCAGCGACAAGACCGACTCAATGACAAGGATGAGGAATGCCTGAAGGCCCTACACATCACAACCCCTAAAAACGACAAGGCGAATGTTGTCGAAGCGAAAGGCGGCCTTCTGATGGAGTCTTACCAATGGGTCATCGAGAACGAAAGCTACCAAAGCTGGCTTAAGGATAACGACGATCGTTTGCTTTGGATCAAAGGTGACCCAGGGAAGGGTAAGACTATGCTTCTGTGCGGCATCATCAATGAACTTGAGGATATTGCCTCCAATAGCATATTCTACTTTTTCTGTCAAGCTGCAGAGCCTCGCTTGCGTACTGCAGCCGCTGTCCTTCGAGGCCTTATTTGGTTTCTGGCAAAAACACAACCAAACCTGATCTCCTACGTACGCAATGAATACGACACAGGAGGGAGAGATGTATTCAGCGATCATAACGATTTTCAAGCCCTATCGAACATCATCGCCGCGATATTACAAGACGAGACCACTCAGAACTATGTGTTCGTCATCGATGCTCTGGACGAATGCACTGAAAATCGAAACAGGCTTATCGCACTTGTATGCCGGCTTTCCTCTTCCTATAAGTCCAAATGGATCGTGTCCAGCCGCAACTGGCCAGAGATCGAGGAAGAATTCAACGATGCGGCAAACAATGTGCCACCACATAGTCTTCATCTAGAGCTCAACCACGCTGCGGTCCATGATGCCGTCCAAAAGTTCATTGACCGCAAGGTTGAAGATTTGGCAAAGAGAAAGAGATATGAGGAATCCACTCGTAATGAGGTACGGAATCATTTGCGTTCCAACGCTAATGACACCTTCCTGTGGGCTTCGTTGGTCTGTGAACAGCTGGGCAAACCTAACGTTCGGCCTCATCATACCTTGCAGATCTTGAAATCCTTCCCTGAAGGTCTTGACAAGCTTTACAAGAGAATGATAGATGGAGTACTTGAGTCGAGGGATAGGGATGTCTGCAAAGCTATCCTTGCTATTGTTGCCATTGCGTTTGAGCCTCTGAGCCTAGCAGAGCTTGCCGTCTCTGATGATAGGATCGCGACAATCACGAGAATCACGGGGCAGGAGCCAGACCTCGAAACCTTGGCTAGTATAGTCAATGAATGTGGCTCGTTCTTGGCCATTCGAAACAGTACCATCTATACAGTCCACCAGTCAGCGAATGACTTTCTAGAGACTGTGCCTGACATTTTCCCGTCAGGTATTGCAGAGAAGCACTACCAGCTCTTCATTAACAGTATGAAGGTGATGCAAGACCTCCGCCGTAACCTCTACGATGTACATGACAATTCTATCTATGTTAAGGAGATATCGAAGCCAGAATCTAGCCCTATGGATGCGATACGGTACGGTTGCATGTATTGGGTCGACCACCTACAAAAATCGACCCGCCAGGCAATACAAAGTACTTTGACTTATACCCTAGTGAAACCCTTTTTAGAGACCAAGTATCTGTATTGGTTGGAAGCGATGAGCTTGCTAGACCGTGTTTCAAGAGCAATTAAATCAATTCAAACTCTTAGGTCTGATATGGTATGTACTAATGACTCCACCGAAAAAGGTTTCAAGGCTAATTTCATAATTAAGCTAGAAACAGCAACAAAAGAATTACAGGATCTTGTGGAAGATGCTCTTCGGTTTGCCCTCACACACAGAGCAATCCTAGATCATGTACCGCTCCAGCTTTACACCTCAGCTTTGGTATTTAGCCCCGCACGAAGTCAAGTCAGGCAAAACTTCAAGTGCGAAATTTCTTCTGAGATAGAAGTGTTGCCGTCGTCCTTCCAAACCTGGGACTCCTGCCACTTTACTGTCCCAGGCATTGAGACTTGGTCATATTACGGTCCGACGCTCTGTTTTTCACCTGATGGCGGGAGACTCGCAATCACGCAACAGGGCGGTAGGACCATCCTCATAGTAGACGCTTTGACGGGCGAAATTTTGAGAAGACTGGAGGCGGATGCGGATGCGGAAAACATACGGCCTATTGCTTTCAGCCCAGAAGGGCAACATTTGGTCACAATTCAACAACCCACTGACCCCGGCGTTTTGGGGAGTAGAGATACTCTCACGATCTGGGATTCAAACACCTGCGAGTACATACAATCATTTCAGAGCAACTTCACCATGACCGACTTTGCGGTGCTCTCGCAGGATGGAAAGCTTCTTGCTTTAGCTCAGCCTGATAAGATTGTGCATGTCTGGGATCCTTGGGTTGCAACTTGCAAATACTCCTTAGATCCATGTCAAGGTGAAGGTAAACTTTGGTGGGTTGATTTTGGAATCAGCACTTCGGGGGACGCGTGTTTAATTTCTATCATTTCTGAAGAGGGGGTAGGAAGATCGTCGCTTGGGCCATCTCCGATCGTCGTTCAGAGTCTTGAGACAGGCGACGTGATGTCAAGGGTATCCTTGGGTCCCGAGACGACTTGCCGCGCGGCATCTCTGCATCCTGACTGCAAGCGTCTGGTCATTGCAGATTCCGGAGACAGGGTTTGGATCTGGGACTCGCAGAATCCCACTGAACCAGTTTGTATAATCGGCGAAGAGGTTTTGTCTTATATTGATGATATAACCTGGGCACCCGATGGTCAATCATTCGCTGTCGTCACATGGGAAGGAATCACACTGTGGAACCTTGAAAAGAACGAAGAAATCTTACGAATACCTTCAGACTCTACTAGACGCGTGCGCTACGGAAGCGTCACAAGCCTCGCCTCATTGCAGTCAAAATCTGTCAAAATGTGGCGCATTGATTCAAATTCAAACGATCCCAGCTCTGTCGACTCACAAACATCAAATCCCGTTGTTAGAATTTTCTCAGGCCCCAGGGGAGAGGTTGTCATGCAAAGAAGCAATGGAGACGTAGCAGTTACAAGCACGGCAACAGGAATCACACTCTGTCGATTTTCCGTCGCTAGCACCGATTCCACCTTTCCAGTAGTGTTCGGGCCAGACCACAAGTGCGCTTTCGCGGATAAAAGTGGCCTTATAAACATATGGGACACTCAAACAGGCGAGTGTATTCACAAGCTGCGATCGATTGCGGAGTATGTCGATTCATCAGAGATTGTTTTAGGATTTGAGCCATCGGGTCAGCTTGTGTCACTCTACCACAGAGAAGGGAAGATACAAATTTGGGACTCGACTACCGGCGAGAGCTTGCGTCAATTTGAAATTGAGTCATCGCTAATCCTACCAACGATTTCTGCATTTGTCAACGACCGTTTCGCCCTTTTCCGAAATAAGGCCATCTTTCCATATCTGGAAGTTCTCATAGAGATTTGGGATTCAAAACACGAGGAGAGGGAGAAGACCTTCGAAAATAATAACTTAACTGCAGCAAAGGACTTTTCATGGAGTTCTGATGGTCTCCTAGCGGTTCTATCGGGAGTCGCTGTCGGAGAACGCGATTTGAGTATCTTAGACGTCAACCGGGGTCTTTGGGTTGCGAAATATGTTCTTCCGCCAATCCAATATGTTAAGTTCGATTCGAGGTCCAACTCTCGAATCGACGTTGGCCATGGCGTTATAAATTTGGATCTCGCAAAGATCGAACAGGTACGGGAAGAGCGGGGACAGGAGAAAGGGACTTACAGGCGAGAAAGCTCTCCACCCATTTGGAATCAAGAATTCTTGAGGATTGTCTATACCGATAACGAAGCTTGGCTCTTGAGAGGTTCCAATAGAGTCTTGTGGATTCCTCGATCAATGGTTAACAAAGATACCTTTGTGGTCAAGCCTAACTTTGATACAGGCGCATCGGTGGTCATAGTAGCCAATGGCCCTCATGTCTTAATCCTCCGGTTTAGGAAAGTGGGATAATTTCAGATTGATTATTTCTTACTCTTTCTTAATTTGGTTTTTTCAGATTGACTGCCAATCATTGCTTATCCAAACAGGGCCAGTTCATCGCATTTTGCTATAAATATGTTAAGGGCTGTTATCCTGTTACCTGTGTTACCTTTGCCTTATTCAGTATGGAGAAGACGGAAGATGACTGACGATGGCTTAACGACTACGAGTGTCGGAAGAAGCAATGCCTAAACCCGCTTGTAAAGTCTCAAGTTCATCGATCTATTGCTCTCATCGTGCCTACGCGTCTCTCTTTTGCAGCTATTCAGATTGCAGTCTTTAACAGGGATCTACTGGCATCGGTGGCGAAAGAGCTGTTAAGGATCCTCCATGGTAAAGGTCCCGAATATACATTCATACTACGAACAGCACCTGTCACACCCGTTTGCGGTCGAAAGCCTGCAAAAGCACGAAGCTCCAAGCGGGATGTCGGCAGAAGCGACGGCAATATCTCGCTGAAGACGAATCCTGTCAGCTTCCTCACTCTGGCCACTCCGTGCCAAGCATTCATAGAGCCCATGCAATGCTCAAACATTATTGAGACCGGCTTTCTGACGCGGAAGCTCCTTACTGAATCCCAGATCTTGCTGGTATACTTCCTCGGCCTCATCAACGCGACCTTGCTCAAGTAGCAAAGCGCCCAGTGCGTGACGGACGGGCTGGAGCCAGACAGGCGGATCCGCATAAGGGAGCATATCCTCTAACCTGACCCCCTCCCTAAGGTGAGCAAATGCCTGGTCGAAATTTCCCTTGCGATAGGCGAGCTCGCCTTCCAACATACGCGAAGCAATGTCGAGAACTGGCTCAGCATTGCACGCTATTCCATATTGGCGATGGCGAGGAATCGCGCGACGAGCAGCTTCAAATTCGGCCTTGGTTTCCTCGGCCTCCTGAATCCTACCAAGGGCTGAGAGGGCGACACCCTTAGCATAATGTGTCATGGCATTTGTGATACAGAAAAGCTCTTTGTCTTCTCGTAACTCAAGTTGGAGGATTTCTTCCCAGCGACCGAACCGGATAAGAACGTGGGCGGGCATGGCAGCCTGAAACTCGACCCAATCGACCATCGGGGGGGATCTAATAGACAACAACTCCGGGGTAATGATAGCTGGTATCCGTTTCGAAGCTTGAATTGCATCTCGGGATCGTCCAGCCATCATGGCAGCATACAGGAGAACATGAATGTTATGAGTTCTGTATGCTGTATATAATGTAGAAGCAGAGCCCTTAGCAAAGAACTTGTCATCAGAAATCATAGCCTTTTGATTGGAATCCACGCCTCTGCGATAGTCACCACAGGCAATATCAATATGCGTTGCCATGTGCTGCATATGGGAACCATCAGGGACCAGTTGACGTAATTGATCCGCAGCAATAATAGCTTTCTCAGGATTCGGCGCCATTTCCATCATGTGGATATAGAGATGGCAGAAGGCGGGATGATCAAGGCCATCCTGGCTAGCTAAGCCTGTCTCGAGTCTATGCATGGCTTCCAGAGTTTCGGGCCCCGTTGGTTTACCAGTGTCTAGATCCCATAGCTGACGAGGACGTGCGCACATGATTGCGTCCACAAATAAAGCCGCTACATCTATATCGCCGCCAAAGTTGTCAAACACGTCACGCATTCCTCTGACATAAGAATTGTTGAGCTTGCCAAAGTCCTCGGGTATTGCTTCTTCAAGGGAAAATCGGTGTGATAGGGCTTCGATCAAGGCTTTCTCAACGGGTTGACTGTTTTGAGCCACTCGAGCACATGCGAGTGCTGCCTGGGCTTTTTTGGTCGTCTCCCTCAAATCCTCTCGATCGTAGCGCGCCCAAGACTTATTGTAATTTGGTCCAATTGCATAGGCAATTCCCCAATAAGCCATGGCACAATGTGCATCATATTCTACTGCTTTTTCAAAGCATCTTAACGCTTCTCCATGATTGAAGGAATATGACCAAAGGAGCCCGCGATTAAACCAGATCCTAGCATCCTGAGACGTGGTAGAAATTGTTCGCTGGTAAGCCCCTAGGTCGTAATAATCCATAATAGGTCTGGGTAGCGCGGGCGAGAATTTGATCTCCTATAGTTGTGTGGTTCGAGGTGCGAATCTATGAGGGTAGTCTAAGAAATTGTTGCTGGGTACTGTTATAAACGAAAAACGAAAGGGAGGGGTTGGCCATAATGGTCCGCTCGGACGATGTGTCATATCCCCGCTCCATGCCCCGGATCATCCATGACACGGGACCGATGATGCCCGCGAGACGCGCTGCCGGACAAAAGAAGGTTTGGTATTTGTAATCATTATTAATACCGTTTCACGGGGTAAATGGGACTGAATTCTCATGATCTTCTGTCCCATCAAAACAAGCAAGATTCATGGGCGGCAACTTGAAATGACGCCGACTTTGTACTGCGGGCATCTGATTTCCATGCAGAACTACGGATATACGGCTTTACATAGAGAGAACGGTCGAGATCGAGTTTGGTAGGGCCGATACCGTAGGGAGCGCAGCGTAGAGGTAGTTATACGGCTCCATCCACAAAGCGCAGGCGGAATCTATTCAAGTCCCCGATTCTCAATATGGCACTACATTAACTCGCCTGCATCCTTCAAATTGTATCATGACTCATCTGAATAACGGTGGCCATTGAACAAGTGTATGCCATTCCTTCTTACCCGGTCTCCATTCATCACAGCAGTCCTCATGACTAACCCAGCCGAAACATCAGCGGAGTTGTCCCGACTACTCAACCCTAGCACACTTGCCAATGTGCGAGAGTTCTGGTTCCGCCACTTAGTCAATAGTGATCACTTTGTTGTCCCAGATAAAGAAGAAGCCTTTGTTTGGTTCTCACAAAGTGATGACTTTGATCAAGAATGCAGGTAGGTTTATAATCATTTGCCCATTTCCACAGCCATCTTCCCTACTGATGCTCCAAACTAGTCTGAGATTCGGGCCTGTGCTGGAGTTCCTGAGCTCCAATATCAAAGCGACACAGATTGATGATCTCCTTCGCGCCGCTAATTCTTCGTCAGCCCTGGATTGGATGAGCTTGATTATACTTCTGGACCAACTGCCTCGCAACTGCTACCGCGGTGAGATGGTCAGCATTGCATACCGTTTCTTTGATGTTCTTGCCTTGAACATAGCCTTTCGTGCTATTGCGGCACGTATGCCAGAACAAGCGGAGGTACGATACCGACATGCTTATCGTTTCTGGTTTTATATGCCGCTGGAGCATTCCGAAACCTTGGAGGTAGTTGAGATGATCGTTAAGCAGCATGATATTATGTTCGGCGATAGTCGCGAATTGTTGAGCAAGAATGTTGCAGATGTGGCACAGGTCCCCGACAATGGGTACTGCCGAGAGGTATTGACCAAGAGGCTGGACGCATTTCATATATGGGAAGCTCAGCTACGTCAAGTCGCGAATAACCATATTTCTACTATTAGGAAGCATCATCGATACCCGCATCGCGATCTAGCACTAGGGCGGAAGACAGACGAGACTATACTCTAATAGAGATGTATTAAAGTTCGGAAGAAGGGCATAAGTGTAATGGAACTGAAATGTTTATAATTAGTCTAGGCTACGAATAAGTATTACATAGTTACAATTCTCTCTAGTAGACACAGGATTTCTTGACTTTGTTATTCCGATTCGCTACTAAATATAGTTAATAAGAACTGTCTGTACAGAGATCTAAAGTCTCATAACAATCTTGTGGAATAAACTTAAGATAAATTACAAAGAGTGCAGTTTTAGTGCAGTAAATGCCTTTAAGTTATTAGGTCCGTCACTCAATTAGGTAACTCAAATTTGTCATGTAATCTCTCCCTTTCCCAATCCCTTAGCACGCTGCCCCTCCTAGTGCCCCTTTTGTTAGGCTACCAGCGAAGAAGCCTTTTAGAGCCCCAATGCACCTCCAGTCCATGGGAGTGTTATTTACCATGCCGAAGCATCTCGCCGAGTACGTTATACACATTATTGAAAAATGTCAGATGAAGGACATCCGGGCAGTAGCTTTGTCCTCATGAAGAAACACCGTAAGGGACGCTAGACGCAATGGCTTAACGAGTGACAAGCTATACGAGATGGATTTTAGCCTTCATTTCGGAAATGCAATTTTCCCGTCCCACGCTTGCACTTTTAAATGCTGATGAATCAATTCCGGTAGAATTTGTCACAAGCCCGACGCAGGGGTCTTGCCTACACACTAACGTTAAGTGCAGTATTGGGACTCTGGGATGTCATGAATGTCTCTACAACACAAGCTTGCAGAATTAAACTAGAAAACAAAACTAAATGCACATAACATAAGCACATAACATAATCTAATCACATAATGCAAGCATTTCACAAAGCTGAGTAATGCTTACCACACAGTAGCTGACCGGTCCGTCTCAATAATATCGAGGCTAGAACCGGACGCGGCTTCAGAGGCGCAATGCAGCCCTATATAAGAGCAAAGGTATCGACTTTGATTCATTTCAGCCAGTCACACACATCGCAAAGAACAATCACTCCCGAATTCGCAACTCTGTTAAATTCATTGAGCGACAATGGCGTACGAGATCAAGAACGTAGCCCTCGCAGGGGTAAGTAGTGCCATTCTCCAGTCTATAACGTAGCAGAAGCTAATTTCCTTCAGGCATCTGGCAGTCTCGGATCTCAGATCCTTCGAGCTTTGAACAAGAGCGGTCGTTTCACCATCACGGTTCTCACTCGAAAGACTACCAAAGATGTGCCCACGGGGACTGCAGTCAAGGTGGTCGATTTCGAATCGGTCTTGGACTTGACAGCTGCCCTGAAGGGACAGGATGCATTGATTGATGCTACTTCTGTGCCTCATCCCAGCTTCGCTGTCCGCCTGATGGATGCGGCTGCAGCAGCCGGTGTTTACCGGATGATTCCGGCCGAATTTAGCTCCGATCCAATGAATGCTAAAGCGAGAGGCTTACCGCCTTTTCAAGGCAAGGCCAAAGCCCTGGAGCATATCCAGAAGCTTGCAGATGACAAGAAGATTACGTGGACAGCCATCTCTAACCACGCGTTTCTGGACTGGGGACTCCGCATGTCGTTCATGGGCATCGATCTCGAAAAGAAGTGCATCGACTACTTGAAACCGGGTCTCACTGTAATTCCCATGACCACCCTTGAATCCGTGGGTACCGCTGTTGCAAACGCCCTGAAAGAGGCTGAAGCGACGAAGAACCGTGTCTGTTATATTTGCAGTACGGAAAAGACACAAAAGGAGCTTGCCGAACTTGCCAAGCGCGCTCTGGGCGATGAAACGTGGAGGGAAAAGGATATAGATGTTCAGGAAGCATTCGAAAAGGCAATGGTTCAGCTGCAAGCTGGTCAGGTTGATATGCAGGTCATTGGAGACATTATACGTTTCTCAATCTCTACTCCTGGCTATATTCAGGAACTCGAGAAGACCGATAACGATCTCCTGGGTGTTAAGGAAATGAGCGATACTGAGATCCAGGAACTTGTCCGGGAGATCGCTCGAGAGAAGTCGGCTGCTTGATGTTTCACAGATGCTTAATGCTACACTTCTCTGTGCCTTACACTATAGTTTTAAACATTATATACCGACATGGAAGTCACTTCTGATAGTAAATGACAGTATAAGCCTAAACTATAAAGGGTGTAGAAGGATCTTATATACCATAAGTGATAAAAATGTTTATTATTTTTAGGTTGAGTGATGAATGTGCATGCTAAAGACGTTCTCAACCTATGGCCAACTCAAGAGAAATATAAGCCTATAAACCTCCCTTTCGGCCTTCTATTTATCAGTTCTAGCCCTTCTATAGATGTTACTCAACATGTAGGTCAATTAAATACTCCCCCCTGTATAAAAAAAGAGGTTAGAAGGTAATTGTAATAGTGTACTATCTAGAGTACTCTGTAGTTTGTTCTCTATTCCCATCTTCTGTAGTGTATGTTGCATAAAACTTGTGCTGGAATTATGGTTTCGGATCTCGGTCGGCCAGACAAGCCTACTGTATATGCCGTAAGTTTGAGTAGGTATGTTTAACCCGATTAGGAGACATAATCCGCCAAGACTTTTAGACTACCGCTATGCGAACTATGGCGTAGCCACAACAGAACAACATTCACCAAGTGAGGCTACATACAAAAGAGATCTACAAACTTAAACCTACTCAAACATCTCAATACGTAATTCAGATATCATACGACGATGTCATTTGTCATCCAAACCCCTGTTTCTCTTACAATTATCTTAAGGTATGATAACAGACATGGGTTAACGCTTTTAGCCTAGCCTATACTCAAGACTTTTAGCCCAACAAGGGCACGATAAGGTCTTCTTAGCCTGTATTTCGAGTTTGCCAACCACATGTTCTTGCTACATTTCAGTATGGGTTGGCTCAGTATCACGCCAGTTCTTCCCTGATCTAATGGTCCAGTAGACCAGCGCAGTTGAAACGAGTAGCAGACTAGCGGATACTGTGGACATCCATCCGACACCAATATGATCGAGCATTGGCATACATAATGCTGTAGCAACTCCCGCAAGAGAGTAACGCATCATATAGTGGTTGGCTACAATGCAGCAGTTAGAAAAGTGTACCGTCGAAAGGGACAAAGACACACCTGAGGCCTCGCCACTTCGATGCTGCATCACGTCCAGGATGTATGCGTTAAGGCTAGGGAATGCGGCCAGCTGGGCAATACCTTGGAAAAACATGCATATGACAGGAACAGGTATACCACCAAGATGCTTGTCAATCATCCAACCATAAATGGTCATGGAAGCAGGCAAAAGAAGACCAAGGAATAGTAAGCAGCTGCGGAGTCGGTCTTCTGGCAGTCTATAACCACGCTTTTTGATCCATTGCTTAACAGTATAGTCGGACCATCTGCCACCAATCTGGACTCCGACAACATAGCCGACTCCAGGTGAGATATAGAGCATTCCAGACTGTAAAGGCGTAGTGAGGTGTAAGCGGGGATTGAGCACGTAACGAACGGGTGTCAAGAGAGAATACATATTCCATACAAGGGCCGAGGAGGCGAGTGTCTAAGGGAGTCAACATAATAAGCACAATATTCATTAGTGATACTTACAACAAACAATAGATTAGGGCGCGCGTAAAGTTTAAATACCGCCACTGGGTTCGCCCATCGCAAGATTTCTTTGGTCCTGTCTGCGAATGCTTGTCCCTTTAAATTGCTAGTGCGTATGTTGTGAGAGGTTTCTTGTAGGAAGAAATATGTTAAAAGTACGGCTACACCGCTCATGGAGGCTTGAATCCAGAAGATGAGTCTCCAGGATTTATAAGTAACGATGATACCTCCAATAACTGGCCCGAACGCGGGACCAAACATTGTGCCGGCAAGGAACCAACCCAAGGACGTTGCGCGCTCAGTCTATAAAAAGTTAGTATTTAGTATGCTCCATCTTTCACTACTCGATCGTGATTCTGGTTACCATACTGGATGGTACATATCTGAGATGCAACTGGACCCTAAAATTAAGAAGGCTGTTCCTTGAGCTGCTATGAGTGCACGACAGACGAAGAAGGACGCCAGCGTTGGCGAAATAGCTGTTCCAAGAGAGAAGGCGAAGAACAATATGGTGCTACAAAGGTAAGACTGAAACATTTAGCTTGTATTGAAGGTTGGACGGCGTAAATATCAGGCGCACCTTGCGACGTCCAAAAATATCAGCCGCTGGCCCCCAAATGCAAGAAGATAGGCCCATGAAAATCAGGTATATGGCGCTGCTTATATTAAGAATTGTCGCCGTTGTTTTGTATTCTTGGACGATTTCCGGGATAGCGGCGAATATACTGGTCGTGGACATCGTTGCGAGCACGCCGCAAAAGGCTAGTACGGCCGTAATGCCTCGTTTTTCTCCATTAGTAAACCTCGAGTACACGGGAACTTGTACACGAGTTGATTCAATGTCATGTGCACTGGTTCGGTGTCCGTCAATCTCGAATCGTTCGCTTTGTGCTGGAGTCGACTGCTCAACAACCAAGACAATACTCGTAGTAGGCATCTTGGCAACGAGAGCTATTAGATGATTAAAACAAGGAGGCTCTAAAGCAGCACATGATAGAGGTGATAATTTACAATACAGCAATGGTAAGCTAGTGACTCAACTGGCTGCGATATCGGAAAACGGATAGACCGATGCGTAAGTTTAGACGCTGATCAACAGTCAAGAATTCCAAGGTCAATGTACCATGTGAACACGAGGATCTACCTCAATCATTAAAATAGTAAATTATTTACGGGGACTACTATTGTAGTCTAGTTCACGGAAAAGATCTCGCGACTTTTGACTCTTTTTGTGCTATAACCGAAACTCGGGAGGAGATTACTGAAGAAATTTGCAGACTGGAACTTGGTTCAGATTCATTAATAAGATTATTAAACTGATCGTGAAGGTAACAAGTGTTCTTCTCGGCACCAGAGGTTCTAATCGAGTAATCGATGGAGTAGTACTAGGGAATTGTCTGCGTGGTAGGACCCACACTGACGAAGCCCAAAGCAGTAACAAAATGCGCCAAGGCTCGGCACATCTACTAAGACGCAGCTAAGTCACATAATCAAAATGTGGGCGCGGGTGGAATGTAACGTTACAGCTAAGCAACTACGATGATTGGCCGTCCTGCACCAAGGGCTTCGGGCTTAATAGACTAGCTACTATTGGAGGGTAATTCCGCCAAGCCCGAGCTACTAAACCAACGTCTTCTCGTAAGCAACCAAATTTTGTTCTCTACACGTTGTCCGAGCATCACATTCTGGCTCTGGCCCCGTGAAGCATCCATCCAGCCCCTTCTGCAAGGATGAAAGTACGAAACCGAACAGTCTGCCAAACGTGTAGATCGCGCAAAATAGGGGTAATATCCTTCACCACATACATACTTTTTGTCATCGTCAGCTAACCCACTGTTAGTGCAATGGGGCAAAGCCTGCTTGTTTGCAGTGCACTCATTCTCGGCGCGAATGCTCTTACGCTATAGACTTGTTATTTGTTCCCGAAACCACATCTAAAAAACTAAAACCTCCTGCTAAAACGTCTGAGATAAGAGTGGGTCCTTCCAATGCTATACGTGACAAGCAATTGTTACAACCGAGACAACCTCTTATGATCCCGGGCATACCAGAGAACCCCTTGCAGGGCCAGGTCCTGCTCATTATGCGAAATTTCATGCCAGAAGGTGAATTATATGTCATCCATCAAAATACACCTACTGAATCTCGGATTTGTGGCAATTGGGTTGAAGTCCTTCCCACGATAACTACTCGTGGGCAAGGACACGCCCTTTCGTCAGCAATACGATGCCTGGCAGCATCCATATCTGATTTGCGGCAGAGGTCGCATTCCACACGTACTGATTTGCTGCAAAGGTATGGTCTAGCCATGCGCTCGTTAAAGGGAGAATTAGAAGGGCCGTCCACAGACTTATCCTCGCAAGATGAAGTCGCTATGGCTATCATGTGTCTCACATTAACGGAGGCGAGTATTGTCATGACCTCATAGAGGAGGGTTCATCTGATGATTTGTTTTCTCTAGATGGTACTAGCAAGTTCAAGCAATGGTTGGTGGCACCATATAGATGGCGTTGGGGAGTGGATGAGGCTCTGGCCTGCTGGAACATTTAGTCTCGGAATCCGTCATAAGCTTTTCGCCGGGTTTAGACCCCTAGTCGTAAGTTCTTCACTCTTTGTTTGATTTTTGTTAGGAGTTTTGACTATTGATTAGATTCTTAAAGCATTTTCGTCTCGCAAAGCTTCCTTTCTTTCTGATGCAGTCTGGAAAAGAGAACCTTTCGAGTTCCAGAAAGAATCGAAGATGCACCTTCTGTTTAGTGAGGCTTCCATCATACCCACGGTTCTTGAATTGATCGATACCCTTGAGGATAGTCCTATCTGTGTAGCAGAGTCAATTGCTACAGAGGCCATCTACCTACTCAAAAGAACATATGATCAATTACAAGACTGGGGTGACCCATTAGGTGCAGAGCCATCTAGTGGCGTGTTTTGCTGGAAGGTTCCCTCAGAAGGCTCGTCGGTCTGGGCAGGCTATAATATTTGGTTTCCGAGCGTATCTGTCGCCAACCTCATTATGCATCTTTGGGCGTTCAAGGTAGTTTGCTTGATTGAGGTTCAAAAGCTTCGAACCAGGTTTCCCCATGTCTCTTGCCCCTGGCCAGTTCCCTTAGACTGCGAAGTACAAGATCATCTTCAGGAAACCTATAGGGAGCTGTGTTTCAGGATTGTTCAAGGTGCAGAGTTCCTGCTCCAGGATCGTCTGGCGCTGTTTGGACGGTTCTCTATTGTGTTCCCGCTCACAACGGCTTGTGAGGTATTCAAGACAGAGGGAGAGCCCAGCTCAACCTTGTTAAAATTTGCTAATAATGCCCTCCGGAGAAGTGTACACTTAAAGCTATAATTAAGAGTAAATTTATTTTATTAATTATATTAAATTTATTTAGTTTCTAAAAACTCTAAATTTTCTAGAAAAAGCTCTATATTATATATATAGTTAAATGTAATTATTAATATAATTATAAATATGAAGTAAATTATTAAAACTTATTTTAAATATATAGTATTTTAAATATTATTTAATATAATACATAACTATAAACCTGACCCGTTTCTTATTAACGGTACCCAACTGTGTGTATAATACTAATACCGGTTTTGTCTGAAAGTGTTAGAAGACAG
Source organism: Fusarium fracticaudum (assembly GCA_003353625.1). NCBI lineage: Eukaryota > Fungi > Ascomycota > Sordariomycetes > Hypocreales > Nectriaceae > Fusarium > Fusarium fracticaudum. Next base: position 418,071 of record PDNT01000004.1, read on the forward strand.
ATAGGTCGCACGATTAAGCAACAAGCACCGTCCCTTGAGGACGGTACTGAGGGGCGACTGGGCAAATCAAGGCAAATCAAGGCCATACATGCAATTCATATTAAAAGAGTCGTCTGATATTTCATACGGTTAGTTAGATGATTCTCACCAGCTCGATTTTCTAAATTGTCCATGTTTGCTTGGGTTATCATTGACAATTTTCATTTTGCCTCAGTCCTTGGCTTGGTGTGGTCCGGTGTGATCATGAGCTCGCCTTGATCTTCAGACTCGCCTATGGTCTAGATCGATGGCTACAACTTTCCTCCGATGCACCGATCCAGGATGGTGTAGATATGATTGGCAAAAGCGTAAGTGGAAAGAAGTTGGTGATGGAGTTTTATTAGCTGCTGGCAGTAATGTAGGGTATCTGCCCCGCATTTTCTACACCACAAGTCCCAACCCACTTTGCACAACTCTGCATAAGCACAACCTGGTTGCCTTCCAGCTTACTTCACTCCTTTCATTGGGTGAAATGCAAAGCGCTTTATGCACATTAGTAGGCGGCCAATCGTTTCAAGGCACTTGACGCCGAGGCGGATTCGCGTGTGGCTGTGCACCAACGAGGCGTTAAACAGGGCAGCCATTTTTTCAAGCCGTTCTCAATTCAGGCTGCATCCCATTAATCGTGCTCTCGTTTGGTCTCATCAAGTTGCATTCGCGCACCGTTGAGTTTGTGGCTCCAAAATGGATGTGGACGATCATGACGTGGAACGAGCCTGCAAAAGGATACGCCTGCAACCTCCGGAGCCAGACGTGGCTAATGACAATTCCGAAAGCTTTCTCTTGTCAGACTCTGAATTGTTTCCTCAGATCACGCGCGACAACGATTTCTTCGCCAACTCCTTAGAAACTATAGAAGAAGACAAAGGCGAAGCGAAGCTTGATGTCCTTGACGATGCCCTTATCCCAGAGACAGTTCGCCATGTGTGCCTCGGAATGGTGAGTTTGAAAACAGTTATGTTAAAGAGTCGCTGATTTGGTGCAGATAACCATGAAGACCACATCATCATTCTTTAAGAACCGGCAAGAATCAGAAGCTACAGTCAACCTGCAGCAGTGTGGCGGTATCATGAAGCTGAGTACGGCAGACACGGGTGCTTACGCGGGCATTGTTACGGACTCCTTTCCATCGGAATTGCTACACCGCCCTTCGGTAAAGCTCAGCGCTCTGTTAACTGTACCAGCATCCCTTTGCGTCATAATATTGAGCCATATCGAGGAAGCAGCGGAGATTGGAGGTATCTTATCTAATAGCGACCTTTTTCTTCAACATCCGTCACCCCGAGAAATCGAATACTTCGAGCTCGAGATGGAATACTTTAATCCCCATTACCTTGTTACTCCGGGATCTTGTATGCCGCAGTTGGAAGATCTTGCTATCGAATACAACGAGAGTTCATCGAATATTGCTCTTGCGTTGGATGAGCAGAAAAAGGGTCAACTTATTGGCATTTTTGACACAGCGGCTGATCTTTCCATTCGACCCACGGCAGAACCAAGCCCACGGCTGCAGACTCGCCTGAAAGAGTAAGCACGATGTCTTCCCTTGTCTGCCATTACGAACTAATGCAATCTAGCTATCAGATCAAAGCCCTCACCGTGATGAGCGAGAAGGAATGCGTTATTGTTGAGAACCCTCAATGTTCTTCGCTGTGGGTTGAACGGGAGGCATCTACTGGCGGACGCAGGTATAATAACCCGGCAAATCCATCGGGAATGAGGTCTAAGAAGAAACAGAGAGTACCGCCACAGAATAACAGGGCATAGAGTCGATGTTCCTCCTGTTTGTGCGGGAGGAATCCTTGCTGATGTCAGAAGACCTTTTAGCCCCTTCTTTACATATCACATAGCTGACGCATTTTACCTTATAGGAAATGGGTCTCGGGAAAACCATTTGCGTACTATCCCTCATCTGCTGGTCACTGGACTTGCTGAGGGACACAGAAGCCCACGGGAACGGTTCTGAGCCTCAGACAACATTGGTTGTTATACCTAAGAGCAGTACGGTCCCTGAAGACATCGTAATAGAACTTTCACTAATAGTGAGCAGTGATTCCCGGCTGGCAAGCTCAGATTAAAAACCACATTATGTCGGGTCAGATCCGCGTTGCTGTTTATCATGGTCCTGGTAGACAAAACCTTGCCAACTATTTCAGAAACAATGACATTGTTTTGACAACATATCAAACTTTGAGGTCTGATTGGGCTAAGAAGGGTCCATTGTTCACAGAGCAATGGTTCCGCGTTGTTTTAGATGAAGGTCAGTATTTCTGCGTTGTCACCTCGTTTTTGTGGTTAATGGATACAGCCCATCGTATCGGTAACAGGTCGACCCAAGTCTTTCAGGCTGCATGTGAGCTCCAGTCATCGAGGCGCTGGTGCCTCACGGGAACTCCTATTGTAAATTCCATTGATAACTACGGAGCATTACTGGCCTTCATCAAGATGAATCCTTTGGATGCAAAGCCCACATTCGATCGTTGGATATCCAATCCGATTCGGGATAACTTAGAAGAAGGCATTCGAAAGCTCCAAATCTTGGTTGAAGCAACCTGTCTTCGTCGGACGAAATCCAGCATTTCGCAGGCACTACCTCCTCCGACGGTCCGCGAAGAAAAGGTTGATCTGCATCCCTACGACCGCGCCCTCTACGACTTCTTCGAATCTGAAGCTGCTAAGAACGCTAATGACTCTCCTAATTATTATCCTGCCAACCAGTCAAATACAGGTAGGGAAAAGAAGAATGTTTTGTCTCTAATCCAGAATCTCCGCCGGATTTGCGATCATGGAGAGGACCTCTTATCACCTTCAGACTCTGAAGTTTGGAGGTTGCAGCCAAGCTTTCATACGAGGCACTATAATGCCATAGAGGAGCCTGGAATGAATTGCAGTATTGATTCATCCCGCAAAACATTGCCATCTGCTAAGGTACAGAGATTGATACACAACATTCGATCAGAACAAGTAGTCAACTCCGCAGGGTCTTCTACTCCACCGGTAAAGAGGTATTAGTATCAAAAAGAAATATACAAACGGTGCTAATTGCGATCAGTGTGGTTTTCAGTTACTGGACTAAGATGCTCAATTTTGTTCAGGCAGCTCTTTTGCAGGCTGGTTTCTCGTGCGTGAGAATCGATGGCCAGGATTCCATCAAGCAACGAGAGAAGGAGCTGTCTAGATTTGCAAAGGACCCCGGCTGTACTGTGATACTGGCTACTCTTGGGAGTGGCGGAGAAGGGTAGGTGTTGGTGCGCCCGGAGTGAGCAAAGGCTGATAGTATAACCAATATCTAGGATTGATCTAACCTCGGCTAATCATGTGCATCTTCTTGAGCCTCATTGGAATCCCATGGCAGAAGAACAAGCGATCGCACGTGTTCATCGAATAGGTCAGCAGCGTCGCGTTACGGCCACAAAGTATATCACTCCTGACTCAATCGAGGAGGTTAGTAACACGGCTTTACCTCTATTGGTCGGCCCAGTTGGTGGTGAGCATAGTCTAACAAGGTCTGCTAGTACGTTCAAAGCATTAAAATTAAGAAAATACGGCTTGTTCGGGATACGTGGAGTGTCAATGATGACTCTACTGGCAATGGTAATGACCATGAGACTTCAAGGGTATGCAGGCTCGTAGGAAGACAAAGAAGCCCTGGACTAACTATCTCCAGAAGCTTGAGCAATGGCTCAGTCGGAGGAGAAAGCTGTAAATGATGTTCCAAATACGCACTCCGAGCTGTTCATATAATGCAAGATATTTCAATGATATATTTGACCCATCCCTCAATCTCTTTGGGACGCTTCTTTTTCACTTTCCTTATTTTTCTGATGTCCCTCTTTAGTTTGTTCAACCAACTCTTCCCAAGTCATTCCGAGCCACTTCGAGATTTCTATTGCCCCTTTTTCGTCCCTAATCATGATTTTCGCCGACCCTTTGTTTTTCGCCGCCCCCACGTTAGGGTCCGCTCCTTGGAGAAGTAGGAACTTCATGAGATCTGCTGCTTGTTGTGTGACCTTTCTTGCTGCAAATTGTAAGGCTGTTGGAGAGTTCTCGTGGGCCTTGCCGTCAACTTTACAGCCATGTTGAATTGCATAACGCGCCAGATTGACGGAACAGCTAGTATCGGCGATATTGCGAAGAACTGTGTCACGCTCATTCGCCTCCATCATGTCAAAAACCTTTAAATCTTCCCAAGTCCTCATCAGCATACGTTCACGGTTCGGGATATTGTCAGTGGTAGCTATAGTACCCCGAGACTTGGATACATGTCCAACATGCACGGTGTTGACCGCGACGCTGAAGCCTGAGGCCAGTATTGGCCTCCATAGCTCAAATACATCGTCGGACTCCAATTCCATTATGGTTCCGATGATATCCTTCATTGCTCCTCGAAAGTCTTTGATTCCATATGTAGACATCCGATTCGACAAGTCCAGAAAGTCCAGTGTCGCCACCCAGCATAGGAAAATTCTGGACAGGTTGACATTCCCATTTCCTATTGTCAACTTGGCTAGGTCAGCAAAGTTTTCCCAATCAAGCGGATGTCTCGGGAAGAATGCTTCTTTAAGTAGCCCAGAGTCGTTGAACAGTTGTAGGATTGAGTGAGAACCCATTTTGGCAGCGTGCAATGCAACCTCTCTCTGCACAGAAATTCGCAAATTGCGCACACGAGGCATCAATGGTGTGATGATCTCCACTTTGTCGGTTTCAATTAAGTCAAACATAAGAGGTTGGAGCTCTTCGTCTTCGACTCTTAGAGGAGGCGTAGCGCTTGGCGTTCCAAGTTCTGCAACATGTGAGTGGCCATTTTGCAGATGATCATCTCTCATCTTTCGTGATATGAAGGCTTGGGTCACATAGCGACATCCTGGGAAGTTGCAGTTCCATGGCTTCTGATGATTCCTTTCGTGAGCCCGGTGGTCTGTCTTCGTTTCAAAGCCATAACGACGATAGTAACAGCCCCAAAACCCGCATCTGAAGTACCTGGGTCCATAGTGGTAAGAAAGTGATTCCAGGATGGGAAGCTTCCCACCATTGAGACTATCTAGACGCTCATGGAGAGTGACTGAGATCTGGGGGATAGATAGCGGGCTAGTACACAGCCACTGCTCCGCTGTTGATCTGATGAGTTCTTATTACTGAATCCCAAGGTCAAAGGACTCACGATTATTGATCCGAAGGTCTGAGTTGGACGATGATGTCTGAAATTCAGTGCAACCATTCAGCATCCTTACTAGGGTAGACTCCTGAGAATCCAATCTACGAATGGCTGGATGCAGGGATCTTTTGCTCTGGTCACTCTGAGTATAGGTATCTGATGATCGTGTCTCGAGCAGTATTCTCAGCTGATTCGTAAGAATATCAGGAATGGTTTTTGAGCCAGATAAAGTTAAATACTCGTTGATTAAGTCAAGCCAGAAGCTCGATGAGAAGTGATGCAACCGATATGCCCCCCAGAGTATGTTGGCATCAATTTCATCTTCTGTTTGATCAGGGTCGTGGTGGTCCTGGCACATGTACACCACGCAGCGAATAGCCAAGTCTAAGGCTGTCTCAGAGAGAGAGATTGAGTTATGAATCTTACTATTGAAGATGTATCTGATTGGTGTTAGTCCCTGAAAGCGGGTGTTTCCTTTTGACGTACTCTCGAACAGTGAAGTGAACGAATTGAACATAACCATCTGCTATATCGATAATCGGGCCGCAAATCTGTACAATATTGACTCCCGATCGAACCCTTGGTAACTTAAAAGGGAGTTTGGGGTCAACAAGTAATGCCTGCTCAATTTCCTTCAGTGTCATTGGTGTTGGGGCACACCCAACCCAACCTAGTATAGAGCGAGCGAGCTTCCTTCTTTGTGGGTCTTTAGGGGAGTTGATGTGTTGCAGAACTCTGCAGTAACTTTGAAACATTAGTATACCAACAGACATAGAACGTTAGCACATACGCATCCTCTAGAGACGTTGGGAGATGTTCGAGTTGACTTTTTATGTCCTCAACATCGTTGATGTAGTATATTATTCTGAACATCACTTTAACGTAAAGAAACATTCCTGTTATCAGGTCAGAGAATGGTCAGACAGGTTAGCGAGAACAGACCTTTTGCATGAAACGCTAGTGGTGCAGCCCAGCCTTGGAGCTGGTCTTGAACTTCTGGAACAAAATCCCGCTCTTTGAACCATTCTCCCATCGTTTGATTGATAAACACCTGGATACTACCCGCGTTATTCTTGTCGACCTGTAGATCGGTAGTCTTGCCATTTAAATCGCGAGAGATATCGCTTTCGGCACGGCTAGTTAACAAGATATGGCACTCTCCACATTCGCCACTTATTTTCACAAGTTCTTTGATCAGCCTTGAGCGTTGTGTAGGTTCGATCTCATCTGAGCCGTCAATTATGACTCGCACATCGCCAGAACTCTGTATGAGCGTTTTGAAAAGTGTTGCAGCGACTTTGAAATCGTGTCCCAGATGTTGGAGGTCTGATTGGCACAGTATTGTCTTGAGGGATAGGGATTTAGAGGCTAGCTGGAATATCAGCGAATGGAGGATAGAGAGTGCAGAAATGTGACCGTCAAGGTATGTGAGGAAAGCAAACACGGTATGGGTACCCTTCAAAGACTGAGTGTGCTTGATCACGCTACTTGCGAGTAACGTCTTGCCTACATGGGTAGCTAGTTAGTAAAGGTACCTTGGCTTGTATCAGAAGTATAGACTCACCGGCACCTGGTATACCTCGAAGCCATAGAATAGGCTTCGCTTTCTCTTTACCACCGAGCCAATTCTGGAATGATGGGTCCCGGAAGAGCCATTTCCCGGTTCCATTACAAATAGCTTCGCTGAAACGATATAGGTCGGCATCGTAGCTCTTAGGTGACATATGGGCCCGATGACTCGCATATTCCTGGGCGATGTTGTTCTCCTCTGTCCGTACGAAATGCTGCAATTCCCGATTTCGCATTTCGTCTGCTCTGCGTATCTCCTCCATGCGAACTTCCTTTCTGAAGAGGTCGCGATGGCTTGCCATATGTTTTACCACCACCTGAATCCTGTCTCTGTGGCTTGGCCACAACATCTCAAACATGACTTTAAGACCTTGTTTATTGTTAACTTGGGTTACAAGATTAAGACTCTAGGAAACTTACGGTGCATACTAAAGAATTTGGTAGAGATAAAGTAAAAGTTAAGAATATCGCGGAAATACAGAATCAACAATGCCTGTAGGCGATTGTTACCGGAGAACATTTCGGCCAGTGCGCAAAAGTCGGGCAGAGCATTTCCAATCTCTTCCAGCGCGTTCACAAGAGCATCGAATGACTGCTTGAGGACATCAGCCCATAGCAAAAGAAGCTTGATCGGGCCCCAGATCAGCGCTAGGATGTCAGGCTTTGCTTGCACGAAGGTCTCAACGACACTACTGTATTCGCGAAGTCGAGCAAGAAACGGTTCAATCTTGGATAAGTGACGAAGGCGGCCGGACTTAGCCTGCTTGTCTTGGAGTTTCTCGATGTCCTGGTAGACTTGCTCGATGCTAGTCGTTTGGATAATTTGATCGTAGAAACTATGGCCTTTGAGCTTGTCCTTGAAGTCAAGCATGGCCTCATCGAAGGCGCGCTGCGTTGTAGTCATGATGTTTCCGGTTTTACCAAGTGCCTAAAAATCAGAAGAATCAACCCATTGGATACTCAGCTCTTGTGAAAGAGGTTAGGCAAAAAATGGATGCGGGGGTTGAAAATGAGGCTGCAGAATCAGGCTGAGCAAGGCATAATCGACAGCTGTTGGTTCAAAACTGTTAATTGCATATTGCAGGGTGACATGTTAGTGCTTAGTGTCAATTTATGAGCGTAGCTGGCGGGCACTATTTGTAGAGAAGCTCATATTGGCAATTCCGGTGAATACTTTGGAGTTGGCCCGATTAATGTCCAATGCATGGTGTACTCAATGTGCTTGTTATCAGGCACAGTTCTACTACTATGCGTATATAAATAAATGTCTTTCCCAAGTGATGATGTAAAATATGCAATTAAGGGCTATCAACCAACGAGGTTTGTCCCTTGCACAGCCTGATTCTGCAGCCTCATTTTTCATTGCACCCCGCGCACCTTTCCTCGGCTCTAATTCTCTTCTTCATCTCTACTTCACTGCGATTGTTCTTAAAATCTCACTAAAAATTGGAACTTCCTCCGACCGAAAGGCTTTCTACATCATGTCTGGCGCCGAAGCTGCCCTCCTTGGAGTAGGCATTCTCTGCAATGCGATGCAGATCCTCACCTTCGCCAAGGACTCCATCCATGTCTACCGTAATATCCGTGATGGTCGAGCTCCTGGCCCAAAGCTAGACTCATATCTGAAGAACGCGAAGACTTGCTTCAACGAGATGAACCAAACTGCCGCACAAATTGGGCCACTGGGCCAGACTCAGCAGCAAATTGTCGATGTTGGCAACAAGGTCCATGACTGCGTGGATGAGCTACAAGAACAGTTCGCGAGGCTTTATGTTGACGGACCTTCAAGAAGAGGACTTCGTGGTAGAGTGGCTGCGTCGAAGAAAAGTGCACTAGCCCTATGGCGTGGAAAGGAGCTTGAAGATGCCGAACACAACCTTCAGCGCCATGAACAGCTCCTGCACAGCCTCCTCTTGGATCAGGTCTGCACTCAGTCTCAAGCCGCCGAGATCACCTCTCTACAGGCTTTCCAGCACCTCGAAGGGGCTTTGCGGGACATCATCTCACAACTAGCACATGGCTCCACCAAAGTTTCGGACCTGGTCACAGCTTTATCTGCAAATTTAAGTTCTCGAGTGGCAGATGAACACGCAACGACGAGAACTGCCGTTGAAGATCAAATATCTTCATTGGAGAACACTATCCGTGAGGGTATGTCTCAGTCGATTGATCAACTTCGCCAGGAACTGCTGGACCGTGAGCAGGATAAGGCTTTTGAAAAGCAGTACGAACAACTTCTGTCGAGTCTACGATTCCCAGAGATGAACAGCCGGAAGAACAAGATATCGAATAACTATCCTGGGACTTTCACGTGGATATTCGATCGACATGGCTCGCGGCAGTCGAGTTGTAGCTCGTCATCGGAATCTAATCTGTCAGATACAGATAGTGAGCTATCTGAAGATACCCAGGATAGCGGTGACGATAGTACTAGCGAGCGAGGCTTTGACAGTTTTCCGGATTGGCTGGAATCAGACTCGAATGTCTTCTGGGTTAGTGGCAAGCCAGCCTCAGGCAAAAGCCTTCTTGTCAAATTCCTCGCTTTCAGTCGTTTAACAGTCAAGCATCTGAAGGTCTGGCGCTCCGATGTCCGAATCATAACACATTTCTTCTGGAAACCTGGACCGACAATGCAGCGAAACATAGAAGGAATGATTTTATCGCTGCTCCACCAAGTCTTGAAGGACAGACCTGGTCTTTGTAGAAGATTGTGCGAGGCCCAGGCTTCCGTCCGTTACAAGAGAGACTATCCAGATTGGAGCCTAGAAGAACTATCTGCTGCCCTGATATGGTCACTGCGAACTTCCTCCGAAGCATTCTGCATCTTCCTCGATGGCCTAGACGAGGTTGTGGAGCTACAGGATCTCCTTTGGCCAGAGTGGACAAGCGGTGAAGTTATCTACAAACTGCTGAAGGTTGATAACATCAAATTATGCGCATCTAGCAGAGAAGAAAGCGCCTTTTGCTCATTTTTTTAAAGACGCATTCCGACTGAGAATCCACCAGTTAAATGATCGCGATATTGCCCTTTTCGTCAGAAAACGGCTTCATATCCCTGGACTTGAGTGGCACCATCGAAATGACCTTCCACGCGAGATTGTGAAGAAGGCTGAGGGCGTGTTCTCGTGGGTAGCTCTGATGGTAGACCGCCTAAACAGGGCCATCCGCCAAGGCGATACAACCATGGAAATGCTTAAAGAGCGCATTGAACAGACTCCCTCGGACCTCACTACGCTGTACACTGACGTGTGGGGAAGAATTGGAGACGACGCTCAGATACGCAGTATTCGACGGACCGCTTCGCTCTATTTCAATCTCGTTATTGCAGCTCGTGAAGTCGAGGACTATATATCAGTAGACGCTCTTCCCTTCAGTCGCGAGGTATCTTCACTACTGATCATGGCGACAGCTGCCCAAGATAAGTCAATGGAAGCTATATTAAGTGCGGGTCGCACCATAACAATTGAGGAGCTTCTCGCCAGGTGTTCCAAAGCTGAGATCGAATTACGATGGGCTTGCCGTGGTCTTCTTGAGGTGACCAGGCCCCCCGTTATATCCGATAATGTTTGCACGGGAGATGATCGCCTCTTGGAATACAACAGAACAAAAGTCGATTTCATCCATAGGACTTCTTTTGACTTTCTCACGGATACTGAGCCTGGCCGCGATTGCCTTCATTTCTGTGGCTCTTCTAAATTGCAGCAAACTTCCAGGCTGCTTGCTGCCCATTTGATCAGGGCACGATTCATCTATCTCAGGGATCGTTATCGCTTTGAGACAATGAATGCTGTGCTCATATCATGGAGCCAGAATATCGATTATGACGCCTACTTGCAGATGGCCATATCTATGTGTTGCGACGATCGCCTGTCTAGAGAAAGCCCAGTTGAACAAGATCTATTCCTTGCAATTGACATTTCACAGCACCAGGAGGCAGCAACCGATATTCGACTGTGTTCTCCACCCGATAGCTCAGTCGAAGACGGCCTGCTCGATACCCTGAAAGAATGGCAGTCATCTGGGCTATTCAGTGGTCACAAGTACAGTACCCCTCTTGCCTGTTCCACCTCCAGCTCGAACTTAATGGAAGTTCAAATGATAGAGGCCATTACTTCGGTGTTCCTCTTAAGAAGGGACTCTGTACATCTGGCGTCCGGTGTTACGAGCCTTCTTGAGAAATATCCTGCGACCATATTCCTCGACGCTGTTCCGGCCATTCTTCGCGGAATTTCCATTGGGTGTTTCCGTTTCAGTTTGCGTTTCAGATCTATTGACTTTCCTTCCGAGATACTGGAATACATTCTTCGCCGCTTGCAGTCGATCGCCAGAAAGGAGACACAGTATCAGGCCACCGTCAAAAGTTCCATTCTCACTCTACACTCTTGGTACATTACGACTTGCCTGGCCATCTTGACCTGGTTTGGACGTGCTATCGACTTCCGTGAAGACTATGTCTTGGATGAGTTGAGTAAAGGGGTTCATGTAGGCGATTGGGAACATATTCTTTTCCTCCAGTTCCAAACCGATAACGAAGTCACGAACCAGGATGATTTGATTCCCGAAAAACACAATCACTACGCCCTCGTGGCTGTGAATCTTGCTACAGCTCACAAGTTATTCAATATCGTGTTACAAAGGCATTCGCCAGGCCCTAACCTCTTGCACGTGCCAAACAACATCAGTTCCCGATTCGATGTATTACTTGTTGCAGACATGTACCAGTACGGTGCAGACATATGCATTCACACTGTTAAGTTTTACGCTCCTGATAGGCGGTTTTATGATCGAATTCAACATTTCGTGTGGATGGACCTGTGTGACGGAGTGATGCTTGAAAGAGAAAAGACTTGGCCAGAAATCCTGAAGTACTCTAACAGTGTATTGGGCCCAGTAGATGCTGATAAGGCTTATAATTACGTAGTAGATAAATTTAGTATTTGGGGAATGGAGTATTTGCTGCCTTTTGTGTCATTAAGGGGCAGTAAAAAGCCGTTCTGGGATAAATGATAGATATAATAAAATCATCTCCATTATAGGAGCGTTGATGATGTATCTATAGAGGTTAAGATATCTCTTCATCTTGTCTAGATCCTGGGCCCGGGATTCTGTAACCTTACTTCCCTGGGTGCTATCGATGGTATGGACCTAACGAATCACCCCAGACACTTGGCCAGCCTTCAACCAAATCATATGTGAACCGGTCGCGAGCCTCAAGAGCACTGAAAGGGAGGTATGCTGCCTTTGCCTTTATCCACCTGTGCTGTTAACACAACCTAGCCTTATTAGCAAATTGCCCCTCAAGTTAACAACTTAGCAACAAACACGTAATAACACATGTAGTCATATGGCATTAATTGATATCAGCAAAGGAAACCATGTGTCAATCAAATTTCCATCGATGGATCAGCTATGCCAGGTTTGTGTGTAAGCTTTTCCGCTTGAATTTCAGTCTTAAATGTATGTTCATTCTCGGGACCGACAAGAGTATCACGCTGCAGGTTCCTTTCATTAGTATAAAGTATAATAATTAATTAAAAAGACCTCCTGCAACGCAATTGACGGCAGACGCTTACGTGTATTCGGATACGACATGCTAGGTTCCCCTTGCAAAGCTTCTTTTCAATAAATTCCCCAAAACGGGATGGTTTGCAGGATACGGGCCGGTCCTTTGCCGCTGTCCCCGACCTTCTCACCAATCAACATCATCGAATTTTGCCCGGTGGAAGCACCAATGCTTACGGGTTACTTGTAAGGGGTGCGCACAGACGTGCTCACTGCCGGAATCATGCCACTGAGGGGTTCGTCTCCGTCTGAGCGCGTACCTTTCTTGCAGTGTGATGCACTACGTTTGAATCCAGGCTGAAGTAACCACCCGTTGTAATCAATACTCCACCATCGCTTGGCAGAATGAGTGCTAAGCTGAATCTGGCAAAAAGCTATCCCGGTTAGGTTATTGCTATGTAGAAAACTGGTCTTACAACGTATGTGTACTTGAGTTTGCACTCAAACTTATTGGCCCCCCTTGTACTTGCAGCTGCAATGCAACTGTTGCTCCTAAGGCTTATCAAAAAAGCGAAGTCTCGAATAGTTGTATACCGCCAGTTGGATATTTTAAGGGTCGACTTACGTCTCCTCGGCTTGGTGGCTCTTCTTATTCCATCTAATACTCCTATAATTGCTAAAAGAAAAGAAGAAACAAAAAAGGTTATGTCATTTCCGAATTTCGAACAAAGACCTGGCTCTAGGTAAGTATCATATCGCCTCGTCTTGCCAACGTCTAGCAACTTATGTTAATTTGAGCAGCGGGAGCGGTGAAGAAGAGTGGATTCATATTACAGATCTTCGGGAGCGAAAACGTGTTCAAAATCGAGTGTCACAGAGAAACTACCGTACGTGTCTGTCGCTGAAGTATTCAAAACTATGATCTAGCAATGAATAACTAATCAACAACTGCATAGGTAGAAGATTAAAGGCCAAGATCCAAACACTGGAGAGGGAGAGAAATGCCTCGCGAGCTATGCTTGGTCTGAATCAAGAGGTTTGTTCACTAGCTACACGTGCTCACTTATGATTCAATTTTTCACACTCAGCTACAGGCTCTTGATCCCACGTTCGAACGTTTACATGGCTGTCATGTCTTTTCGACAGAGCAGGACATTGAAAAGCATCATGAGACGCAGCCTGCAATCGGAAAGCCAGCATCCACAGCCAATTCTCAGCCAGGACCGTCATTTGAAACAGCGGATAGACTTATTGATAGCCTGATGCAAGTGACAGCTAAATGGGCAGAACCTCCTGTGGATAACCCGGACTCGAGTGATTTCATTGACACTGACTTTCAAGGTGAGGATCCGCAGCTACTTGGACTCGCCAACCTTCCGTATTTGACAATTCATAGGAATGATTGAATTCGGCGGAACAAATTCTGATAGCGCAAGTGGAGGCAGCGTATCTTCCCTACCATCTCTTTTGATGTCAAATCCATCAATAGGACCACTTGATACAAATGCTATGGACCAAAGACGTCAGTCTATCACACAGCTTACAGGGCCTCAAGCAGCATCACGAGGCCCTAATCAAGGATACAACCCCGTTTCCAACACTGGTAGTTGGTCAAGTAAGGAGATATCAGGGAACAACACCCCGCATGTCAACAAAAATGACACAGATCTCGCTTTTACACAGACGAGCGCTTTGTCATCTTCACAACACTTGACGAGTCTGGCCCCAGTATCAGATTCAGAATCATTAGAAGCCGACCCGCTATCAACAGCATCCCTCGAAGTAATCTTTACGCGAATTTTGCTGTTGATGAAAAAAGCAGGCTTCGAAGACATGGACGCTAGTAAGTCGTGGTCCATACTTTATGATTGAGCGTTTCCATACTGACGTTCTTTACCTTGTGTTTAGTGGTTCAAGCTTATTATACAGCAAAGTTCCGCTATGACTCTGTTGTGCATTGGGCTCAGAAACGGAGTCGTGGAAAGAGACTCGGCCCTCTTCTCACTACCCTCAGCCGCGAGTCTACGAAATGGCCGGTGGAACAAGCAGCCCATTACCAGGATGCTATTCTCAGAATAGCAGATGGTTTGTGCGGGATGAACCTCAATGCTCACGCTACTCGTTCAGATGAGTCGCCAGGTTTCTAAATGGCTGGCCATGCTAAGTTCAGGGCATTTGGCGTATAGCAGCGCCTTTAGTTCTCCGTAGTTATCATATACAAGAACATGATAGGTAGCTCTGAATCTTAAGTAAGAGCACAGTCACCTTGAACAAACAAAAACTGCATTGTATCCCAATTTTATTTCGTAGCATACTTGAGTATCGTTACAAATTCTACTGAGTCGCCGCCTTCCTCCACTTATCTTGTTACACCGAGGTTAAGTGGCGCAACAACATCATTCTAACGATGTCAGCTTCGTGATCACTCCGTCAGCCGGAGCCGCCGAGATAGCCCTCACAACCTCCAACTTCTTCTCAGGGTTCTCCAGCTCCATCCCAAACCTAGACACTAGAACTGCCACCAGGCAAGAAGCTCGGACCTAGCAAAGCCTTTACCTATGCACCCTCTATGCCCGGCTAAGAAAGTGAGGTTGGCGTAGTTACTATCCGCCCCGCCACTATTTGTTCGTCCTCGGGCTAGCCAGCGTTCAGGTCTGAACTCGGCAGCATCGGCACCCCAGTGAGTCTCTTCCAGGTTCGTCACACCAGCTAAGATCAATAGCGTTGTGCCTTTGGGAATAAAGGTCCCAGCAAGCGATGTGTCCACTCCTGCCTCTCGCACCGTTGAAGGAACAGGCGGGTAGAAACGCAGAACTTCGTTGCAGAATGCGTTCAGATATGGGAGGGAGTCGATGGCTTGGGCATTGATAGTCTGACCTGACTGTGAGATTAGTTGACTGCGTACCTCGTCACGCAGTCGGGCTTGAACTTCTGGATGTATGCACAGGGTATATACTGCCCACTGGAGCGATGCAGCGGTGGTCTCATGGCCAGCTACGAGAAAAGTGATGATTTGGTCAACCATGTTGTTCTCCGAGAACATGCCACTTGACATAAGAAGCGATGCAATGTCTTTGTGGTCATGATCGCCCTTGATCAGACGTGCCTTTGTGTCTTGAACGACTTTTCGAGCATATCGTCGGATGTAGTTGGCGGCTCGTTTGGAATCGCGATTCCATTTCGTAGGGAGTCGGAAGAACATCTTGAACCCAAAGGTAAGCAAGCTCAATAGGATAAGTAGTCTCGTCCACATGTTTGGCTTCATGTTCAGCTTTTTATACACTAGGTGAAATTCTGCGTTAGGATTCTGGACCGAGTTGAAGTCACGCCCCATGACGGCGAGGCCAATGATATCCAATGTTGCTCGCCCTGCCCAGTCACTGACTTGGATAGTGACTTGCTTTGAGCCATGCTGTCTTTGACCCTCAATGGCATTCGCCATCTCGACTGATTTGGACCAAAAGATAGGGTAGAGGTCTTTGATATGGCGGAATGTCAAGGCAGGTAATAGACCTCGACGTTGCATCTGGTCATTGTATGGTTAATACTATTTCCAGTCCAATCTATCCCATCTTCTGGCTTACCCTGTGTTCGTCTCCTTCTGCTAGAAGCACACCATTCCCGGTAAATCGTTCAAGTTTGACTCTCAGCGATTCTGACTTGGGAAAGTCATAAACCTTGGGACCCATCATCTCGCTCAGTGCTTGTGAGCCCACAACTATGACCCTCTGAATATTTCCAGCCATATGATATTTGATAAGTCCCTTGTTTGGGATTTTTTTCGCCCATCTGCGTGCTTGATCGTAGTCTAAGCCCATCGACCTTGAATTGCCTTTTAGCCATGATCTCCCCTATTGAGACCATTACAGTTAGGTATTGAATTTATATCTTCTTCTAGCGATCGGCTTACCTTTGGTGTTGGAATATGCCGGATTGGAGAAAAGTAAACAGGATATAGAGTACATAGGTATGGAACTCTGAAGATAATAGATAATGTCAAAGATGCAACAATCGTCCACAAATACGATTGCATGATTGAATAGCGGGGCGCGAATAGCACGATCGAGACGCCGGTGAAGATAGGTATGATTGACCATGATAACGACATTGTAGGAAAATAGTCATTCGTTTCAAAAGGACCTTTATGGTTCTTCACTGCGCGAGATTGCTTCTGGACAGGAGAAATAATAGTCAATATGCACTTTGCGTCATGACTCTCCCCAATCTCTTCTGCTACTACTTTGGCTTACATGATCGAGCCAGGTATGATGCGCTTACGGAAAAGAACGTATGGACGGAACTTCTGGTATCGTTGGACCGGGGTGTTGAGCCAACATGTCCCGACTCCCGTGTTTAGAGAGTGAGACGGGCTGAGCCTGACTACAGCCTGAGTAAGCTCACTTCCAATTTTGGATTACACGCGCCTTGCATATTGCGGCATATTCTTCCACGGCTTAGGTGTGCCTAACATCCCTGATAATGCAGGCTTACACTTACGCCCTTAAGCTGCAAATCATAATGGCCGTGGCACTAGTTATGTAAGCATGCATTGTTTATTGCCTTGTTGTCTGTTTTTACTGAGTATACCCACATAGTTAGTCTAGATACGAGTAGCGATAGGTCTTTATTTTTTGTAGTTAAACACTCCTCTAGACAGGACTTATAGAGTGAAGAGTAACAAAATAAATACCCACCAAGATAGGTGCCCATCTAGCTTGTTTCACTGATAATTAATTTCTTTAATTTTTTCAATCTCTGCGGGACGAAAGATGGCGACCATCCATGAGATGCCACCTTCAGCGCCACTTGTCACTCTGCGAGAACAAGTTGAAATTGGTCTGGCCACAGCAGAGAGACATCAGCCTCGGACACCTGAGATTCAAAAGCCCGAGTTGGCCGAAGTAACATCCTCGACCGCTCCCTTGACCAGCTTTCCTATATTTGAACCCAGACAAACATCGTGAAAGCTTATAGGTAAAAGCTTATATCGCGGAAAAAAATATCGTGTTGTCATTTATTATCTGTGTTTGCAGCCTAAAGCTTAACCTTATAGGCCGCAGTTATCCCATAGAACCCAGACAAACGACTAGCCGTAAAGATGCCATCGAACTTTCTTACATCAGGGCGAAAGCCCTCAATGTGCAGTATGGTAAGTATTGGCATATCAATGTAAGCATTAGAAAATCATCATTTAACCTCATATTAGGACTCACAATTGATGACATTGTGAATCTCTCACCCAAATTCTTTGATATGCATAGAGATGACATAATTATTCGAGATATAGGTGCTCATGCCCTGCTGTCAATACAACACAACCTAGTGGCGGGCACTCTGGCCCCATTTGCCAAAGCGTCGACAAAGATTCAGGGACTGCTAGACGACGTATTGACATTTAAGGTCTCGTGAGCTTCTACCTTGACAATCTAATACCACCTCCGACAGATAACTAACATATAGCAGAGCGGGCTTTATGCTAACAGAGATCGGACACGGTCTTGACGCCAAAAACTTGGAGACGGAAGTTATACTGCAGTCCGATGGCAGCTTTGTTCTCCATACCCCCAGACTTGAGGCTTCTAAGTAGGAACATCTGTTTCTCTTCATACTTGCCAAGTCACTATCTAATGTCATGTACCAGATTCGTTCCCCCATCTATGCCCGTGGCTGGTATTCCACGCATTGCTGTGTTCATGGCAAAACTCGTAGTGCACGGCGAAGACTTTGGTCTCCGCCCTGTCGTGGTGGCTCTTAGTGACGGTAAAAATATGTGTAAGGGTGTAACGTCTCGGTATGATCTTCTTTTGGTCCACGATCTACTCCTGTGCTAACATAGAAGTCCAGTCTGTTGCCTTATATGAGTGGAGTTCAAGCCCCATACGCCATCACTTCCTTCAACAACGTCACTTTATCTAGCACCGCCGTTCTCGGAAGCCTTGAACGGCCAACAAGTATGCGAGACAACTTCTTCCACCAAATCGCTCGAATTGCACCAGGCACACTCGCAATGAGCATGATAATGATCCCTGCACTCAAGCTCGCAACTTACATCACCGGCAAGCACAGCTTACGCCGTACTGTCGGTGTCGCCAACAAAACAAGAATTCCTATTATTTGCTTCCGCACACAGCAGATGCCGATATTGCATGCATTGGCCTAGCTTGCAGTAATGACGCCTTTTGCTAACAGGTACATTGAGTGGTTCAAGGATACTTCTTTCAAGCCTCAAGTACGCCAAGGATTCGTTGTCATCCTCAAAGCGGTCTTTATTCAAATGGCGCAGCGGGGTATTCCCGAGATGGTTGAACGATGCGGTGCCCAAGGCCTTTTCCAGCACAACCAGATCTGTGACGCTGACGTGAGTTTTGGTTAACTAGGCCTCACTTCGCTAGAGAAATACTAATCCCGATCCAAAAGAATATGATACGTGCATGTGCCATCTCAGAGGGAGATGCATTAGTGGTCAGCCATCGTAAGTCGGCCAATCTTGATCCTAACACATTACATCCTTGAAGCGAAACTTATGCTTTTCATACAGGACTTGCTATTGAGCTTTGTCTAGGCAAGTATGAAATGCCCTCTGCAACAAAGACCGCTTGTCTACTGGCCAAATACGAAGCTGGCCTTGCACAAGAAGCCTGGGACATCGTCAGCTCCATTCCGGCCGAGCATCACAGCCAAGAGTTCAACCGACTCTTCATCCCGATGCAAGCCACTTGTATTGGGTATTGGCCATCGAATGGTCTATGAGACTGCTCTTGCTGCTGTTGGTACCATCTTTCGGTGGTTCAGGCTGTTAGTCAATTAAAGGCATTCCTTTCGCCACGTTTGCTCAGTCACAGTTGTCCGTTTTCAATTCAAGACCAAAAAAGGTATCAAAGACTGAGCTTAGCAAAAGTTTGGACCCCGTTATGTCTCTCACAGGATATAACTATCGGCTGAAATTATACGACTCAGGTGTAACAAAATGACCAACACTGATCGATTGGCCCGGTTGCAACGGACTCAAACACGGACACGGACACGGATAAACGGGCATCCAACACAGTTTGACAGTGGCAGAGTAATCGGCAGTGAATACCCGACTTACACCCCCGTGCAGCTATCCATCACACACTGTAAGGTCAGGCTTGACTAAAGGTGGCCGCTTGGTCCTCCTCGGCGCACGGTCGAACACGCATATCAACCAACCAACACGAAATTCACTGCCTCGGGCATCAGAAAGTGAGTACCTTGTAATTTGGAGCAAAGGAATGTGATTGTATCTTAGCGACCGTGTTGTTGGTGATGATTTCCTCTCCTTT
Organism: Fusarium fracticaudum; assembly: GCA_003353625.1. Taxonomy (NCBI): domain Eukaryota; kingdom Fungi; phylum Ascomycota; class Sordariomycetes; order Hypocreales; family Nectriaceae; genus Fusarium; species Fusarium fracticaudum. Next base: position 437,640 of record PDNT01000004.1, read on the forward strand.
TGCATCGCGGAGCTCATTTGTCCAGAAATCACTACACGTTCTTCTGCTCTCTTCACCAATCCACTGCTGTCCAAGATGCAGAACCCCGGTGAAAAAACAGTGATTTCGCGATTTGCAGAAAACGAAAGCCCTAGCATAGACGAAATCCTGAGAACGGCATCTAATAGCGAGCCAATCCTTACAAGAGAACCTTCAAACGCTGCTGTACAAAGTGGCGACGCGCCATGGTCGATATGGTCCCCCAAACAGAGAAAGCTGATTATCCTGACAGCCTCGTTCGCGTCGCTGCTCTCTCCTATCTCCAGTCAAATATACCTTCCGGCTCTCGACACCATCGCAAAGGACTTGAACGTCACAAATAGCCAGGTCAATTTATCCATCACAACATACTTGGTCCTTCAAGCTATCGCACCGATATTCACGGCCCAGCTGTCCGACACCGTGGGACGAAGACCTTTATACATGGCTTGCTTCGTGCTATACATGTCGGCCAACCTTGGACTGGCTCTACAGAACAACTATGCGGCGCTGTTGGTGGTGCGATGCTTTCAGAGCGCTGGCAGTGGTGGGACTACCGCTTTGTCCAATGCCGTGGCGACAGATATCACGACATCTGCTCAGCGTGGGAGCTATATAGTATATGCTGCAGCCATTCCAATGCTGGGATCGACGCTTGTAGGTGATCTCTCATCTCCACGTGCATCCATTGATATCGAGAGCTAACTGGTTCTTCATCAGGGTCCTATAGCAGGCGGTTTGCTCGCTCAATATCGCGGATGGCATTCCGTTTTCTGGTTTCTATTCGTGTTGACTGGCGCTGTAGCAGTTCCCATGGCCATCTTGTTCCCCGAAACGTGCCGCGAAATTGTGGGCGATGGGTCTATCCCACCACAAAAATGGAATCGATGCTACACAAACGTACACATGGAACGAAGATCGATGAAAGAAGGTAATGATGTACCACATAATGAACGCGATGAACTCGATGGGTCGCGGGTTGCTTATAGCTGGATACCAAACCCCTTCAGCACAATCACTCTGCTATTGGAAAGGGAGTGTGGTTTCACGCTGCTCTACGGCTCATTACTCTGTTGCTCATTTTATGCGACGCTCACTCTTATCCCCTCTCAATTCCACGCAATCTACGGCTTTAACGAGCTCCAAATCGCGTTATGCTTTATTCCTTTTGGAGTCGGTAGCCTCGTCGCCGCTTTCAACCGAGGGCGCATGCTCGACTCCAACTTCTGCCGTCACGCAACTCGTCTCGGCATCACTACCGACAAGAACAAGCAGACAGACCTGACCAACTTCCCCATCGAGCGCGCTAGGCTCGAGTTCGCGCTGCCGACGATCCTCCTAGGCAGCGCGTGCATGGTCGGCTTTGGATGGACACTGCACTACAAGACCAACCTAGCCGGGCCGCTGATTTTGCTATTTGTCATTGCATTTTGCCTCTCGGCTTCTCTGAACTGTGCTACATGTCTTATGCTGGACCTGTACCCGGGAAAGGCGGGCACTGTTACAGCTTCGAATAACCTCTTACGTTGCTTGCTGGGAGCTGGCGCGACTGCTGCTGTGGTCCCGATGATCAACGCTATTGGAACTGGTTGGACTTTGACTGTCTTCGCCCTCCTCAATATCGTATCCTTACCACTTCTGTGGCATGTTATGAGGCATGAGCCGGGCTGGCGAGCTGAGACAGCACGTAAAAAGGAGATGGAGCAAACCCGTGCTGGTGAATCGACGCCCTAGTTAGAGTAGTGCTAGAGTAATCGACAGGACAAGATGTTGATATTACCTATTGTTAAATATTCTTCACTGCCCTCGCTGTGGATCTTTTGGGCCTGTACTCGCGATAACCAAGGTAAAGTGGTTTAGCGCAGTTTCCGCTGAGCCTGTCCTTGCAGGATGCGATGACAAGTGTTAGAAGCATAGGCTCTGACCCTTTTAACATCAATGACCATATAGAGATCAGACCTGTATTTACCACATGATTATAGAACTCGAAATACTTTATAAACAAGTCTCAGGTTATTGCAATAAATCCATTATCTACATTCCTTTTGCTTCAGTTAGTCTGCGATAAACCTGAGGGCTAAAATAAGATGTCAACTGCAAATGACCGTCTTTGCCAATCCCAAAAGAAATGTAGGTATGCAAGCCTCGCGAGGATGACAACTCGGCTTACTCAGCAAAGCCTTTGAGCATTTCCAAATACTGATCTTTGTATTTAGCCCGATCACGTTTCTCAAGGAATCCAATCAAGCCGTGTGCAATAGCTAGGTCATTCCTCCCATAATGCCGTACAGGGATATATCCTTTCACATCTGGCGAATGTGACGAAGGCTTGATGTCAAAGTAAAATAGCATACCAGACGTTTCATGGTCTATTCTTGGTAGATCACTGTCGTCCGATATGTCTTGATCGAGGTCGAGCGTAGCGTACCACAGCTCCTTGATTTCATCGATAGACTCTTGAGAAAGAGGCCTCCTTCCACCTAGCGACAAGATAGAAATGATGTGACTGAGCGAGGTACCGGGAGTTCGCATGTAGACCTTGATGCGTGACTTTTCTGGGGCCATACAGTCAATGCCCAGTATCAGCATTCGCAGCGTCTGGCCGTTGGGGTCAGTGGTAAGGAAGTTGGAGAGGATTTTGAAGGCAGAGAGATAGCTTGAATCGTTGCCATAGACATTTCTCATGGCTCTTTCAAAGCCATGGCTGAAGAAATCCTGGCAGACTTCAGTATCCCTGGGTATGAAATAAGCCTTGGCGGCGATTTTGTCCGCGCCGAGCTCATATGCAGTGAAAAGCGAGCTTCCCCAGTTTCCTTGGCCAGCCTCCTTACTATGAGGGTCAAAGTCATATAGAAACGTTTTGAACCACACAGGGTCAATGGAAGGGTCTGCGGCATGTAGATGATCCATGACCTCAATGGTCGATGCCCGATTGTAGAGGTCTAGGGCCGTACCCGCGTTAGGTCCAATATGCTCAACACTCAACCTGATGCTAGGCGCATCAGCATTGGTATCGCCCCATTTCCAGCTATACTCGATGGGTGAAAAGTCATTTGTCATGAAGCTCTTGAAGACAGGTTGACCAGACGAGCTAGGCCTCGGACCCATGCGAGGAATAATGATGTAGTAGTGGAATAAAAGACATTCGTACTGGCGGGATAATGGGTAGCCGGCCTCGTGTAGCATTGTTACAAGGTGTCTTCCCGTGACGTCCCACCAAAAGTCTTGATGGGCATCTCGTCGTGGCAGCCATTTGTTGATCTTTTGCCAGACGGGCGCCTCATGGTCTCCGATGAGTAAGGACGCATCAAGTTCACTTTCGTGTCTCTGCGATGTCTATAGTTGTATACCTAATTAGTTCTACTTTGTACCCCAAATGAAGGAGATAATTACCTGAACTTCAGCAATAGTGCCCAAATTTGTGTTTCGTAAAAACTGGTATGTCGTGCCTGTAGTCATTTTGCGGGCAGAGTGAAACAGACAAATCTTAACAGCCACGCCCTCTACTTGGAGGTCAACTTTATTATCTCGTTCTGATTCTATTAGATTCGAGTGCATGTAAAGACTCCTAAGCTATTCCTTACTACTAACAAAGCCTTCAATTTCACTAGTCGGCGAGCATTCCCGATAATCATGTCCGGAGTAGTAGTGCCGAGTCTCCGCAAAGCTAGCAAAACGTCGCCGTGTTACCCGTCCTCAGAACTTACATTATCTAATGCTGACATTATCTCTGATCTGACTGCGTACTTGATCTGACCTGCCGCGTTCCGACATGCATAACGTTTGATATCCTTGTTCAAATCTGACTAAGTTTGACCTGATCGGGAACTACTTACTAAAGCTCCCCCTCTGCGACTAGTACTTGCGACTAACACGGCAAACGCTTTCCACTGATGGCACTCTCTTGTCTAGAATGCGGGGAATGCCTGTTGTTGGAAGGTCATTTGTGATAGGAAGATAGCCTAATATTAATGTTAGATAAGAAATGCAAAATCTTGATGCCGTACAATTACAGCTATTAGAGTACAGGCCCTGAATGATTTTGACACGAGGCTCTTTCATTGTACTCTATCGAACCTTGGTTTCCCCAGAGTAAGGATCTATCTTCATAGCAGGTTTCCCATTTTGCTGCAACTAGTCCAAGACCTGAATTACGAAACAGGAAGCGTGGACTCATTGCCAAGGCACAGCAATCATGGACAATTCATTCTCACCCGTCATTAAAAGGTGCCGCAAGATCCTCCGATCATTCGTTTTGTCAGGCGCATGGGTCTATCAGAAAGCAATGGGCCACGCCAACAACTCAATTTCATCTGGTACACTCAGCGTCACCGACAGTCGCACAGGCAGAAGCTATAACATTCTGTCGGGAAATCCCCGGGTCAGATCCACCTGACCGTGCGTATCTTAGCTTGGCTTCCCTTATCTAATGCGAGGCTAATATAAATTGGCCTTAACTTAACTAATTTAACTTGACCTTTTTAAGGTCTCTTAAACCTTATTTATTTGCTTACTTCGGTGCGAATTAGCTGGTCGTCACACATTCCAATTAGTAACAATGCTGTCAAAGCTCTGGACTTTATTCAAATCACAACGGCAGGTTTCGGTGCTGAGGTAGCCGATCACTATGACAACAGCCTTCGCGTTCTCGATAAGGGGCTATGGAATACTGCTGTTACCGAGACATCTATCACTTACATGTGAGGAAGCCTTCAAAAAAGAAAAAGGCGTATTGGACCTGTATGCTAACCTCGATTCAGTGATGGTAAAGCTGGCCATATGCAGTATCGAGACAAGACGATTGATGAGCTTTTCCACAACAATAACTATGAGGAAGTGGTTCATCTTCTTATCTGGGGAACTCTTCCTACACAAGAACAGAAGATGAATCTTCGGCGCAAACTTGCTTCCCACATGAAACCGCCACAATCAGTAGAAGATGCAATCAAAGCTTTTCCGTAAGTCAATTCAATAACTATACACGCAATTCTTAAGCTAACATGGAACAACATATAGTCCAGATGGACTGACCCATCCTATGCTCTTGGCTGGCATTGCTGCGTTTGCAGCTCATGACAAGGGATCTCAAGCAGTGCATAGATCGAGCGAGCCCGCATATCTGGGAAACATGGAAGAAGTTGACGATGCCATTATTAGGACACTGGCTGCACTAGCCACCACTGTCGCTATGGTATACTGCTATCGCAGAGGTCGCCCTTTCACCCAAGCTAACCCGGATGAGTCATATATCGGAAACATTCTGCTAATGATGGGTCTTACGGAAGAAGGCAGTAGCAGCATTCCAAACCGCAAGATAGAACATTGTCTCGAACGCCTTTGGGTTCTCAACGCCGATCATGGAATGACCAATTCAACAGCCGTCTTCCTCGCCGCAGCTTCCACGTTACAGGATCCTCTATCGTGTACCGTTGCCGCCGTGGCCTCAGCATACGGGCCTCTTCACGGAGGGGCTGTTGAAATGGCTTACAAAGAGTTCGAGAGGGTTCAATGCGTCGAAAACGTCCCCCAGCTTATTTCTGATGTCAAGGCCAAAAAGTACCGTCTTTTTGGGTACGGGCATCGAATTTACAAGGTCAAGGACCCTCGAGGGCAGCTTGTTCGTCAGCTTATCGAAGAGTACAAGGAGGATGTCTACAAGAACTCGTTTCTCAGGGTGGCTATGGAGATTGACCGTGTTGCTGAGGAAGACTCGTACTTTACCTCGCGTAACCTCAAGGCCAACGCAGATCTTTACGGCTGCTTCTTGTACACTGCCTTGTTTGTAAACCCCCTGTTTTTTTATCTTACCCGTACTGACTCTATAATCAGGGGCATTGAAACTGATACTATTCTGTCACTTTCTTGTCTGTCACGTTCGCCTGGTGTTATGGCTCATTGGCGAGAAAGTATGGGTGAGTCTCTACATTACCACAGCAACGTTAGATTGAACGCTAAACATGATATAGCTCAACCACCCGCAATATGGCGGCCTCAGCATATTTTCACTGGTACTATAGCCGAGGATAAAAATTGCAAAGTCTAGGCATTTGTGCTGTAGCTCGTGAGAAGGTCCATAGGCATAGAACGATTAGCCATGCAACCCTCAGCTTTACTATCAGAGTGATATAGTAATTTCTGAGTGAATACTTAGTAAGAGTTACTGAAAGTATATCTTCTTAATTTATACCTATCTTGCCTAGATATTAAGGGTTTTATTACTATAGGACTAAGGGCTTCTAGGGACTAGCAGTTTGATAACAGTGATATATGTATTTAGGGGCTATTATTATTGCGCTATCTTGACTTAAGTCGTTAAGATATAGTTCAAGCATCAAGAAGGAAACTCTTTACTGGATACCTCGCTTAGTTAGAATTATAAGCTTGTTTCGAACTCAAACAGATAGATGATATGGTAACGTTGCCAAATCTCACTTCTCATCTTCCTTCTTATACTCAACCTCTTCTACAGGGATAGCAGCAGAAGATCTTTCAGACTCAAGACGTAGTTCACGCTTGTGTAAGAAGTCGGCAAATACTGTCATATAATTGATTAGCATCTTATAGCTTTATTTTAAGCTTTGAACAATATCACTTACACATCAGGCAACACGCGCCAACAGCAAAGGAGAGAACCGACGGGAAACCCCTCTCAAATTTTGGTGCCATCGTCTGGGGGAAGATAAGGATAGGGAGAAAGGAGTTAGTGGCATAGAAAAGACCATTCATGCTGGAGATAGTAAGGGCCCGCTCTTCGGCATTTCCGATATTGATCTCGTTCGCCCAGGTCTGCGAGACTGTGTCAGTGGATATGTTAACACGTCTTTTGTCTCTGCTTACCCAGGTTACTCCAGTGACAAAACCCCCTGCGGCAAAGAAGAAAGCAACCACCCGGGCAGTATCAGATGGTGGCCATGCTGTGAGAATAGCGGAGCTGACAACGGTTGTACACAGCTAGTGTAACGGGCACTTCAGTAATAGTTTCAGAGAAGGTTGGAGCCACGTCACTTACAATTGGACCGACCATCCACCCAACACGGTTTCTGGTGTAGTCAGACATAAAGCTCCAGGCGAAGTCGGTAACCATCGAAACGAGATTGGCGCAGCCGGGAATAATGTTGCGTTGAGTAACACTGTATCAGACTCTCCTAGATAAGTGTGAGTAGGTGCATGAAACTAATAGTGAAGCGCAAATAGGACATACTAAGGTAGATGGCAAAATAAGGCGCTGCCTGACAACTGTTTCCATACTGCGAGCAGGACTGTTAGTTATTCTAATGCGTAGAAGTGACAGACGCAAAGTTACTGACCAGGATATATGTAGCACAGAGTACCCACCATCGCCAGTTGCCAAACATGCGCTTGGCAAGGGCCATGTCTAACTTACCAGTTACCTGAACCTTTCCTTGAGTAGCAGAGCGTCTCAAAGCAATCTGCTTCTCCTTCTCAGTGATATACCAAGCCTTGGTGTTGTGAGGCAGGTCAGGTAGAAACCACCACACGGATAGAGCAACGGGTAGAGACATGCAGCCACAAACTATTCGAGTCAGCCAAGTTCCACGTCGCACATGGTGAAACGCGTCTTACTAATATACATCCAACGCCACCCAGCGAGACCAAGGCTGCCATCGAGGGTCCTGTGAACTGCAGCCTGTAGGAAGCCCGACGTGGCTGATCCAAAGAAACCTGTAATGTGCCAGATAGCCATTCTCTTGGCCAGCTCTGCTTTGTTGTACCAAGAACCGAGAAGGAAGATGATGATAGGGGAGAAGCCAGATTCGAATAATCCGATCATGAAGCGGAAGACGTACATCTGATTTGAGCTAGTGGCGGCTGCTTGGGCAAAACTGTCCGAGTACATGACGCATCAGTGTGAGGGCACAGGTAGAGCGAGGCTGGGCGGTATATACGTAAAGATAGTCCATCCCAACTCGCATACAACGATGCAGATTCGGGGTCTGATTTTGAGAGCGATGGCGTTGGAGGGGATCTGCATAATTGCAAAGGCGATGGTGTAACACACTAGGATAGGTTAGCTCGTACTGATGGCTCCTTGCACTAACGATAGGTGTTATCACTTACTCAGCATATACGTATACTCATTGCCCTGAATGTCCAGATCTTCCTTCATTCCGCTGACGTCTATGAAATGTCAGAGAAACGACAGATGGACCGTCTTGAGAGGGCGCAACTCACAGGCATTGACGATGTTATTCTGGTCAATGTACTTCATCCACTGCGCGCGCATGGCTATTAGTTCCAAGGTCCCTGCAACGGTCGCTGAGAGTAATGCATACCCAACCAAGAGTTGCACAGATCAGAATGCCAAAGTCTAGCTTTCTGACCAGCTTTCGCTCTTCGGGGCTCTTGAGATGCTGGTCATTGTCCCAAAGATGATAGAGGAATCTTTTAAAGGGTGACGAGGGCGCAGGCTGCGCATCTTCACATACCACGACGCTAGCACGGCTGCCAGTCGTAGGCTCCTGAGTCATCTTGAGCTCGGTCTTTTTGTCGCCTTCCATGTTGATGACAAACGGTCTGGAAGTGAGTTGCAGAGATTGAATAGGATATCACAAGAAAGTTGAGGAGGTGAATTTGTGAGAGTGGGATGACTGTGATATGCAACAGCTAAAGCCAGAGTTCATATACCCCAGGAAGTCAGCGTGAATGCCTTAACGCGTGAGTGGAGTTGGATGCGCTATCTCCAACATTTCCCCCGCATTTTTCCCTATCTCATGATAACAAGATAAATAAGTTGACGCTTAAAATGTGGCGCCGATTAATCCATCGGCGTCGTCTCCGACAGGGCCCGATGGACCTAATTGTCGGCCAACCCGCCTCCGAAGCTGCCGATCAATCTCGGTGTTCCGTAGCCTTGCACGCTCTATGTTTCCCTACTCTGTCTCTGTCCTATGGTTTTTTCTTTGAGTTTTCCTCACTCAGCTCAATCTTCACCTCCTCAAAGACAAGAAACATTACGCAACCATGTCACCCAGCCAGATGAAAGACGAGTTAGCAGAGGCACGGGAGATCTGCCGGAGTAACCTGGTCAAACAGGTCATGATGGATAATCAGATCGCCACATCGTTCGGGCTGCGACTGTGCTTGTCCACTGAAATTCCTCTCATTGCGAAGCGAGCTGGGTACTCGGCTGTACTCATGAACCTCGAACATGCACCGATTGGCATTGAGACTATGAGAGATATCTCTATCGCTTGCCTCAACGTCGGGTAAGTCTGAGTTCAGACTATTCCCACTCTCGCACTTGGTACTGAATCGTTAAGCATCACTCCAATGGTTGTAGTACCTACTTGTGAGGCTCAGTGGATATCTCGATGTCTTGACTCTGGTGCCCAGGCCATCGTGGTGCCGCACGTCAACAATGTTGAAGAAGCTCAAGTCTGTGTCAATGCAGCAAAGTATCCACCACTGGTCAGTCCATGTTGTAGCTCATCAAGGCAATCCCAGATACCAATGGCTAATGTGCATATATGCTTAGGGTCGCCGGTCATTGACAATGACCCAGCCCATAACACAGTACACCACTCACATTCCACATCAACTTGTTGCACAAGTTATCAACGACAATGTCATGATTATGCCCATGATTGAGACGGCGGAGGGTGTATCGAATGCAAAGTAAGATTGCACTTACACAATTGAGCATGGCATTTGTTGTTCAGAGCTAATCCCCCCTCCCGTGCAGATCCATTGCAGCTGTACCAGGAGTCGATGCTCTCTTCATCGGTTGCGCAGACTTGACAATGGAGTAAGGCCCCTCAAGAACTGTGCGATACACTGCCAACTCTTGCTGATAAGGTCACGAAATAGTCTAGGTATCGCGGGGCAATACGATACGAACGAATTCCACAAGGCCATCGGCCTCATCTCTACTGCCGCCCGGAATGCCAGTGTCAATGGCCGCAAGGTTTTTGTCGGCCTTGGTGGCTTGGAGGGGAGACCAGATCTTCTAGAAGCCTTTGCCCGACAATATTCCAACATACGGTCCGTCCCAAATGATACCATCTGTCATGTTTATGCTGGAAGTCTCATGTAGCTGATCTTTCTTAGCTTTACTATGGCTGGCCGCGACCTTTCAGTGCTGGCGGCTGGCATGTCGACACAGCTCAAGTCGATTCGCAGTATTTCCTCCCGTATACAAACAAGGTAGTTAGATATGAAACGTGCAAGGGGCTTGAAAAGTAAGGGATGCCCGAGTAGAATGATAGACCAATTGTTATCATACAGGCTACGTAGCTACTCAATTGATGGACCTACTTTTAACTTGTGGACAGCATCAGAGCTTGCATTCCGACAAGGAGATTTTAGAAGTTTGCGCATGTTACGTCGCATTAAAGATCAATAGGAGGGTATTATGGATTGGCACAAATTTGCTTTGATAGACCTGACAGCTGCTGCTTACATAACGCGCGTCACACGTTAGCCATGGGCGAGCCAACTAGTCAATAAGAGGATATCTTGAAATGCCTTTTGAAACCAAAGATAAATGTCTGTATTAATTCTTGTCATATAGATATATCGAAACGCTTTTCAATTGGTGGACCTTGCTCTTTTAAACGCTGCGCTCACGTTTCGTCTTAAATCACTATCGACCAAGACACGGATACCCAACATAGCAAGTCCTCTCCCTACCCTGATCGCTCTATCAAGTGCATCAGGAGTCGCTGCTGCGGCCGTGAATCCAGCAGTATGATTGGAGGCGTTGCCTGAGTGGATGCCGTAGGAGCAATGGAATGACGGCACAACATGAGACACGTTACCTTTTCGGGGAAAAGAGAGTACAAGTCAGCTTGAGGTCATATTGCTAGTGAGTAGCAGTTGTAACATACCCATATCAGTAGCTGCTGAGACAGCTTCCTTCGCCATCGGGAGGAAGTTATCGCCCAGCAGAGCCATTTCATAAGTGAATGTCTCGCAAAGCACGGAGTTGAGGATCTGGTCTTTGTACAGAAATGGTCTGCCGAAAGAGAAAATAGATCAGTAACACGCTGGCATGCCTCTATCAAGGGCTGTATCACTTACGTCTCTGTCTCAACTTGGCAGCTTGTGGCTGATGCTGCAGATACAAAGCAGTTCGTTACCTTTTGAATCAGATCACTACATTCATGCGCCGTACTGCTGCGGATACTATACTCCATGCTTGTCTTTTCGGGTATGATGTTAGAGGCAGTCCCTCCATTAGTGATGATGCCAGAGATACGTTCGGCTGGTTTGATCTGCTGTCTCATCATGGATATATTGACATAAGAGGCCACAGCAGCATCGAGGGCGTTTCGGCCTTGCCAAGGTGTGGCACCAGCATGTGCAGCCTTTCCAAAGAAGTTGGCCGTGAGCTTTGTGGCAGCGACGGTAACGAGACCAGCTGCTCCGGCTAATCCTTCAACCTCCTTGATGCGGTCCATGCTGGTCGGATGGGACATGAGTGCTGCCGCAGCTCCCTCGAATACACCAGCGTCGAGGAGTCGGATCTTACCGCCACCTCCTTCTTCAGCAGGCGTTCCTAAGATACGGATTCTACCAGCGAGGCCGAGTTCAACAGCTGTCTTTGCCGCAGTGACAAATGCGGTAATGCTTGATAAGGCTATGAGATTATGACCGCAAGCATGACCTATGCCAGGAAGCGCATCATACTCGGCACAATATACAACGAAATGCTCGCCGTTGCCTATCTCAGCCTCTAAGCATGTTGCAATATTATATGCGTGGCGCTTTACAGTAAATCCGTTGGTCTCGAGGAAGTCGCATATGGTATCGTGTGCAAATTCTTCTTCGTAACAAAGCTCGGGATGTGAATGAATGTCGAGACATACTTTCTCCAGCTGACTTCTAAGACGATTTGTCTCATTTGCAATGATATTGCGTGCCTTGTCAGAAGCGTCAAGCTTAGATGCAACTGTCATGATGAGATGGTGGATAAATAACGGGTGAAGATTGAGTAGAGAGCGGATAATTGTTGTCTCAAGTCTAGAGAAATTGAGTCCAAGGAATAGAATCTAAGTCTAACAGTATAAGGCCATATAAATTTACTCGCGTCGGTAAAACAAGACAGACATTTGTGGTGATATCAAAACCAATATCGGGTAGGCGCCGTCAGCTCCGAAGACCCGCACGACAGTGGGTAAAGTCGGCAGCGCGTCCGATGGGGCCGAAAAGGCCGACAGCTCCGACAAGCCACTCAAATGGTCGGGATCATAATCATATGGTCGGGAGGACTGACTCATGTCATGGTCTGTGCTATCTGCACCCCAGACAAGCTCGGGCTGGGCACGGAGCACTTATCATGGTCTAGGCTAGGGTAGGAAAGAAAACTCAGGACCTCAATCCTAAATGACAAAAAGACTTACGCAACTTGATATAAGCGTTGGAGAGGTTTAGCTCAATGTCAGTTTACCTTTTGCTGAGTTTGTTTTGACACCTTGTATCAAGTCTGATGTTTTTTTGATCGCTGAGGCCAGGCTCTAAGAGCAAGGGTAGGTAAGGAATGACTACCGCAAGTATTCTCATCTAGTTTCTTCACGTTCCCCAGACTGCCCGTAATCCTCTCTCCCTTTCCGTATTCAAAGGAAATTCGTCATGACTGCAAAGTGGAAAAGCGTTGATGATGAGAACGCCGCCTTTTTCTCTGAGGTGCGACAAATCGAAGCCTGGTGGCAAACAGATCGGCAAAAACACATTAAGCGGTTAGTCAAGCTGACCTACCTTACATTTGGCACTCGGATTCTTGGGACCTGGCTTACCCTGCAGACCGTACTCGGCTGAATCCATCGCTGCCCTGCGCAACATTGGGCTCAAGATCGAGTATCCATCGAGCGCACAGGGCCTCAAGTTGTGGCATATGCTGAAAGAGCACAATGCCAATGGCACCTACGACTTGACGTTTGGCACAACAGAGCCCTTGGTTGCAAGAGATATGGCCACCTCCAGTGAGTTCCCTTATCTGCTCAACATGCCTATTTCTTACACGTTAATAGTGAAAACCGTCTACGTTTCAGGTGGGCTTGCCGGACATGCTCAAGCCAACTTCCCCGGGGACGACCACGCGGACTACCCGGCCGACCTAGTACCATCGATTGTGAAGCGCATCTTCAATACTCAGCTCTTCCAGGACCAGAGCCAGAACCAGCTGCGCATGAAATACCCTAAAGCGGAACGCAAACATCTTGAATGTATTGACTACATGCTTCCTATAGTTGCAGATGCAGACACGGGCTTCGGAACCCTCACTGGATGCATGAAGCTGGTTCGAAGCTTTGTCGAGGCTGGCGTCGCTATGATTCACATTGATGATCTTGCTATGGGGCTTAAGAAGTTCACTAACGGAGAGGGCAGAACTATTGTGCCGACCTCGGAGTACCTGACAAGACTGACCGCTGTGCGGATGACCTTTGATATCATGGGGTATGTATCTTTATTCCACCTTTTTCAAACGCAGGTCGCTTACTCATGGCCCAAAATGTAGTGTCGATACAATGCTACTATGTAGATGCGATAGCCATGGTGCTGAGTTCATCACAAGGTAAGTTGGCAGAGCCGATTCCCACCATTAGAGTACCAGTCATCTCATCAGACACAACCATGCAGTGTATCAGATCCTAGAGATCATCCATACGTCCTCGGTGCTACCAACATCATTCGTCCCTTCGCCGAAACCATAAACGAAGCTGCCAAGACTGGGAAGCCCTATCCCACCGTCAAGTCAGAGTGGAAAGCAGCTGCTGGGTTGATGACCTTCGACGAGGCTGTACGGGCTATCGCTGCCAATGACCAATACAAACTCTATCAAGACAGTGTTGCTGGTAAGGTCGTGGCACTGCGTGAGCGGCAAGTACTTGCCGAGCGCTTGCTTGGACAGAGGGTTATCTTTGACTGGGAACTTCCGAGGACGCCTCTTGGGCAATACATGTGGCAGTGGTCACCTCAAGCTGTCATCGACCGGTGCCTCGTTGCCGCGCCGTTAGGGGACCTTTCGTGGAGTCGCCAAGGTGAGATGATAAGGCCCTATTGATCTCCTCGAGCTAACAAGGACAACGCAGACAAACCAAGTAAGACGGTTCTTAGCTTATTATATCACCTTACTCATCTACATTTCCATTGTTTGATACACCACTAATGTTTACTCAACAGACAAGAAAGATATGCACGAGTTCCACACTGCCATACGAGCAGTTTACCCTGACCGTATGTTCGCTTTTGGCTTTACTGGGTTCTATGACTTCTCCAAGGGAGGCTATTCCCCCCAGGAGATTGAATCTTTCCATTCAGATATCGCTAAAATGGGCGTCGTATGGCAGTTCCAGCCCGTCTGGGCCATGCAAGGTCCCAGTGTACAAACTCGAGAGTTCGCCGACAGATTTGCCAAGGGAGGCATGGCATACTATATGCGTGAAGTCGCTACGCCAGCTGTTGCAAGCATGCCTAGAGACAGCAAAGGCAACCCCATATCGCGCGGGGGTCATCTAGCTGATGCTTTCTTCGATGTAGCAGGAGGGAGAGACATCACCTGCCGGGAATGATTTAGTCATAAAACCTTTCTTCCCAATCGACACTATTGATTGCTTAGATTACAACCACTTAGAGCTATAAGCCTACTCTAGTCATGAGTATTTCCGACTGTCCAATCTTGTTTTCATAGATAGTCCGCCAGGTCAAAGTACGCAGGGAATTCAATGGACGAGTCTCCTATGCTTTGAACTCCAGGCCCAGCAACGTCCATCTGTAAGACAGAGGGCGTCAATGGTTGAAAAAAGTCGACCGCAATCCCCAATTGCTGTGATGGGGATTCATAACTATGCTCTTGCGAAGTGCTGTTTGGCTGTTCCATTACGGGAGCCTGATCATGAAAAGGAAAGTCATCTGTCGCAATCTCCCGGATCATCCGTAGAGTATCTCTATGGACAACGATGGGCTCAATTTGCTGGAGCAACGAGAGGAGGCTTTTCTTGGCTTCCGGTCTCACCCTCCGCCCTGTCGGCGTAGTTCTAGCCAGTGCATGTTCGAACAGAGGGACCTCACGAGCAAGAATATCGAACGTGTCTCTGATGCACCTAGCCTGAGGCCAACGCTCAGCTATGAGAGTGAGGGTGATGCTGAATGCCCTGACAGCCTCAGGAATGTCGGGATGTTCGTATATGGCTGACCTTATCTGAGGCGGTGTAGCAAAGAATGTATACAAGAGAGACACGCCACACTTGAATTGGGCGATGAGACCTAGCCAGAGGTCGGTGACGGTGGTGTCCTTTTGAAACTTGCGGAAGATGAGACAGGCCTGCATGCAGGCTTTGACGGTCCAGGTCCCTGCTGAGTAGAAGACTGAAGTCTTGGTAGGTTGATAGAGCATACTGAGACTGTAGCTGTACATCATGTTGATCCAGTCACTGCCTGCAAGGTTTTGTGACGGCGTGTCAGCATAACGATCCCAGAGCGACCTCCACCGATCAAGCTTTTCCAGGACCCGAAGGCGCCAACCGTCATTTCGGTCAAGATGCTGGCTGTAATCGCGATGAAGTGTAGAGTTGAGAATTTCACTTTGGATCTGGCGACAGTAGACAACATGCAGAGCCGCTGATACATCCGTGAAGCGAGATACTCCCTGGACCTCATCGGGAAACGCGTTATTGCATCTATCATCGAGCTCCATGTCATCAATGTTGGCATACATTTTAACGCTGATCTGTGAGTCGGGGATGGACGTGGGCAGGTGATACGTGCCACCCACCGTCCGATCAAGCTTGTAGGTACACCAAAAGACTCGCCGGCGAAGCTGAATTCGAATACGCGTAGCAACGTCGACAGGCGCGGGCTCGGTAGCATCACAGTGAAGCTGGGCCATGACACAGTATCTCATGGCCGCTGATGTGATAGTAATAATACGCTCTGTTGAAGGTGAGTAAATAGCATGCATGGCAATGATGAGATATGCTTGTATGTGGAGCAGTTGATCAGGCTCTTTGAAGACATACGCGAGGTATTGCGTGACGGCCTTACTGTAGAAATCCCCCTGCTTCAGTCCAGAAAAGAGGTTTGGACCGCTCCTTCCGAGTAACAGACTTATCGAGTAGATCATGCTGACAAAGAACAGGGTGCAAGGCTCAGACGATCGCTCGTGGCGGTTTCTAAGCTGATACAGGCGGAGGAAAGGGTATCGCCATTGCACTTTGTCGTTGTAGATACTGAATAGTGTTTCCTCTGTCGCACTGTCCACCATCTCCTCGAGGTCTTCCTGGGAACAAGTTCTTTGCCTAGCGTCTACCGTGATACGGGGAGAACCGATTTCAGAGATTGGTGCCGCAAAGGCAGCTAGTAGTGCCATGGCCGGTGTACTCCTCGACAGATGCGATGGGTCCGCGGGAATGCAGGGCGATGCAGAATTGGCGTCAAGAGCTGGCCTTTCCTGGACATTAGACTGAGAGTTGTCAGATTCGCCAGGGTTAGCTCTCAAGCCTGAACGCTGGGTCATCTGCTCAATTCGGGAGATGCGCTCGTCAAGGGCAGCCATATCAGCTGAACGAACGAGAGGATCTTCGACTGGGCCTTGCGCGATGGCAAAACTTTGTATTGGGCGGGTAGAAGAAGAGGACGCAGCGTAGCATTGCTCGTCAGCCTTGACACAATTACCGCAGGGCTTGCGGTAGTCACATTTTTGCTATGGGCATTTACGATGAGCCATACTTGATCGTTTCAACTGTCGATAGATCCAGATAGAGTGACTTACCTTACGCCTCCTGCAACGCAGACATGCTTGTGTTTTTTGACGCTTTCCTGGTCGTGGATCGTGATGCGAATCACCGAGAGCATCATTGGAGATAGGCGCAGAGAATGGTTGATGAGGAAAGGAAATTGATGAGGAAGCTGAAGGAGAATGGGAGGAAGGGTCAAGAGCTACAAGGGGAAGGCCATTCTCATCGAGGTTGGAAACCATCACTTACTCACCTGCTTAGGTGGAGTTCGAGATGGAATACATATATAAGCAATCCCAACGCCGTGGAAAATATTCTCCGCTAGGTAACACCTGACGTTGTTTAGATTTCCTGGAATTAGAAGGCAATGGTAGGAGGCAGTATGAATCTGTTAGCTGGGCTAACATTGCATGTTGACTAAGATGCTAAAGATAAAATGAAGAATCACGTGACAAACAGTTAACCTCTGTCGGGGTCGGATTAAGTAATTTCCTGCATCGGGTGTAGTTAAGTAAATAAAGCTAAGTTTGCTAGTTCCTAGCTATATTTGTAGAGCTGTCTGGCCATTACTAGTTAGTATCTAACTCTTACTTCTTACTACTATTCTAAAGCTATGTACTACATAAATATAAAAATCTCTTATAAAAGTAATTAAAATAATAATAATAAAGCTAGATTTTCCTTATTATTAGTTAGTATTAAATAATTATAATTTATTAAAGTTTATTTTTAGTATTAATAATATTCTTTTTTATAAAATTTAAAAGGTAATATTCTTTAATTAATAACTTTTTTAAATAAAAATAATATAAAGTTATATAATACTTTATATAGTTTACTTAGTTTATAGCTTTAAAGATATTTATCTTAGTAATTTAAATTTTTAAATTTTTAACTTAGGTTTAAAGATATTTTTAAGCTTTTAGTAATATTAAGTAAAATAAAATATAAATAGTATTAATAAACAGTTAGTTACTTAATAATATATAAGGCACGTAATATAAGTATTAGTACCAGTTTCTACTATATTAACTTAAAATAATACTCTTATTAAGTTCCTTTAAGCAGTATACTTAATGCTTGCCTTAATTACTTAAAATAAGTTTTTCAGCCTATAGCTACTAAATAAATTAATATACTAAAAGAAGATAAATATATAACTAGCTAATAGTATTATCTAAGATAAAATAATACTTACTATTGCTTTAGTCTCCATAGCTAGGGCTATACCCTTAGTCCTTAAAAAGGAAGGGAAGAGCTCTGAAGGAACTACCCAGATCATGGCATTAAAGAAGATAGCATAGCTCATGGAGTAAAGGAAGATTGATACAATGGCACCTCTCGCACCAGCCTGGCCGTCGTTATTTGAAGATCTAAATTCTGCGCTCAGAGCCACGTAGATAGAAACCATCACGCAAAGCACACAGAGCCAGACCAGAGAGTGCAAGTGCGAGGCATTTTATCCACAACGGAAGCGAGGTAGATTACTTGACTTATGATGCCCATTATGCCATAGACACCGCTGATTAGGAGGGGATTACGTCCGGTAAAGCCGACTTTTTGGTAGAAGACGCTTTGGAAATTCTGTGACATGATATTAAATTTGCAGACAGTTTTCCGGGACGAGAAGCATACCTGGATGACGGATAATCCCGATAGCTGGCTCATAGTCACGATGAATTACGTCGTTAAATCCCGGCGAGCGTATATCCTCTTTCTTTTCAGATAAGTGCTAACCTGCAGATACCATCCAGCAAACCCGAGAGCTGTTCGATAACGGCAGGATGTAGTATTTGGTGAAATAAATATGTCAGGAACGCTCCGTTACAAGATGGAGCTGAAAATACTCCAGCTTCTAACAGAATAGTAACTGAGAAATATATAAGACAATGGGCTGAAAGCTTGCTGGTGAGTTGGGCTACCTTTCCTAAATGGGATGCTTCAGCTTGTACCCAGGCCAGAGTCTAGCACACTGTATGTAACCCTGTTGTAGTAGTTCTGCCATGAGTCTGAATCCGGCAGTATGCTACCATGACGAAAAAGGAGAGTAATCTCTCTAGAGCTTGCATGAAGGAGTCAATGTGACCGATAGACATTCCATATCCCTCAGCCATCTCCGTCCACCGGCGGAGGATGGACAATCAATGGGCTAAGATTTAACATTTACAGCCTATGGGGCCCAGAAAATTGACGCCTAGTTCTGTTTTGAGGGAATATTGAGGCATCTTCGCAGCCCTGTATGAGACCCAAGGACCCAGCCACAGCGCCATGGCGTGATGACAACAGCGATCAGACCCTCAAGACCCCGGCGAGGCTGAAAGCTGAAAGCAGGGGTCCCGTACATAAAAGTGCGAGCTTGACAGTCATCGACGGGAATCTCATAGACAAAGAAGCCAACAGAAGAAATGAAATTTCAAGAATCAGTTTACTTCAACCGCCTCGAATATGAGATGAAGCTCGAGGCATTGGTTGCGGCCCAACGAATGAACGACATACGAGAGCGAGAGGTGCTCAAGAACCGCCAGATATACGGCTACTCTACCAAAATTGGCATGGGAGCCATCCTCTGGCTTCCGACCGGGGGATCATCGACCATCACATTCGTTGTCGGCTTCAGACAGCTTTGGGTAGCATGCTCGAAGCTGGATGTAATCAATGGCATCATCAAGAAATATAAGATCACGCCGTATGAATGCGACCTACGTGATCGTATGGTACCTGTCCTTATCAATGTGTTAACGGCTGGTGTTGGCTTTGGTACATCAGTGCTGCTCAGCGACATAGCAGCCATGGGAGTCGAGGGAGCATCGGCACAAGGAGTGATCTTCGATCCGCCGCATGGTCTGGAGGAAATAGCAGACTCAACTATGGCGGATCCCGGCAATTTCACCAACGGGTTCGTCCACATCGCCGAAGCTCAGATGGATTCGCTTTCTGCTACGCTCGGCCCTGGCGATGCCGCTGCGAATGTCACCGAGGCGACCATGGAGAGCGCGGTTTCTCTTTCGGTGGGAGGCGAGTTCATGGACGGTGGTAACGCCGGGTATGAGGCAGCGGCAACGGTGGAGCGGTTCTTGGTGCAGTAAGCTGTGGTAAGTTCACTTGAGTGTATGGACGACTAAAACGCGCGTACTTGTGCCTACAGAGAAATCGCTAAAGATGGACAGGTTTCCGAGATGTGCCTTACGCCTGAAATTTACAAGTGGCATGAAGAGCTGGAGGAGGTTTAAGCTGCTATTTAAGTACAATACGTCTAGTTGATTACAGCATATTTAATTTTACTGAATAGAGGCAGTATAGCGCATTACCTTAAGGATTTATTATCTAAAATGAGGGATTAGGTAGTGTCACTTTATGCAAGGGCAAGAGACGACTGTTTGAATGCTGAAGACTGCTAAAAATCTTGCTTTATTAACGCATGGGTTTTATGTCGTAAGGTGTGGGAGGAGAGGATAAAAAAATAGGCGGTTAAGCAGGGTGAGTGGCAGATAATTATTAATAAGTGGCAAAGGACCTAATTTTATTTATTTGCAACTTTTAGTATTCTAATAGAACCAAGACTTGTACTAATACGAGAGCTTATACCAAATGGAAATCGATTTAAAATACATAATCTTATCTCCATCCTAACGCAGCAAGTTAATGTAGGTCAAGACGACACAGTTACAGGGGGACTAGGGAGGTTCTCAAAGATAGGAACAGCAACCCGATTTACCTGTTAGTTAAAGCTACACCATTGTTTAGGTACTGACTAGTAGCGCCCTAGCTGTCGCTGTAAAGGTATAGGTGCGTTTCATTACTCTGTATCTATAGCCATCAAGTATACACAGGGCGGGGAGTGTTTAAAGGCCCTGTTCCGGAGAAGATACATCACAGGAGAAGGAAATCTTATATCAACATCTCAAAAGCCTCTTAGTCTCGCCATCATATTCGGTTTTTATCCCGAGAACGAGGAACAACGCAAAACAGCCGGAAAAGCCCTCGGCCGTCTAGGCCGTACCCCTCGCTTCCGCATCAGCAAATGCTTCGCAGGAACACCGGTCATATCCCACGCACTATATGAGATCGGTGGGTCGCAGCTAGCGTACCATATACTACTCAAGACGAGTTACCCTAGTTAGCTATACGCCGTTCTATACAACAGCAGAATAACAGTCTGGGAACGTTGGGATAGTATCTTCCCAGCCTTACGGGCTTGTTACATGTGAATGGAAGCTCAAATGTCAACCGTTCACGATGTAGTTACCTATTCCTCCCAAGTGCTCGGCTCTGGTGATTATGCCTTCAGAAGTGCGAAGAGACTTTAGCTGCGAGGAAGAGGCGGCAAGGATCCTTTACTCTGGTCATCATTCGTTGGAATGCGAATTCGATGCTGGAGAGTGGCCACCTAAGCCAATAGTTGCTGCAAACCAGCCTATACCTGTAAATAGTATTGCCGGGTAGAATAGTCCTCATAAGTGAACTGAATCTTTTCATAAACGCGAGAACTAGAAGAGGCGGTAATGATAGCTACTTGTCTCTGTAAACGCGCTGTTATATGCAATGCTACCTGAATACCCGCTTCAGGCTATTCTCGCCTTGCACAGACCCGAACAACTCGGGGCTACATAGATTCCATAGGCACCACAATCTGCTTTGTGAAAGTTGCTAATATATCTTGCCGTTCCTCAAACATCCAAATAATGGCGTGAAAGCCCTGGGCTGCCCTGAAACCCAATACAAAGGGTGGAGATTCAAGCAAATCTTCCTGGTTAATGGGCTGTTCCCACTGGAGAGAGTCCTAAGAGGCAACGGTACTTTACCAGTAACATTTAAGCATAACAGCATACTTTATTACTTTAAATACCTTGCATTATTCTGGGATTCGAAGCTAATATCGTTTCAATCAATAACTCCCTGGGGCAGAAATGCTACAAAGTCCAGAGGTGCCAGTTCCGCGCGGTCCGCCTTTCCTACGACCTTGAAGGTGTCCCCTTTGGCAATCTTGACATTTGGGAACGTGATACGGGCTTTGGAAGCACCATCTGGTTCTGTCGTTGCTGCGCGGCTGAGGGTTGATTCCAGATTGCCAATCCACTTCCCCAATGACTTGCCATTCAGGTATGCTTCCCACAGTGAAGTCCCACCGATGATATCAAAATAAACAACTGCGATGTCATATCTCCCAGGCTTGAAGTCGAGCTCTGTACTAGCCGTGGCCACTGTGCTATTACCTAATGTTTCGAGAGCAGTGGCATTAGAGGCAGACTCAATAGGGTCTAGCACGGCGGTCTTGTATCCGCTGTAAGACATAGCCTCTGCCTCTATGCGCCATGGGTGGTGTCCAGCATGTCCCGCTCCGTCAGGAATTCCTGTAAGGTTGTGATAAATAGTCCACAATGGAGTCTCTCCACACGATCGAATGACCTGCTTGGAAAGTGAGCTGGAAAAGAACAGAATTGAAACGTTCCTCATCAACATATTTTTGAGCTCCCATCCATAACTTTGGAAAAGTATGTGCCGTTTCGGCCCCAGCATAATGGGCATCGTAGAGATGCTGAATTACTGTCTTTCCAGTCGGAAGCTTGTGTGTGTAGTTGACGTGATGATACCATAGGATCATGTTCGTGGGTGTGGTTTCTATGTGTTCGAATTTCTTTGCCAATGCGGGAGGGTATTGACCGGAGAAGCCTGTACCATTCGCCACAGTACGATCCATACCGATAGAGAATGAATCAGATCGAGTCCAAATACCATAAGGGTTGTCATCGCCAGCTCGAACATTCGGTCCGAAGTGATTATTCGTAACATCTGTAAGTGTCGGCAGCCCCAGGTCTCCACTGCTGTAGTTCAGATATGCCGGCCACGATTCCATGGCGATGCGTGTGACGATATCTGTCACTTGACGATGAAGACCGAAAGTCAGACGACTCCATGATTTTATAATTGCTTCGGGATGATCGGTAGGGTCCCAGGCCAAGCGGCCAAATGCATAAAGGTTAGACATGGATAGATGGCTACCAGTCCATGTCTGGCTCATCCCCACATTCGCTACACCTGAGAATGCACCGATCCGGCGGTTGAACCGCTTGCCCGAGATGATGTCTCGTACAAATGATGGCTTATCATCAACACGAAGATCCGTATCTAATACCTCTTTCCAGAGAGGAGCTAGGTAGACGGTATGTGCTTGCTGTCCGAGGTATTCTTGTGCGATCTGAAGCTCAATACCAGCGTTGGCATTCCTAAAGTACCCAAACAAGGGATGTGCAGGTTCCCGAACTTGGAAATCGAGTGGACCGTACTTCATCTGAAGGATAATGTTATCATGGAATTTTCCATCAAGACCCTGGAACGCATTGTATGCCTCTGCAGAGCGATCTGCCTTCCAGTCGGTAATGTTAAGCATTTCGTACACAAATGTACGGAATAGGACGATTCCTCCATGCGGTTTGAGGACATTGCCGAAGAGATTTGCGCCTTGGGCCAGCGTGCGATTGTAAGTGAGCGGTCCTGGTTGTCCTTCGGAGTTGGCTTTGACAAGGTACCCTGCAAAGTTTGGAATCTCATCGTAGATCTTGTTTGTGATGTCTTCCCACCACGAGATAACGGATGGCTCGAGCGGATCAAACGTCGATAGTCCACCCAAAGTCTACGGGGAAGCAAAGTTGAGTGCAAGGCCAATCTGCACACCGTATGGCTTTAGTATTGCCGCGATTTCACCAAGTCCATGAATATTGTCCGGTTTCAGTGTGATAGGGTTTGCGTTGACGTTGGTCAGGATGGCACCGTTTATACCGATGGACGCCAGTAACCGGCCGTATTGCTTCACCCGGGCCCTGTCGGGCATGGTCTTGTTTTGCGCAAAGAAGATGGATTTTCCGCCGTAACCGCGTTCAATAGTGCCGTCCATATTATCCCACTCATTGGTCCAGCGGATAGCGTTGGTTGGATTAGAGACGTAGGAAATGTCTGAGAAGTTGCCTTGGGAAAGCATAGATGCGTATTCAAAGGCACCATAGAGTGCGCCCCTCTCATTGTGGCCGACGATTTTAACGGAACCAGCTTTGATACTGAGCCAAAATCCATCTTGTTCGATAGGCGCGGGGAGATGTGCCTTGCCGCATGCATCATGATAGGCGTCAAGAGTGCCCACAATGATAGAGTTCTGGTGGTCGCAGCCCTTGAATTTACGTGCGATCTGCTCTTCAAAGATACCCGCGAAGGCGTCCTGTAACTCGGTGCCAGCATTGTACACGGGGCTGGATTTGGTTGCATTGAGTGTGATGATGCTCTTGGGATGCTTGAAGTCGTCGGGGGCTTTGTATGGTAGCCTCTTGTAGCGAAGCCAGCCATCAATGCCCGTCTCGGCCACAGCTAGGCCACATAGTGCCAGAGACGACACCACTGCTGTCCTAAATAGCATACTGCCAGTTTATGACCTTATGGAGGCCACTAGAATAGAGACGACAGGAAATAGTGATAAAGGGACATGGGACCTTCAAGGTTTATCACTCGCGAAGGACAACCTACTTATATCATTTAACTTAGAGAAGTGCATTATCACCTACATTTGATGTACGCACAAGGCTGGGTATGACGCTCATGTGAACCCGAAGAGACAAGCCTTGCACAAAACGAATTCAGCCTAAAATACCATCAACGCGATGATGAGGCAAGAAATAACCCACATGGCAGGGCTGGCTTCCTAGATCAGTTTGGATAGGATCGTCGCCATTTGCATGAGCTCTTCAAACACGATGTTTTAATTGGTGGAATTTGGACTCATTGCAGATCATGGTATAGCCGGGAACAATCTCAAGCCCCTGAAACGGACAAACAAACAAATCTTTGGGATCAAACAAGAATGCGGGGTATGCGGGGAGATTCGACAGGACCCGGGGCACTAAAGATGCAACCAACAGCCGGACCAATAATGAATATTAGATCCTGTTCAGCCTGTCCATCATTCTTGTTTTCTCACAGCGACTGCCGCTTAGTCACTTCGGCATGCTGTCCGGACATCGCAACCCTCTGGAGATGAGCCAACTGCATGCCGGACGGTAAACAATGATAATTGACTTTTGCCTAAATAGTTCCGATCTCTGACTTGTACTTATAGTCTTTGGCAAAGATTACATCCGATCAAGCCCCCCCTGGATAAATCCTTTCTTGTTGCGAATCAGAAATAAGCCATTTGTGGCAAGATCGGCATTCTTACCGCAGCCTGAATGACTTCCGTCCTCGCTGTATCATGAATAACCCTCTCCTGAGATAACTGTGCATTGTGTCGGCCACCCAATGGCCCTAGAATTTACTGCTAACAGCAAATATCACAAATGTGTTCTGTGAAGAACATGGCTCTTCACGTTACCAACATCAGAAGTGCTTTGGTACTTGCAAATCTTCTTGTGTCTTCCTTTCGCATTGCCATTGATGCATCTTTACCTGGCACAAAGGTACTAGATGCCATTGTTATTCCTAATTCCGACAATGTTCGTGGCTATCTGCATCTCCCAACCGAACTGCCGGCGTACCCAGGTGTAAACATACATTGGAAATCGTCGCATCCAGCTGTGGTGTCGGATAAGCCTCATGGTAGAATTGCTGCGGGCGTCGTCAAGCGACCGGCCGTTGGCTCTGATGCTGTCACGCTCCGTTTGACTGCTTGCCTCAAAGATGGCGGCTATCGGTCGCTTTGTCGCCAATTTCCAGTCAAGGTGCAACCCGCCGTTGACCTTGCCCAGTTCTCCCGTTACGCGATGACAAACTTTGCAAAGTCGAATTCCAACATAGGCCAGCAGGTTTACTTCGCAACAAGCGTGGGTAACGATCCGACGGCCTGGGTAGCCACCAATGATGGTAAAGCTGTCCTCAACTCTACCAAAGGCATGCATGGCACCCGGGATCCAGTTGTTGTACGGACCCCAGAGGGCGATAGATTCTTCCTTATTGCGACTGATCTCAATGTTGACGGGGTAGAGTACGGATGGAAGGACTGGGACTGGGCTCAAAGTGGTGCGAGTCGCTACATTGAGGTCTGGGAATCTGACGACCTGCGAAACTGGTCCCAACAACGCCATGTCCTCGTCTCGCCGGAGGAAGCTGGAATGACATATGCCCCAGAGGCTATCTGGGATCCCGAAATCGGACAATTTGTTGTCTTTTGGACTTCGAGCATGTACCCAAAAGGGACGCACTTCTCCAGTGACAAAAGCGATCCCAATGGACGTTATCCGTTGACCGGAGGACAGACATTGTATTCAACGACTCGGGATTTTGTCAATTTTAGCCCTGCAAAAGTGATGACAGCGCGAACTGGGCACGGGACGCTGGATCCTGTCATCATCCCGGACGAGAAAGGATACTACCAACGCATAGTTTCCGACCGCAATTCCACAGGAGTAAATCTTACTTGGTATGGACTACCATGTGATTCAGAAGACCTGTACCAAGAAAGAGCACGATGCATCCTCGCACAGCCAAATGAATGGGAGCTCGTTGCAACATGCATCACCCATCGCACAATGAACACCACGTACGCCGAAGGCCCGCTGGTCTTCAAAGCAAACCATGGGGATCCTCGGGGTAAAGGCTACTACATGTACGCAGACCAAAAGTGGACTGGCTCGCCGTCGGGAGAATTCATGGAAGAGCAGTACCAACCTTACTGGACCGCGGATGTTGGAAAGCCAGACTGGCAGCCAATCAACTGGACGCAGAAGCCTGATTACGATCTGTCACTCGGGGTCATTCGACACGGCCACATATGGTCTCTTACGACCGCTGAGCATGCAGCCCTTCGCGGGGCAAATTTACGCTCGATTGAGATAATTCCCCCCAAGAAGCGCCTCTATAGAAACGGCGAGTCTCTTGACCTCGAGGGCATGGTTGTATCTGCACGATACTCGGACGGTATCACAGATGACGAATTGTTCGAGGGTTATGGCGGCTATTCGATCTCTGGTTTTGACCCATGTAGAAAAGGCAAGCAAACAGTTAAGGTCTCGTACTCGGTGGTTGATATTACCAAATCAGCCTCGTTTACTGTGGCAGTGAAGGATTGATAAAGTACTCCAAGTTACAAGCCATTACCCTTTAGGACAAACAACAAGGTATAACTTACGGATTTTAACCTCATGAGGACTGGGCTATGAGACTGACCAGGTTGCTGCCGTTCCCCTGAGGCTTGGCAGTGCGCTACTTGGTCTCTTGTGATTCCTTGGGCGTGGTGCTCTAGGTTTCTGTAGCGAAACACACCAATTCTAACCAGCAATAGTATAGTATATATCACTTTAAGCCTAATAGAAGGTGTTTCCAGTATGATAATCAGAATTAAAATACCTAATTCAGGTTACTTCTTATAACCTGTTTTTCTTCCTATATATACTAAGCATCTTCTTATCAAGTTTCTCTATACCTTTCAAATCTCTCTCCTCTAAATCGTCCTCAAGCTCAGACTCTCCTATTTTTTGGTACGTGAAAAGAAGTTGTCCATCATCACCCCGACGCCATCGCACAATTTTGAATATTCTTGGTGGAAATAGTGACGTGTTATTTCCCCCTGTTCGCACTTCTGGGTCACTCTTAAAGTAGGTAAGAAGAGCAAAAGGATGCGAATTATGGACAATTCTCTCGTCACACCATGCATTCGGTGCCCAATTGAAACCGAGCCTTGAGACCTCGAATCGCTTGTGGTTTGGGTTTTCTCGATGACCATAAATTACTTGGAGAGCCTTGCGATCCTCTTGACACTTTGCACCGTTCATCCAGTGCTCGTACTGGCGAGGCCATTTGTCTTGTACTTCAGCGACGGGCATATAGGTAGGTCTATATCGGAACAAAGCTTTACCTTCTGGTTCTTTTGGATCCTCTGACCATTCTTCGATTGAAGGTATAAGATCAGGATGGAAGATAGGATCTCCCACAATCTGAACCCAAAACTCTCCTTGACTACTGTCCTTATAATCAACGATCTTGAGAACTTGAGGATCAACTTTGTCGTATGGGCGCCCTGCAGGCCCTCCGTCGGGACCCAAACGGGCGTGCCAGTATGTGCAAACAGCAGCATTGTCAAACTCTTGAATCACGGCCTCTGGAATCCAGTAATGGACAGGTTGTTCAGTATGTTGATCAGTGCGTTGTTCAGCGCTCCCTTTGAAATTAACACGTAATTCGAAATAGCGTTGGTCGCTAGATACTCGGTGTGCATCAATATACTGCGGAGACCCATCCTTGAGCAATTGCATAAAGCGCTTCTCAGACAGATCGATGAAACAATCGCCGATGTTGCTCACGTCAGAGTCGACCTGGGGATCAGTCTCCAGTATCAACTGTTCTTCTGGTAGCTGAGGCATCTCTGATAGAGAAACCGGCTCATCAAGTCGTGTATCTGCGTTGTCTGTCGACTGTATATCCTGTATAGCCTCAGAGGTACCAAACACAGTTCGTTCAATAACACAAAAGAGCTCGTCTTGAAGCGCTTGAACTTGAGACTACAGAGTGTGAGAAATCCTGATCTGGAATATAGGGTATACAAAAAATACCTGACGAGTTCGTAGGTGTCTTTTTAGGTCGTCTAGTGATTGAAGAGTGCATTCGCAGCAAGGGCACTGCTTAGGATACGCTAGCGTTGTCATGCTAGTTCAGGAGTTCGAAGGCGGAAAAAGTTGCAAGTAGATAGATAAGAGCGGATCCTCGTTTTCACGGAGGCCTGAGGGGACTTTTTTATACCGACATGAATGGCTTGTCGGCCGAGGCTTTCCCGAGGTTTTAGCTATTTTCTCCCGGTCTCCTCTGAAAAAGCAAACATGAAGCTGTCGCAGCAAATATGGAATCGTCTCCGTAGAATCAAGCATGATAATTGATTCTAAATGTCAGAAGCATTTTCTTCTTTGGTCTATTATAATCTTCGCTTCTCTCATATCTACAAATTTGCTGTTCGAAAATCACAAGGGTGTAACTTACCAAAAATTCAATTCTCTTGTTTGAGTTAACTAGATGCTCAACACTTACGAATAAGCCTATGTGCCAGTGAAACGTGCGTTTGCTCCGTTATTAGGTTCTATTTCTCTTGATATATATTCTTAAGTATACAAAACAATCGGGTAACATTCATTATTGTGCAGTTTGCACGCGATTTGATCGTACTCCAATAAGACTGTATATAAGAAGAGCATTTTATAAGCTGTTTTGCGTTTTTGAGTTTAAAGTTGCGGGCCGCGATTGGACCAAGCTGATCAGGGCCATTGAATTCACAGACTCCACCAGACTCATATTCGAAAAGACGTTGGAATAATAGTAACTGCTCGCCGATAAACAGTCACGGCCAAGTTTCTCTCAGATCTAGGTGCCCTTAAACTTGAGCTGGCTAGCAATACGTATAAAAACATTTCTTGTTATTACCAGAAATGATAAGTAAACCTTTAAGTAAATAGGACTTCTTAAGTGAATCTCAGATCATTGCTTCTGACACGTAGGGATCCTTATGCGAGCGGGGAAAAGCTACAGGTCTCCAGAGCTGCGCCTAAAACCGTCGCTAGGATCCATTCTAGCTACCGGGGTTATCACTAACGGCATTCTACTCAACCTGCTTCTCATGCCTTCGTTGATCCGAACTGATCCAATAAACACCTTTCCGGGCTTGGATCAAGGGATCGTTGGATGACTTAATACCCTCAATACCGCCCTTCTCTGGGTTAGGCTTGAATGCAATCTGTTGCTGCTTCTCAGCATTGTCATCCGAAACCTTGTTGATCTCCAGCTTGCCAACAGGGATGAACGTCTTGCTTGTGTATGGTATGGTAGCGTCATCTAGCACATCGTCCGGGCCAGCAATATGCGCTTGAATGGTAAGCACGATTGGCTTATCCGGGAAGCGCTCTCGGAGATCATCCTCCAAGTAGTCATTGCCTAGCTTTGCAAGCACTTCTTTGTCCTCAGGTGTCTTGTTGGCGTAAAGGTGCTCCCCATCAGCAGGGTCAAGACGGTAGCGGACGTTTGTAACGTCGCCGTCTTTATTGGTCAAGACATGAGTGTTGGGCTCATAGTACGTAATGGTTCCGTAGTTATGAGGATTGGGCTTCTCCGAGGTAACAAAGACAGCAGCAGACTTGTGATCGGGGTTTCCAAGGAAAGACAAAAATGCAGCGTGGGCTTGGTCATAAGCCTTCTGCTCCTTAGAGTAGTCTCCGCCGCCAGCCTTGGCCTTCTTGAGCTGCGCGTCGGTAAACCCATCGGCGCCAAAGAGCTTCAGGAAAGTCAAGAAGTCTTCGCCATTTCGGGTGGCAAATCCATTGAATGAGTGGCTGATCAGATCAGTGTGAGTGTTCTCATCAACCTGGAAGCGAATAGCGACGCCCTTGGGTGTAGCACCATCGGCCACGTCTGCAACATGGGGGAGACCGCCGCCAACAGAAAACCGTGCGATCACCTTGGTCGAAGGATTGTTGAAGTGAGCAGCTGTGGAAAGCTTCTTAGCCTCTTCTGTTGGCGTGAAGGTGCCTTCGACAAGGAGGCCTTTGGCATGAGCTGTAGAGGCAAACTGTGAGCCCTGAATCAAGATCGATTATTTGGAAATACTTACTTGTTCGGTAGCCAGGATGCTTGCCAAAGATTGCTTGCATAGCATTGACCAAGTCCTGAGGGAGCTGCTCTTTTGGCTGTTGAGTCTCAGTTGATGAAACAGTTGGGGTAGGTTTGGATGTCTGGTCTGGCGTGCTGGTTACACCAGTGCTGGGGTAAATGATTTGCGCAGACATGATAAAAGCAGTTTGTAGATAGGTAGGTGATGGGAAATTTGTCTGATGATGAGTTTGAAGCGAGAAGAGCGGATATTTGAGCATAAGACGAAGCTGACCTTGAGGGACTCAGCACACAACTCCTGCTAGTTCTCATCTCACAACCCAACAGAGTAATCACGAAAGAAGGGTTACTGTTCCAGAGCGGCCGCTGCCAAGGTGAGCGAGGCGTTCCGGACTCTATCGCCCACCACTAGTAATCCTGCAGTCAAGACATGGAGTAAGATTAAGGTTCCAGACTTGTTTCCATCGCGAAGATTCCATCAGCTTGCATTTCAGCCAGCCACAACGATGTCAAGATTGCTTATGCTGACATGAGGGGTAGAACGCTAATGGAGCATATATCGTCTCGTATTGTGCTGCGGGATAAGCTCGATATTACCAGGGATTATTTACGCTAATCAACTATCGACTGGACAAGAATCTTACCCCTCCAATAGCGGCATACACGTAATATTCGTATACCGAGCTAGTTAAAGTTCCAGCTTCATGTAGAGTCGCGATAAAGCATTTAGCTGCTGGAGCAGACTTGGCGAAGCGGAAACAATGGTCCGAAACATCGGATGCTATACGCGGGGGATGGTTCTATCGCCATTGCGACAATAACGTGGCTTAGTGACGAATTCCAAGACACAAATGCCTAGCTTGAACGTCAGCACCTTTTTTTCAGCCGTGACTGGACTGGACAAACAACCTTGCGTATAGCGACGCATAGAACGTGCGTTAATGGGTTTTAGATCAAATAGTCGCTGCAAGAGCGGATCCCGCCGTTTTGTTCTTAGTTCAGGCCACGTAGCCTATTCCAGCCATGTCCAAGACCCTAAAACGCGCTAGAATGAGCCCCAATGCCAATTCTGGTACGACTAGCCAGCCACAGTAGAAAAGTCTAGCCGTTTTGCAGAAGATAACATGCCGAACTAGTGCCAACTGAAACAGTTGAGATCTAGTAGAGCCTAGATCTGTTGAGCGTGATGACCAAATGCACACCGCTCATTTGCGCAGCTGTCAATTATCTCCTCTGAGAGTGACTAGCTCGTATAGCCCTGGTTGATTATATGCATATGCCTTTATTAGGAATTGCTGAAGCAGGCTCTTCGCTGTGTGCTTTCGCGCTTACTCAGATTCGCGCTCTGAATTGATCGGCTTGTCCGCCTGCTACTTCCTGCAGTTGATAGTTTGAGCAAGTATTGCCGTCTAGCATTGGTGCGTGGTGAGGCGAATGGCCTTAGACGCTTAGGTACTTAGTTCGATGCAGGCTCGGGCCGCGCGGTCTGGGGCCATCTGTTCGTTTACCGAAGCTAACTCACAAACGTGAAGACTGTGTTCCTTGACGAGGCCCGGTCGTTTTCTTGAGATGCAGCTATGTGCCCGTGGCTGGCTGAGAGACATATTTTTGTTCTAGTGGCGAGCTGAGTTTGTGATCCGAAACATCGCATATTCTAGACTCGTATGGACCAGCATCTGCTTACGGACCTGGACTGTTTGTGTTCAACGCCAAGGCGATGTTGGCTGAGGGTCAGTCTTCGGTGAGCGGCCGCGAGTTTCCATATTTGTAGAGCAACTAAGATGGAAAGGTAAATAAGATATATAAAGTAGTTGATAAAGCATCAACTAAAATCTCTATTCACTTTCTTCATCCCTCTCATCCTTCCATCTTCCTCTTTACCAAGCAAGCATATCTTCTACCATGGCAGCAGCACCTCCTCTTGCACCTCGTCCTCCTCAGTTGACATTGGACGAGATTCTCAACTCCAAGGTCAACTATGCTGTTGAAGACGATCCTCTCGAGGTTTGGGACAAGGGCGTATTTCTGAACGAGCTTCTCAGACAGGGTATCGTCCTCAGCACTGACAAGACTGGCGCCCTCGATGGCAAGCTTGTTGCGCGCAAGGGTCTTCAGACTGGCACCTATATGGGTACACGCTTGGCCTTGACTGAGCTGTACAAGATTCTCGAAGAAGCGTAAGCGAGACCATTTGCGTTGATTATTATCCAACCGGCTGACGTTTAACAGGGCCGCCTCTCATTTTGACACTCAAGGATTTGAGCCCATCTTCCCCGTCAAGCGTGATCTCGCTGTCAAGCAGAGCGTCTACCAATGGAGCGACCCCAGCGATTGCTATCCCCCCCATCTGAACACTCTTCCTCAGGATGAGCAACAAAGTGCGGATGGGGCTCCCAGAAAAGACGGCGTCGGACAGATCTTTAACCAGACTGAGGTTGCCTTTGTCCAAAAGCTTGCTTTCATGTTCTCCTTCATCATTCCTAAGGAACTCTCATCAACCGATGGTCCCTACGTCGGCCCAACTCTTGCCGACGTTGAGAAGTGGAGCAAGGACAATCAGCCAGATAA
Organism: Fusarium fracticaudum; assembly: GCA_003353625.1. Classification (NCBI taxonomy): domain Eukaryota; kingdom Fungi; phylum Ascomycota; class Sordariomycetes; order Hypocreales; family Nectriaceae; genus Fusarium; species Fusarium fracticaudum. The sequence goes on from PDNT01000004.1 coordinate 470,483, forward strand.
AGAAACAGCCGATGGTCAGGGTGTGAATTCCAATGGTGCTGTTGTCAATGGCGTCAAGCAAAGCCAGAACGCAGATATCATGAAGGGCAGAAACATGGGTGAACACGATGATTGGTACTCTGATGCCAAGTTCGCGCAGCAGCACTTTAGCGGTGTTAACCCATCGACTATCGAGACTGCTCCTGTTGAGAAGATCAAGGCTTACATTGCCGAGGCAGAGAAGCAAGGCCTTGACGCGGTGAAGAAGTTGCTCGAGGAAGCCAAGGATCTTTTGATTCAGGATTATTCCTACTTCCGTGAGGCTACTGGCGTCAAGAACGATGAAGAGTTCAAGAACACCATTCCGAACCCTGATCCCAACGGACAACCCAGCTATCGATATGCTGCCGCCTCGGTCGTTGTCTTCCAGCTTCACGAGGACGGCCGCCTTCACCCACTGGCCATCACTCTTGATTACAAGGGCTCTCTCGATAACTCCGTCACCATCTTCAACAATAGGCTTAGCCCTGATGACAAGGGCAAGATCGCTGAGAAGGACGACTGGCCTTGGAGATATGCCAAGACCGTTGCCCAAACAGCGGACTGGGCACGACACGAGGTCGCTACCCATCTTGTCGATACACACATGGTCGAGGAGGCTATTATCGTCGCCACCAACCGAACCATTCCCGAGCGTCACATCCTCTACGAGATCCTCAGCCCGCATTGGTTCCGAACCCTTGCTCTCAACGACGCGGCGCGCAAGCTTCTGGTCCCTCTCGTCATTGCTCGCATCTCCGGTTTCGCCTCTGGAGCCAAGCGTGATCCCAAGGTCGGTGCTTTTGGACTGGTGAACTGGTCGTACGAGAATTTCAACTTTCAGGATAAGTACATTCCCAATGATCTCAAGAAGCGAGGCTTCGACATCGAGGGGGAGAAGGGTGATAAGTACCGCAATTATCCTTATGCTACTGATATGTACCTCCTCTGGGGTATTATCAGGGAGTTTGTCAAGTCTGTTCTTGAGACCAAGTATACTTCGGATGAGGTCGTTGCTAAGGAAGTTTATATCGCCGACTGGTGCAAGGAGATTCAGACCAGTGGCAAGATTCCTTCTTTCCCTACCATCACCACAGTGGATCAGCTCATCGACGCTGTAACCATGTGCATCCACACTGCATCACCCCAGCACACAGCTGTCAATTATCTTCAGGACTACTACTACAGCTTCGTCCCCTCCAAGCCCCCCGCGCTCTGTACCCCTCTGCCCAAGACCCTCAGCGATCTTCAGGGCTATAAGGAGCAAAATCTCACCGATGCTCTCCCCATCGGTCTCAAGGACGCAAAGTGGAAGGACTGGCTTCTCGCTGCCCAACTGCCCGAGTTGTTGAGCTTCAAGGTTGAGGACAGATACAACCTCATCACCTACGCCAAGTCGTTGTACAATGTTAACAAGGACCGCACCATCACTGAGAACAAGGAGTTGAACTCGGAGGCTATCAAGGATGCTGCTGAGGTTTTCTACAGTCGGCTTAAGAATGCGAGCCTGGCATTTGAGTATGTCTCTGCGATACAGACTCCTGGTTCTATTGAATACCCTGTTCTTCAGCCAGAGGTTACCGCTGTTTCGATCTTGATCTAGCGAGCTCTTATGTTGAGATTTGGGGTTTTGTGTTCACGTCACAATCAATTCCATAGCTTTTTAATTTATATGTTATCGAGAAATGAGCTTGAAAGTGTGTAAAGATTGCACGTGACCTTTTAATTCAGCATGACTTCGTGAAAGTGTATTTTGGCCCTTGCCCAGCTAGAGTTCTGCGAAAAGGCATCTGTTTGCAATATCAAGCCGTCATTGAAATTGTAGAATTTATAAGATCATTCCACTACACGATTCGAGTGGCGATACGAAACTTTGAGCTCCAGCGCGTCTCAACCCTCATTCAATAACATTCGCAAGGCATCCATGGCGTATTCCCCGCATCAACAACGCGTTCAATGTGTCTCAGACAGTGCCCGAGTCTCCTCGTCTCTTGGCGTTACTTTGCTGCCGCCTTCTTCGCGTTGACAACAGAAGCGAAGCGCTGCCAACACCCAATTCCCTCAATCCAGCAGCTCAGAACCCACTTCCACCAAAGTAGTCCCCATCTTGGAACGCCATGCGGCATCAATCTTGTGCGGTCAAATGCCACAGCCTCGATAGAGTGTATCACGATAAGAGGCGGAACCCCGGTCTTAACAATCCAGCGGAAGGTGTCTGCGCTACCCGGCGAGATGTTGTCGAGAGTTTGCCAGATCGCGTTGTTTTCGGTTATCAAGGTGACGCCAGCTAAGCATAGATAAGAGAATACTGCGCCTCCAAAGACGAGGGCGGTGATGCCGCGTGGTCTCGCGTATTCGGTGATTTTTACTGGTGAGCGCGTAGACATGGTGATGCAATTCGGCTAATTGGCGGTTAAATCTGGTACGCGACGCGTTATGACAGTGGTGAAATTCTTCGAGCTTGTTCAAGGGCGAACATTATTTATCCCAATTGTGATGAGAGAAGATGGGCTATTTAAACAATTCCATAGCCGAGGTTGTCCAAGTTTGCGAGCTACTAGATCCATAAAATGCCATTTGATAGTCGTTGTTCGGAGTATGCTAATTCTGCATTGATACTAGCTTGCGAGTAGACAAGTCTTAAGAGATGCTGCTCTGTTGTTAGTACTGCCTCAGGCATTGAATCCTACTCCACTCTGTCACTCACAAAATGGAGATGTCATCACAGAATGAGTTTAGCGCCACTATTTAACCAAGAAACACGGTCCCTACCCGGTAGTGTAGTACCTCGTGAGCAGTTGTGTGTAATTAATCATCACTGTGGGAGGCGTTCTATGTCTTCAGGCTATAAGCAAAATATGTTTATTTTTCCTGCATATTATTTGTGGCTTAAAGCTTCTCTTAGCGCCGCGATTTCACCTATGGTCCATGGAGTAGTTAAAAAGGTCTTTGTGCCCAAAACTATCGTTTCATTTTGCGCAACTAAACTCACTCCTAAGTCAGCTGATCTGGATCCAAAAGTCAACATGAAGAAAACGCTTCTCAACCTTGATCCGCAAGCAGACGCCCTGCTAATTTTACAGAAGCCGAATCTCAATCAAATCCACATTCTAATGGATAAGGATGGATCATCAACCAACACGAGTGGAAAAAACATTGTGCCAATATGGCTTGAGACACAGCAGCTTGACCCCAAAAAGAAACCAGAAACGATTGATGATATGAGATGGCTACAGCCATACCTACAGAATGGCGATCCAAATCAAATTGTCTTTCACATCTCTGCCAAGCATCTCTGCATTGCATCACAGGTCTTCAGAAAGATGATCCACGGTGAATTTAAAGAATCGAAACCAAATGACGAAGGACTCTTGGAGATCAGAACGTCAGACTGGAACGCCGAAGCTCTCCTCATAGTGCTTGATATTATACACGGCCACCATTACAATATACCCCAGCAACCAAACCTGGAGCTCATAGCACAGGTCTTGCTTATAGTCGACTATTATGATTGTTTCGAGGTTGCCAATGTATTCGTGGAGCGCTGGCTCTCATGTATAAAGAAGGGGAAGAAATATCCATGTTTGCTGTCTCGCGGACTTGTCGTCATGGACAAAGTGGACTTTGGCCACAGGGAGATGACTATGCTATACATGGCCTGGGTAGTCCAGGATGAACAATGCTTCGAGGCATTGACAAGAATCGCAATGATTACTAAGAATGCACTCACCGAGACTGATCTGCCTATTCCGCCCAGGTTGCTCGGTAAGACCAACGCCCAGTGCACGAGAAAGATACAGTGACTAATGTAATGTAGAAGCAATCGAGAACAAGCGCTGTGAAATGCTTGATCAAATGTTCGACCACCTATACCAGTTGCGAGACGACCTCATAGAGCAGCGCGTTGGATGCTGTCTAGAGTGTTCCTGCAGACTTTTGGGATATCTTACGAAAGAAATGCATCAGAACAATATCCCAATGACGAAGCCGGACAAGCCATTTTCGGGACATCGCGTTGTTCCTTTGCTCAAGATGATTCGGGGCATCAAGACTCCTATCTGGCGTAATCCATGGATGGGGATGTTTGATAGCCTTGTTGACCCTGAGATGGCTTATCGCAAAGTTGATCATTGTAAGCTTGAGAGAAGCTTGGCCTTGGCCTCTTATCAGAAAGAAGGTAGCCTGGGTATTACTACGCCAGGTCTCGACGTGAAAGACTTTCATTAGCTAGGCATTGAATTGTTTAATAATAGATTAGTTGGAAACATTTGGCAAAGCGGCTAAATTTGTGATAATAGCCGGAATTGTTGAGGTTGGATGGTCTTTCAAGGAGATAATTACTTCAGATCTGTCTGGGGACCTAACTCGCTCCCTACCCGTTTTGACAAAAGCTGACCCCCGCTGCCACGCTCAAAATGGGTTAGTGGATATATCCAGCTATGACTTCTCTGACGTCGGAGGAAGCGAAATGTCGGGATTAATCCCAAAGCGGCTACTACCAGGCCCAAGCCAGGGATAGCGAGAGATGGATGTAACCTGTTTCACTGTTTGGAACCGTTTCATTGGTCTCAACCTGAACACCAGGCGTTGTTCGTCTCATCCAGTCTCAGCAAACGCTCCCCAGCCTCACAAAAATATGCGGTACGCTATTATAGGAGTCTTGAGACAACGGCTTGGCAAAGGGAAACTACGCCGCATGCGTTTTGGATGACAGCGCTAAACGAGGCACAAGACCTTCTAAACGAGGCATTGAAGGAGGTGTTTTGCTTCACTAGAAAAGTATAAATCCCAAGCTTCGGGTCGTCGGTCTTTGGATCTCCAGTACTCACTCAACAATCTCATCTAATCAACTACTTTCAATTCTCTTCCGCTGGTCGGTTAATCCATTTCGCATCCTATATCTTCTTCATCACAATCAATCGCCCAGAAACCAACCAAAAACCTTCTTCAACAATCCAAAATGCAGTTTTCCATCACCGCCATCGTTCTCGGCCTCGCTGCCATGGCCTCCGCTGGCATCGTCGACACTGAGGGTGTGCGCAACGCCCCTCGCAGCGCTGTTCTTATTACCCGCCAGAATGGCCAGAACGGTGGCCGACCTGTTCCTAGCGGCGAATGCTGCGTCGCCAACACCAGCTTGAAGCAGGACGCTTGCACTGCTTCCAACGGCCAAGCCGGTCGCTGCGTTCCCGGTGGAAACAACTGTGAGTAGCGGAGACGAATGGAGTCTTTTCAGTATATCACTAACGATAATCATAGGTGGTGGCCGACTCAGCTGCGTTGCTCAGGCAAACCTGCAGTGTGATGCCAACGTCATTGAGCGCGGAAAGGATCTTTGCCGCGCCAAGGCCGCTAATGGTCTCTTTGATGGTGGCAACATCATCCAGAACCTTAGCCAGGCTTCGGTCAATTAGCGGACAGGTCAAGACGAAGGATTGTAGGTAGAAGGGTAGCCTGGCGTTGAGGACCAATGTATGAAGGACTTATGGGATCTGGAATGGATCTATATAAATATTATTTTTTGGCCAAAATAAGACCTCAAACCGCGTTGTGATTAGACCAGTAGCCTCGAAACCCATCAGCAAGTGATCTCACTGTTCGGTGGGTCAATGCGTTGTATTTTCAAGCATTGTCACGAATCATTGAAGGGTATTCAGAGAGGGGCTGCACTTCTCTAGGCCGAATCTACAAGCAACGAGCAGCATTGGCCAGTGAATGAAAACCACATACGAGTGACTTATCAAACAGCATCCGGAAAGCCATGATTTATGCGAAAAACTGATCGGTCGGAGCGGGTTTCGGAAAACATGCCTGATTAAGGCCAGCTGAACTTTCAACAACCTCATAAGCACTTGCAATCTTAAGGAAAACAAAGCGGACCCGTACGCCCGATTAAAGTGTTAAAATAAGCAGAGCCTCAAGTTTATATACTATAAAGTAGTTGCTAAGCGTTGGTGGCCCTGTATCCCTTTGTGATTGGATATTTTTCTCTGTGGCTGCATAATGTCGGGCTTCATTTCAACCCGTATTGGATCGTTGTTTCGGAAGTTCTGCTAAGATGCTACAGCCTGGTTTGCAATTATATAAAGGATACTTAACCTCTACCCTCGTACCTGGATTGTTACTTCCTTAAACATCTATGAAGTATATACAATCTTTTATACAGATCATTAACAGCCTCCTCACTTTCCATAGTCCAGAAACATCCTTTAGAAGGTAATCAAACCCTCCAAACTACTAGACAATGCTTATACTAATACAAGAGCTAAGAAATGCCGGACTTGAGTTTTGAAGTGCAAGTTGGGGGTATTATAATTGCAACTGTTGCTCTTGGCGTCGCAGCTGGAGAGTATGGCCTCCGGCTGTATCAATATATTCAAAACAGAAGCGAAGCTCGCAGATTTGAGGATGCTCTCAGGAAGTTTTGCGATGACAAGTCAGGAGGCGTTGATATGCTGGATAGGGAGTGCTTGATGCAGGAGATTAAAGACCTTGCTAGAGAAAATGGTGTTCATGTTACCCAGACTTGAATTACTCGTACCCTCGATGGGGAAGATTCTTAGTGCTACTAAATACTGAAAACACTAGTGCTCAAACTCCTCACTAAGTTCATAAGCATAATGCCGTGGCTTTCCGGGTGATCTTGTTGAAACTTGTGACTATTATGCTCTTCGACAATTTACTATATAGTGCAAGAATGTTAACGAGTCCGTCCTTAATCCCCCTCCCTGTTGTCTTGGTCTCAAAGAAACAGCCAGCTTTCTTTTTGCTCCCAGATATATCTCAACCAACTCTGTTTCTCATCGTCGTTCTCTCGTCCCCTATCCCAAATTCTCTCAAGCATCCCTGTAGCAGTCTTGACATTGTAGCAACATGAGGCTCGCCAGATATTGTGCATAATATTCCTGACCTCCTCCCTTGTACGCAAATCTCGAGCTCCGGCACCCAGAACAAAAGCAGGCCACACCAAGCTTTTAATATGGAAGTCACTTGCTGGTATTTGAGACATGTGAAGTATGCCAAGATTTGTGATTCTGGAAATATCCATTTCAGGTAATGGTGGCTGGCCAGGTATTTCGCTGATGATATAGTGGGCGTAGATGCCGACAGCTGCTTTATATGCGTGGGCGAGATGATGTCTTGGTATATGATGTTGAGGATCTGGAAAATCATGTGCCCAGGATCGCGGCGAGAAATTGTCTAAGCCATCGAAAAATGAAGTGACGGTTTCATCCGTGTGGCTGGGATGATCCGATGCAGTGCGCAGCGTATTCATGACGTGGAGTAAGGAGAGGAGGTCTGCCGGACAGCCGATCCAAGTTTGTTGCTCGGATCTCCGAAGTGTATCTAGTAAACTATCACCCAAAGCCATTGGTACCACACGAAGAGAATGTGATGGAAGAAGGGTACTGCCAAGTATACCGAAGCTAAAGCTATCAGCAAGGTAATCAATCCTCTTGAACAGCGTCAGGTTCCTTACGTCGTACAAGCAGTATCAAAGTACTGCAACCACTTTTCTGAATCACGTTTCACAAGCCCTTTCCGAATTCTGATGAGCTCTTCAGCTCCTCGCAGATGATACTTCCAACCTCGACCACCGAACTCCACCACATCCAGATTGACAAATAGCAATACCGCGGCGATGACTGGATCAGTGTTAATCTCAGGTTGGACTTGTAGCTCATGTTTAAGATGTCTCAACGCCTTTTGTTTGTTGAGGAGTGCTATGCGTAGCACCTCACTGTGATCTGGCTGTAGCTGGGCCTGACTGATGTCTAGCCGGTGCGCTATGTGGAAAGCTGATATGGATATCATCATATGCGATAACGCTTTACTGGATGGCATTAAAGGCATGAGAGAAAGAAAGGGATTGAAGGACGAGTTGTTGTACACGACACACTCTTTGGAGAGCTCTTGATGAACTAGCAGTATCATGAGTCGGTGAATGGAAGAGCAGTCTCTGGGGCGACTCACAGTATCGTATGTAATCTCGAGAGCTTCTGGATATGTCTTGTAGACCTGTATCCACTAAATCCGGTTGAATTGGGGAACTTGAGTATAGCTCAGCCATCTTTGCATGCCCACGAGCATCATCCTCGATCGTGCCGAATGAGGCCTTGCCCATCATCTTCCCTCTGCTAGCCACACTATTGGTCCACACAATCCTTTTTGCCCGCTCGTACCCTGGGCATGGTAGGAGTGAGGATGCACAACGACGGCAGCTGGGAAGGGCCCTGTCACATCTGACCCGCTTCTGTCGACAGGTCTTACACGAATTAGGCGCACAAGGTTCGTCTTGCATTGTAAGTGGAGTTCAATGCCTGGCTTCAGCTTTGTCAATTGATGTCTCCTACAAGACTGACTCTTCCAAGATGCGGGCCAGATAAAACTCGGCCTGTTGTACATAATCATTGTAGATGAGGTGATCGACGTTAAACCGCATCTGGAAGTCCGGACGCGAACCCTGTCAATGCGGGTTCCGATTCAATTCCGGGGCAAGATCTCGACCAGTCAGATCCCTTGAAGGATACAGCGTCTGGCTAGTCTTATATCCCTGATAGACAAGTTCGACACCTCTCATGCTGTTGATTGCTGGCAGAGACGACACCTCGAGATAGCGCAACGTCACCCTTCTCAGGTTTCACAGGCTAGTTGTACAAGCGCGCGATTTCGCCATCGCCGCTGATCTTGAGCAATTGGCCATGTTAAACAGGAGTCGGAATTCCATAAAAGGCCCTTCACATCCATACCGAAGATTTCCAAGGAGCTGAACTGCATGTCTCGACCCTAACCGCCAGAATGGACCTCAAATATCGCTCTGACGAACCGTCTGTAGTCCCCTCACCTCTACCCCAATCAGTCGGATATGGCGTCGTGGTCGCAGCTGGTTTGGCATTTGCCTTTGGTGATTATCCTGCTGATGCCGAGTCGGAAGTGAAAAGGCTAACCATGGTGACAGGCATGATGGGCTTGACGGCTCTCCTTAAGAAGACACTTAACGAAGACAATTCCAAAGTCGAGACGTAGGTTGGCTCAATAGCTTCAAAGCCATCAGTTCTAATAGGACATTGCAGTTTCATGGTTGCCAACAGGACAGTACGAACCGGTCTAGTCGCGTCTGCTGTCGTTTCGGTACATCACTTTCGCTTCCCATTCAACACCAAAATATACTGACCGTACTACAGTCATGGCTATGGAGTACGGCCCTGTTGAGCTGTGTCCTAGTAACATACGGCTACGGCATCAGCGGTGCTTTCTGGTACGGCGCTGGATGCTCAACCGTTATTGTCTTCTTCGGATACCTGGGCACAGTTTGCAAAGGACGTGTTCCTGAAGCACATACTATTCTCGAGGTCATTCGCATCAGATATGGTAAGTGGGTCGTGTCTTCGGATCTGAGCCTATCGTACTAAACCGTCTAGGGACTGTCGCGCATCTGAGCTTCACCTTCTTAGCCATCGTGAACAATCTGCTCAACACGATCAACATGATTCTGGGGGCATCGGCAGCCATCTCCTTCTTGTAGGACATTTTACTCTAAGGGTTGGGTGCACCACTGACTTTGCCCAGAACCGGGATGCACATCATGGCATCGACCTTTCTCCTCCCTCTGGGTGTAGTCCTCTATACGCTCGTTGGCGGCATCAAAGCAACGTAATTCACCCGGAAACCTTGTTGGAGACAGTTGCTGACCTTGATCTAGGTTTCTCACCGACTACATTCATACCTTCGCTATTCTCATTCTCAGTTGTTGGTTGACAGCAAAGGTGATCACATCGGAATCGGTGGGCTCAATCGGACGGCTACATGACCTCGTCGTCGCTGCTCAGTCAAACCATGTTGTTGAAGGCAACTACGATGGCTCTCTTCTCACCATGACTTCTCAGCAGGGTATATACTTCGCCATCATCCTTCTTACCTCGAACTTCGGGGCCGTCGTCGTATGTCACTCCTTCAACCATGACCCTAGTAAGGCCTGACATGATTAGATGGATACTGGATACTTCCTGAAAGCCTTTGCCGCGACGCCGAGTGCTGTCGTCCCAGGATATGTGCTTGGTGGTATTTCCTACTTCAGCATACCATGGTCGCTTGGTACCATCGTGGGTATGGCTTCACTGGGGCTCGAAGCGCTTCCGATCTTTCCAACGTACCCAAGAGTAAGCAACGCAATGCTCCCTCTTCCGTAACCGGAGACATGACGTTGACGCAATGATAGCTTATGACTGCTGCCGAGGTCACAAATGGCCTTGCCTTGCCTTATGTGGCCGTCGCTGTCGCAGGCAAGGGCGGTGCTGTTGCGGTTCTACTGATGACGTTTATGGCTGTTACATCAACTTTGTCAGCACAAATTCTTGCCGTATCTTCAATCCTGACGTTCGACATTTACCGCGTATACTTCAACCAAGAAGCTTCTAACAAACAAGTTATTCGATGGGGACACATTGGAGTTGTCTTTTTTGGTATCGCAGCAGCAGCTTTCACAGCAATGTTCCACTACATCGGAGTTGATATGGGCTGGACACTCTATATGCTCGGTAAGACCTCCCGTCGCGTGAACTCAATTGCTTGTTTACTTACTAACCGTTTTCCAGGAATTCTAACGTGTCCCGGCGTTATTCCGCTCATCTTCACCATAATTTGGCGAAAACAAACTAAGCTCGCCGCTATTAGCTCCGCATTCCTAGGGATGGCAACGGGCCTCGGCGTCTGGCTCGGCTCCGCATACGCCTTTTCCGGAGAAGTAACGGTCGCCTCTACAGGTGGTACCCTACCCTGTATGTATGGCACAGTTGCATCTTTATTCAGTCCGTTATTGTACAGTGTGGTTGTTACTTACGTGCGACCTGATAATTATGACTGGAGTCAATTTAAAGAGCATCGGTTGGCTGTTGAGCAAGATGAGAGCTCCAGTGGGTCAGAAAGTTCTCAAGGTAAAGGTACTGAACAGGTCACAACAACCGAGACGGCATCGAATGAAACGGTTGAAGACAACAACCAACGCCGATGGACTAAATATGCTCTTTGGTGGGCTGTCGCTACGTTTCTTGGTCACTGGGTACTATGGCCATTGCCAATGTACGCAGCGAAATTCGTCTTCAGTAAACAGGTAATTTATTCTCATCTCCTACCCTGCAGTCGTTCATTCCCCTTTTACTGTCTCTCATCTGAATCGCATGAATTTGTTTCTAATTATTACCCTTACAGTTGTTCATTGCATGGATCGTGGTGTCTCTGATCTGGCTCTGGTGGACTCTCATCATGGTCGGTTTCTACCCGATCTGGAACGGCCGCGGTCAGATAGCCGCAGTTACACGAAGCATTTGGAAGTCTCAGTCATGATTCATCAGCATTTTCCAGACAGGCTGGTCCACAATCGACCGATGGCACTCGCTGTTATGATACGATCTCTGCAGCAAAAGCTCCGGACCACAAAAACAACAAATCGCCGGGAACGTATTTTGAGTCAATCAACCCACATAACAATAAAATTGTTTACTCTCACAAAATGCCTCAATTTCTTCCGGATAATGAATGACATGCCAAGCAAAAGCCCCGAATATGGCGTAGCTGAGCCTCCCTTGGCACTATCACTCCACTTTATGGATCAGATCAAGCTTTTAGTCAAGCTTTGGGGCGAAACATTTCTGACAGATGTAGACTAACTCCCAATAATTGCATTCCACACCAGATTAACGTGACAGTCCCCATCCACTCAATCAGGAGTTAGTCAGGGGTTCGTGGTTGAACGGCAACGCTATAACGCTAGCGCCACCCGTGCCCGTTATTCAATCACATTCCCTTGCATGCGTTAGATTCCAATAGCCTGGATCCAGGAACGCTTTTTATGGAGGTTTCTCGTTCTGAGAGACCAGTGAGAGGCGGAACGTCGGTACTGAAGATGTCTTGAATTACTAGTCGTCACTATTGGATGCTCGGTGAACCAACCAAAGAGGAATGCTCTAATGCAAGGTACGCAATTCTAGACTTGCTACACTAACCCAAACAAAACACCAAATGCCATTGTCGTACACAATGGATCCCAGTGCCGTTATCTATATATACTCATCAATCTTGACGTTTCTTTTTGTTTTTCATCATCACTCACTCATTCATTCATTCGTTCTTTCTTTAGTCATTCTTTAACCATAGTCACTCGTTTCACTATGCGTCTGTCTTCAGGTCTTCTCGCGGCTTTTGCCTCGGGTGCGTTCGCCCAGAACTTCCCGCGCTTCTCCAACAGCAGCTCTTCTGCTCTGGAGTCCAGCGCCACTCTTCCCACCACTGTCGACACTACCACCAGTGCCGCTCCCAGCTCTACCTCCGGCGCTGCCTCTGAGTCCGTTGATCTTGGCTCTGCCACTCTTGGCCGCGGCTCAAGCTTCGTGACTGGCCCCAATGGCGAGACTATCGTGTAAGTATACCTCTACATCCTTACTACGGGACAACTTCTGACTCTATCTTTAGTCGCATGTCTGCCGGAGCCAACGGTATCGCTCAGTTCAGCGCTAACCCATCGGTTACCATCTTCTCGGTCGGAACTCAGATCCAGCTCCGCTTCAGCATCACTGTCAACTCTGTGACCGAGGGTCGCAAGCGTGCTTTCGAGGGCTGCACTCTCGATGTCACCCTCGACGGCGAGACTGTCTACTCCGAGCCCCTCGCCGACACCAACGGCGCCGCTGTCGAGCAATCCAGCAACCCCACTGCCCTCAACTCCGACAAGCCTGATATCCAGTTCCTCCAGTCTTGCGGTTCTGACCCCGTCCAGCTCGATGTCTCCAACCTCGCTGTCGCTGAGGCTACTGGTGGTGGTTCTACTGGTCTTCCCACTGGTGCTGCTACCGAGACTGGTACCGAGACTGGCACTGAGGTCGCTACTGGCACCAACTCCGAGGGCGCTACCACCAACTCTGAGGGTGAGACTGTGATCCCTACTGGCACTGAGACTGGCTCTGCTATTGCTACTGGTACAAACTCTGAGGGTGCTACCACCAACTCTGAGGGCGAGACCGTCATCCCCACCGGCACTGAGACCGCCATCGAGACCAACAGCGCTGGCTTCACCACCAACTCTGAGGGTGAGACCGTTTTCCCTACCGGTACTGAGACTGGCGCTGCTACCAACAGCGAGGGTGCCACTACCAACTCTGAGGGCGAGACTGTTGTTCCTACTGGTACTGCCACTGGCACCGAGGCTTCTGCTTCTGCCTCTGCTACTTCCCCCGCTGGCTTCCCCGATTCTATCGGTGTCTTCACCCTCTTCGGCTGTGTCGGTTCCTCTGCTGGTTTCCCCACCTTCGAGCTTGCTGAGACCAACGCTCAGATGGATCTTGAGCGCTGTGGTTCTCTCTGCACTGGCCGTGCTTACTTCGGTGTTTACGATACGTAAGTCTCATTTTATTCCTTCTGCTGCTGAACATCAACTGACCTTTATAGTACTTGCTACTGTGGTGATGAGATCGATGCCGATAACACCAGCCGTGTTGATATCGATCAGTGTGACATCGAGTGCCCTGGCGACAAGGACAACTTCTGTGGTGGCGATACCCGCCTCAACCGTCTCCGAGCTCGTCAAGCTGTTGCCGCCGGCCGTCTTCTGACCGTCTACGTCTCTGCTGCCGGCGCCGGTGCCACTGTCACTGACTCTGTTACTGAGACTGTTACCGATCAGACCACTGTCACCACCACCTTCACCACCGCCATCACTGGTGCCCTGACTACCACCACCGCTACCGTCACCGCCGTCCAGATCTGTGTCAACGGAAAGTGCTACACTGAGGGCTCTGACCGCACCGTCTTCATCTTCATCGAGGTCAATGGCAGCGACTGCGACAACGAGTGGGTCTACATCACTGAGGAGTGCTCTTGCCAGGGTGGTAAGCAATACGTCCCTAAGTTCTGCTCCGGTGGAAGCTGTGCCGGCGAGATCGTCTACAAGACCCAGGAGTGCCACGACTGGTGGAACCACGAGACCTTCTTCGTCGCTGCTGACTGCGGCTGCAAGGAGGAGACCGTTATCTACAAGCCTTGGGAGAACACCTGGGGTACCCCTAACAACTGCAACGCTGAGATGGTCCCTGTCTGCTCTGGCCCCAAGTGCCCTGCTCCCAAGGTTCCTACCCACGGTGGTTACATTCACCCTCCTACCAACGGCACCTGGACTAACGGTACCGCTCACTGCTCTGGCCCCCACTGCCCCAGCGGCCCTGTTCCTCACTGCTCTGGCCCCAGCTGCCCTAGCGGCCCCAGCACCAAGGTTGTCACCCTCGTCCCTGAGTGCAGCGGACCTGGCTGCCCCGCCAAGCCCACTGCTCCTCAGGAGACCGGCTCTCACTGCAACGGTGCTGACTGCCACGCTGCCACTGCCACTGGCAGCAGCCCCAAGCCCACTGGCACCGTCCCCGCTATCGTCAACGGTGCCGGCAAGCAGGTCGTTGGAGCTGCTACCCTCTTCGCTGCTCTCTTTGCGGCCCTTCTCTAGATGCTAGCATTTCCTTCACCTCTTCTTCTTCCGGGAGCCTTTTAGAATAATGACCTTCTAGTTGAGCTATTAATTAGACCTTGATTTTGCATGCCTAATCGTTACTTTCCTTCGTGACTGCTGAATTTCTGGTCCTCTTAAATGGTTATTGTAGCTTGGCTACTAGGCTCAATCTGTAATACAGTGCAATTGACTTGTATCGCTATTGAATGGTGGCGTGGCTGAGCCCAAAAAGTGCGCGGTTAGTATCACATACTCGGGAAGTATCACCGAGATCTGATCTGCCTAGCACGAGTCACAATTGTTTGGGTGCAGGTGTACGCTTTTTTATTTAACAATGCAGTTGATCTAAAGTCTCCAACTGCTTCGTGGTTTTCCTGTCAAAACGTGTACTAATTCTTCAACAAATGTTTCAGGACCTTACAAACCGCATCTCCAACCTCGCTACACTTGGCACTACCCCCAAGATCCTTCGTCCTAATCTCCAACCCACCACCCTCCTTGGTATCCAGAACCTTTGCAACAGACTGTTCAATCGCATCAGCCTCCTTCTCCAGCAAAAACGAGTATCGCAACATCATTGCCAGACTCAAGATCTGCGCCACAGGATTGGCAAGGTTCTTGCCCGAGATGTCAGGCGCACTACCATGAACGGGCTCGTAGATGCCCTTGCAGGATCCTTCGCCTGGAACGCCAGCGAGACTGGCGCTGGGGAGGACGCCAAGAGTGCCTGTAATGCCACCTGAGATGTCGGAGAGCACGTCGCCGAACGTGTTGTCGGTGTGAATGACGCTGTTGTTAAAGCGCTTTGGGTCAAGAACCATTAACATGGCGAGACTGTCGGCGAGTTGATGCCGGAGGTCAATGTCGGTAAGTTCTTTGTTGAAAATATCTGTAGTCGCGCGCCTCCAGAGACGACCACTCGCAAGGACATTGGCCTTGTCTGCACTCCAAACAACAGGCTTGCTTCCATCATTCGCCTTCTCACTGCTCGCGTGGAGGATTCTCGCAACAGCTGCGCTCACACGAGCCAATCTCTCAACCTCAGGTCGTGAATAGATCCAAAGATCAGACGCCTCATCTTCACTCTCTTCTTTCTTACCAAAGTAAGCACCGCCGCAATTCTCTCGAACAACGATGAACTTTGTTCCCGCTACAAGCTCAGCCTTGATAGGCGATGCGCTAACTAGCGATGGAACGAGAATCTCGCAAGGACGCAAGTTAGCGAAGGCATCAAGACGTTGACGCAGCTTTAGGAGCCCTGATTCGGGAGTTGGTTCGACACCCGCCCATTCTGGACCGCCGATGCTGCCGAAGAGAACAGCGTCGCTGGCTAGTGCTTTTTCGAGGACGGTATCTGTGACGGGAGTGCCGTGCTTGTCGATACTGCATCCGCCAACGATGTCTGTGTCTCGCTCGAAGCGGATATCTGGGCGACTTGCTTCAATTATGTCGAGGACCTTGAGGGCTTCGGCCATGATTTCAGGACCGACATGGTCGCCGGGGAGAACGAGGACGCGAAATACTTTGCTGTCTGACATGATGGGAGTGAATAAGTTGAAGTGAATGGTGAGATAGGGCGAGGGTCAGAGGAGGACAGCAGTCTGCAAGATAATGAAAACAGTCTAGTATCTGGTCTGCCGATCTCGGACTGGTGATTATGCCCGTTAGTGCTTAATGCCGATTGTGAATGTGATTATGGATGCAGCCAAGACTTTTTTTATTCCTGTGACTGCTAAATTACCCCGCACTCTCACTAAATCCGGTCCCTGTCTTCATTGGTTTCCTCTTCTGGAAGGGAGTGAAACGGAGTCTCCCACCCAAGTCACTGAAACGTGGGGAAGCCAACCACCACATAAAAATACAGACGAAGCAAGATTACACTCTCCCTCTCACTCAATCTACACACTCAACTCTAATCAAAATCTCACATTCAATCATCATGTCAGGCCGTCTCCAAGGAAAGACCGCAATCGTCACAGGCGGCGCATCAGGCTTCGGCAAAGGCATCGCCACGAAATTCATCTCCGAAGGAGCCAATGTCATAATCACAGATCTCAACGAACAACAAGGCCAAGCCGTCGCCAAAGAACTATCCTGCTCTTTCACCCGCGCCGACGTGACCAACCCCGATGACTGGCGTCGCGTTCTCGAATTTGCTATTGAGAAGTACAAGCAGCTCGATATCGTCGTCAACAATGCTGGCGCAGCGTACTCCAAGAAGCCAACTGAGGAGGTCACACCCAAGGACTTTGACCTCGTGATGAATGTCAACGTCAAGAGTGTCTACTACTCTACGAACGTGCTGGTGCCGTATTTTTTGAAAGAGAGCAGGCCAGGGTGTTTTATCCAGGTTGCGAGTACGGCGGGGATTAGGCCGAGACCTGAGTTGACGTGGTATAACGCTTCGAAAGCGGCTGTTATTAATGCTACCAAGACGATGGCAGTTGAGTATGGACCCAAGCAGATTCGGTTCAACTCTGTTTCTCCAGTTGTTGGAAGCACTGGCATGTTAGTACTATTTTACACCGGCGATGGGAAATTCCTAATTGAGCGATAGGACACATCTGTTTATCGGCAAGCCTGATACCGAGGAGAACAGAAAGGGCTTCGTTTCCACAATTCCTATGGGCAGACCCTCGACACCCAGCGATATCGCCAATGCTTGTTGCTACTTGGCTAGTGATGAGGCCTCTTTCATTACTGGTGTTGATCTCGAGGTATGGCCACCATCGATGAGCTACGATACACTGATACTAACATGAATCCCGCAGGTTGACGGAGGTCGCTGCGTATAAGCTTAGGAACAGGGTCAGGGCATTTAGTCACTATTTGTTTATTATTAATAAAAATCAAAATGTTATCCATCATATATCTCATTGTCTCAAATGGTTCTCCAGTCCTTGAACAAGATCATTTTAAATTTCAATCCTGGAGCTATATGCAGTGATTTGCTGGCAAATTTTTGGTCCTCAATGGCACGCAGCGATATTGAGAATTGCTACTCGATTGTTAGCTCAAGCTGCACGGCTCACGATTAGATTCCCTTCCTAATTGGCATTAGTGTCAGATGTTCCTGTGATGCTTCAGCGCGGGGTAAAAGCGGACCTTGCCATGGTCCCTGTGACGGGTCAGCCGGTCCCTGAACCGGAAGGATATCATCGGCCGATTGACGGACCAAGAAACTAACTCTGACGATCTATCATATCAGGCACGCATCATCATCCACCCAAAATTCAATTCTTTTTCTTGAGATAATCACTCCTCAGACTCTCTTTTCCCTCCTTCCACACCACGAACAAACATCATCATGGGAAGCTCACATCATCTCCCCTTCAGCCTCACAGACGATTCCCTATTTCATCCCCAGTCTCTCATCAATGGAGAATTCGTCTCCTCAAAAGAAGGCAAGACCTTCGGTGTCATCGACCCAGGAACCGGCAAGACCTGGGCATCATGTCCAGACTGCACAGCAGCCGATGTTGATGAAGCAGTGAAGTCGTCCTATGAAGCCTTCAAGAGCTACTCAAAGACAACACCGCGCTTCCGCGCTCAAACCATCATGAAATGGTATAATTTGATGGTCGCGGCACGAGAGGACCTTTCTCATCTTCTTGTTCATGAGACTGGCAAGCCGTTGGAAGAGGCTCGCGGTGAAATTGACTATGCGCTTACGTTCGTCTGGTGGTTCTCCGGTGAAGCTGATAGAGCGCATGGGTCCTCAATTACCTGTGCTATTCCTGGTCGACGCGCCATGACTATCAAACAACCTATTGGCGTTGCGGCTGCTCTTGTGCCGTGGAACTTCCCTATCGCTCTAGCATTGCGTAAAGCAGCTGCTGCTCTCGCTGCGGGGTGCACAATGGTTATCAAGCCCTCGCCCGAGACACCCCTCACAGCAGTTTCGGTCGCTTATCTAGCGTTGAAAGCAGGCTTTCCACCCGGTGCCCTCAATGTTGTTACAACGTCACTTGGGAATACCCCAGCAGTCGCTGAAGCTCTTTGCCTGAACCCGTTTGTGAAGAAGGTGAGTTTCACTGGTAGCACGAGGGTTGGCAAGATTATTGCCAGTCTATGTGCCCAGAATCTCAAGAAGACGACGTTTGAGCTTGGCGGGAACTGCCCCTTCATCGTGTTCGATGATGCCAATGTTGATCAGGCCATGAACCAGCTCATGGCGCTGAAGTGGAGGCATGCGGGTCAAGCTTGCGTCACGTCTAACAGAGTATTCGTTCAGAGTAATATCTATGACTCTTTTGTTGAGAGACTTGTATCTGAAACTCGGAAGCTGAAGCTAGGCCATGGTATGACGGATGGTGCTACGTTGGGCGCGTTGACGACTACGCGAGGCCTCGATAAAGCAGAAGAGTTGTATGAAGATGCTGTCAGTAAGGGAGCAAAAGCTGTCCTCGGAACAGGGAAACGCTACGACGGGGAGGGCTATTTCATGGAACCGACTATCCTAACAGAGATGAAGGACGAGATGCTCATGACACACGAGGAGATCTTTGCCCCTCTCCTTGGCGTCTACCGCTTTGATTCAGAAGGAGAGGTTGTTCAAAGAGCCAACGATACACCTTATGGCCTAGCAAGCTATGTGTTTACCAAGAACGTGGATAGGCTATGGAGAATGTTTGAGAACCTTGATGCTGGAATGATTGGGCTGGTAAGTCGATGCACTTGATTTGTTAATAAGGAGGAAGCTAACCTATGGTGTAGAACGCAGGTAACAGCTCTTCAGCTGAGGCGCCCTTTGGAGGAATCAAGGAGAGTGGACATGGAAAAGAGAGTGGTAAGGATGTTGCTATTGATGAGTTCTTGATCACCAAGACGGGCACCATGACTGTTGAGGGGCAATACTAAGTTATGTAATTTAATATTGAACTCGTCAATATCGACTAACATCTCTATCACTTGGCGTGTATTTCTAACCAGACTTTGCTTCTTTGCTCGTTGAAAGCTCAAGTAGAACTATATCTAAGCCAGAAGGATTGGGATTGGTGGCGATGGTATCTTGTGGAGCAATAAATCAGATGATAAATTAGAAGATCTTTATATTTTTAGGCAAAGTAGATCAATCTAAGCTAAAATCGACAAAATGCAATTCTTATTCACTATCTCCCTCTAAGTATACAGATATTATTGCGGCATCGCGCATCTTGACCGGTCTTGTGGGGCTCCGGCGCCCCCTTGGCCACTGATCTTGCGGCGATGTCGGAAAATACTTTTGCCGATCATGAGCTTGTAATTTTTACTTTTTCGTAAATGTTTCGCTTAGCAACAACCCTGTGCTATTCACCCAAGCTTGTGCCCGATGACCCTAAAATAGTCAAATATCCATTCGTCAGGGATCGACGATGAAGAAGTTCAAGCGCAGTGCACAATCGCAACCAAAGCATGGCAAACCAGCCTCCAGCGGTGCATCCAAGGCCCCAGTTGCACCACCAGTCCGCCGCCCAGGATGGACTGGCCCAAGCTATCTACACAAACCCGCCAAAAAGACGCCTACAGCAGTGAAGGATACTGCTGGCTCGATAGAACAGGTTCAGAGTCTATCTGTTCAACATCAACAACTCATTCTTGACACAGTCAGAACTACATTTCCTGCCGTGGATGAATTCAGTGCTTTGAAACCAGTGTTGCGCGAGATCAGGGAGGCTCTTGAGCAAAAGGACTATTGCAAAGCGTTCGGGAGCGAAGAGTTCTTGGAGGCTTATACGATTCGTTGGAGCCCGAGTAAGGCTCTGACGATGGGAAATGTGTTGGCGTGGATGTGCAGTGAGATGAGCGAGGCTGAATGGGTCCAACAATTTCTTCACAATGATGGGCAGAAGTCTTCCAAAATTGTGTGCTTTGGGCGAGGAGGGTCTGACTTGTTAGCGTGCGTGGCATTGCTAAAGCACTCTCATCAAAGCAAACTCGACGAACTTCCCCGGCTTGAGTCATCTGATCACGACGACAGCGCTATGGTTGATCTCAACCTCATTGACAGGCACGATTGGTCAGGCATTGTCAAGAAACTACAATATACTCTCACACATCCTCCTCCTCTTTCCAAATATGCAACAGCCAAGGCGCACGCTTCAAATATCTCTGCCATCCCACCTCACGCCATAAATCTAGCAGTCAACAACTTGGACATCCTCGAAAGCGGCATTACAACTCTACGTGCGATGATTGGGCCGAACCCGGCACTGATCACTATCTTCTTCACACTCCACGAATTCTACTCCATCTCAATATCCAAAACGACCGCTTTCTTATTGAGACTGACCGAGACGGCGCCTAAAGGAAGCTTATTACTTGTTGTGGATAGCCCTGGAGCTGATGTGGTGCTACCTGGTAGTAGCGACAATGGACAGGAAAAGAAATACCCTCTTGAGTGGCTACTTTACCAAGCTCTTCTACCGCCCAAGAGCGCAGATTCAGAGGAAGAGGAACAACCAGCTTGGGCGAAACTTGTCGAAGGTGGCCATGAGAAGGAGTACAAGTTACCTACGGGACTGAGATATCCAGGAAGTTTGGAGAATACCAGGTTCCAGGTGCATCTCTTGGAGCGCTTATAAAAGACCACTTTTGATACCAGGCTTATGTTATGATTGTCGTTCTGAATTCAAATTGCCAACCATACCGGGACAGCCATGTGTTTTGGCCTCTCATTCAAGATGATGAGTTGCGGCTATAGACTACATAATGATGAGATACTATTCTTAGATACTCGAAAATGAAAAGAGGGTGAGTAAAAAGACAACACTGCTTCGCAAAGAACGGAAAAAATGCTCTGCAATGATAATACAGTGTTCAAGCTTTTTGTCAAACCTGTTCTTGCACGTAGTTTGTTGTAGAGAATTGGATTAATGATTGGTTTATTTAGGGTAGCTTAAACCGGAGGATGGATGATGCTGAGCCGTGATAGTCAAAAGTGGATTAGCGTAAGATAAGTGAAAGAGAGTATTCCCGTCACTATACCCGACCATTGCGATAACGCTCTGGTTCCTGTGATGATGCTGATAAGAGGAGTCGAGTTCGTCGGAGCGTGCCACCCCCGCAAGCGTCTCCGGGTTCTGCACCAGACCAAACAAGGAAACCAACCAAGTCTTTAGTCAAGTCCGCGCTATCTACACGAGTCAACAGCCGAAAATGCATGATAAGCAGATCCAACTTTAACCCTGCATCATTTGCATTGCGTTATATCCTCCATCTCCATTTCTGCCCCATAATCCACCTCATTCGGAAAGTAATCTACCACTCATCACAGTCCTTCATCCTCTACTCTCGTAATAATGCCTCGGTCAAAGACCAACAATTTCCCAAGGGGCAAGCCACGTGGTATTCGCCGAGATCGGGACTGTCAGACCTGCAAAGCCCGGGGCGTCAAATGCGATCTCAACAGACCGCGCTGTCGACCCTGCGTCGAATCAGGTTACGCATGCGGAGATTATCCACAGCGAGTTGTATGGGCAGCGAATCCGACGCCGAAGCCGAGCAGGGCCGAGAATAGAAATGCTGTTATTGAGAAGTCGCTTGCGACGGATCAGCATGAGGTTGTGGAGCACTTGTTGGCGTTTGGGAGTAGTTTGAAGACTGCGAGGTTGGCGACGAATGATGATCTCTGTGTGGATCAGGGCTTGGGGCTGATTGATCAGGTTGATTACTTTTTGAGGGCGAGGATTAGCAAGAGGAGGGGATCAACGACTGACGCTGCTTTGCCGACCTCACCCTCATCGTTATCGTCGGGGGAGGGAGCGCAGGACGACGATACGCTTATGTGGCATCGACTTGCAGCTCTCAAGAGTCTTAGTGAGGCTCTGAACACTGCTGATCCAGCTGCTTTTCTGGGTATAGCCGTTTTTGCTTTCTTCGAAGTCGTCTCAGATGGTGTTTTTGGCGAATGGGACTGTCATCTACGTGGAGCTCGCTCATTACTAGATTGCCATTGCAGCAACAGTGAAGAATTCCAGCAATTCTCAAGACGCTTCACAGGTTTAGGAGAGATTGTCGCCTACTTCGCATGGTGGGATACCATTGGAGCCCTGGTCAGACAGTCCACCAGCAACACCAAGAGCGACCTCATCTTTGACGACTGGCATCGAAGTTCGCTGGGCCAAGACTTCTTCGACAGAGTTGGATGTCCAGCAGAGACATTCTGGCTCTTCGTCTCTCTGGTTCAAAGCAAAGACTCTACCAATTTATCAGAGAGCCTCACTCGGGCAATGGCGCAGCTTCTCAAGCTCGGAATGGACAAGACAGAGAAGGGGAAATGCAGTGATATATACCGCTGCGCCGCTGTAATAGCTGTTCTCACAACCTCTAACGGAAATGAAGAGACGGCTTCCGAAGTAACAATGGAGTTTGCTGTGGATAGGATCTGTCATATTATTGAATCCGCTTGCTCGAGATCCCGATACTATCCACATATGGCTACACCTGCCTATCTAGCGGGGATGAGAGCTACTACTCCAGCGCAGTGCAAGATCTTGGGCACGTACTGGAGGAATTGTGAGATGGGAGATATTCCTCGATATTCTGGGGTTCACATACAGTGTGAAGAGATATGGAAGAAAAAGGGCTTAATATAATGGAACAAAACAAGTAGATGCATATTAATGAAAGCAACGTTTATTGTCCTAGGTAAAATAACTAATTAGTAGTTAATACCCTCTGAAAAGAGGAAGCCACTTTATAGTATAACAGCCTGTATTTGACCTGCGTTTCCTTATACCAAGCTTATACTAACCTAATTTCCGACTCTACTACATTGTCAAACCAATCCATTTTACAAACCTGAAAGACCCCTATGCGCTGAAAGGTCGCATCATCTTTCTTGCAGAGCATAAGCCCCTCTTCAAGTGTAAGTTGCAAGCACCAGACCTCTTCAATGCTCTCTTCGTCAAAGTCAAAAATTCCTAGCGCCACAAAAGCTGACATATCTTTATTCAGAATCCCTTCATTCATCTCCTTGCGCCCTAGCACAACTGGCCGACGCATAGTACCCGCTGGCCTCTTCTGCTTTCGAAGCGAAGCGATAAACTCGCTAGACGGTGTTCTCGTGAGGATAATGGCTTCTTGAACCCGCCCCAGAAGCTGCAGCTCGCAAGACGGCATGTGTAGCGCATCAGCTCCACAATGAGGATCTACAGTCCAACGATCTTGCTTCGGCCTGATCAATGGGATTCCGCTTTCGCTCTCTGTCTTCATCCTCCGGAATTGCTGAAGTGTGAGAGGTTTGACGCCACCTTGAATGGAAGCCCAAGACCAAGAAGGCGCTCTTATCACGGGGGCGGGTGCAAATATAGTCGGCAGAGGTCTCGTTGCCGGTCCAAAGAAGCTGCTCACTCTATAACCAGGTCTCCATAACAAACATCGAACAAGGTCACAGTCCCAGAGACCGGCGAGGTAACGTGACTGTAGGGCCTTAGAGATAGGCTCGGCGATGGAGGCAAGGGCAGCGAAGATATCATGAGGGTTTGATAGTTGGCGTCTAGAGAAGTCGACTACAATCTCGTCCCAATACTGTAGGAGTCGATCTCGGATCAATTGCGTATCTCCACTACCAGTGTTTAGAAAGCGGTGTAGTAAGATGGATTTACCCTCCTGATAGCTGCGATCTTCCGAGTAACCGGAGCTTCGACACAGGAAAAAGAGCTGCTCTTTGCCGAAGAACACAATTCGACGGCTCAATCTCTTCTCCTGACAACACCATCCGCGAGTCTCAGTAACACCGTAGTCAGCAGATCTCAACGGGCCAACAATAACATCCCCACCTTGGCCATCACCAAGAGGAAACTCGCAACAAGGAGCAGGTTGTTTGTAACTATTAGGGATAAAGGAGTTGCGAGCATCGCCTGATCTCCCTGCGGTGATAGTAAGGGTTGCGTGGCCATATACCTTCGCCATGAGCTTTGATTCACGTTCCCAATCATCTTTGTCTCCTTGGACTATACATAGAGCGTCGATCCAGATATATTGGATACCCAACTGGCGGGCTAACGTTATTGTATCGCGATGTGCGGCTACGAGTCGAGACTCGGAGATGCCTCTTAGCATTTCTTCCATCGTCTTGTGATTGAGGGTGAAAGTGTCTGTACCGGGCCCCCAGCAATATGACAAGGCAAGGTATTTCTCCTTGATGCGCTGGTCAGTAACGACAAGTCGTGGAAGGTCTCCTTGTTCCCCGTTGCCGACGTCGATGACCCTGGTGGGCATGTCGTAAGTCCCCTCAGTACCGCACGCCTGATGAGACTTTGTACATCTTTCGAGGAAACGCTGGATCAAGGTGAGATATGACTCAGGCTCGTGTTCTGTTGTGCAGATCCGTCCAGGTGTTCGAGAACCTGCCGCAGTTCCATCTTTGCTGTCAAACATATTAGAAGCTTTTCTAACATCGTGCTCTAAATACAAGCAATCTTACCCATAAACGGTCAGGTTGATGTAGCTAAGTCCATGGCTGCTTTCCTTCACAGAAGTGATAGGGTTATATCTCCCGCACGATACGATGATGCGCGGCTGAGTGAGTTTAGGACTGTAGTCTGTGAAGTGGACATAAATCCAAATACCCGGCTCAAACTTAGTAACACCTTCCGGAACTTCACCTTTGAGGACAGATTCAATCTCAGAACCTGACCATTCCCGTCTGAAGCTTTTCCAGCAAAGATGACAAAAGTCGCAGCCGTCTTCAGCGCTTTTCTTCAGCGAGGCGAGGTTTGGGTGGAACTCCAGGTAAAAACGATCTTGATCAACAGTAAAATTGCGGCAGAATGCGCACCGGGGCATGGTGTCTAGGTCCAGTGGTTGGCGAGGACTATTGAACTTATGTTACTTGTAAGGCGCGTGATGTGAGCATCAGCTGTCAGATTGTCGGTCAAGAACGTACATCAAGAAAAGCCATCGTATGACTAAGCCAAGGATCCATCCAAGTAATTATTCAGGTTTAAATCCAACATGATGGAAAGTTTTGAAATGGCAGCTATACAAGAGAAATTATAAAAGGCGATTGTTATAAAGAACTGCAATGACAGGGCTATTCCTGCTCCTATAGATGCTTGACCGCTTGCACTGCCCCCGAAAGCTGGTAGTTGGGCCAGCAGCACAAGGGATGGAATTAGAAGGCGACTGACGAAGCGGCATATTTAGTGATCCTACGTGACGCGCCTCCGAAGCTACAATGATCAGGGACCAGAACAAGCCTAGCCTGATATGTCTGAGAGTTCACGAGGGCCACATCCATAGTCACTGATATTGCAGTACCCGTCACAATCCACATCCATAAGTCCAGGGCGGGACTTGGCTACTATCCATCTCAACTCAGACAATCAACTATAGTAGCGCTGAAAGAGCTAGGAAGGACAAACTACACAACACCTGAAGCATATAGACCGATAGAACTACTCAGTATCACAGGAAAGAGCATAGACGCAATCGTAGCAAAGAGACTGAGTTACCTGACGGAAAAACACTAACTGATGCAGTCGACACATTTAGGCCATTGCAAATTTTAATACCACGTTGAAATAACATAAAATCAATCCAAGGCACCATATACTTGAAGACTTCTCCCCAATACCTATAGCTTAACATTCACTAAAATGCTGTATAGCCCCCATCTACAGGTAAACCTATACCCGTCACCCAACTGCTATCCTCTGAAACCAAGAACAAGGCCGCTCTCGCAATGTATTCCGGACGTCCTAGCCCTCCGAAAGGGTGGAGTGCTTCCACCTGGGCTCTGTTCTGTCCTTCAAGACCAGCTATAAAGGCCGTGTCTGTGTCTACGATATGTTATTTTCTGGTGGGCATAGGGTTTTGAGTAGCTGAAAGTCAAGGGAAAGTACTTACACCCAGGACACAGAGCATTCACGTGGATTCGGTGCGGAGCGCAATCCCATGCCGATGCTTTGGTAAGTCCCATCACAGCATGCTTGGATGTTACATAACCAGCAATACCCGGGCTGCCAACCAGGCCAAAAACGCTTGCTGTATTCAAGATCCAGCCTCTGTCGCCACACGGGAGCGGCTCTTGTTTAATCATCTGGGCGGAAGCATACTTGCATCCAAGCAAGACTCCAACCACGTTGATATTAAGGTCCTTCTCAAAGACGGTTTGGTCGAAGCTCCAAATAGGTTGGGGATCCTTTGCTTCCATGGCAACACCGGCGTTATTAACCATTCTCGAAACAAGGTTTGTTAGCCAGGCTATCATTGGAAGTTTGCGCAAGGTCGAGATGCCAGATCGTTGCAATGTAAGAACAGGGATGAGAGACACACATATCCAGTCTGCCAAACCTTTCGACAACATATTTCACTAGAGCCTCTTGTTCTCCAGATTTGGTAACATCAACCTTGAAGAACTCGGCTACTCCGCCTTCCTTTGTGACCAGATCGTGCGTTGTGATAGCCAGTTCAGAGGGAACATCAGCACGGGCTTTCTCGGTCAAATCTGCGCAGATCACTTTAGCACCATTTCGGGCAAACTCCAGTGAAATTGCACGGCCTATCCCGCTGGAAGAACCAGTCACGATGGCTACCTTTCCGTCAAGTCTTCTCATAGTGAAGAATGTTATAATTGAAGGCCTTAATAAGAGTGAAACTAGATGCTCTTGTAGGGATATATAGTTAATACTTGTTTCAGTTGTGAGAATTGGCAGTTCTGCAAATATACATGATGCTATGAGCGGGGTACACAACCAATTCTGCCGAGGATCTCGGGTCTTTAATATTACCATTTTGGGATTCCCGGATAAAAGACAACAAATTGTAGAGTCTCTTGCTGTTGCTAATCACAAAGAAAATTGTGTTCCAAGTAAATCCTCTCTAATATTCAAGAAGCTTCTTAAATATTCAAGATGGCAGAAGGCGGCTGCTTATGTGGAAAGATCCGATACCGTTACACGGGGGAGCCTGTGGTGCAGGTACGTAGTATCTGTTGGCAAACATAGCTTTACTGGTATCAGCCCGCTGATTACTCAAGCAGGCCCTTTGTCACTGTGGCGATTGTCGCAAAATCAGTGGAAGTGCATTTAGCACTAATGTCTTGGTCCCTCAGCAGAATTTCAACCTCAGTCAAGGCACACCAAAAGTGTTTAAAAAACTCGCCGATAGTGGAAATGGGATCACCAGCTATTTTTGTGGTGATTGTGGGAGCACTTGTTATCGACAAGGAGAATCCTTTCCTGGTCTGACTATCATCAAGGTCGGGACGTTAGATGCCTTTGATATGCAACCTGCACTTGAAGCATATTCTGATGCTAGGCCCCGTTGGCTAAGCTGCGTGGATGGTACAAAGCAAATGCCTGCTCCAAAGTAGCAAGATCGCCCAGGCTCATAGCGCGTCCGCTATCTCTATTGAATGAGTGGAATACAATCACACAGACTGTTGATATAGAAATTTGCCTTTGATTTTCTACCTTGTCGTGAGCCAACATGGGCCAGAACGAGCCGTCGTTGATTTATCATGAGCTGCTCCTGTGGCCCTGTTTACCGGTCATTGTGCTGTTCAAAGGTTTATCAATGAACATGAATAGACTTCTGGAAGATTGCGTGTAGCTTCTATTTGCCTCGACTGCCTCGTGTCGAGGTTCATCATTGTGATATTGAAGAAAGTTACGATATGCCGAAAATATCTCACCTGTTCAAGCTGGGAATGTGGAGATACCCATGCGAAGTATTGAACGTGGATATGTTGTAGTGGAGGAGGAACACGAGCTGCTATGTATGTCACATTGTAGGTTAAAAATGGCTATGATCTCAATCCAGCCAGTTACATAATAATTATGACTAAACCGAGACTGCCAAGTTATACGGATCTAGGACGTATGTTCAATATGGCGAAGGCAGTCATTTAAGAAAATTTGGCGAAAGCAGTAATAATTAGAACGAGCGGAATACTTAAATGATGTCATATGACTGGGGTGATCCCCTCTGCAGAACTTCGAACAGTTGCACTACTGCCGAAGCTGGCCTATTCACATAGATAAAACCCAAGAAAAGAAGATAATATAGGAGATACTACTGATCGTTGGGATCTATTCCTGCTCCACCTCGAATCCTGATATAAGGCACATGAGTCTTGGGGAAATAGGCCGTCACGGGAGCTACCTTGCACTTGAAATACGTCCTCCACGAAAAGGACTTTTGAAGCCCACTCTTCTTATACACCTTGGTCTCCTTTTTGGAACATGGCATGTCCATAGAGATTGTCGTCCACCGATTATACGTCGCCACCTTGGTCTCCATGGCAAATGACCCGTTGACTACCGAGAAGCCCCTAAGCTCAGCATCCATTATGAACATGCCGTTGCTGTATGCAAGGAGAGGGCCCGAAAGGTAATTTCTGACCAGGTCGTCTATTGCGTCTAGTTCGGCGATCAATGCGGTATCTGCTTCGGGTGAGTCGGATGTGAGTTCTGTATCTGGCCAGATGACGTTGGACCAGCTGAGGGACCACACGTTATCGTGAGCTTCTCCGGATGGCTGCTTGTATTGTTTGATGACGTCTTGGAGTGGTGAGAGGTCGGCCTTGATGTGCTTGGCTAGCTCCGGTAGGCGTTGAACGATGGGCATGAATAGGAAGATGTCGCTGATCTTTTTGAACTTGCCCTGCTTGATCATGGAGACTAGGCTTGCCGCCTCCGGATACTTCTTGATGTCTTTTCTGAGTTGAATTGTTTCGGCCAGTCTATCGCGGAGCCGGCTAGATGGAACGTCAAGGGGGCCTCGGACTGGCCAGAGTCTGTTGGCGGCTTCAATAACCTCATCGACTTTAAGCAGCTAGTTAGCGCTTGCACAACTATCGTGAAGGTACTGTAGACTTACCCTGATCGAGGAACTTCGGGACTCCCTCTCCCTGTCCATCACACCGATTTAGCTCCTCGCAAATCTTTTGCTTGCTTGAATCGAATTCAGCTCGCATAGTATCGTAGTTGGATGCCAGAGAGTCAGCCGCTTCATTAATATCCTCGACTCTTTCTTGGATGCGAGTTAGGGCACCATCCCACTGAACAAGTATCGACTTGATTGGGGGCTCCATGAGTTGGAATGACGGGGCAATATAAGCATTGACCGCGGCGCCGATGGAGTTTGCGTTGCAGTTACCGGCTTGGCAGGCAGCGACTACTCGGGCAAGAGATTGAAAGACTGAAAGGTCAATCTGCGAAGTATCAGTTCTAATATATGTACCCGGAGAGAACGAAAGACTTACATCCTTGGCTTGGGCGATGACCCAAGGAGCGATCGACTTGAGAACATTTGCAATCTCAGCTTTGTTGTTGAGAATTGGCAGACTAACTTTTCCAAAACACTTGAACGAGTTAGAGGAGAATTAGAGAGAGAAATGGGGATATAATACCTTTTCGATGCTGAGGGTGTCGTCTGCGACCTTTGTGGTAGCTGCGCTTATCTCACCCCGAATTGACATGGCCGTGAAGGAACCTGTCGTAGCGAATGTTTGCAAGCGAGTGAAGCAACCGCAGATGGCCTCTGATGACTTGATGAACTTGTTTCCTAGACTCTTGCCAAGCGCCCGACGAATCTCATCGCAGAGATCGATCTCCTTGGTAAGAATAGTTAGACTGGACGGGATTTGTTTCGATTTCTTCTCCCAGCCTGAACCAGTGTCAGTCAACTCTTTCTTTTTATCTTTTGGATGATAAGCCTTACCGGGAATGCAAGTCCATACTTTACAACGCCTGAGGGGCTTTTTGAGGGTTGGGCAGCTCCGTGTCGCCGATACGCGGCTTTTGCATTTGTTCCACTGCCTGGTATTAGTCTACACGCTGTCTATAAGTTCTAATTGAATCTGGCTTACCGTGGGGACCTTGATTGTCCTCATATTGACCTTGATACCACTTGGCACGATGGTTTTGATCTCGCATGTTGACACTTCTTTGACACCGGCGCAGATGATGGGGAGACTGTTGAGCCCAGCATTCTGGGCAGCTATCACTTGTGCCAGCAATACAATCGGCGACAGAAACGGTAGTGGAAATTGCATCTTGATAGAGGAGTTGAAGAGCTTTGACGCTTCAGCAACACACATAGGCTGGTGACTACTTTAAATAATCCACCAGACTTCACGGCAGACGAGAGACCACTGACCAGACAGTTCAGCTGAACCCCTGTGGCTGAGATGGCGCTTTTAGAACAGGACAGCGCCCAAAGGGTCATTATAGTTAGATTCAGCCCTACGAGAGACAACAGCCCGCAAGGAGACAATTTTAGCGAACAGCTAGAAACTAGAATCGATAGGGCAGTGCCAAGGAATCTAGATTCAGCCCAGCTATGGACTGCTCGAGGGGGTAAATCAGCCACAACTCTCCACAGCTCCGAGACAAGACGCCATAAAAGCCGGATATGGCTTTAGTCTAGGCTTGATAGTTGCATTCGAAGGCAAAGGGGTTTCGCGGTTTAATATCTGGCTGAAAGCATTCCGTCCTCGTCCGCCAGGCTGTTATTTTACCCTTGGTGACTAAAAATGAATTCCAGGCGATATTAATGCACAGCGGATTGCTATTTCCGGGCATTGCAACACCCTTGTGGACAGATGAGTTATCAATCACTTATGATGAAGATTATGGGCAGTGCAAATGTCTAGAACGACTTGTTAGATGCGGTATACGGCCAACCGGGCTGAATAAGCATTCGCATGATGTACCTCTTGACATCACTCTGTAAGCAAGGCCTACTTGAAATTGCTGCATCTGCATTTTGTATGGCCTCAATATTTACAATGCGGGCTTTTGATACCCGACTGGCATATTCCAAGTCCATGACTCTGCAGATCATGGCGTGAGGAAATAGGGTATACGAAAGCTGGGCGCAGCATGGTTTGATCTTTCGCCTATACTAGATGGGCGGGTAGGGAAGGGAAATAAATACGGTAAACGGCGGCGCAAAACAATGGTACTTATGGTGAAGTTATGATCTTGGAAGACTCTCATCCTAGGCAAGGCAAATGCCTCCGCCTAGCTTGGCCCTCCGGTCTTCTTCCTTTACCTCTCACTGGGCCTCTTCTTGCTTGGCCTCTTCTTGCTTGGCCTCTTCTTGCTTGGCCTCTTCTTGCTTGGCCTCTTCTTGCTTGGCCTCTTCTTGCTTGGCCTCTTCTTGAAGCTACCCTAGGTACAAAAAAAAGGAACTTTCTGCTGGAAGAAGAGGTCTTCCTTGATCCTCACAGAGGGGGTTTCATGACTATCGATAGGGAGGGAGTCTGTAACTATATCTATACCTATACTTGGCGAGAATGTTACGCACCGGACTAGGAAGAAACAGATCATCGCATCCCCACTAAATTTGGTTCTAAGTTCTGTCTGACGACTTAAGGTCTCAGTCACGAGCCCCAACAGCAAAAAACATCCTTGTTCCCGGCTAAAACGGTGAGGAGGAGCGTGGCAAGCAAGCAACAAAAGACCACGTATTGCAGATGCGGGAGGCCGACCATCAATAAGCGTCGCCATCAAGCTCCAGGGATAAGAACAGTATTGTCACTTCTAAGGATTTAGAATAAACTTTCAGAGCCAATATTGCACCCAACTATCACTGACTTCCTGCCTATCTGTAATGACCTTTACTTGCGGTACGTGCTGAAAAGCAGGGCTTTCTTGGCCATCCCTTGACCTAATCCTACAGTCCATAGTAGTAGTAGAGCGTGCCCTACGGAGATCATACAACAGTTCTGTCGTGTGCTTATGGGACGAAACTGAGACAGCTGTCACATTGGTGGGCCTCCCACAGGGTCTAGAGTGACGGTGGATGCAGCATCCCATGTAGTGAATGTGATGTGTAGTAAAAGCCTTGGTATCATCTCAGCATGCATGAGTCATATGATAGCGCGAGTCCTAAATATCAGCCACGTCATTTGAGGGCAAGTGGTTGGAGGGCTTGACATATTTCGTCACCAACCAACAACCCCTCAGGGCGGTGAAAGCCAAATCACGCGAATGAAGACGACAAAGTTGGGGATGCAGATCTTGCCCTCCAAGTGAAGAGATCATTTGAAAAGGCTGGTGTTGATGATCGCTATGGTCTGATAATTATGGCTATCGGAGGACACACGCTGGCCAAAGTCCTTCAAGCCCACGAAATTTGTGGTCTGCTCGCGACTGACGTGAGATCGGCGAAACCAATCAATATGCAGCCATGGGAAACTATGATGAAACTTACATATGGAGCACTTTGACCACGACATGACGCAGATGTTCTGTATGTTGTGCAACACACATAGTCACTTCGCCAATCGGACACTGGAAACTGTTCCCCGTAGCTACACAAGCTAGTCCTAGCAAATGGTGTACTAATACGAAGCGCGTATAGCGGCCTCCTTCATGGCCGGGCGTTTTGCTTAAAGATGAGGGAGTCGCCACTCGTGTTTGCTGTCCTCAATCATTACAGTGAACACGCATAGGTCACTATTGCAGTGATCTGATCTCACCATGACATCTAGCACTATTGCTGAGATCAACAGGTGCGATATTGAAGACTCTAGCCCTTCCACCACCGCATCAATTACCGACGTCAGGCATCTATCGTCCTACAACTGGATTGAAAGGCCTACTGCCACGATCGCCGTCCCGGGGAGCCCACCTCGTTGGTCCGCCCCCAAGACCTCCAAGCAGCTCCAAAAGGATTCGGGCTTATATTACATAAACCAAAATGAAGCTCGCTATCCAGAGAGTTCACTAGAGCCGCTATTCCGCGCTTTGTACCTTACGCAACCTGCTTTCGACATACGCTCTATTGACGTTGTAACCGATCGAAACAACATCCGCAAGCTACTGGCTTTCATTAATTCTGACTTGGACCCTGGTAATCTTGAGCCATTTACTATAGCGGTCGAGGTCATTGGGACAACTGCGTTGTTTCTCAGAGATCAGGCAGCGGTTACTAGGTATATCGCGCCAGATGAGTTTCGTGGTTTTGGCCATAAATTCGAGGAAGAATACACCATCAACCAGGTCAATGATAGTACTGGTCACCATAGGATCATCGCATATCGATTTTGTGGCCTAGACTTTGTTGTACGCTACGAAGCGGACGGATACGTGGCCACCGATAAGACCGAGAGGCCACAAGACGACCCTCTACTAGCCAGTATGAGAGATTTATCCTTGTCCCCAGCCACCGGCGCCTCAAGCGTCAACCCTGTCCCATCGAAACTGGTTATCACGGAAGAAGGTCGAGTGGTGCCTCCCGAGTCAATTCTTGAAATCAAAACCCGAGGGACTAGTAGACACTTGCCTGTACAAGACGTTGCAGCCCAGCTCTTGGTATCCCAAACTTCAAAGCTCGCCCGAGCATATCATTATCGAGGGAAGTTTGAAGTACCACAAGTCGAGAACGTGTAAGCTCAGGTCAAGAGATGGGAAGAGCTTAACCAGAATGACCTGAAGCGTTTAGCGTCACTAATCAAAACAATCTCCAACTTGCCCAAGCAATATAGGGGAAAAGTTACTATTAAATATGAAGGCGGAAGCAAATTGTCACTCTACCGGTCCGAAAAGGGAGACATGTTGCCTCGCTTCTTGTATTCCAAATGGGAGAAAAGAGGCAATACACAGGTGACGACGACCGCGAGCAAACAGGAAGACGGGGTGGTGCCCGACACGGTCGACCGTAGTCAAGAAAAGACCGTTGAGACGACGAGGGCAAAATACGGCGATGGACCTTACTCCGAAATGATCAGCTACGGGGTCGATAATGGATTTCGACAGTTCTTTCGCCGTATGCCCATGGAGCTCTCCCAGTACCATCTCCTTTGCGACACCCTCGATTCTCTTGCTATCGATGTCACTGAAGGCCGCACCATTCGTGACATCATGTACGACATGAGGAAAGGTAAGGACGATTGGGATCTAGAGGAGGGAACAGAGATCAGAGGACAAAAGGATATCGCGCGAGATTCAGCCTTTCGACTTTTGTACGTGCTTATGCAATCTCACCTTGTGGACACCAACATGGCGTACAATGCGGTATTATTTGTGGTTTCACACCATCGAATCTTTCAGCCTAGGACTCGAAAAATGGTGAGGGAGGCTTTGGAAGAAATTTGTCCAGTGTCAGCAAAACAGCGAGCGTGTCTAAATAAGTGGCCTGTCGAAGAGTCCTTTGCAAGCTCAGACGAAGATGCGACGACAGAGTCTGAAGACATCTTTTTCGACTCTGACTATTCATTCTGAGACTAACCCCGCCTTTGGATTACTACGAATTGGACACGGGACGAGCACCGCGGCGCCGGATGCCTGAATAAGCATGACTTTTTAGCCAGATATTAGGAGATTTATTAACTGATAGTTGTTAGTTTGCTAACAAGTTTCTTGGGGTCTCCTGACGCCATTCCTGTCTACTCTGTTATAACCCCCTCACCATGCAAGATTTCAGATTGACTGTGATCTTTGCTATCTTTGGCGACCATGCGAATGGAAAAGTCATGAAGAAAGAGCCAATCCCACGCCTCCAAAGCCGAAAGGATTAGCCCCATAATTAAAAGATCTAGATCACTCCGTGAGCAACGCCCAATAGGGCGTCTCCACCTTAGATGACCTCAATATGCATAATGCAGGCCTTTCATGGCCTGGTTGAACTATTTAAAGGGCATCGCCCATCAGATCATGGCCTTCAAAAGAAGAGAATACACTGTAGCCGGGCGCAACCTGATTAAACACATGAAATTACAAAAGCTGTGGCGTTGCAGGCAGCAGTCGACTTGCATTTTGTGCCGTTTGCTAACTGGTAGTTGGGACGAGATGCGGGGTTCCTCATACACGTGTCCATGAGCTAGAGGGCCTAAAGATACTTGTCTTTGAGGCGAGTGCATGTCTTGCAGACTGTCCAGACACTCTTACTGGTCATTCTGGTTGAAATAGCCTTAGCGTCTGACGGAGTACTTACGCGTCTTGAACTACCCATCGATAGCGTGCTTTTCTTCAGCCGCATCCTGTCGACCTGGTTAATATATCGGGTGCCTTGCCACTGACTAGTTTATAGATACAGATCTCGACTTAATCTGTCTGAGCTTGACTGTTATTACCCTGCCTAGCATCATATACTTTCCGTTTCCATTATGGATGTTGCTGGTCTTGCAATCGGTATCGTTGGCCTCTACACGGCGTGTCGGGACTGTTACGATTTCTTCACCACTGTGAATTCAGCCCAGGCAGAATCTTCAGCTCACTTGCGCGAGCTGGAAATACAGCAATCAATTCTCAAAGCCTGGGGATTCCATTGGCAGATACAAAATGAAGACGGCAGCGACCCAGGACTCTCCGATCGTACCAGACGAAAGCAATCTAAACTCCACCAATATCTCTTGAGCAACCGTTTCAAGGCTGAAGGAGTTTTCAAAACCCTTTCTGCTCTTGCAGATACCCTCTGTAACCGGGAAAAGCTTATCAAACGCTATGGTTTCCAGCTTCAACCAATCCATACCTTCCATCATGTATCACAAGCGACGTATGATGTACAATTGCTCATCCCGGATGCTAAAATTGAGGATGTCGAGCCAGTCCTCCATGAAGTCAGAAATCGCCTCTCGGTGCTTAACAAGCTTAAATGGGCTTTGAAAGACAAAGAAAAGTTCAAGAAACTGATCGCCGACTTGAGATCTCATAGCGAGTCTCTATATCGCCTATGCCCCGAAAATGCATTCGAGTCCATGAACATATATCTCACTATGGAATGTTTGGCTAGACAGGAGTCGCCGGACGGTCTGAAGTGGACTTCAACACTCGCAACCGAGCATGCACAAATCGATAAACAGTCTTTAGTGCGACAAGGCTACGAATTGCTGGCTTCGACGGCCACGTTGAAAGCATCGGTGAATAAGAATAGAGACAGGAAGGAAGCGAACGACAGGAGCCTCGCCAGAATTGACGAAATAAAACCTGAGATGAGGTACTTAGGAAAGGGCCTGGCACTGTTTGAAGAGCAAGTCGTTTACGTAGAAATGCGAGACTACCGCGGACCGCCGCTAGACTTCACTCAAGAGCAAAAGCAACGGCTTAAAAACCGTCGAAAGCGAGAGCGATTCTTGTCATCATTGCCACCTCATAGAAAGCTTGACTTGAGTCAGATGGATCAGTACAGCAGTAGCGACGACGACGAACCGATTGAGAGAGTCAGACCAGCAGATCCGAAGCTTCACGCTCTCATTAGAAACTTTTTCGACACCTTTCAGGGCCATAACATGATGAAGAATGTCTATGGCTTGGATATTGTCAGTATGATCGAGCATACGGAAGGCGATGATAAAGGCCATTGCAGCATTCTCTACAGGCTTCCCGGCACGATTGGCGACCAGAGCCGAGAGCGGCCTGCAGAGAATCTGAAGCTTCGCGCACCAGTGACGCTGCAGTCACTCCTTGGGACCCGGCAGAAAAGGGGGATCCGATCTATGCTCGGTGCACGTTTCGAGCTAGCAAGAAAGCTTGTACGTGCCGTTTGCCTGCTTCACTCCAGTGGCTGGCTTCACAAGAACATACGCGCAGAGTCAGTCATGTTCTTCCCCGAGCATGTAAATACACTCCAGGAGGATCGATACGAGGTCAAGATCGAAATAGATGTCTCAAAGCCCAGCCTGATGGGCTACATCTTCTCACGGCCGGACGATATTATTATCCAAACAAATCCACCATCTGAGCCTGCGCCAGAGGCGGAGAAGCATGGCCGTCCAAAATCACTAAAGAGTTTGTCAATGACCACCGCAACTTGGGATAGTTCTTACGAATCAGAGTTGAGACGTATAAAACGAACTCCTCGAAGTGCCAGCATATACGGTCGCAATAAACTAGGGAAGATAGCCTCAACTGACGAGGCAAAAGAGACAAACATCAGTGGCTTTACACTTGACTATTATCAGCATCCTGCGAAGCACGCAGATCCCAAGCGTCTATATCGTCACGCATATGATGTATACTCTCTTGGGATTCTTCTCATTGAAGTCGGACTATGGAAGAACTTGGAGAACGACGATGACTCAGACTCAGACTCGGACTCGGACTCAGGGTATAATAAGAGTCCCTATCGTGATGAAGAAGACCATTATGAGCGAAGGCGAAAGATATGTCGAAAGTATCTCGACCGCTTAAGATGGGAATGTGGAGACACTTATGCGGACGTTGTGCTTAGTTGTCTTATGATTGATAGCAGTGATGACGAAGTAGCAAAGGCGAGCGAGCGGGAGCTTTGTGGGAGAATTGTGGCTGACTTGGAGAACTGTCAAGCTTAGTTCTGTAGAAGTCCACGGGTTTGAGATCCAAATCCTAGTACATATTACTACTTAAGCTAAGCACTTTTTCCTTGATGAATAGCGTACCATTGATAATCCGGGCTTCTATGGGTGGCTAAGCCCAAGGGCAGTCCTTCATAGGTAAACATCAACTCTGGGTTAGATTATCTGAGCGACCTGCTTACTCAGACTACAACTACTAGGTAGATAAAGACTTATTTAATAGACTTATTCCTTTCCAATGATGGCCAATGTAATAAGGTTATGGGAGCTTACAAGAGGTTTAAGCCCCCCAGACATAAAGTTAAAGGTTACATAAACAAATACGGATATTATACTTATCGCCCCCACTGTTACCTTGGATCTTACTTTTGGCTGAAAAGTTAGACATCCTGATGACTGACCCTAGAGGTATATAAATAAGTGCTGCTGCTCTTCCATGTCTACTAGCATCCCTGGATTTGTGGGCAAGAGTCAAGATGATTGGCCAGGCACTCCTGAAATGGCACACCCGTGTATGCTTATACTCCGGAAAACCGTTGGTAAGTGGCGGAAAACTATGATGATAAAGGGCAATGTGAAAGATCCGAAGGCTGATAAAGTGCCCGGTACAGGTTCCCAGCCTCGGTAGTTCACTTCGTTTCCTCAATACCACGAATAAGTTTCTCCAGCTTCAAACAAAGAAACGTCCGTTTACGCCATCTAGGGCGCAGCAAGAGATCGCAGCACTCTGCAGCACGAAAAACGTTGTTGTGTCAGCTCGGCCCGGCTCAGGCAAAACGGCTACAGCTGAAGCTATCGTAGCTGCCCACCCGGATAAGCGAGTAGTTGTGCTCACCTACTCTAAGAGACTTCAGCTGGAAACCTATCGCCGGCTTTACACTTATTCTAATTGCGAAGTCTACACTTTTCACGGCATGGCCGGCATATTATTCGGGACGCGTGTCCAGGATGATGCTGTTCTAGTGGAGCAGAGAAAAGAAGCTCTTGATCGTAGGGAGCCCCCGCAGTGGAGTCCCGAGCCGTTTGACATCATTGTGTTGGATGAGTTTCAAGACTGTACCGAACTCCTCTTCTGGCTAACTAACTGCTTCATCTCTGCCAATGACCAAAAGGCGGGCGGTCAATCTGCCCGTCTTGTCGTTCTAGGCGATGAGCGACAAGCCATCTACGGATTCCGCGGCGCAGATGATCGCTACCTTTCTTTAGCT
The DNA here is from genome assembly GCA_003353625.1 of Fusarium fracticaudum. Taxonomy (NCBI): domain Eukaryota; kingdom Fungi; phylum Ascomycota; class Sordariomycetes; order Hypocreales; family Nectriaceae; genus Fusarium; species Fusarium fracticaudum. The sequence continues at coordinate 509,409 of PDNT01000004.1, forward strand.
CCAGAGCTATTGGGTCCTGTCAACACCTATCCCTTTGTCAGGGCTCAATTGGACGAAAGTTTTCGACTATCATGTCAGTCAGTTCGGTTCATCAACAACACTTTTCTTGGTGGTGAAACGTATATCAGCAGCTCCAAAACTGGCCCTAAACCCATTGTCTTAAGGTGTCATCGTTGGAGTAGTAACGCGTTGGCCAGTCAGCTCTCACCCTTGATCAAGCGCTACGGAGCCAAGAATACCGCGATCTTAGCACCGACTGTGCGCAAACGTAGCCCTATGCAGCGTGTGGTCAATCTCTTGTGCAAGAAATATAAAGTGCCTATTTCTGTGTCAATTGAAGACGACGTTCCACTAGATGACAGGGTTATCGAAGGCAAGATGTGCGTTTCTACTATCCACCAATTTAAAGGTAGTGAGCGGGATTTGGTCATCCTTTTCGGCCTCGACTCCTCATTTTTTGAGTATCTTGGTCGTGATGTCCCCGATGATAGTTGTCCTAACGAGACCTTTGTGGCTCTGTCGCGTGCTGCCGAACAGCTTGTCTTGGTCCACTTCGAGGAGGCGAAGGTCATGCCTTTCACATCGGTTGCATCGTTGTACGAGACAGCCAATGTTGTTAATATTTCAAGACATCAGCACATGATTGAGTCCCCTGAGGCTCCGGGTCGACCCTTGATACAAGGGCTTATGCTGCCGCGCTCGGTCGCGGTTCGAGACATAGCCCGGCACATCAAGGATAAAGATCTCAACAGCATTATTGATAGCCACTTGTGTATCCAGACGCTCTCGCCTCTACCAAAGGATGAACACATTAGGCTCCCAGATGTTGTGGTTTCAGACAGAGGAAAGAACTTTCACGAAGCAGTGAGCGATCTGAATGGCCTTGCCATTGTCGCAGCCTTCGAGTATGATATTGCTGGAACTCTGAGCACACTGGACCTTAGTCAAAGCGAGATTGACATAATCCCCGAATTCAGCTCACAGCAGGGTGTTTCTTGGCTTTGTCGAAAGGCTTGTAACTATGAGGCCAACGTCTCGGGCTATCTCCCGCGTTCCATACAGATGGAAAGCCACGCCTTCAATTGGATAGAACCTGACGACCTGGCTCTGGCCCGGAGTCGGCTCCGCGGGGAGCTCAGCGAATCAGCCGCAAACCCTAGATTTGAGGTTCGAGCCGCAGGGGTTTTCAGCATTGATGATCAGGAATGCGTGCTTGGTGGTCGAGCTGACATCGTGGCGGCTACGTCCACTTCCGATGGCAACAATGCTAGGGGTGCTGAGTCCATCTGGGAGATCAAATTCGTTCAACAGCTCTCAAACCAGCATGTCATACAGGCGTGTACGTATGCCTATTTGTTGAAGCTGCCGTGCATTGTACTGTACAATGTACGAACTGGGGAGAAGTGGGAGATCACGCCTCGCGACGGGCAAGAGGGGCTACATCGCATGGTTGAAGAGGTTCTAAGACTCAAATACACATCTATAGGAAAGGTGACCGACGACGAGTTCATTGAGAATTGTGCAGCGGCAAGATGGGAAGTATCAAGTATACGTTGTTAGGTGGATAATAGCAGTGAGACGCGCTCAATGTACCCACGACCTTGGGTTCATGTCTTGCGGTGGCCTCGGAGTGGGAGCCGAACATTTCGGCCACGCAGTCTAGATGGTATTTAAGATGTCAGGCATGGAGTAAACTATTTCTGAGACTGGAATGCAATACATTATCCTTAATAGCTTAGACCTGAGAAGCAGGATTGGTACTCTCGCATGGATAGACCTAATCAGACTCGCCAGTATGTACCAGTGTCGTAGGGTTGTCAGTTACGTCGGCCGGTCGCTTTGCGATTCGGGTGGTTTCCTGCGAGGTTCTGCCTTCGTCACCTCCGGTTGCCGTGCTTGGGGAGGAACTTAGCTGGCGACTGTATATGCTTAACATAAGGTACGTAAGGGGCTATAACTTATTCCACTACCTTTCCTTGAGTAAATACAGTAATCGCTTTGTTGTATATCCCTTATATAGTTAGTTAACGAACGGGGATAATGAGATGCTTAGGCACTGCTGGTTGGCTGCCAGTGTCGTTCTGAACGCCTCTGGATAAAAGCTTATATCGAAAAATGCCACGTTTTACTATTATTCTCTTCGAGAAAACCTTATCACTAACAGTCACGTGTTCGATTTGATGCATTTAAATACCAGCCCTCTTTTACTTTGCACTTAAACTTCTCCTTTGCATGCGATACTTACTATACACCGGATACTTTGCTGCGTTGTTTTCGCCTCAACTATCCGCGCTCCGATGCTGAAATGAAAGCCACCATGTTTCGCACGTTTCGGCAGCTCGCGCTTGTCTTGGCGGTCACGATTATTGGTAGTCTTGCTGTCATGCCGCTGGTATCCTTTGTGCGTGACATAAGATCATACAGCGACCTTGAGGCTCCCGGCGTAGCGTTCGTCCTGAAACCTGACCATGGGTAAGTCTATCGAACCTCACACTAAAGTGATTTTACACTTGACCAAGTAGTAACACTCGATAGAACCGCGGCAATCTTCCTCGGACATGGCTCATCTGTTGTTGTCGCGAGAGTTGAAGGCACTCAAGCCTACAAAGACCTCATGCTACGACAAAAAACGACTTTGGGAACAACAGATAATCGAAACAATTTGCAGAGACCAATGTCTGATCTATGGAGCCTGAACAAGAGATTCTGGAAACAGCCAGACACTATGGAAGACATCGATAAAATCGCACTGGAGCCAGTACTGAGATGTTTGAAGGCAGCGGTTGAGGCATACCTTGGCAACTCTATATGTTTCGTCAAAGTCGCTTTGTCCGGGGAAGCGATGAAAAATGACTACCTCGGTGATATTGTTGCCGGAGCAGTGCGACAGATCGGGCTTGTAGAAGTCTGGGCTGGACGACCTGCAGCTCTTGTACAAGGTCTTTTTCGCAAGTGGCAGGACGACGGCGATTTCGGTGAACCCGAAAGTCTCCTTCTTATCATCGATAACAGTGAATATGGCTTTGACCTCGCGTTAGTCCACCAGGAGGACGGTTTGGCTCATACTCTCCGCCACAATTACCATCCTTATACTGGAAATGAAACCCCTTCTGATAGGGCCTCGTCGCTCCAACAGGCCCTTGAGCAGATTATTAGACCACCGTTCGACTACAAGGTATACTATAGGAAAGTGCCACAGATTATCAAGGAACTTGTAATCCACGGAGATAATATCTGGGATCCTGACTTTCGAAACATTCTTGGTACCACTCTCGAGTCTAGTCTCATTCGGGGTGCATACCAACGCCAGCCAGTCTACGCTCCTGCTATAGGACTTGCTGAACACGTATTTATGCGGCTGAATGATCCCGCATCTACAGTGAGGAAGACAGCTCCGTTTGGGTGTTGCTGGAAATCTAGAGGGAAAGGTTGCCCAAGGAATTGGGGTTACCAATTACACGTATGCCCTATGTAAGAGATCAAGGTAGTACTTGAAAGCGCGGTAGTCAAGCATATTTAGAAATCTCAACCTGATACACTATGGTATTTGGTGGAAATAGTGGCCGCCTCCTGAATGTCCCTTTACCCAGTTGCTGGAGGAATTGTCATGGCTGCGCGGCCGATGTATGAAGGTATTGGAGACCATCAGACAATAACAGTCATAGGGTGCTTTGCAATGTTACTGGCGCCAGCGCCAGTTTTGTTCTGGAAGTAAGGTCCTCAGCGACGGCGCAGAAGTCCGTACGCAGCTACTGATGCATAAGGCTATTGTCGTCTTAGAGCTTTTAGATTCATGTACAATGGTAGCGGAAGAATAGTTTATTGCAAAAAAGTGTTTTCTCGCAATTATGAATGCGCCTTCTTACGAGCTGGTATTACTTGACACAAACTTTAACCAGTCTCACTACTCCCAACCTCATTCGACCTCAAACTCAACTGGATCAATATCGGTCAATCTAATCGGCGGGCCGCTTGTATGCTCACAGCCTTCCCTTGAAGAGTCCTGACCAGGAGGCGACATTACATCTTCCTTCCTCCCATAGCGCCACCACTTAACCTCCTCATTCTCACGAACTTCAAGTTGGTACCTGTGGCCAGGCTTAAAGACTCGATCGCCTTCAAGGCCAGCAGATCGAAGGAACCTGTGAGTGATGACAGTAGGCCTTTCTGGCTCCAACGTAATGAAGTACTGGTCATCGTGGCCGCCGAGTTCATAACTGAACTGTGGTCTTTTTGGACCTTTGGTAGACTCGAGCTGGAGCGGCAAACCAGTCGTAAGATCTGTACAGATGAAGTTTTTGCGACGCTGGGCAAGTCCAAGATTGAGGATGGTATGCCAAGTGAAGACTGTGATAGACTCAGAAGCGTGTGAAATGGCGGTAATGGAGATAGTGGCACTGGGAGGTGATACAGAGCCTCTGGTGAATGTCGGCGGATCAATGGATAGGCCTATGGAGATTGCCGGGGGGTTGGGCATATCATTAGACATTTTGTAGAAGCTAAGGTTAAATGGGATGGAAATGTAAAGGCAGCTAGCAGTAACAGATGACTCTCACTGTCGAGGCTTTGTTTTGTTATGGAGGCAGTGGTGATATGGTGACTCAGATGTCCTGAGCGCATGTAGCCTGAGGCTGCCATGACATCATTCATGGTTTCAACCAACAACCCGAGTTGGCAATCAGGGTCGGAACAAACTTAGAGGCCTCTAATGAAGGGGAAAACAAAAGACACAGTAGTGCATGTAGTTGTTATATTTAGTGCCAACACTTTCACTTCTAAAATCCCAAAAGTTTATCTAAACTCACAGTCTTGCAGATAATACACCTAGTATAGCTTTATGAGCACGGCGGTTGTGTGGCTACTATGATTGGTGGGCTACCACACATCTTCCTATAAATTTGTCAGTTGAACATGGTAATTGAAGAAACGCTGTATAACACGAACCTGATATCGATGCGAATGTCGCATTTCTGATAATACACGCTGTGCATCATGTAAAGATACACCAGTCTCAGTAGCAAGGACCTTGCAAATCGTCTCTGTCACTCCACGACCCATCCCCACATCGCCGCAAACATACACGTACCCGCCGTTCTGGATAAGCGAAGCTATGTCTTTCGATTGCTGGAGGATAAGATCTTGAACGTATATCTTGTTCTCTTGCTCTCGCGAGAACGCTGTGTACATCCTGAACTTGGCGCCAAGCTCAGCGGTATATGTCTTTGACGACCGAAGTGTTAGCAATCAAACAATTAACAAGGGCTAAAAGTGACTTACGTTCCATTCCTCGGCGTACAAGAAGTCTTCAGTCTTCTTACGGCAACCATACAATAGCGTCATGGGCGCAAAGTCTTTGCCTTGTCGATGTATAGCAACGCGCTCTCTCACAAACCCGCGGAAGGGGGCAACACCGGTGCCGGGACCAACCATAAGAACAGGTATTGTCGGATCGGACGGTAGTCGAAATGTCGAAGTTCGGACAAAGACTGAGAGAGAGTGCTGTAGGTGAGGTCGCTTTGTAGGCAGCGTGTAGGTTATCGGCTGCACTCGGCTCCTGGAAATAGCTTCGTTTTCAGCAGAAGCAACGTCCAACATGAAGTTCGTCGCGACATCTGAGAAGTGTCGATTCGTGTTGGGAATCGGAAACGACTCGATAGCCACAGTGATGGAGACTTTGCTAGCATCCAGGGCGGACGACGAAGAGACGGAGTAGTATCTCGGCTGCAACTTCGGCATGGCTTCGATGATCATTGCAAAGGGAACATTGACGATCTCCCCTGGAAACAGCGCCTCCATCATGGGAGCGATGCTGTAAAAGTTCCTCTCTGTAAGTGCCAAGAATGCCTCTTTATCCTTGCCGAGTTGGCGAAGCTGGGTCTTCTGCTTACCATCCGAAACGGAGTTCGCGAAAGTGGATAAGACTTCACGGGAGACTGGCCCACAGATGTCAATGTAACACCGAGCTGCGGATTCGTAGCTGCAAGGAGACGGGAATGGCGGACTCAGGTCATCCGAAAGCGACCTAGCCCGAATGGTCTCGCGCCGCTTGTCCCATAGACCAAATACCTTCAAGAAGCGCTCTACCTCGACGTCAGAGTTGATTGGAGAAACAGAGAGATGGTCACCCGTCTGATAGTCAAGCTTGGTATCCTTAATGTCCAACTCGACATGTATGTACGATCGACCACCGGCGTCTGAGAGCAGCCTCGACTCCGAGATAGGTGCAAAACAGTGGTTTGTGAGAGCTTGCGCCTGCTGTGCGAGGTTCCTATCTATGTAGTCCCCCTGGAAGATTGGGCCATGGTGGTTCGGTATCTCAACCACCTCGAAAGCAGGCTCTCGCTCACCAGCCTCTTGCTCGACCAGATCGAAAGCCTCTATGACTTGAGGCCACATTTTATCTTTCCACTCGATGAAGTCTTCGGCGTTCGTGCCCTTGCCGTCATCAGCCTCACCGACGGGCCCGAGGCGTCGCGCTCCGCAGAGCTGTAGTCTCTCATCGACTTTGCGGATCACAGCGTTGAAGTGTGCATAGCTACTGTTTCCCAAACCAAAAGCGGCGTATGACAAATTTTGAAGACCATGTTCTCGAAGTCTGTCAAAAGGTCCATCAGCGTCCTCATTACTCAAGAAGTTGTAAAATTGTTCCGCATTGTCTGTCGGCTCTCCATCACCATATGAGGCGAGGATGAGGAACACTATAGTGCTCTCGGGCAGTTTGTGCAAGTTATGGTAAGTGTACTCGTCGATCTCGGCGACTGTCGAGCGTAGGGAAAATCGGGTATGGGCTTCCCGGCCAAGCTTCTCAGCGAATTCCTGTGCGTTTCCACTTTGAGAGCCGAACAGGACCACGCAGTTCTTTTCCTCCTCTTCTAGCCTCTTCACGATGCATTTATCGCTTGAGACATCGGAACCATCGTCCGTATCTGCCCCGAGTGATTTTGTCTTTGTTGTGGCTTGGAAGAGGAGGTCGTGCATGGGGCCGTGGCCGAAATAGGCGATTATTGAAACCAGGACAGCTGTCAACACAGTCGTCATCGCATCGAACACAGGGACATCACTAGAAGTCTGTTATAATTTGTTAGGTGCGGAAACATATGGGAGTACTGTGGACATACTTACGGTAACCGTTTCTGCTTCCATTCTGAACAGGTGTTTGGCCAGGCTTCATCAATGATCGAATAACTTAGTTCTACAGCAGATATGATGAACACAGCACCTTAAACCTTTAAATTCTATGATGCCACATGCTAGACAGGCGCAGTGGTGCCCTAAGCTTCAATGATACAAGAAGTTTTAGCGGAGAAGTATGCACACATAATTAGCGTCTGACGGTCCAAGTTCGTCGACAGGTCGATTTCGGACCAACTTCGCTTCACGCCAACAGTTGAATTACCGAGGGTGTATATGTTTGTTTCAAGTAGCGTGGGGTAGCGGCAGCAACGATCCATTTCTTGTTTCAGGGGTTTGGCTAGTTTAGAAAGCTACCCCGATCAATTTCAGACACAATATGATGACATGACATTAAGAGGAATTCGTATTGCCAAGACACACGGGATCACCTAAGGCGTACGTAGACGGGCGTTGTAACTGAATTGACGAGTTGAAGATATACCTATCCTCAAGTGAGTGTTTTTCACGCTGATTCTCGTAACATGTCCACTTGAGATTGCCTTCCGTTCATGGAGCATATTAGTCCTCTGATTGTGTAACTTAGGCACCTCTTTTGAGATAATGCTGAACAGCTCATCACAAGTCTCCCAGTGTAAAGTCACATTGACTACACAATCTACGTTGGAACCACAACAGCGTAGAAAATGTAATAGGACAGTCAAGCAAAATAATTCTGCATATATATATAATAATAATAATGTGAAAGTTCCTGTATGTCACCAACCTCCATAAAGATTCCTTCAGTCCCATTTTGCCACTTCGTCAAGGCTCTGCTCCGCTTCTCGGAGGATAGTATCAATATGTGCTTGACTGCGAGGTTTAAAAACAACCTTGAACGGCTTAGGCCCATGCGCAATTCCTTCCTTGAAGGCCTCTGGATCAGGCACAATTTTCTGTCCCGTGGCTGGATCGACGGCAAGTTCTATGTCAAATGCCCAGAGAATCTTGGCAATGGCTCGCCACTGTGTTCGCTCCGCGAGGTGCATACCAGGACAGATACGACGGCCCGCGCCATAGCCATAGTGGTCTCGGTTGTTGAAGTCTGGACTACCGGCATAGTCACTTGCTAAACGTGGGTGATTGACGTAGCGACTTGGGTCGAACGTATCCGGGTTTTTGTACTTCATTTGCTCTGATCGATGGATCGCGTAAGAGGGAATGATGACGGTAGCGTCTTTCGGGATGAGCATTCCGTTGTACCAGTCATCTTTAGCCACGCGATGAGGAACTCCAAGAGGTAGGCTAGGGACTGAGTATCAGCACCGTTGACAGCTAGGACGGTCTGTTCAATTTAACAGCATACTGGATCGAAACTTACACTGGATGCCATCTTAACCCTTCCTTGACGATACAGTTGATGTAAGGCAATTCCTTGAAGTCCTTCCACTCAGGCATTCTGGTAAACCAAATCAGATAAACACACCATCATTACAACAAAGCAGCAAACAGTACTTACCTGCCCGTCCCACAAACAGCGTCAAGCTCTTTCTGGGCTCGGCGCTGATGCTCAGGATGTCCTGACAAGCAGTGGATCATGGTCAGGATAGAAGACGATGTAGTATCAGCCCCTCCCTCGACCAAAACCCCAAGGAAGTGGTTGATTTGTTGGTCTGACATCTTGTCGGTGAGCTTGGCATCCTCCAGCATCTTATCTGCGATGCAGTTTCGAGATCCAGCGCGGTCTCTTCTGGCATCAGATAATGCTCTAGCCTTCTTCCATGTCTCATCCATCGCATGATACGATCGCTGAGCACGGGTCCTCCACGGGCTCATGAAGTCGGGGAGATACTTGAGGAATGGAAAGTCGTCGACGGGTGGGTTAGCGCCAGGTTCGAGAGCTTCACTGTACTACAAATCAGTTGAGTGAGTTTTGCCCTTTACTGTGTAGAAAGTGTTAAGACGTACTGATTCCATTGCGTCGTAGACACACTAATCAAGGTTAGTATCAATGAGTTATACGGAGATTAGGCAAGACTCTGACGTACACGACCAAAGAAGGAGTCATAAGTGGCACCTCGTTGCCCCCAAACCATGATACAGGCAACCGAACAGGTAGTGCGCATAACATGGTGATAGAAATCCGCTGGAGTGGCGAGAATATCTCGAAGAAGAATTGTGATTCTGCAGAGATTAGACGTCTATTCTGCCACGAATCGCGAATAACGTACTCTGCGTCCTGAATATGTCCAACTTTCTCATCCAGGATACGAGGCTGAAAGGATTTAGTAACCTTCCATTATAAGACTCTGTAGCTGACTACTCTTGAAACGTACCGAAAGATTATGCGAAGCGACCTTTCTCTGCTCGCGATACAACGGAGTGTTGTTCATAAAGGCAAAACTGTCGCCATGAGTGACAATGTCGGCGACATGATTCGGTGGACGCTCTGAATAAATGACTCCTTTCTTGTCAACGAGATCATGAACTGCTTTGCGATCGAACAGAACGATCATAGTACTCGAAGCTATCTTGAGAGAAAAAATGCCACCGTACTGCTCGCCCCACTGTAGGAACCTAAGTCGCCATAATTAGAATCTCGATTTTATCTTTTAAGTCCGGTAGGCGGTACCTACTTGGCATGCAGTCCCGTGATAGGAATCTGGTGGATGTTTCCGAGGATAGGGAGTGTTGATGGACCAGGAGGAAGGTTCTTGGCCCGTCGACCCATCAGCATCAACTTGCTGAAGACATAGATCCCCGCTATCCAAGCTAGGGCCTGGAAGAACTGACGTTGGCCTTGCGGAGTGGCGAGGCCTGATGTCAGGTCTTGAAAGTTAAGGCTAGGGATTGGGAGGCCAGATTCCATGTTTGCGTTAATGAGATTACGACTTCGTGGGGGAAGCACAGCCAGAATTATGGTGTCCCTAGGAGGAAAATGAAGAGGTAATAAGACTTGACTTTCAATATCGGCGGCGATCGAGGTCCTCAGCGCTTGGCAATCTGGGGTTGGATATACGGACCAACTCAGTGGACGGACTAATTTCGGGGGCGGGCCATCGTAGCGGGTTTAGGTTAGGCACTGACCGATCTGCAAATTTACATATCATGCGGCATGAACGAGTGAAGACTAAAGTATTGGATCTGCCGTCAAAGTGTCTAGGCTTCCGTAATAAGATATTCTAAATAATGCCTTGTTGTAAAGTCGATGTATTACAATCTGAAAAAAGGGTGGCTTATGGTAAAAGACGAAATTGATACACAGCTCATATTTGATGCTAGAGACCAAATTGGTCAACTGCTGTGTATTCCTCAAAATAGACAAGACTTGATAAATGTAAAATATTGATTGTTGCTATTACACTCATTGGTTTTGCGAAATAGCTAATTGGTAGTATGATATAACGGAGTTGGTGGACATCAAGATCCGCGCTGGAGGAGCATAACGCAATGACATCGTACAACATGAACATAAAGAAATGTAGATCAGAAGACAATAAATACAATGATAATTTTGTTAAGCATATAAAGCTAAGCTATTTTTGCTACCCTTTGGCTGTGGCAATCTCACAATGTTTGGCTTTCTCGCATTACCCCAAGAATAGCAGATACCCAGTCAGGACAAGAAAGTCGGTGGAACATCAGGACCTGATATGTAATTAGCTTACTCTCAAGTTACCCCAAGTAATAGTTGACTTACCCCAAACATGCAGGTTATCAGGTGATGCCTTCTGTCGGTTTGTCGGGTATGTCTCATCAACCAGATCACCATCAACGTAATGCTCCATAATGAAGCCCGATGTATCAAACCTTGACGTGTCAGAAAAAGGGCACAAAGAGTGGCAAAAGAACTTACCAATAGTCAAAGATCTGGCTTCCCATGACATGACGCCCTACTCCCCAGCAGTTCTCATATCCCTTCTCACGAAGCCAATGATGTCCGAGGAGTTGCGTATCAAAATCATGTGTCTCGTAAGAAGAATGATGTACATGACTCTTTGGCCCCTCAAAGAAGAAAAAGCAATGGTGGTCTACTAGTTTCCTTCCGCGATCAAGATGCAGGAAGGTTGTAATATCCTGACCGCTATCATTGTAGACAAGCTGGATTGCTGGTTAGTAGGACAGCCGTCTCAAACTTGGACTACTTACATCGCTGGGCTTGAAGTTGAATCTAGAGGTATAGAACTCAAAGGCCTTTTCGAAGTTGGTCACGACCATGCCAAAGTGACCCATTTTGTGGACAGGCGCAGGACCCTTTTCAAATCTCTGAAACTCATTACCTGGGCGGTTCTTGGTTGTTGGCTAAGGTTAGATGTCAGCCGAACCAGTTCATCCATCGCAAGGGAAAATACTCACAAAATTTAGCACTCTCTCCGGTAGAGACTTGGGGAGTGGATCTACTTCCTTCTGTCCGTACACAAGGTGAAAAGGAAAATTGTCCACGGGGTCGTAGAACGTGACCCTATAACCGCCTCCGGGCTCGCTATCCATCCTGGTGACTGTAGTAGCATTAGGCAGTGTATCTACTGCATAGGTGAGATCATCGAAGCTTTCGACTACAAACGCTGCACCGCCGAAGGAATCCTCAAGGCCTTCGACGGCACAGTAGACGAAAGGCTCAGTGCCAGTCCCCCGGTAATAGGTTTTGTTGCCAACATTGACTGTTCGCTCAAACCCAAAGTCTTTGAGAAATTGGTGGGCTTTCCCTATATCGCGATGTGAATAGTAGACATGGGCGAGACGCACAAGGCGGATGCGGCGAGTTGGGGATGGGGTCATGGTGTTGAATGACAAGTCTGGAGAGCAAATGATAGTGTTAATTCAGGCGACACAAACCGAGAAAAAAGCAGATCTAGCAACAATCAACAAACTCCTTGGATATTTTGGTATAATATGCCACCGAGTTAGGCAGTAGGTCTGGATACTACAGCTTGACACGTAGAGACCCTTGATAGCACAGCGAAGTTGCGCCGAAAGATCGATTCCACATCCGATAGGAGAGCCTAGCAGGCATCAGAGTAGATCTCCAACCCTATTCGGATATTATGTTCCAGGGGCACGCGCTCGCACTATCTTCGGGAACAAGGCTTTGATACAGCTAGGAGGATATTGCGGAGCCGAAATTTGGAAGACATATGATGTAAGCTTCGAAGAAAGTGCAAAGTTTCCGTGAGAATGAAATGGTTACATGGTACTTACTCTGCTGTTGCTAATATTAACAAATGTTCTCAAGACTCATCCAAAAGCGGTTTGTATCTACAAAGCCAGCCTCATCCACGCTCTCAGCTTTGAAACCTGTTAATCCATCGCGACTTATACACTCCAGCTTTACAATGGCACCTCACAGCTTAACTCCCAGTTCAAGCCCACCTCTGACGCCATACAATGGCAGTCACCGCCAAGAACACCACATACTTACCACGCCAGATGACGGAATCTTCCAGACTCAATATCTTATTGTAGGATGTGGGCCAGCAGGAGCCAGCCTTACTTGCTTTCTCTCATCTCATGGTAGGAAGTCCGAAGGTTATAGTCCGGCGTTTCTAATAAGATGTAGGGATTTCTGGGATGATGGTCGGTGCAGCGCCAGGGACGGCCAACACGCCTCGGGCTCATATCACCAACATGGCCGCTCTGGGTAGGTCTAGTCTGATTGATTACTTGCCGATCAACGCTTACCGAGAGATGCAGAGTGTCTTCGCGACATTGGCCTAGATAGAGACGTCGAGCAGGTTTCTTCTAAAGGCCACTGCATGGTGCATACTAGGTGGTGCCACAGCATGGCTGGGGAAGAGTATGCTCGTCTTTATTCATGGGGCAACGATCCCAGGCGCAAGGTATGCTTCCATTAAAAGTCTTCCATCATAATTTGACACTAATGGTCAATTTATAGGGTGATTACGAGATGGCTAGCCCATGTCAGCCAGCCGATATCCCTCAAACCCTTCTTGAACCAATCCTCATCAGACACGCCACGCACAACAAGTTCCAAGTCAGATTTGATACGGTTCTCACGTCATTCACTAAAGACGAAAAGACAGGACGGATAATAGCAACCCTAAAAGACAAGTTCTCCAACCTCGAATACAAGATCAACACCAAGTACCTCTTCGGTGCAGACGGCGCGCAGAGCCAGGTAGTCAAGCAGCTTGACTTGCCTCTAGAGCGCAAGCCAGGCCAAGGTCTCGCAATCAATGTTCTTGTCAAAGCAGACCTATCTCATCTAGTGAAGCATCGTAAGGGAAATCTTCACTGGGTTATGCAGCCTGATAAGGAACATCCCGAGTTTGGATGGATGGGTATCGTTAGGATGGTCAAACCATGGGATGAGTGGATGTTCATTTTGTTTCCGAATCGGGATTGTGATCCTAACATACAAGCGACAAAGGAGGAGTACCTAGAGAGGGTACAGGACTTTATTGGGGATGATACGCCGGCTGAAATCCTCAATGTCTCCAAGTGGTTCATCAATGAGATCGTTGCAGAGCGATACTCTGATGGCAGTTATATGTAAGTTGATCTCTGCCATTCTCATACCAAACTCTGATCGATCCCTGCTACAGCCACTGTTTGGGCGATGCGGTCCACAGACACCCGCCCATGAACGGTCTAGGCTCCAACACATGCATACAAGATGCCTTCAACCTCGCATGGAAAGTCGCATACGTCGAGAAAGGCATCGCATCCCCCTCACTTCTGGATACATACAACACAGAGCGCCAGCCCGTTGGCAAGTCTATAATCACGCGTGCCAACGATGCTTTCCGCGATCACTTCCACGTATGGGATGCCATTGGAGCGCTTCCCGAAAAAGTGGAAGATCGCAGGAAGATCGTTGACGAGCTAGCGTCAGCGTCGCTACAAGGTGAAGAGCGTCGAAGGCGTTTCCGAGATGTCATTACCCAGACTTCTCATGAGTTTCACGGACTAGGAATTGAGATGGGACAGCGCTATAATGGGCCTGGCGTATATGTCGCTGATGAGCCGGCGGCGTACTCCCCTACTGGTAAGGCAGCCGACGACCCTATCTTGCACTATAACGCCAGTACGTATCCTGGATGTAGACTACCTCACGTCTGGTTGAATAAATCCGTGCCCTCGGAGCCTGTCTCAACCATTGATCTAGCAGGTCACGGCAAGTTTGTCCTCTTTACGGGCATCGGAGGTGAAGCTTGGCAACAATCCGCAAAAGACGTGAGTGAGAAGCTAGGGGTTCCTCTGGATGTCCATGTCATTGGCTACCGTCAGCAGTGGGAGGACTTTTACTTCGATTGGCAGCGTGTGCGTGGTATTGAGGATTCCGGGGCAGTTCTTGTGCGGCCAGATCGATTTGTGGCTTGGAGATGTCCTCGCGTTCTGGCTGATGCGGAAGGATGTTCGGAAAAGTTGGTCTTAGTGATGAAGTCTGTCCTTGGCATCACGGACTAGCTCTCGAGGTCGGATTTTGAGCTTTACAATGTTTTGACCCCTGTATATATCATTCATGGCTGTATTGGCTGAGGTTCCATCATCATCTACTATCATACTGACTGCCTACTCGCTCTCTTGCACGTCTACCAATGATCAAGCTCTTTTAGTAGATAATAGAACGGCTTCTGATGCAAGTCTATGACTGATTAGGTGAAGTTCTTCACGGCTACCAATGTGATTAATGTCTTGTTCTCATTCCTGTTTCTCAGATTAATAGCAATGCTGCCAGAAGTATCGTGAACCAAGATCCTCTGATAGGAGAACTGATATAAATGAAACTCTCTATGTTCTCATAATAATAAACATTCCCGTCACTGCAAGATACCAAAAGCTGTCAATAGGTCGAGAATCCAGATAGCAAGTCACGAATATCGCTCGGCAGCTCCATATCCTTCCACACATCCATCATAGTACTATCCCCCATATCATGCATCTCGGCACCTGCTTGTGGTGGCATGAGCATGAAGTCCAGCATCGGCATACTTGCCATAGGGCCGTCCGTATCAGCACAAAACGTAGTATTCAGTGGATCCATAGACTGAGTAATGCCCATAGCCTTTGACGTCATATCGGTTCCTTGCATCGTGTTGCGCGTGATTTGCTCCCCGTGGTCGCTTTCGGGAGGAGTCTTGGGCAGAGCATCTGAGTTCTGTGCACCTTTGTTGTTAAGGCTATCCATATCGCCAGTTGGAAGAGGCTTTTGTATTTCTAAGGGGTCGTGTTAGTCATATTGAGTTTGAACATGATGAGAGACAGGCTACCGACCATGCGCCTGTACTTGATGGGTGACATTCTGACTGTTGAGGGGATTACAATTGAGTTTGTGTCCACCTGATGTGTCCAAGGATGGTGGTATCCATCTCTGCGCAGGATTGCTAACTCCAGACCATGCAGGCTGTGTAGTCGTGCCTGGGAAGCTTCTCCCAGGCTTGCCATTGAAGTCTTCCAGCTGTGCTTCAATGGTCTCAAGATTCTGTTGCATCGCAGTCTGGATGCCCCAAAAGCTGACGCATTGCTTATACGTGAGGTACAGAACGTCAAAACGAGCCTTGATAAGTGAGTTGTAAGTAGAGGGTCCTCCAAACTGCTTTCGAACCATTTGGACTGCAGCCGCCAGCCATATCGTGCTGGGTAGAAACGGGTTGATGTGACGGATATGGTCCTCGCAGCTCCTATTGACAATGGAGAGGACGTTGTCCGCTGACTCGAAATACTCTCTGAGGGCAGGGTTCTCCTGTTCCTGGAAAGAGGTGAACCCAAGCTTGCACGAGGCATTCATCGCTGAGGGCTGTGTGGGTTTCGATTGGCTACCAAAGACATCATATCGATGTATCATAAGTCGCGCCAACTGTGTCATGACATATATGTTGTAGATAGAGCAGTGTAGTTGTCGAGATGACTCAACCTGTCCCGGCAAGCGAGGGCTGAACGAAAGATGTTGTTGGCGGTAGCGAAGGTTTTCAGGTAGCACACGAACAAGACAGTATACCGAGTTGGCCAGAGTCTCAAGCTTCTGCCGAGACTCTTCGCTGTTCTCAGCCTGGTAGGAGATGCTTTGTCTTCCTTCACCATTTGGTGGCTGCTGCCAGTTCTGGCCTGGTCGTGTAACAGAGGGCACGCCTCGAGGGCAAGATATGACTTGAGCATCCTTCATTAGAGAGTTGATCACGATGAACCAAGCTTTTGGGGAGACGTTCCCACTCTCCTGCAGTGCTTTCCACCGCTGGCCTGGCTCCTGCTCGAGGAAACAGCTCCCAGTTGGAGTCTCCTGGTACCAGTTGGAATCAGGCGCGGGAAGCAACACTTCCATCTGAGACCAGCTTATAGCAGTTGGGGTGCGACGAATAGTACTCGCAAACACATCCATCTCCCATATTGCCCACCAGGCACGACGCTTCTCCTCATCTTCGCACCAGCGGTGGGTGTTGTGATCGTACTGCTCAACAGCGTACCTCGAGTCTAGTAAGTGAAGGTTCAGCTCGTATGCTAGTCTCACACATGTTCCCAGTGCACGCCATGCTCTTCCCCGAACACCTTGAGTCAGCTGACAATGGGTTGTGACGATGAGAGCTTGCAGAACGCAGAGTGGTGGGGGGTCGTCAATACATTCGTTGAGAGCCTTGTCAATCTGCTGTGACGAGAGGTTAAGGAATGTAGTGGGCGTTTTCTGGTCGGTGTGACCCCATGATAATTCTTGTTCCAGTTCCAGATCGGCTTCAAATGGGACGAAGCGTACAGAATATGCACATATAGCAGCCAGCAATGCTACCAGATGAGATTCCGAGGTGATGGAATGCAGGGTCTGGGTAAATGTTGGCTCATGGAAGAGGTTGATAGCAACCATGTTATCAAAATAGATGCGCACCCTAGTATGTCAGCGTGTTTAGCATAAGATTGCAAGAGATCTGAGTGGCAACATACATCTTTTCAACTGATTGCCTCGATAGTTCAAGACCCTGACACGCCGACTGGAACAATCTCTGGTTATCAACATCAGTAGACTCGACTGACATGGCCGTCGGCGGTTCCTCATCCGGCGTCGTGACTCCATGAGAAGGATGCAAGATGAACGAAAGATCATGAATATTGAGCTTTGACGCCTTGTGGCTCGCGTTTTGATCTTGGGCGTCTGATTTGCGGCGCGACGAACTGCTCGCAAAGCTTTGTCGACGCTCAGCCTGGCTCAGATCGACCACAATAGATCTTTCTACCGCGGTCTGATCTATGGGGGACGCAGACTCGTTGCTTCTGTTCTGTTGGTCTGTGGTCTTGGGTTGGCATCGATCTCTATATCTTCTTCCACGGCGCTGAAGTGAACCTTTAAGGATTGAGCCTAGCTTTCTTATTCTCAAGAAACACGAGGGTATTCATACCGATTTTGGGTCCTGGTTTAAGTACTCTTTCTGGATACTCGCAATATTGCCCTGTTTCGATACATACTTGACAACATGGTTGCTCGCGATCGCTATCCAATATAAATAAGCCAGGTTAACTATGACAGATAACAGCAAATCGACAAACCATTTAACTTTACGTCTGTGTTTTTAAAGGTGAAGTTGTCAGTGTTGATTCCTCTAGGTCACAGCCAGAGACATACTTTCGACATGAGTGACAGGCCACGTCGGCCGTCCGTTTAGTATCCTTGTTCTGTGAGTTATTCTGCCACATGGTAAATAGAACGTCAGCTTTGGTCCGATGGTTAAGACCTCGGCGCTTTCCAAAAAGAGAAAGATAATTATCAGCAATGGAGTTCACTTTCACAAGATGGTCAGCACCTTTTACCCCAGGTTTTGGTACGCTAACTTGGACCCCAGACCCCACAGCTACGCTGCATCACGCGGGGTTGACAACGCTAAAAGTTAGCTTAGTCTACTTCAGTAACTACCGGTATTCCAGTAGCCAATCTTGGTTCCGTTATCTCTGCAATACTTTAGCAGGTCCTCGTCTCTTATCATATTGCAATGTTCACAGTAATCCTTTGCAAGGCCTCTTCTTCTGTGTTCACACTGCTCCTACTCTGCCTCTTTCCTTCACGCAAACATACGAACACTATATCAATTTCCCCGATTCAAGGATATTAGGATCTTGGTCCCTCTTGGCCTGGAACTAGGGCGGCGCACTCTGGCAGTCAGACGGACCATCTTCGGTGCATCTGTCAGCTTCCCCTGACTCTCTCACTATGACATCGACAAGCGCCATTGATCCGCGAGGTGCACCAACCAACTTTTATTATCTACAAGCGAAACATGATTCGCCAATGGTGATGCGGAGGAAAAGCCGCAGGCAGACCAACTTAGACCAACTTAGGCTAACTTAGACTAACTTAGACTACTAGAATTCCGTTGACTGCCGCTACTTTTCATACCAAACCTTGTTGATCAACGTTCCAATTCCGTCTACGTAGACCCGCACATCATCCCCATCCTTAAGCGACAGGGGAGGACTCCGCATCGCACCAATTCCAGGCCCTGTGCCCGTCATGATGATAGTTCCTCTTTCCAAAGTCGTGCCCTGGGACAGGAAGGATATAATGCTTGCAGCGTCAAAGATCATTTCCCTAGAATATGATTAGCTGATTTGGACTCCATTTAATCTCGTATTGACTTACCTGGTGTTGGAACTTTGCACAATCTCGCCGTTCAACGTGGCTGTGATACCAAGGCTATGCGGGTCTCCCAGAGCCGAGGGCGAAACCAGGACTGGGCCAATCGGACAAGAACCATCTAGACCTTTAGAAAAGCACCACTGGCTATTCTTGAACTGCTGGGCCCGTGCGCTAATGTCGTTACTTGCAGTGTATCCTAAAACGTAGTCGAGGGCTTTCTCTCGAGAGATATCACGGCCGGTCTTGGAGATGACAAACGACAGCTCGGCTTCATAGTCGCTCGTTCCATCCTGCGCGATCTTGGGGACGCTGACTTTGGCTGGGTAGGGCCCATTGAGAGCTGTTCGTGGCTTGATGAATAGCACTGGCACGTCGGGGATAGGCATGTTTGCTTCTTTGGCGTGATCGCGATAGTTGAGGCCCATGCATCGGATGATAGGGACCTGGTCCATCGTCAAGGGAGCGAGGAGCTGGAGAGGTCAGTTTGGGCTGTAGAATAATCCAAGTTGCGCAGTTCAGACTCACTTCCTTGACTGTCAAGAGTCTATCCGTCACAACGCCATCGAAGACGCATCCTTGTATGAGCTTTGCCTGTATCTTCTCACCCTTCTCAAAAGAAATACCGACATCAGGCCAAGTTTCATGGTCGATCTGTCCCAAATGGACTTGGCCATCCTCTTCAGCAACGAAACGAATAAGGTGAGTCCAGTTGGCTGACATGTTGAAATGAGTAAATGGGTTCGGACGTTGTGCCTCATTCTTTTGTAAGTACTATACACAAAGGATGCTATATAACATAGGCCAAATAGAATCGTGACGCTGATGCGGACCATCTTCGGTGGACCGGACATATGCAAGCTTGTATAGCAGCACGGACATCTTACATCGTACTGAGCGAGATTCTCGGGCTAATAACCTGAGTAACAGCTATGGGCCACATTTCATCCTTGCGGCCCATGGAAAAAGGAGCATCAGGTAGGTGTCGTGGTTCCTATAACATGCAATTGACTTCATTATCGAGGGATGCTTAGTATAAGCTCTCATCCACCTAAACAGCCGCCATGATCGTAGTGGACCGAAATTCCCATATACTGATAGATTACGATGCAGGACCAGAATGGGAAGAGTGTTGGTTCATCTCTGTTGACATAAGTTCACCTTCATTCTAAAGCTTTGAGGCTGTTGTGAGATACTCTTCGACCTGGGTTTCTTCATTCGCTTCATTACATTATCTTTGGAAAGATCGAGGGAACAATAGACAGTCAATCTCATTACATAATGTGCGACTTAATTATATTGTCGTTGTATAGTATTGTGCAGGAAAACTACATGTTCTGTATGACAACTCGATCCACCCATGTTCAAGACATCGACAGGGCGGGGACCGGATTCACAGCTCCCGTGAAACCCTCTCCCGTCGCAGCCGTAGTCTTTCCACTATCCGCAAGAATAATCTGCCCATTTATCGCCAGCGCTAGATCAGAAGCCAAGAAGCACGCCAAATTAGCAATCTCGGATGGATCCGCCGCACGGTTATAAAACTTCTCCTTCTGCTTATACAGCCCACCGCGTTCAAAGAACCTGGCGTGAGTAGCTGCAATTTCTTCCTTGGTAGCTGAAGTAGTATACTGATTCCCCTTCTCGGAAAGTGTTGAGCTCGTCAAGATGCTGGAGTTGGTGCAACCTGGTGCTATGCCGTTGACGCGAATGTTGCTCGCTGACAGCTGGACTGAACCGCTCTTTACTAGCCCATTGCACGCGTTTTTCACGGCTGTATACGCTGTGTCGGCGTAGGCGCCTGCGAAGGCGGCGCAGGATGAGGTGATGATGATGTTGCCTTTGGCCTCGGTCTTGTTTGGTGACGTGACACTCATGGCCTGGGATCCGTACTTGAGAGCCAGAAAACATCCGCGCTGCATGACATCTACAGCGCGGTTGAAGTGATCCACGGTCAAATCTTGTAGCGGCCTACAAGTGTATTAGTAAAAGGTCTTGGAAGGTACAATTTGAAGAGGACACTCACCGATAGACGGCATAGCCAGCATTGGCGAAAAAGAAGTCGACACGGCCGTGGGTCTTGAGAACATTTCTCAACAGTGCCACAGTCTGTTCCTGATTGGAGACATCCAGAAATTGCCCCTCGATAATAGTGTCATGGCCCATCTCTTTCACCTCCTTCTTGAGATCATCCATATAGCTAAGGTTAAGGTCACACGCGTAGACTGCAGCTGCGCCAGCCTGAGCAGCAGCTATCACCATGGACCGTCCGATTCCATAAGCAGAACCAGCACCAGTGACGATGCCGACTTGTCCTTGAAGAGAAATTTTGAGCATCTTTGTCATTGACAATCAGACTGACGTATAACGGACCATCATGGATATCCAGTAAGGAAATTTACACCACGTTTGCTTTTGTAGGTTAAGCGGTTGTGTGTCATGTCACTGCTGGGGCCATGCTTCACAGGCGCCATCGCGCTGTATCCTCGCAGTATCTTTAGCGTATCCTCGTGAACCGAAACCGAAGATGTTCCCTGCCCAGCTCACCCTAGAACTTCGGTAATAGTGGATACGACTCCCCCCCTGTAAGTTAGCGCATTATGAAAAGAGGGGTAGCCAGAGGGTCGGGTCTTTGCCTGTATTTCTGTAGGGTAGCCTAGCAACATTATCTGGCATAACTCAATGAAGTCTGTATTATTACTGACCGAATATAATTCTCTAAATAAGATGCTGTAAGATATATATAATATCAATTAGCTGTATGCATAGATAAATACCTGTTGATAGTTGTAAATCGAGTGCAAGGCCGAGCACAGAGTGAATAGTACAAAGTATACAACGCGATAGATGTTTTGGGTTCAGGCCTTTACAACCCAAATAACCACCTGAAGCAGAATGTGATTGCGGGGCCTTTACCACTGATCTTGACCAATTACGGATATTTCAAGAGATTTTACGGAGTAGACCCACTGCCATTTGTAGTAGGAAGATATCCACACAATTACTTTAGTGTTTATGGGAACACTCCACTAATGTTTACAAGCACTCTCTGGCGACACACCAATCAATCATAATAACAGTCATGACCCAGCCCTTCTAGAATATTACCATTATGATACAGCGAGGAATTTCCAGATGATCATGGCCCGGGCATATTGACAACAAGCAATGCTATTACATTTCAATTGTCTCGATCGAATATTGACCTAAAACCATTCCTCATACCAGACTAAAACCTTGACGCGTCATTCCCTACCATGATACCGACTCGGAACGCTCACTGAATACTAGCATTTCTCAATGAGTCATTCGGACACGCGATTCAAATACCCTCACGGTGCTCAATATGCTTTGCCAATGAATCCTCCTTGGTCTCTTCCTTCTTATATACCTTTCGGGCGACGTGGTCTGTCAGATAAACATCGAAGTCGCGCAGACACAATGCCGCAAGAAAGCATACAGCCCCGAGAGCAGCAGCGGTGTAGTAAACAAAGGCATATGAGTGACCGTAAGCGTCGGCGACTTTGGCGTTGATAACACGTAAGATCTCAGGAGTTACGCCTTTGATAGCGGAGAGTGCTGCCTGGCTCGCGGTGGGTGCTGTTGCTAGTACTTCGCTGATTGCTTCTGCAGACAGAGTTGTCTTTTGAAGCGCAGGTACTACAATACTGGCCATGTAGCCTGGGAGCTTGTTGGTGTAGATGGCGACAAAGACAGCGGCGAAGATGGAGCCCATTATGGTGCGGACCGAAGAGACGACAGCTATAGCGAGGATCACGGTTAGTCCTAGAAAGGCTGGGTTTTGGATAGGCCTGGCTACTCACCAAAGGCAACTCCCAGATCTCGTTCTGGAACGATGTATTGAACCATCAACATAGTCATGACTTCTCCCCACCCAATGGGAAAAGTGCTGAGAATGGCAAAAGCAATAGCCGATCCCTTGTTGGAATAAGTGATGGTAGACATAGCCCCCAGGAATGCTGTCATCCATGCTGATCCTACAACAAGCTGTAGACGCAAATGCTTGATTACGTGAAAGAGAGGCCCGACGATAATAATACCAGACCAAGCTGCAAAGTTGACAACACTTGACATCCAAGCAGTCTCCTCCCATCCATTAGTGGTACTTCCAAAGATGTATGCAACCTGCGAAGGCCACAAGATGAACAGGGCCGTCTGAAGGCAGCCGGTGATGGCAGAGATGATGACGACACAGGTGTAGCCTCGGACATCCTTGAAGAACTTCATGGGGACGATTGGCTTTGCAGGATTGCCATATACCTCATAGAGAATGAATGCGATAGAGCATACTGCACCGGGTATCAGGAGGCCAAGGACCCGGCCAGAAGTCCATTTGTATGGTTGGCCTCCCCAGGCGATTCCGAGAAGGAAGAGAACAGGACCAGAGACAAGAAGAAAAGTGCCAAGCCAGTCGATGATTGCAAGTTCGGCTTTGCGGCTAATGCTTGTTCCATGAAGTTGGACAAACGAAGGAGGGTGATAGAAGAAGTACCAGAGGGTAGTACCGATTACTGTGAGATACTGTCAGTATGGTTCCAATTATCCTTGTGTTATGTTTTGTAGACATACCCATTAAGATGATATAGATGTAAAAGATCCATCTCCATGAACTGAGAATGCTAAGTCGAAGGCCAAGGTACGGACCGAACCCAGTGGCGATGATGTTGGGCACAACAACAACAATAGTGCCAAGAAACTTGAGCTTGTTCGTCATAAGCTCTCCCGTCAAGAGAGGATAGGAACCCGGAATGCCCGAGGCAAGACCCAAGAGAACGTTGGCAGCGATGAGTTGGTTAATGCTTTGGGACGTAGCAGCAATAATACCACCCATTATTCCAAGGACGTTGGCACCAAGAGCAAGGTTTCGGCGACCAAACATATCAGAAAGACGACCAAACAAGAGCATAGAAATAGGCTGAGAAACCGTCCAAACAATTGAGAACAGGTAGTAATTTTCACTGGGACCGATCTGCTGGTTGATGATGATGAGAGAGCCGGCTGCAGCCTGGAAGGCAAAGTATGTCGCTGCAAGACTGAAGGCGATACCGCCGAATGTTCCAACGAACTCCCGGCTGAGAAAGTAACCGTCGGGGAGAGTTGAGCGTTCAGCGGTCAAGATCTTGGAACGAAGTTCATCTTCGCTTGAGAGAGCGATGTCCTGGTCGTTGTGACCTGGCAAGATGTCATCTGGTGATGATTCTTGTTTCGTCATGATGAAGAGTTTCAAGTGGTAAAGAATAATCAGATCAAAGGGGCGTTGAAAAATCGATGGCAAACAGCATCGGTAGAGATTGTAATCATGCCATATGGGGCACTATTATACTCCACAGCCGGCACACAGATTGTCTTCCTCTGTACCCCGCAAGATCTCATGGCAACCGGGACGCTATAATGATCTACATTACAGCGGCACTTTAGATTAGAGCGTGTGCAAGTTCGTCCGGCACTCAGTCCGCCCGTAGGGGGGTATATCATACCGAAGTGGTCACGAGGGTACCTGTAGATCGACCGAATTCATATCTTACACCATGCAAGGCGCTAGTCAAGAGACACAACTACCTCAAGCCAACGGTCTGGTCATCTGTTACCCATGCACTTCATTACCGTTCCCGAAGCAACCTCCAGTACCTCTCATAGCGTGATACGCAACTTTCAAAACACCATGAAATCTTACAAACTAGTCGCCTGGGGGCAAGAAGGCCAATATGTCGACTCACCAAAACCAATTCCAGGCCCTGCAGATGTTCTCATTCGCGTCAAAGCGGTTGGTCTCTGCCGCTCAGACCTCGACATGATGGACAGCCAACCCGGTAGCGATCCATATGCCTCCGCCATAGACGCAAACTACATTCTCGGCCACGAAACATCTGGTGTTGTTGAAGATCTCGGAGCTTCGGTCACCGACTTGTCCAAAGGGGAGAGTGTCGTTGTACATCACATGCGGCACTGCGGGTTCTGTAATTTCTGCGAGGCTGGGGTAGAGCAGCACTGTGAATACTTTAAGCGAGGCGCTATTGGAATGACGAGGGGCTGTGGCTTTGATGGTGGCTTGGCTGAGTACCTCGTTGTACCTCGTACTGAGCTTGTATCTATCGGTCATGAGCATCCAGTGCTGTACGCTCCTCTCACCGACGCGGGCGTGACGGCCTATGCTAGCTGTAAGGACATTTTCAGAAATGCACGCCCTGGCCAATACGTTCTGGTCATTGGAATTGGCGGGCTTGGATCATACGCTGTCCAGTTCCTCCGACTTCTCACCTCTGCTCGCATCATTGCTGCCGACAACTCAAACGAGAGGCTGACCCTCGCGAAAGAGCTGGGAGCAGTTGAAGCGATACTTTCTAATGCAAGCTCAAAGGCCGAAATTGACCGGATTACTTCAAACAGAGGGGTTGACGGCGTGGTTGACTTTGTTGGAAGCGACGCAACCTTGCAGCTAGCAGTGAGTGTCGTTCGACCCCAGGGATTCGTCTCTGTGCCTGGTATGCAAGGCGGATCTGTGCGTTTAGGTTGGAACTTGATGGCGACGAGTGCTAAGTTCTCGTTGTCTCTTGGAAGTACACGGCAGGATTTGAGGGAGGTGTGCCAGCTGGCGAAGGAAGGGAAGCTGCGCATTGAGGTTGATAGGTTTAGCTTTGATGAGATTCCAAAGGCCTACCAGATGTTACGGGATGGTAAGCTGAAGGGTCGTGCGGTTATTGTTATGGATTGAGAGAATTAGGCATGAAATACGAATTGTAAACAGAAGCAGAGGTTATACCAGTTCAAATTTTGTTACTGTTTAAGGCCATGAATGAGAAGTTCAATGATGGAACAGCTTTGTAAAGCCCTGATGTGAAAAGTAACACCCGGAACATGCATCCTGTTCAACTATTGAGTTGGTTGTCTAAATGAGCTTCTCAGTGCTTTGACTCGATGTCTTAACATTTACCCATCAATCATGAGGATCACTTTTACCATTACTAAAAGAACATAAGGGGCCAAAGAATGAGCATCAAGATACAGAGCCAGATAGCGTATGCAACACCTCTCCACCTCGTCCTCTTCTGACTAGGTCTATCCAAATACACGTTCTGTATCCTCGTTCTGCGCCCAAATCTTCTTAAGCTGCATTCTCGCTATCTTCCATCCCTTGTCTGTACGCTGAAACTTGAACCGATAGTGTCCTCCAAAGGCATGGTACTCATGAGGCTTGCTCGTATCCATCGTTGCAGAAAACCAGAGGTAGCATCTTCCCTCAGCCGTGTCTCCGTCAACCGTGAACTGTAGATTGCTCATGGAGTGCTGTAGACCTTGAAATCTGTCTTCTGCGCCGCGAGCAGCAGCAGCAATCTTTTCAACGCCTACAATGTCGCCCCAGCTCTCGAACCCGAGAACACCGTTGGGGATGAAACAGTCGGCGAATTGGTCCCATTTGTGGTCGTCTGCCGTGTTGCAGTAGCGGTTGAGCAGGGTTGCTAGTGCGTCTTTGTCTTCGAGGAGTTGGAGACGTTGGAGAAGGGATTCCAGGCTGGGCGTGCCGTTATTTGAAGCCATGATTTAGCTGTTATCTGAGATAGTGGTTGAGAATGAGATTTCTTGCAGGTTACCTATCTTCGAAATGCATGTATATGAGGACATTTCTATAAAGGGCATAAATAGAAGCTGTAATGATGCTACCCCGCCTAAACAAGAGGATGGTGTTAGCGGATGGAGTTCGGACGGTCCAGCTTCGGCTTGAGAATTGGGTCCTTGAATGCTCTCACGAGACCACCGACGTCGTCGAATGTCCTTGTCCGGTAATTGGAATTCCTTAGTTTTTCCGAGTTAGGCCGTCTCGCTGATTCTTGCTCATGGAAGATTGAAGCAGTGAGAGTGTTATTTGAGCGGATAGACCTAACAGCGAATACTAAAATCCCGCGCCCTAACTGGAAAATTGATCTAACGCGTGACCATCCCCGTGAGGGCGAGAGATTGTTTGTGTTGGGTTGAGGTTAAACATGGGCATATGGAGATAATTCAGCACAACTATTTGTAATGGGGAAATTGCATATTGTATTGACACGCTTTGAGGCTAATTAGCCACCATGGTTATTCACTACTGGCTGGTATGATGCCCAATGATGGCAGCTCAGGCACCTCTAGTCCAGACGCCAAGCGGACTCCGTACCGTACATGATCCAAAGTATCCTTGGGGATGTAAACATCCTTCTCGTCACCCATAACCTTGCTCCAATTCTCCAGAAATCCTTCCGCCGTTGTTTCGTTTGTATGTCCTGGAAACGTCGCCAGTGCAACACGCGCAGCTCTCCCCGCTCCCGTCGCGATACAGACCCCGGATACAGGGCACTCATCAGCACACAACGCGACAAGTAGCGGTGCACATTTGCTGGTTTCGAAGTATGTCTGCGTTATCATCTTTGAAGCCTCTGAGAGATCTCCCATGCGTGATGCGCCTGAAGGTAAGATGGCGTTGAGCTTGATTCCGCAGGACGGGGCGAAGCGTCCAAGATCTTGCGTGATGGCATAGACGGCGCCTTTGGAAGCTGAGTAGGCGCAGTCGCCGCCAGCGCCGAAACCAATGATTGCATCTGAAGATATGTTGACTATGCGACCGTGTCCTTGCTTCTCCATCGTAGACCAAACAGCACTTGTCATGAGCTGTGTTCCTAGGACGCCAATCTCAATGACCCTCATGAAAGCCGGTGCATCGAGCGCTGCGTGAGAACTTGGCTTTCCAGAAATACCGGCATTGTTGACGAGGATGTCAACACGGCCATATTCAGCGAGACAATTGGCGACGATGGCTTGAGCTTGGGCTTGGATAGAGACGTCGCGTCCGTCGGCGATAGCACTGCCACCGGCTGCTTTAATCTCATCTACCACTGATTGGGCTCTTGTAATGGTTCCAGCCTGGCCTTCCAGTGTACCGCCGTAGTCGTTCACTACGACTTTGGCTCCAAGCTTTCCGAGCAAGAGGGCGTATTCCCGCCCAAGACCTCCTCCTGCACCAGTGACAATGGCAACACGGCCTTTGACAGACATTATGGACTAAGGCAGTGAGTAGAGAAATGAGTAGATGGCGATGCGAAGTAATTGAGCTGTTGGGGACAGTGGAATGGCAGTTCTAGTATGATCTCGAGGGTATGCGCTTATATGGCAAAGGAGGCAGCCAGCACCAAATATTGGTACAAGCTGACCGTAGATATTCCAGAAACTTACTGTTTTCTCATGTTGAGGAGTAGTTGTCAGTCGCTGCCGCATTTTCTCTCATGACGGTACCCGAGTCAGGCCGAACCTCGCCCGAATTTGCTTCTGCTCCAGGCGCTGTGCTTTCCAGGTAGCCACTGTAACCGAGCGCGCTAGAGCTGGGTGTTCCAGAGGTGTCAGCGCTCAGATGCGAGATGGACCTATAAGTCATATACTCGGCATTTGCATTCTCATAATTAGTATTACCCAGTTACAATTCTCCTTTACGCACGTCACCAGAATGTCTGGCATCAAAGGGAGAGTATATGCAATTACTGGTGCAGCCTCGGGCATCGGGCGCGCCTCTGCAATCCGCCTGGCGGAACTTGGAGCCGGAGGTCTAGCCATTTGCGATGTCAACGTGGAAGGCCTCGACAAAACGAAGGAATTATGTGAGCATTGACGTTTTAGTTTCCCCTGTCTCCTGTTTGGTTTCATCTCTGATGCGTGCTCTAGGCTCGCAGAGAGGCACTAACGTAGTTGCGTCAACAGTTGAGGTCCGAAGTCAGCAACAGGTCCAGAATTGGATTGACAGCACAGTTGCTGAGTTCGGACGTCTAGATGGAGCTGCCAACATCGCTGGAATTGCAGGTGGAGAAGGTGATACAACTTGCGCAACCATTGTACGTTGCGTCACAACCGTGCACCATCCCAGAGACTATACTGATCGCCGTTCGCTTAGGAAGAGTCTGACTGGGATCGCATGATGGATGTCAATCTCAAAGGCGTCATGTGGTGTATGCGAGCCCAGATTCCGCATCTCCCCCGCCCAGGAGGAGCCATCGTCAACATCTCCAGCACCTCGGGCCTCAGAGGCCTCCCTCACAATGCAGCCTACTCATCGAGCAAATTTGGAGTCATCGGCCTTACGTCATCTGTAGCTGGCGAGTTTGGCACCGAGGGTATTCGCATCAACTCTCTTCTCCCGTACTTCCCCTTCTTCTAATTCATACTCGCCTCATCCTAACAGAGCTAATAGAGGACCGATCCGAACTGAAATGTTCGAGGCGGGTGAAGCGAAAGGGCTGTTCGACTCGGAAAAGATCAGCAAGTTGACATGCCTTGGCCGTATGGGTAAACCTGACGAAGTGGCCAAGGTTCTGTGTTTCTTGTTGAGTGATGATGCGTCGTATGTTACTGGGGGTAAGTCACTTCTTCTTGTTCTCAATACGTGGCCGCAATTTGACACATTTTTCTCAGCACAATGGACTGTGGATGGAGGGTATGCTGCCTGTTGATGAGTGATAATGGGCAGCTAGCGATCGGAGAAGTAATAGCTAGTTCAGCAATGATTAGTAAACGATAGTTATTCCCATGAAGAAATGCGTAAAAGATTATATCCATATCTTGCTCTTTAGTTGATGTCACTAGCTTAACTCGGTACCGTGCTGGATACCTACCTTGATCTGTGGACGGTATTCAGTGTGTAGGATTAAATTACAAGTGCCTTAGTGTAGTTTTATGCAGATATCATAGCGGGTTCTAATCTAACAACGTACATAATGAGATACCATATCCGTAGATCTACGGTCAATCTACAGTACCATGTTCGTGCTACAGATCTGTTGAAGTAAATAAGGGTACGTATGAGAATCGGTGTATTAAACTTTGAAGAGTACAGGGCATCCTATCGCTACAAATCCTCTTCTTGAATATCAACAATATGCCACGGTACGACAAATTCCTTATAGTAGTCCTTCAGGGCATCTATACACTCCCTAAATCCCGGCCTTTTCTCGAAGATTTCATGATGAGCCTATCCTTCGGTCAGTCAAGTTCCTTCAGTCAACAATAACCAAAATTGGGTCTACTCACATCCACAGAGTCCCAGTTGATCAACAATAGTTGATCCTCAGGGTTCTCAATAAGAGGACTGATAAAGTAGCCCGTACACCCATCTTCCTCGTCAAGCACACGGGTAACCACCTTGTTGAACTGGGAGTAGTAACCGGACACACCGCCTTCAACGACCTTCGTCAATGCGACCTCCATAGCAGGCGACTTCAGAGTGTCGGAGAGGTGTTGATGATCACTGAGCGGTGAGTGATCCATGAGCGCGTGAGATGTCCATGCGACCTTGCGCCCATTCAGAGCTGGTTGAATAACGCTGTGGAACTTTTCGTAGTCGGAGCTTGTGAAGAAAGAATGGGATGACTCTAGGTTGTCCCATAGAGATAGATATACTTTTGTATATCGATCTTCGAATTTTCTTCCGCTCCAAAAAGACTTTAGGCCAGACGCCCTGTCAAGCATGCATATTAGCCATGTGAAGGGTGATGGTTCAGCAAGTCTGTCTCACTTCTTGAGTATTAAAAGAGCTGGCGCAAGATCTCGCTCGATTTCCGCATTCGCCGCTGGACGATGCGGAATGACTATTAATTGGAGAGCTTGGTTGGTCGGCATCGCGCTGCGTACAGACAATTAGGCTTGGGATAGAACTACCAACCACGAATGTTACACAGAATGATGAGAATATGAGGGAAAATGAGGCGATAAACTGCGATTACTTTAACCAACAAAGTTATCTTTCTCGGAGGCAGGATCAATATTGTGCAGATGGTGCATCCACCGAAATTAGTGCGTCCGCTAACAGCTCCGCTCATTGGAGTAGGCTCTTGCTTCGTGATCGGTGCGCCGACAATACGCCGCCGAGTGCCATCACGAATATCCAGAGCAATACCATCTTTATCTAGACCAGCCCATGAGGTATCTTTCTGGCCTAATTCTTATTCTTGTGCCCAGCAACTTGCTATGATGCCTAAGTTCTTTGTTATCGCACGCGTCGTCGGGCGAGATGGCGCTATTGATCTTGTAAGCAAAACCATCTGTTTTTATAATTCTTTACTGACGCCTTTCATCAGTGGAAGGATAGGCTTGTTGAATTATGCAAAGTCTCAGCTACAGAACCGTACGGCGACTCGTACTACTGGGGCCAAGATATCGATGGTGAGCCCGACACGCTCTGGGGACTAGAAGGATACACGCACCCAATTGGATTCTTCATCGACCATGTTTCATCAGATATCTTCAAAAGAGAAATGGCACTTGTTGACAAAGACGAACTTCTACGAACGGTCCAAGGCCTGGGTAGTCCGGACTACGACCTACACCACTACGATGAGTACGCAGGTTTTCTGAAGAGAGCTGATGATGTCGAAAGAGACTCTGTGGGAAGCTTTGTGGTAGTGAAGCACTATTGGGCCAAGAGCGAGGCTCTAAGAAACGAAATGCTAGACAGACTGGCACATTTTGCTGAGAAATTGGCATCTAGCTCTCATCGGGTTCAGAGTGCGCTGGTGCTGAAGGAATGTCGGGATACGAGCATGGCAAGCTTGTGGCTAAGGTGAGTCCATTGTTTGGTTGACCACTGTTGGTGTTACATCGACTGATCTATCGATCCGTTGTAGATTGGGACCGGAGGAAGAGTGGAATTCATTGGAGCGATCCAGTATAATGCAAGAGCTTGTTGATGGTTTAAAGGCGAACTGTATTCGTAGCGAAACACATCGGTCTCAGGCCTTTAACGGCCACTTGGGGATCAAAGGCTAGACCCAATAGCGTATTACATTGATCTCAACGCCTATTTATTCGAATTCTTTTACTTACCCGCGAATCATGTTTGGCACTCAGCTGCTCACAAAGATGCATCACACGTTCCAGTCCCAAGCTTCACAGGGTTCTGTAACGAATATGGAGATGAAGCAGTCAATTCACTTTTGGATATTCGAGCTTATAAATCTCTTTTTCTGTCTTGTGATTATACGGGCTTGATAATAACTACTAAATATGCAATTAAAAAAAACAAATTGGTTTAAGATCTTTTATCAATGAATGCTATGTATCATACATCATAATCCTAAACAGGCCCTCCAGGGATGACTGCGGCCTACAAGGTTAAGCTTTAGGCTGCGAACACAGGCCATCAGCGCTGTGTAATCCCTGAAAACTGCGGGGAAACATCAACTGGCGGACTTGGTTAGTGTCTAACTCCCTAGCTCAGGCCGAAGCTTCGCACCAATTTCGGAGGTCCCAAAACGAAGAATGAAAAGCTGTTTTTCGCGCACTACACTAAGGATCCACTAACTTGGGTCTCGGTCTCTTCTGTAGCTCTAATAGTGAGGGGTCTTTCTGTATAAGCTTCCCCAGCCCAGATTGACGGATCTATGATAATCGTGTTCTTTTGTTGTTCTACTTGTGTACAGTTGTATTCTCCATATCGCGATCAACCTGGCACAGACATCGCTATGGCCTCCCCCACGTTTATTTACGGCTTTGTAGGTGCCACAGTCGCTCTAACATTGTACTGGCTGCTCCGAATTGGCAGACGGGATCCTCGAATGCCTCCGGGGCCTCCTACGGTCCCGATCCTAGGCAACATGCACATGATTCCCACCACCGGCCTCGGAAAGAAGTAAGCACACTGTACTAAGACGTTTTAGGAGGTCACTAACAACCCAGGTTCATGGAATGGTCTCTGCAATACGGGAAAATCTTCTCTCTCAAAATCGGCTCCGGCAACATCATTGTGATCTGCGACCGTAAAGCCGTCCATGAACTTCTTGATAAGAAGGGCAGCATCTACTCGGATCGGCCTCCAAACATTGTCCCGCTCTTCATCACGAGAGGCGATCATATGACAATGGAGTGTCAGAGTCCATCTTGGCGCGAAAAGAGAACTGTTGTGACGCGCAATTTGAACCCAAAGTCTTTGGATGAGAAGCATTTTAGGGTGCAAGAGACTGAGTAGGTAGTCTTGTACCATGCCAAAGTAGACTAGAGCTGACCGAGGGCTCGTTTAGGGCTGTCATCTTGATGAAACGTCTTTTGGATGATCCTAGCAACTTCTACTCGTACTCGCGCCTGTACGCCTCTTCTGTGGCTGCTATCTTGGCCTGGGGTTTCCGCGCGACGACTCTAGATTCATTCTGGTACAAGGATGTCTCCGCCATGATTGAAAAGGTGAATCAGGCTTTTCCTTCTCATCTAGCTATATCTAACTCTGCTTATAGTGGCTCGAAGCGATCGAACCCGGTGCGACACCTCCCGTCGACCTCATCCCCTGGCTCTGGTACATCCCCGGAAAATGGAAGTCCCGCGTCTACAAGATGCGAGATCACATGGACAAAGTCTGGAGCCAAGCCCGTGCAATGGTCGATGACCGACGCGCCAGAGGTGATCGTCGAGAGTGTATGATCGATATGAAGTTGGATGAGTATGAAAAGAATGGCTGGCCCATGTCGCAGCATGCCTTCAACAACCTTTTCGGCGAGTTGATGGAAGCAGGTGCTGATACCACAGCGAATCAGATCCTCACTTTGATCTTGGCTTTGGCAAAATATCCAAAGTTCCAGGAGAAGGCGAGAGTGGAGATTGATGCTGTTTGCGGCACGGAACGAGCACCAGTGTTTTCTGATTTTGCGAAGATGCCTTATGTCAATGCTATCGTCAAGGAGGGTTTGCGATGGAGACCAACGTAAGTTGACCTTGGGATCGGTACCTTCTTCATCAGAGTGCTTACTGGACATTGGAATAGTTCCGATCTAGGACTGCCTCATACCGTCACCAAGGGTAAGTCTATGTTGCTCCTACCGATGAAACTCATGCGGTAACTAACCTTTTGTCAGATGACTACTACGATGGAATGTTGATCCCCAAAGGAAGTACCATCTTCGTCGGCGTTTGGGCGATGCATCATGATAAGGATTACTATGGAAGTCATGACACCTTCGACCCCGACCGCTACCTGTCTCATACAAAGCTTGCAAACGAATACGCCGTTGGTCCAGATTATGAGAAACGAGATAAGTCCATTCCTCAACAGCACCGAGAGACACTAGCTAACTTTCATCTTTACATCACTATGGGTATGGTGCTGGACGACGTATCTGCCCTGGAATCCATCTGGCCGAACGGAGTATGTGGCGAATCACTGCCAAGTTATTGTGGGCGTTTGAGTTCTCTGAACCAATTGATCCTTTAACCGGAAAGGTGAAACCGCTGGATCAAGATGCATATACCTCGGCGAACTTGGTGTGTCCACTACCCTATAAGGTTAATATTAAGCCACGAAGTGCAGCACATGTTGAAGCCATCAAGAGGGAGCTTGAGAGTGCAGAAGCGTTTTTATCTCAGTATAACTAGCTACAGCTATGGCCTGGTAGGACTTGAGACTGGTCATCTACAAATATCGATTATTGCTTATGCACGGTTGTATGCAGAATGTCCATGGGAGGGGAGATAACTTGGGAGTTTCATCCTAAGTGACAAAAAGACTTAGGTAGCTTGGTGTAAGCTTAGGGTGAGTTTAGGCTACCTTTTGCAGAGTTTATTTCCAAACACTATATCAAGGCCTGAAGTTGCCTTGCTCCACAAGGCCTGTTAGGCTGTTAGCCATGTTGGGAGTCCATCTAATATGTTGTCCCACATATCATCATGCTCATGGAAAGCCCCACATAGATACAGGGTAAGTAATTTTGAGCCAGCGCCCGTTTAACCGAGCTATCGAAGCTGTTATTAAACTCTATAGTCAGGATTGCGGGGTAGAGGTCATCTACTCAATTTAACATCATCTGATTGGCTGGTCTGGAAAGGCTGAGCCTCTGTAATCCATGTACCCCGGATCTTCCGCTTGACCTTGTCGATCTGCTTCGGCAGATGAAGCGGTATCAGGTGCAGAGAAGAGCCCAGACCGCATTTCTCTCTCCCAGGGGTTGATTAGTTGCCTTGCATGTGAGACAGAAACAACAGATGAGAGATTGATGTTTTCTTACCCCGCGACAACCCCAGATTTCGTCATTGCACCAGCGGAGCCGCAGCTTCAGAGCATTCTTCATGGGCCTTTGGATGTTTAGAGTGTTTATTTTACCTTCCGGAATTGTTTAGTTCTCATTCAGCGTCATATCATGAAAGGCTGCTCATACTGTCACCGAACGTTCCACAAGACAGAGCATCTTCTCCGCCACGAGCGCTCTCGTAAGATTATCCCCACATGGAACCGTCCCAGTCGCCAAATTGACCCATGCTTAGATACAGGGGAGAAGCCATATCGATGCGATACCTGCGGTCGCGGCTATGCACGGAGGTAAGACGCCATGTCCAGTATTTTGTCGGTGCTGGTATTGATTGCAACAGCGATGTCCTCCTTCGTCATGTCAGGTACTTTCATCCAAACAGCGATACCTCACAAAGAGAGCGCCGAAGATCCGATGTCTCAACGACCGAGAAGACCCGACAGCGCCGACAAAGTGTACTGGCCGATTCCATCAACGTGTGCTCAATACCACCGCCGGGGCCAGAAGAAGAATCAGAAATCGAGACAGATAATCAACGAGAGCAAGAGAATAATCAAATGCACGATAATGGGCAGCCGCAACAGCAGGAGAACAGCTCGATAACTGCCGATGCTTCAATGGCGCAATTTTCGACGTCTGACCTTGATGCATTGGCTACGGTATCGATGCTTCAAGCTCTTCACGAACAACCGACTGAATCAACGAAGTTGGCTTTGGAAGAGCCATTTGATGATCGACGGCCTGTGAACCATTCTCCGGCTGTTGGTCAACATGATAATGAACTATCGCCGATGAGCTTCTCACATCATATGGTAGAGACTACACTGGAGACCGCTACCCCGACCTTATTCACCGCCAATGCCGAGTTTCTCAGTCCTGCAGTGTCGTTGAGCACCAGAGCAAATGTCTTTCATTCCCATATGGCTGCTTCGTCAGCTCCTTGGGGAAATAATGAAGCATCTATTACATCGATGAGCAACACAGATTTGTTGCATTATGCGGGGGCTCTAGAGCTTTTACAGCCCAATCTCAGCCATTTGGACTTTCTCGACTTCAGTCTCGGCGAAACCTCACCTGGTATCCGTGGCTCACAAGCTTCGAGCAACAGCGTTGACCCTGTCAGTAGTATCCCACTGGAGCGCTTCGCAAGGGTAGCCGCGTTGTGGCCTAGGAACCGAACGCACTCAGCCAGTCAAATCGCATCCAAAGTCTGGGCGGACGTGGTCAACTATCGAGGTGACGGTATCTTCACAGATGTTTCTATTTCACAGTCATCGCCAAGTTCGACAATTGGCACTGAGAATGAATCGAGATGGGGAATGGATGAAGAAAAGCGACAGGATCTCATCCGCGACTTTGGTTCGCCTGGTTTCAGCGTTGACTTTCTACCAGCGAGACTACTGAATCTCGGTCTCACCATCGCCTTTCGACAGCCTCACTCTCTCGTCCCGTTTATACACCAACCCACGTTCTCAGCAAAGTCAGCATCTAACTCAGTCGTTTTCTCTTTGTGTCTTCTCGGACTAGCCATTCTCGATTCATCATATGTGAAGCCATTCACAGCACACTACTTGCCAGTAATGTCGCTTTCCGCTGCAACAACCGGAAGTACCGGGCTAACCTTTGTAGGCAGCGACGGAGAAGTGTTGTTCTCAATTGGCGACGCCATCCTTTGGCCCAGAGAGGTCGGCGCAGCTTGTTGAGCGTCTCGCATCGGCGGCCTTGCTACTGATGGCTTGGTCAATAAGCTCGCCCCATGTAAGCACTGATGAGATGTATGGGATCCGTGGATTAATGCTTAGACTCATTGTAGGGTGCTCGCGATGCCTTCGTATCCAGGATGCTTTACAACCAGACCATGAACGTACGTTGAAGATACCCCATGTCTCTCTTGTCGGTATAAGGCTAATGGCAGGGTGTACTTGTAGCTCGTCAAGATGTCAGGTTTACTGATGCCGCGACATTCATCGTTCAGCATCGATAATCTTCTCAGCCAAGCGAATTCGGCCAGACTGATTCATGACCCAGCGCAGAGCGATGATTGGGCATGGAAGGCATGGGCTCGAACAGAAAGCTTCAAGAGGTATGCACGCTTGGTACCTAGGTTTTGTAAATACTGACCGAGGCGATTGTGTCAGATTGATATCGACGCTGATCATGATCGATGCATGGTGGGCCTCTAGACTAAACACAGAGCCACTCATTTGTACCTCCGTGGTGCAAGTGGAGATGTCAACATCCATCAACCTTTATCGGTCCTCATCAGCAAAGTCATGGAGAAGCTGTCGCATCGCTGGCACAAGTGCAACGACAGAGCCTGTCATAATACGAATGCACACTCCAACCATATCCTTGACTCCACTTCAAGAAACGTCGCCGATTGGAATGACTGGCTTGCTGTCTGTTATCTGGGCGCGCATTCTTCAACATCAACACCAAACCAGAGGGGCAAGGGATGTCAACGGAGATCAGCCTACTGCAAGTGTCGATGCGTCCACTGAAACTGGTAACAACATGTTGCGTGTGCTGGGCGATATCTACACAAACTACTCGAGGTTTCTTCGGTATAGGAACCCCAACTGTATCGCGCAGTGGCACTTCCTAAACCTCAACGTACTGGCCAATCTTGAGGTTTTCGAGATGGCCTCCGGCCGCAATGGGGCCGAAAGCGCATACGCGGCATTGCAAGAGATCTCCAACTGGAGTCAGGCCCAACATGCACGACGAGCCTGTCTCCACGCGGCAGGCATCTACGTCGCCATGAGTCGTCGAAGAGCAAACGATGGTGTTATGCTCCACTCCGACATGTCTTTATTCACAGCCGCGCTCGTACTTGGACTTTATGTCTTTATGATGCAACCGAACGAAGCAAATACTGATGCAGACGCAGAATCCTTTGAGTTACTCAACGATATCGACTGGACTAATCTATGTGATCCAATGTCGGAAGTGGACAACGCTGGAGATAATACTGCCAGCCAGTTTATACGTAATGGAGGAAGTATTAGCTTTTCTGGAACAGTCTGTGAAGCGGGGTATAATGCCGCCAAGATGATCTTGCTCGAGTTCGCGAGCTTGTTAGAAGAGGTTGGGAAGTGGAACGCGAAAGAACTGTGTCATATTCTACGGATAATGAGCGACTCTTTGATCGAAGTCGACGACCGTTTGGGTGGTGACTGAAGCGAATCCACACTCAGGAGATTGACGGTTTGGCATGTACAATTAACTCAAGGACATATAGTGATTCGTTACTAGACAGAATACCATTCATACGCGAGAGCCGATAGTGCTATTAAATACAAATATAAGACACTCCTTCACTCAAGATACATTCCGCCAAGTTGTCTTAGTTCCAAACCGCTGCATCGACTGCACTAACCTTGGCATGGCCATTAGTTTCATGAGGTAGTACTTGCGTAGGCTGACCCTTGGCGTCCAGCAACTGAACAGAATGATAGTAGTCAACCGCCTTCTTCTGGTTGACCTTATCCTTCGCAACACGTTCAAGAAGCTGCTTGGTCAACGGATGTGCTGAGAAGCGATCAGGCAAATTATCCCAAACTCGATAGTCGGTGGCTTGTTTGTGGAGAACACCGCAGATCTCTCGGGCATACTCTGTGAATAAGAAAGTGCGTGACGACTCAACCATGATAGTCATTTGATCTGCCTTGGAGTTAATAACTGTTTCATATGTCTCATAATTCGTTGCTCACTCTCTAAGATTCTGCGTGGCTCATTGTGCTGCAAGATAGATTCGGTGATGTACTCCTCACCAAAGCCACCATGTGGAGTATGGCCCCCCTCGTAACTACAGCCACCGGGGAGAAAGTCGTCGGACCGGCCGAGACCTGCTCCGTAGATGCAAGCTAGCATTTCGGTTGCGCTGTTTCGATGGTAGTATGGCGCGCGCAAAGAGTTGCTAGCTACGTCCCATCGGGGACCGAACCATAGATAATCTGCGAGAGGAACATGAGGATCGAATGATTTTGCTGTAAGAACAGTATTGATGCTTGGGTCTGTGTGATCAATACTGGTACTGTTCTGCGATGCGAACTTTGTCAAGTCGTACTGATGTAGTTAGTGCCTGTCTTACTCGTATCCTGCGTCAGAAGCTTACCTTGTAGGGAACTGCATTCCCATGCCATGCAACGACATCAAACGGACTATGATCCTGACTGATGACAACATGCTTTCCGTTATTCTTGACAACAATCTTGAAAGGTACATGTAGATCCTCATCAATATGAGCAACAGGATAAAGAAAGTCTCGAGGATTAGCCAAACCATGTCCTCCGATGGGCCCCAGGTCAGGAAGCTCCCACATAGATCCCCATACTTCGGCGATATGACCACGAGCAACAGGAACGCCCTCTGCGAGATTGATGCGGAAGCGCACACCACGCTGGATAACACATATCTCGCCTGGTTGAACGAAGAGACGGCCCATCTCTGTCTGGATATCTATGATGCCGAGCTGAGGAGTGATGAGAAAGTCGCCGTCCGTGTTGCAATATGCCTTGTTGACCATAGAGGCATTGATCATATAAACATACACAGCAATGCCCTGACGAAGATTAGGATCACCACTTCCAGCAAGTGTATGCAACCCATCCGTAAAATCAATCCTCTCATCATCCCTCGGCAGAGGAAACGGCGACCACTCAGCCTGCTGATACAAAGGCTCGACCTTGGGATTCAGCGATAAAAAGCAGTTCTC
Source organism: Fusarium fracticaudum (assembly GCA_003353625.1). Classification (NCBI taxonomy): domain Eukaryota; kingdom Fungi; phylum Ascomycota; class Sordariomycetes; order Hypocreales; family Nectriaceae; genus Fusarium; species Fusarium fracticaudum. Next base: position 548,848 of record PDNT01000004.1, read on the forward strand.
AATATGAGACTTTGTCTCAATACTAGAATATCCCTGATGAGCAGCTGATGGTCGCGCACGATACATATAAGTGCTCATGTTGAGGCCGCGAGGAGCAGCGAAAGCAGAGTAGGTGATACCCTCAGTGTACAGACCAAAGCCTCTGTCTTGAGGATTGTTTTGGCCGGCGGGGAGAGTGCCGGGGATGACCTCTGATTGATGGCGGTTACCCCAGCCTGCTTGATATTCGTAGGGGTCATTCTCACGGGTTGGTTTGGTGCGTTGGAGATCTGTGTAGTGAAAGACTTTTTGGGGATCGGTGGCTGGTTCACGTCTCTTGATAGCGGCGACCATGCTGAGGTTTGATGTGTAATTGTTTTTTGGGGTATGTGATGAATGTAGTGATTTTACGAGTTGAAGATGTTTTGGATCTAATCAAATGTTCATTTTCCTTTTATTCTCCGGGCGTATTAGTAGAACCTTACTACAAGTCCCATGTTTATTACCGGACGGCAGATGCACAAATGGGCCTGTAAGTGGGAGACGTGATGTGACGTCGCATGTGGGGATATGGAGCTCCCACATAATGAGACCTCGAGAGGGATCATTCTTACCCCTCAACCTCATGAGAAACTCGTTGTTTAATTAATTGACAACGTGTGGGACTACTCATCGACATCAAATTACGGTAGTTGCCTAATCACTGTTACTAGAATCTGACTCTTGGGGTTCTTTTTTGTTGCCAATCATGCTGCGCACGCGTCAATCTTGCAGGGTTCTCACCCAACTCACCTCCCAAGCTCATGCACACCGCTGGAATGCCTGTATACAGCTGCCAGCGCTTGTTCAGCGCCGCGCAATCGGCTCGGTCAGTGCAATTGACTCTGTGATATTTCGGAACTTATTTGGTACCGACGAGATTCGCAATGCAAGTCACTACACTAGCCCTCTCATTCATCGGCAATTGACTAACTGACTTGATAGGTCTTCAGTGACCAAGCCTACATCAACAGATGCGTAGAAGTTGAAGCTGCTCTAGCCCGAGCCCAAGCCCAATGCAATGTCATTCCCGCCGATGCCGCCGCCGACATCACCTCCAAAGCCAATGCTGCCAGCCTCGACATGGATCGGCTGCGCAACGAGACTGATGTCGTCGGCTATCCCATTCTTCCTCTTGTGCGTCAGCTGGACGACATGTGCGGCTCTGCTGGAAAGTACCTACACTGGGGCGCTACAACACAGGATATCATGGATACGGCTAGTGTCTTGCAGATCAAGTCTGGTCTTGAGATCGTTGAGACCAAGTTGACTGGCGTGATAAATGCCCTTCAAGATCTTGCGGTTACGTATCGCGATACTCCCATGGCTGGGAGGACACATCTCCAGCATGCACTGCCTGTTACCTTTGGCTACAAATGTGCTGTGTGGCTATCAAGCTTATACCGTCATAGGGAGCGGCTTCAGCAGCTAAAGAGCCGTGCTCTTGTCGTTCAATATGGAGGCGCAGCGGGGACTTTAGCCTCCCTCGGCGATGGTCCTGAGGGCGTCAAGGTGCGAAAACAGCTCGCCGCAGAGCTCGGCCTGGAGAACCCATCTATTACATGGCATGTTGCCCGAGATGGTATCGCTGAAGTAACCAACCTCCTGGCCCTAATCGGTGGTTCACTCGGCAAAATCGCCTTGGACCTAATCATCATGTCCTCCAACGAGCTCGGCGAAGTCGCCGAACCCTTCGTCCCCCACCGCGGCGCTTCATCCACAATGCCCCAAAAGCGCAATCCCATCTCCAGCGAAGTCATCCTCGCCGCCTCCAAAATCCTTCGCTCCAACGCAGGTCTCGTTCTCGACGGCATGGTATCCGATTTTGAACGTGCATCAGGACCTTGGCATCTAGAATGGGTAGCCATACCCGAGAGCTTCGTCATAGCAGTCGGTGCCCTGCACCAAGCTGAGTTTGCGCTTGCTGGTCTTGTGGTGGATAAGGAGCGCATGGCGGCCAATCTCGCTTCAACGAGGGGACTTATTGTTGGCGAGGCGCTGATGATGGCGTTGGCGAAGTTTGTGGGGAGGCAGGAGGCGCATGATATTGTGTATGAGGCTTGTAAGGTGACTATTGAGAATAAGGATGGAGTTACGTTGCTTGATACGTTGAAGGAGAATGAGAGAGTGACCAAGCATCTGCCTTTAAAGGATCTGGAGAGGCTCTGTGATCCCATTAATTATTTGGGGTCGGCGCAGCGTATGGTTGACGATACCTTGGCCGAGAATGCATCATAGAGACTTAACAGATATATGTCTATAAAATCTCATCAAAAACATTATCCATTTGATCTTTAAGAAAGAAAAAGCAATTGTTTTATAAGTGAGATGCTTATTGTTCCCTTCACAGCTAAATCTGGTACGGTATCAAGTCATCAGCGACCCTGAACGATGCACCCGTTTTGCTCTTGAGCTCATCCATCTCAACCTCATCCACCAACTCCCTGAGTACTAGACCTTCAGGCGTACAGTCAAATACTGCTATATCAGTGATGATCCTAGATACGCATCGTGGACCAGTGAGCGGGAACGTGCATTCTATCAGCGCGTGTCAATAATACTGGCTTGAAAAGACCACAGTGTCTGACTTACCTTCTAGGATCTTGGGGTTCCCATCGCGGTCAACGTGTTCCTGGAGTTAATGATCAGTAATTCGTGTGTCTTAGCAAATTCGGTATTACGCACCATGGTGATTATGACCTTTGTCTTCTCAGGGCTCGCCACGAGGTCCATGGCGCCTCCGATGCCCTTCACCTTCCCAGGTAGCATAAAATTGGCCAAGTCTTCACCAGTCAGCCTCTATCACGTCGCATGAAGGAAATGAAATACATGCCTCCATATTGACTGACTTGTAGTGCACCAAGCATAGTCAAGTCAATCTTGCCAGCTCTAATCATACCAAAACTTTCATGACTTCCAAACGTCGAGGCACCAGGATTCAACGTCACTGTCTCTTTGCCAGGATTGATGAGATCTGGATCTTCCTCCCCAGGGTTTGGATATCGCCCCATGCCTAGGATACCATTCTCGGATTGAAGAATAACTTCTAGATCTTCTGGGAGCATGCCTGGCGTCGCGAGTGGCATTCCGATACCGAGGTTAACGTGCATACCGTCTTTCAGCTCTTTGGAAGCTCGCTTAATGATACGTTCTCGTCTTTGGTTAGCCATTGTGACTGTGATCGTCAGTAATTGGTTTCAGTCAAGAGAATAGATCGGGATTTCTTACCTTTGCCTTCACTCTTGGCATCTTGAGCAAACGTCAACTTTTCAATCTTCTTCGGCCTCGTACTCTGAATAATGACGTCGACATAAATCCCTTGAATATGAACACTCTCAGGACTCAATTGCCCAACATCAACGATTTCGTCAGCCTCAACAATCGTCAACTTGGCGTTCTTAGCCATGGCTTCGTTAAAGTTGTTCTGTGCTTTCCGAAATGTGCAGTTGCCCAGTCTATCTGCTTTGTGGACCTTGACCAAAGCAACATCGGCAAAGATTGCTTCTTCGAGGATGTATTTCTTGCCGTGAAACTCGCGTGTTTCTCTGGGCCGTGACATGAGCGCTACAGAGCCGTCTCTGTTGTATCGAACAGGCAATTGGCCCGTCTGCACTGGAAAGATGCAATGTCAGTCTTTTCCCGCTGAGCTACGGGTACTAGACTCACCAACAGTGCCGTACGCCGCTGGGGTATAGAATGCGGGTACACCAGCTGCCCCAGAAGCGCACCTCTCCGCCATAGTTCCCTGCGGTATCAACTCGAGGCTAAGATCTCCACTGAGATACATCTTCTCAAAGACTTTATTCTCTCCGATATATGACGCTATCATTTTACTGATCTGTCGGGTTTCCAGCAATCGGCCTACCGACATTAACCTAGTGATCAGCAGCAACATCATTGCACGTACCAAGTCCAACACCAGGCATGCCAGCATTGTTGGAGACAACGGTCAGATCTTTGAGATCCTTGCGCGCTGCGACAGCTTCAATAAGCGATTCGGGAACTCCAGAAAAGCCAAAGCCTCCGACCAGAACAGTCGATCCACTTTTCACGTTCTTAATGGCATCATTTTCTGAGGCACAGATTTTGTTGATCCTCCGTAGCACGGTGGAGGTTGAAAAGCTGCGCTGGGCAAAAGTCCATAGGCGATTTGGGGCCTGTGCACGGAAAGCTGAGCTCATCATGGTTCTGAGTTGAAGCCAGTCTAATGGTCGTAGGAAACGTGTCGGGATGTCGAGTTCAAGCTGCGTGCTATAGAATTGAGCTTGCAATAAAGTCAAACTTTGTCATGTCAGTTATTTCATGAGTCAATTGACTTGTTGTAAATGAATGTTCTGTTCTCATCATGGACAAGGGTACAGTAGCGTCACGTCACTGCGTCAACCCCACATGCGAAATGCCATTGTGTATGTGGGACTGTGACACCAGAAGTGCCGAGGTGAACTTTTTATACATGTACGAATGGATCATTATACAGCAACCTTATAGCTTTAGCTTAGCTTCAGTATCTCACCAATTCCAAGCCTCGTGGATATCGCAGTGAGTGTTATGACTTCACCAAAATGTTGACCATGCGAAGAAAACTGGTTGCCCCGCTTTGGCACTCGGTCGTGAGCAGAAGAGGCAATGCGACAGCAACTACCCCAAGATTACCTCTCGCTGGAATCAGAGTCTTGGACATATCTCGAGTTCTCGCTGGTGTAAGTACTGACTGCATGTGTAGGCGACAGCTGAGTTAGCGCTAACATCTCAAAGCCATATTGCGCGCAGATTCTCGGCGATCTAGGGTTCGTAGCAACTCGCTTCTTGAATCCACCCCCAGTACTGACTTTTCGACAGAGCCGAGGTCATCAAGATCGAACATCCGACACGTGGCGATGATACGAGAGCTTGGGGACCTCCCTTTGCACCTTATAAAGATGGACGAGGCGGCGAGGGCGAAAGTGCATATTATTTATCGGTACGTGTTGGGCTGTCTGAGCTTTGACGAGAATTCCATGCTTATCACACTGAGTAAAGGTGAATCGGAACAAACGATCCGTAGCAGTTTCTTTCAAGGAAAAAGAAGGAGCAAAACTGATCCAAACGCTCGCCGCCAAAGCCGATGTCATCGTCGAGAACTACCTGCCCGGAACTCTTAAGAAATACGGACTCGATTACAATACACTTGCCAAGGCGAACCCTCGACTTATCTACGCGAGCATAACTGGGTATGGTCAGACAGGTCCATACAGTAGTCGTGCAGGTTTTGATGTCATGGTAGAAGCTGAGATGGGTCTGATGCACATCACGGGCCCACGAGATGGACCACCTGTCAAAGTCGGCGTTGCAGTAACTGACCTGACAACTGGACTATATGCAGTCAATAGCATCTTAGCTGCGGTCATTGAGAGGAGTCACTCTGGGCAGGGACAAGCTTTGGATGTGTGCTTGAGTGATTGTCAAGTTGCGACTCTGGCGAATATGGCGCAATCTGTGTTGGTGACGGGGAAGAGAGATGGGGGACGGTATGGAACATCACATCGTGAGTCGCTCCACACAATACGACTGACACTTGAACTGACGATGATTCCCAGCATCCGTCGTACCATACCGCGCATTCCGCACCAAAGACGGTGATATCTTGATCGGTGGTGCAAACGACAGGCTCTTTGGTGTCTTGTGCAAATGTCTGGGTCAAGACAATTGGGCAAACGATGAACGATTCTCAACAAACTCGGCCCGGGTAGCGAACCGTGAGATACTCGAAAGGATGATTGAGGACATTACAAGTTCCAAGCTATCGAAAGAATGGCTCGATATCTTTGAGGGTACGGGTCTCGCGTATGCCAAGATCAATGATATCAAGGACACGTTGGAGCATTCACATGGTAAGCGATACTCATCAATTAGCTCGAGCATTCTAACGGCGACGGTCTAGTTGTGGCGAGGGACATGATAAAAGAGATTCAGCATCCTGCTTGTGGCCAGTTGAAAGTACTCAACAGCCCCGTCAAATACTCCAGAACGCAGCCTTCGATCCGATCACCGCCACCACTACTGGGAGAACATACCAATGAAGTGCTGAGAGATGTACTAGGTTTGGATACAGCCGAGATTGAGCGACTGAGAGAGAAGAAGGCCGTCGGTGGATAATTAGAACTTGTAATACCAGTATAGCTGATAAGACTCCAATCCACACAGTATAGTAATATTATTGATCGCTTATACTCAATCCTCTCCCTGTCATGCTAGCGAGAATCTACCTCAATGGGGCCGAACCCCGTTGTTACAAGGTGCGACTAAAGTAATTTGTACATGAAATAAATTATCTAACCAAGCTATTCCATGAGTATAGCGGATGCAACACCAATTCCAGTACTGAACAGCCTGTCAGTATCAACTCAATCAAGGCAACATGAACGGACTTACCTAGCGCACATGCTAATAACACCAATCTCCTCCCCCCTTCTCCCAAGCTCAGCAATCAGCGTCGCAAGCTGTCTCGTCCCAGTCGCTCCAGTTGGATGTCCAATAGCGATAGCACCACCATTTGGATTAACCCTATCAACATCCAAGCCAAGTTTATCGATGCACGCCAGAGTCTGGCTTGCAAATGCCTCATTGAGTTCGATAACGTCAACATCTTTCTGCTCTATGCCAACATGCTTATAAAGTCGCGGAATGGCATAGATGGGTCCCATGCCCATTTCATCAGGTTCGCAGCCAGCAACTTGAGTTCCGAGGAATCGCGCTAAGGGTTGAAGGCCACGTTCCGTTGCCCATGAGCGACGGGCGAGGATGGCTGCTGATGCGCCGTCGGATATCTGAGACCTGCAGGTGGTTAACAGAGCTAGTAATATGCAAGCTACACTGTACTCACGAGTTCCCAGCGGTACTACCACCGTCCTCCAGAAATGCGGGCTTAAGTTTGGCCAACTTGTCCAAAGTCACGTTTGGTCGGATTGTATCATCTGCAGCCACTCGAACTTGAGAGGTTTCCCCAGTCTCGCTTTCATACGTCGTATACTTAATCGGCACTATCTCCGCCTCAAACCTACCAGCGGCAAGAGCATCATTCGCACGAGTATGGCTCAGTAGCGCGTACTCATCCTGCATCTTACGATCAACTCCATATCTCGCGGCAACATTCTCTGATGTAATACCCATAGGCATGAGACAGTCGGCAGCTGCTTTGACCTCGGTGTTGCGCAGCGTTGGGCCCACATCTTGGGGGATTCCGCGAGACTGATAGTTTTTCGACATGCTTTCGACACCTCCAGCGAGAGCGACATCGATCTGGCCCGCTTGGATAGCATGTGCCATGTGTGTTAGGGCCTGAAGACTACTTGAACACTGACGGTTGACGGTGTGAAATGTCGTTGACGTCGGAAACCCAGCGTGTAAGAGCGCCATTCTACCGGTCTTTGCAAAGCCTAGCTCCGCGAGGACATTTCCTATCAGAACGTCTTGAACATCTCTTGTCTGGATCTTAGCCCGCAGTGCCGCTTCGGCCATAACCTAAACGGCATATCAGCCCCAGTGTCTGCGATCAAGTAAAATGAGATCAATTTTACCGGCGCCAAAATGTCTTCTGGCCACGCATCTTTGAAACCTCCCTTGAACGCTCGCGTAATGGGACTGCGAACAGCTGACAAAATGACTATATCATTAGGTGACTTTGTCGATAGTGTTTTCAAGTGCCTTGTAAAACTCGCCATTGGAACTTTTTTCTTTTTTGTGTATATCCAATTGCAAGGTACTCTGTGCTCTCTCCTGGTGATGCTCAGATCCATGGCTTTGGTGATGCTCGGCTTGGCAACTCTGGCACTATCCCTGTTCTGGCGTCCCACATCACGTCTTGAGTCTATATCCGTAATTCCGTATACGCGGTATCTCATGTGGAGAAGAGTTCACCGCGTTCCATGTGGGGGAAGTTGAAGTGGAACGCGTTTGCCATGCCTGCGCTAAGCTCACTTCAGCGAGAGGGGGCTGATTCTCTATCCTACCCTGTATTATTGTCCTTGATTGAGTTTCTGTAGACCGAGCACCTTTCCAGTGGCAGACACCATATTTGCAAATAATCATGACTTTCACGTTCGGAAAAGAAGTTTGCTATCCAGCCTACGAAGGCAGAAAAACGCCTAAAGTCTCGTACGGGCTCAAATTCCCTGAGGCCTGCTTACGTCACTGTCGTGACACGTTTTCCAGCTCCAGAGTGTACGTGATCTGTTCCAAGTCTTTGGCGCAATCGACAGATGCACTTGAAAAACTTCGCTCGGTGCTTGGTAGCAGAATTGTCGGAGTCCGAATCGGCATCAATCCACATACCCCAATTGCGCAAGTTCTTGAAGTCGTCAACGATGCTTCGAACCTCGACATCGACTGCCTCGTCACTCTAGGCGCTGGCAGTCTCACAGATGCCGCCAAGTTGGTAAGGCTTGCGTTAGCCAACTCGGTCACAACGGAAGAGGAAATGAATACTCTGTGGGGAACACCGAAGAGCAACCCTGCATTGAGAAGCAACATATCCAAGCCGACTATCCCTCTAATCCACATTCCGACATCACTCTCGGGCGGCGAGTTCCAAGCCATCGCAGGAGGAACAGAGTCCCAAGGCCACGCGAAAAGAACCTTTCAATGCGAGGGTGTCGATCCAGAACTCGTCATCCAGGATCCAGAGCTATGCCTTACGACCCCGGAGTGGGTTTGGCTTAGTACGGGCATCCGAGCTGTAGATCATTGTGTCGAAACGCTCTGCTCGCTTGTCTCAAACGATAAAGCTGATGAATGGTCGAAAAAGGGACTCGTTAAACTCGTCAGTGGTCTGTTAGCGAGTAAGGCAGATCCGAAGTCTCTACAAGCGCGTCATCTATGCCATCAGGGTGTTGTCTCGTCGATGTGCGCTGTGTCAAGTGGTGTGCCACTCGGTGCAAGTCATGCTATCGGACATCAGCTTGGACCACTTGGAGTTGGTCACGGTGAAACGAGTTGTATACTCCTGCCTGCTGTGTGCAAGTTCAATTACGACAAAAAGGCAAATATCGAGAGACAGGAAGTTGTAAGGGACTTGTTGTTGGACCAGGATGAGGTTAGGGAACACCTGCAGGTGAAGGGGCTTGATAAGAGCGCCGTGAGTTTGGCGGATATCTTGGACGTATTCATTTCTGCTCTAGGTATGCCTCGATCACTCGAAGAAGTGGGGATTAGGGAGGATAAGCTTGAGGTCCTTGCCCGGAACAGCCTGGACGATATCTGGATCCAGACGAATGCATTCCCAATCACGGAGGCTAGTCAGGTCATGGAGATACTTAAGATGTGCGTCACAAGACGATAGAACTTGTATAAGAATATTTATGTGCCTCAACTTAATACTGCTTATTGGTGAAGTACTCATACTTGCCCGCCAACCGAACCCGGAACGTGCGACCCCAGATCACCATCGGCACACAAGTCAAAGCAACGGCAGTAGAAATGCAGCCCAAGACCACGTACATGTTGTACACACCCATACCCTCCATCCAGGGCGTGACGGCAAATACTAGGCCTGTTGCAATGACATTGCGAACGAAAACAACGCCTGTCAGAGCAGGACCAATAATCTTTGCGGGAATGTTAGTCAATGGGAAGACTACAAGAGTTGGAATAACTTACATGCTCATGAGAATCTTGGAGAAATGTGAGGGACATGTCTCCACCACCTCCGATAGCGAAACCGATGAAACCTGAGCCTACAGCATTGATGATCCAAGGCATTCCCTGCGAACCGTCAGTATATTGAGGTTACTGAGTGTTGGACAGTACTTACTTTGGCAATAGTGAGCCCATACATGAGACATCCAATCGTCATGCATAACCCAGGAACCAGGAATAGCCACAATCTTGTCTCAGGCTCATAAATACCTCCACGTCGTTTCGCAATCTGCACGATGGACCAGTCGACAAGTGGACCTCCGAAAATAGCTCCCAGGATAGCACCAATGAATGGAGGGAGGTTCATGTTTCCAACACCTGCAGCTGTGAAGTTATAAGGCGGAATAGAGTAAAGCGAACTCTGCGTTACTGCCAGAATGGCGAGCATGGCAATACTCCAACCATACTGTAACGCGGCAAACATGACAGCTGGAAAGGTGGCAAGGAGTTGGAAAGGCTCGTATATATCTCTCCAAAACGTGCGCTTCTGAGTGGACTCGTGCTTGTCCAACGTCAAAAGTGCATGGCGCTTCCAGTAAGAGTTCATAGGAATGCTGTGATCTATCTCAACTGTGTCGCTCTGCTGTTCCATGGAGTCGACGCTGGCGGGTGCATCATTGGGCAAGGGTGTCTTTGCGGTGCTGTTGACCTTGGAGAACTCGTTATCGGATGGCGAGGAGGCGGTAACTCGAGGGTCGTGGCCGTTGAGCGGTGCGGGGATGTATTTGGTTTCTTCGAGGAAGAAGAACATGAGGACGGTGACGATGCCGGTGAAGACGGTGGCAGACCAGCATGCCCATCGCCAGCCCATTGTTACGGCAACTTGGCCACCATAGACAGGTCCAAGGTAATTCTGCATTGGTTAGAAGGTAACAACAGTGCAGGGATTGCAGGATTGCTCACCCCTACTAGGACCATTCCAAAGTAGATACCGTTCATGGTACCGCGCTGGTGGACGAAGAAAAGTTCCGTTACCTGTCATACCAATAAGTATAACTTCACCTTCGGTGCAGGTAGATGAAACTCACTGTGACCTGGAACAAGGCCTCATTGACAGCTCCAGCGATACCTGCGATAGTATTCATACCAATCATGTCCCCAATAGTGTGCGTCTCAGCTTGCCACGCCCCAGCACCAAACATGATCAACGACGTAACGAGATAAACCGGTCGGCGGCCGATGCGCAGGGCGATGGGGATGAAGATGATGCAGCCAGTGGCAAGACCTGCCATATTTGCTGCATATCCATTGTTCAGCATGTCATAGCTCATGCCGAGCTCTTCGTTGAAGTTCTGCCAGAATGGGACGCTCATGCAGGGACTTGAATGACGTCGGTTAGTGTTGGAAGAGTAGAGTGAGGCTGAAGACGTACATGCAGAACATCATCATTGAGTAGAGGGAGAGAAGCACCATATGGAGGGTTTTGCGCATTGTGCTCCAGTTCTGAACCTGTCAGTGCTGCTTGTTACCATGTTGGTAGGCTTTCGTACCAGAGGTTGATTGGGATCTGAAGTTGGCCGAGGAGCCAGCACGATATGAGTTGCTTGCAAGTCATTGATGCGCTGCGTGCCCGGAGGCAACACATCAATTGTCAAAGTGCTCTCTTCAGGCAGCATGATAGAAGGTCAGTAGATGTATGTTTCTCAATCGCCAAGATTAAGGGGCCATAGCGACATGTTTAAATATCCAACCCATTCTCGTATCTCGACTAGTTACCGGCGAATGCGGGGTTGGCCGACACTAGTAGACGCTTCAAGATAAGCCTCTAGCCGACGGTCGCAGCATTCCGACCTCGCTGATACGGCATTAACCAATCATCACTCAGGGAACGAGCAGCCAGCTGGGCGATCGAGCTATGCTGAAATAGGCTGGTCGAGCCCACGATAATGAATGACGATGCTACTGGTTCTAGACCCTGCGGCACCTACGACAATCAGTGCCGCAAGCGGTATCGCGGCATTCTTGGACACATTTGTTTCCCTTTTTGGAATGCAGATGATGCTGAGGGATACATTGTATAAAAAGGGTAGTTGTTTGGAGACGACGGTCTTTATCTTGAACTATCAGACCTCAATAACTTGTTTAGATCTCGCAGTGCATATGAGGCTGGTTAACTAGACCAGGAATCAGTGTTTTATCCCTGCTCATCTAAGCCGTCTTGCCAAAATCGAGCATATCCTCGATTCTTCCCTGACTCTGAATCTCCCCCTGCGAAAGGAGAACCACTTTCACCTGTCGACTCTCCCCTCCAGATCCAGCGATATCCTCATAACCAGACAACCGGTGCGTTATCTCGACCACAGTATGTCCGTTATCAGTAAAGACCTCTTTAATGATACCCCGCATGATAGATTCTGTGACACCATCAACTGATGATGTCGCTTCGTCCAGAAGTAGAATAGGTTTTGTTCCTGCAATTGAAGAATGCTCTAGTCGGAGGACAGCTCTGGTCAAGGCAAATAGCTGAGTTTGACCAGTTGACATGTAAGGCAACGAACTGAGAGGGTTGTCCAGGGCGTCTACCAGCTTTGCTTGCGTGTTAGTGTCGAAATGTCCACAAAGCCCAGTTCGTTCAAGTGCCTTCATGATTACACTATCGGAAAGAGTTTCTGAAGGCTATAAATGGAAAAAGAAGAAATCCGTCAATGCAAGTTCTCGCCACAGGTTTCAAGCACGATTGTTAACTTACGTCCAAGTTGAAACGAAAGCTAGCCTGTGCGAGCAGAAATGGATCTTGCGTAACGGTGATGAAACATCGCTCTCGTATGGTTGACAGTGGAACCAGGCTCAAATCAATTCCATCAACTTCCATAGATCCGGATTGAGTATTGAGAAGACGAAGCAAGGCGAGAAGGAGAGTGCTTTTGCCACTAGAACGACATCTTAGCAACAGAGCGATAGGATGGAGTCACAAAGAAACTTACCTGCCAGTCCTACCGCAGATCACTAAATGCTGACCCGGTTCAGTGGATATGTTAATATTCTTCAATGCAGGCACGTGTTTCTCTTCGTAAGAGACCGTAAGATCACGGATTTGAACTGCCCCACGCGAAGGCCAAGACTCCGGGATTATTGCTCCGGACGCTAGCTGTTCTTCGGCTACTGTTTCTCCTTCTAGTGTCTTCAAGCGAGATCTGTAATAGTAATTTAATCAGCAAAGACAGAGCTTCAGAAAACTAGGGACAGCTATTTAGTCGCTACGCAATAGTTCCGGGCGCGACTTACATAGCACCTAGAGATATCTCCAAGTTCGCCCAAGAAGTGACAAGGGCTAAAAGCGTCGAGTTAGCGACAAGAACGATATTCAACGACATGCCAATCTGGCCAGCTGTTGTGGTGCCCTCCGAGAAGACTGCCAAAGTGATCAGAATCACTGCCATGGCAGCAATGACCAGGTCAAGAACAATGTTGAGCCAGAGTTGCAAGCAGAGAAGAATGTAGGCTGGTTGCTGCGACTTATCGAGACACTGCATATTGTTCGTCTCAGCCTGCTTCACCCAGCCGAACGACCGGATGCTGACGACGCCCTCGACCTGTGAACAAGTGGGATGGTCAGCTCCAGCTTACGAGATGCAGGAGCTGATACTCACGGATTCAAGAAAGCTTGAATAAACAGCAGATTGCGATTCCAGTTGAAGCAGACGAAGTTGACGAGATGTTCGCAGATATACCCGTTGTACAACGTAGACTACCAAAACACAAATCGGCAGCGTGGCAGCCAGCAGTCTCTGGGCACTGAAAAGGAGAGCGGCTTGCACCAAAAGCTTGAAGACTTCTACAGGCTGTCAAAAATCCCTCATCATACACATATTTTCTGAGCCTTGGAGGTACTAACGGTTGGAAAGAGAAAGTATCGCTGGAGGTAGACTCTTATCAACGAGCTGCATATCTTCACTGAACCTGAGAATCATCAGCCAAATGGAGAGTAGTAAGACGCAATAGGTATACGTTACCGATTCAGTATTGAGCCCGTCTCTGTCACTGAGAAAAACAACAAGGGAGCACTGCAACTGGTTAGTGAGTCTCTCAAAGGATTGCTGTACAAACCTGAAGATAGTTGTCAGTAAACGTCGATGAAGCTCAGCCCCCGATCTTGGCGCAATCAACATATGAGTAGACCTGCGAACCATCCATTAGTCACATGACAATATGTTCCGGTGCTAAATGACATACCACATTGACCCATTCGTGGCTGCCCAGGCTAGGAGTGAAAGGATAATGTATCCTCCGATGTAGAATGTCGTCTGAGAGCCTGGAGATTCCGTCCACTTCTGCAGCCAGTACTGCGGAAAGGTCACAAAGAATGAGTATGAAGCTGTGCAGGTGATAAGTATGAAGAAGTTCCGCGGGTGCAAAGCTCTCAAGTAATATCCTATAACAGTCAGTATCTTTCACATCGTTGAAGTTGTAACATTACCATATAGGGAGAAATCTCCAGTTGATCTACCCAAATCAACCATAGCCTCTGTTACTTCGAGAGTCTGACTCTGGATTGTCTTGTTTGTTTCGACAAGATTTGTGTTGGCTTCAGCCACCGCTACATTGACATGCGTCTGACGTAAATGTGCCGCTTCTTCTCTTACTTCATTTGATGGCCCTTCGTAAGTGGCTCTTCCGTTCTCAAGAATGATAATCGAGTCCGCCAGGTCAAAGTGTTTAGCTAAAGTTATGAGCATCGATATGTCCCGAGAGATATTGTAAAGCACTCACTGGAGTTAGCAACTAAAATAACTGTAGCGCCTATCTTACTGAAATGGCCCTGCGTTCCTAGCAGATTAGAAACGACCTTCCGTTCTGTGTTGTGGTCGAGAGCTGAGAAGCTATCGTCAAGAAGCACCATTTCGCACCGAGCATAGACCGCGCGGGCGAGCGACTGATGGAGACTTAGCACTATACGTCCTCATGGATAGAGATACAACTGAGCACATACTAAACGCTGTCTTTGACCTCCCGAGAGCTTCAGACCCCGGCTCCCAATCACAGTGTTGTCCCCGAGCGGCAAGGCTGAAATATCCTGATCGAGGCAGCAAAGCTCGATGACATGCCTATACCAGCCAGGCTCAAACTTTCCGAAACCACAAATCGCTTCTTTCAGAGTTCCGCTCGGCAACCAGGGCGATTGCTCGCAACAAGCAATCCGCTTGGTGGACACTGAGATTGTGCCCTTTGACGTTGGGATTTCGCCTAGAATACATTGGGCGAGAACTGTCTTTCCGCTTCCAACTGCCCCAGCACATATGGTTATTGAGCCTTTGTTAATACGGAGATTGATGTTTTCGAGAACTGAACGGGACGATGAATTGGATTGAACATTGACACCTTCCAAGTAAATCGCCGGTGAAGATTCATCGTCCTTGGTCTGTGGCTTGAATAAGCGTCTCCCATCAGCTCGACCAGGCCGGACAAGATAGTCTTGAATTCTTCCGAAAGCGGCCAAAGAGCCGATGGCACGTGGCACAATTGTCATGATCATGTTTGCAGGATGGGTTACCAGTCCAAGAAGCGCTGTTGTCGTAAATGCAGTCTCGGCATCGAGAGTCGACCCGCGGAGGTTAGCATACATGACGAATATGACAAATGTTAGTATAGGAGAGAATATTCCGAGGGCATTGGCTATTTGGGTTAGCAGAGGTAGAACTGTCGAAATAGTGATCATGGAAACATACCACTAGCGTTATACGCGACCATCATCCACCGCACTTTCTTCGCCAACTCTAATTCTTCGGCTCGAAGCTTCTGGAGTAAAGCCTCGGTCTGTCTAGAAAGTCCAAGCATCTTCATCACTTTCATCGATGAGAGCGCAGATGCCGTCAGGGATATTCGGTTCTGTGTGGCTTCATTCCAGGCTTTCTGCTTGCTCTGCAGGTTCTTTGCTAGGTACCGACTCATTCTAGAGCAGACTTTAGAACAGAGGTCCATTAGCTACACACATGAAGAGAAAATATGAACTGGAGGATGTCTCACAGAAGATAATCACCAGAGGTACTGGGGCGGCCCAGCGGATTTGTCTTGCCAACATTACCATCCCGATTATGACCTCAAGGACATGTGCCCAAGTTTCATGGAACATACTCGCGAACCTCATCACGCTCTCTGTATCTGTACTGATTAAAGTGAGGGCTATCCCATCGTTGTAGCTAGTAGATGGTTGACGCAGGGCCGTGTTATTGATAAGTCCGACGAGTGTCCCTTTAGTCATGATGCTGAGTCGGTTCAACCGATGGTGGTAAGCTGCTTCAAATACCGCTAAACCGAAGTAGACCGTGGCGGCTTTAGAGATCAAGATTAGCCTACTCCCATCGGAGTGGCTGCTTAGTGTATGAACCGCAGAGCTAATGAGAGCCGGCTGCGCGTAACGAAAGAATATCAGGCATAATCGAAGGATGACCGGTGCCATAAACTGAGGTAGCATACTCTTGGCGAGGCAGATGGGTAGTGCAATCTTGGTCAATGGTCTGGCCCTCTGGTCCCACGCCTTCAAACCATCGCGACGGAGCTTCTCGGATCGAAGGAGGTGGTCAATTGGAGGAAGATCATTACCAGAAAGTATTTTCCTATTTCCCAAAGCGAGGATAGGGTTAATCCACCAGAAGAATACCCTGCTGAGAAGTCCTGCGAGCTCCTCAGGAGCTTGGGTAGAGTACGGACTTTTGAGAATCCGTCGTTTGCTTCGGCTTTCTGTGGCGACCAGAAGAAGCTTTAAAGCAGCCTGTGTGGCGGCTATTAACCACTCCTCGTGAGCCTCTTGTATCGCAACAGCTACATCAAATCCCAAGGACAGGAGCAAGAAGAGAACGGCAAGGTCGGCTGGCCTGGTTGAGCGCATATGTTCCATGTACAGCAAAAGGCAGAGAAGCGCAGTAGCGACAAAGGAAGCAGCGGACACTAAAGCGTGGTGGTGATCTTTCTGCGAGACAATGGCTGCTAAAGAATAAAGATTCGCGACAAGAAGTAGGCCCGCTATAATCTATACAGTGCATAGCGTCAGCTTCAAATTGCCGTACAAGTTGAGGGTTGTCGCCCCAGCGATGAGGAACCAGAATATCCCGGGACGATCTTGATGTCCACTCTTCGAAGCCGCCATAGGCGTAGTAGGATCAAAATAGAAAAGATCGTGTTGAGAAAGCCTGAGACCACGTCCATTGCGGTGTTGTTACTCATAGTACGAGCGCGGAAATACAAGATCGGAACAGAGACAATGCTGAGAAATTCCAACTGGCATTATTCTGCGATCGTCTCGAGGTATAGTAGAATGGAAATGAGAGATTTGTTACAAGTTTAGACGACAAAAGGAAGAAATTAATGCTACTAAAACGGATAGATGCTATGTAGATACGAGAGGGTAAAAATAGTTGTGGGAGTGGGTCGGTCAGATCATAGCATTGCGCAATACGGGCTTATCTTGGCCAGCGACCAACAGAATCAATTGCTCCTAGGGTCGATGCGATTCTTGCTGCGACCAACGCAAAAGAGAAGGGCCTTTTGAAATTACCAGGGCACTACCAACAGACGTAAGGTGTATCACCTTCTTAGATAGGTATGGCGCAGTATGATTCCAGAATCCATATTAAATTGCTATCTTATTTGCCTGCCTTGAAAGGCCTTGCTCAAGTAAAGAACAACAGAACGTCCATGTTCAGCGATAGAGATGAACGTTCTGAAACACGAGTCGCAGAGCCGACCATGGTACAATTTCTCCAGCTCGCATATCAAGCCATCTTTACTCCACCTCCTGTATTGCCATCACTCTTCTCATCATGGCTTTCAGTGGGCTTGTCATCTGTACTTGTCGCAGGGGCAGCTCCATCAACAACACCGCTGTGACCTCGACCAACCATGGCAGACTGAACATGATTTGTCATGAAAGCAGTTGGGTCCTCCACGAACAAGGCGCAAATAACAGCAACAGTTGAAAAAGCAATAGTGATGTAGAACACGAACTGGAATGCGCGACCGTATGCTTGTCTGACAGCATGGCGAAGGACATCCTGAATCTCGGGCGTCATGCCGGGGACGGCGTCGAGGGCGCCGGGAACACCGAGGTTATGCTGGATAGTTCCCGGGATGATGAGTCCCAGGTCAGTCGCATTGAGGCCGCTTTGTAGGGCAGCACGAGCGATCTCTTCACCCGAGTAGGTCTTGAACTTATCCTGGAAGATAGTGTTGAAGATGGCATTTCCGACTGCACCGCCAGCTGATCGGAAAGTACCAAGAAGACCCATGGCGAGACCCAGGTGAGAATGGGGCACATGTAGACTAGCGATAGAGTATCCCAAGATGGTGCAAAGGACAAACATGGGAACACCGAACGCTGGTACAAATGCCCAGGCGAGTTTGTGGTTTGGGTTAACAGTTGCAGCACTGGCACCGATGAAGATGGCCTGGAATACTGTACCAGCGACAAATTGCCATTTGATATGACCGATCTTATGGGAGAAGAGCGGAACAAGGAAACCACAAACGCCTTGCATGAGAGTGTTGGGCAATGCCAGAACGCCAATCTCAATGCCATCAGTGGTGAACATGTAGAGAGAGCCTTGGGGTAGCAAAGCAGAAAGGGAATTATAGTTCATTCCTGAAATGAACAAGACAACGATGACAAGAAGAAAGCCACGAATGGTGGAAAATAGACTGAGGGGGAACATAGGAGCTTTAGCGATGAAGAAATCGTAGATGAAAGCAGCGACGACGGTGAACAGTCCGAGAACGATGGGCACGATTGTGCTGGCACTCTTCCATGGATGGGAAGTACTGCCGCCCCAAGTCAAGCCGATGAGGAATACGGCGAGTCCGGCTGTGAACAGGCCGAGACCAATCCAGTCAATCTCACGGAACTGAGTCCAGCGTGATTTGTCGAAATCCCCCTGGGGGTGAGTCGTTGGCCAGTAGAACAAGGCTGTGCCGGCCAAGGAGATGGCCTGTACGATGATGGCGAGGTAGAAGAGCCATCGCCAGGTCGCGTACTTGTACATGGCATTAGCAAGAAGCACGCTCACCACAGCCCTAGATCTCTGTGTCAGTGCAAAGAAATAACTTGGACCCGAGTAGACTCACCAAGGAAGAGCGATTCCTCCCTCAAGAATGCCCAAGCCGAGAGACCGCCATTTGTTAGGGAGCATTTCAGGTACACCTGCGTACGCCACAAACACAAAACCAGCTCCTAGGCCCACAAGAGTCTCGGCTGCAATTATACTTTGGGTGTTCTGAGCGGTTCCTCCCACAATGTTACCGATCAAGACGATAATTTGGCCCGCAAGGATAATACTGCGACGGCCGAAGATATCGCTAAAGGGACCACCGAGGGAGAACGAGCAGGCTGTTGCGAGAGACCATGCTCCTACGACCCACGGCAGTTGGCTCGCGTCTCCAAGCTCATTGGTGATTTGCACAACGATACTGGCAACGCAGACGAACGGAAGACCAACAGCTGGTCCGAAGGACAATGCCATTGACTGACAGCCGGTATCGTCAGTTCCGATTCCGAGATTATATGATCACAGGGGTTATCTTACAAAGATCGCAATCCATACTCGGGCTCCCGTTTTCGGCTGCGTAGTGGGATTATCCTCCAGCGCAGCACGATGAGGATCATCCTCAAGTTCGACTTTAGCGGGCGTCAAAGTATTCGGCTGAGCCATGGTTATCACTTAACCGAGGTTTGTGTCTTGAAGAAAGGTGAGATGAAACAGAGTAGTATTGCCCCTAACGACAATATTCAGGATCATGGCCCTGTTTTACTATATACCTTATCAGCGGAATAGTCGGGACTTGGACTCACTTAAACTGCCGATGCCTTAACTTTGTGGGGTTTGCTAGCGCTTGTGGGGTTCTCGATTTCTCTGTGTGGGGATAGAGTTTGGGCCTTTGACAGAATGCGGGGAGACTACCCTGGACCCCTGCATGTGACATTCTGTACGTCGTTGAAAGCAGAAATAAGCGATTCTTGATTCGGCGTTGGGCTGGGTTTCAGCCGTGATTTGATATACGCACCTAATTACAGGGCAATTGCCGACCTTTGATCGCTCGGCGGGGTTCCGATGTGGGACAGCCGATATGTCTACCGAGGTTTTGTGCCGTTATATCCTCACGATGCGAAAATTGTTACGGTCAAGGATTGAGGCTACTATTACCTTGAGGATAAAAAGGCGCGGAAGAGTTAATTAAATTGTGTTTTGACTAGAAATACTCAACAAACGATAAACTTCACTCCTCATACTCTTGTCTCCCGGCATATCACCATGACCAACAAGACCGATCTCAGAGTCTCCATCATTGGAGCAGGTATGATCCCGAATTCCCGACACAAACAACATCCAATGACAACTGACTTTTCATTCAGGAATGGGAGGGTTAGCTGCTGCCTTGGCGTTCGCCAAGAAAGGCTTCACAAACATCCATGTCTACGAAGACGCACCCGCTCTCGGCTTCGTCGGCGCCGGCATCCAAATGGCCCCCAACATGATCCGCCTCCTCGACCAACTCGGCGTCTGGACCAAATCATCCATCAAAGACGAAGCCACACAAGTTGAAGAAATCGTCATCCACGATGGCGTGTCAAATAAACTTCTTGTGAGCGTGCCCATGACCGATATTGGAGATAAGTATGAGTATCCCCACTATGCGGGTCATCGTGCCTCGCTAGCTGAGGGAATCTACGATGCTGCCAAGGCGGAGCCGGCGGTCAAGTTTCATTTTAAGAAGACGCTGCAGTATGTTGAGGACTTTGGACCGGGCAAGGTTAAGTTCATTGTTAAGGATGAAAATGGGAAGCCGCAGATTATCGAGACGGATGTTCTCATTGGTGCTGATGGCATCAAGTCTAAGGTTAGGGAGTCGATACTCGCTCATCTGAACTTGTCAGCGGAAATCCTTGAGACCGGGACAGCAGCCTACAGAATTCTTCTGCCCCGGGAACTGCTGGAGCCACATCCGTACCTGATGTACATGCTCAACAGCAACACTGCCAGACGCTGGATAGGCGAAAAGCGACATATCATCGCCTATCCCATTCACAATCATAGCATCTTCAACATTGCTTCAGTTCAACCTGATGTCAACTTCGCTGGCGCCACCAACGCTACATGGACCAACAAAGGCAGCAAAAAGGCCATGAAGCAGGTCTTCGAAGACTTCAACCCAATCGTTCAACAGCTTCTTGACCTTGTTCCTGGCGACGAAGTTGTCGAGTGGAAGTTGCGCTGCCATGAGCCTCTTGACACGTGGACATGCGGCGCAGTCACCATGCTCGGCGATGCATGCCATCCGACACTACCCCACCTTTCACAAGGCGCTGCAATGGCAATTGAAGACGCAGCGACACTCGCCGAAGCATTGAGCCTAATGCCAGGCGACGGCTCAGACCGCGAAGCTATCGAAAAGACTCTGAAAGTATATGAGCTTCTGCGAAAACCCCGTACGTCGACCCTGGTGGATTTGGCGGTTCAATCTGCGAAGGCTTTACACTTGGGTGCTGGGAATGCTAGGGAGGAACGAGATCGTCAATTTGCTGCTGCTGCGAAGACGGGGACAGCGCCGGTGCCGGATAGATGGGTTAGTCCGGAGGTGCAGAAGATGATTTACGAGCATGATTGCACCAAGGATACTAGGGAGCGGTTTGAGCAGACTTATAAGTCTATTTCCAAGGGAGTTACGTCGAAGTTGTAAGATATGGAGATTTTCATCTAGCATAGCGGAAGCCAGCGAAGGTAGTTTCATTGCATATGTGTTCCCAGCAGACACCTGAATCGTAGAAGCTGTTTGAATGGTATATATCCTATGTCAAAGCATCTTCAACAGCCAGTATACTCTCCCTAGCCTCCAGGATACGCTTATAAACAGCTGTGACGGCATTAGTTAAAGAACAAAGTATATGGATAATGATCTTACCGACGAGTGGCCACCGCTTTCCCATATGCGAAAGCAGCCAGGTCAATGATTCTTTTTTGGTCTGCACATCCTCTGCAAGCCAGACTTTACCCATGCGTAGGAGAACCAGCATGCCTTGGTAGACTAGTTCGACTAGGAAGAGAGAACAGCGACCGTCTTCAAGATGTTGCCATAGCTCGTAACCACCCTCGCGCAGCGTCGCCGAGATGCGAACTAAAGTTTCGAGGGCTGAAATTGTTTCTGGGAAGATATTAGGTGTCGAGTCTTGTTCCGACTCGTGGCCAGGTTGTCGCCAATAGTGCTGTTGCAGTAGTAAGATACCACTCGCCAAAGTCAGTATTCAGGTCTTTTGATGGGTAGGGTTATTCACATGTATGAAACACAGCTTTGACTACAAAACGCTAGTCGGCGGCTTGTCGCTTCGAATTCGTTGACGCGGACTAGTGACTCAAGTGTACGGCAGAGCTGTCCCACTTCCTCAAGCGGACTACTCTGTGAATCTTGGTCGCTGCTATTATGGGCACTGCGGCAGAATGAGAGGGATTTGCTGATGAGGTGCATGGCTTGACATAGCCTTGCGAAGGATCCCATCTTGAAGGTGAAGCCTTCAGATATGCGAGTGGCATGTTCGGGTGAAGATGACTGTTGATGTGATATCTCGTTAGTCGAACTCGGACAGCAAAAAAGAGAAAGAAAACATAGGACCTTTATCCTAGGATATTAATATAAGGATCTAAAGACCTTCTAAGCTTGCAACAAGCCTGAATATATCTCCTAATCAGTTAGGATAAAGGTCTCATGATTCCTTGCTGGGGAAAGGTATTTATACTTGGTTGTAAAAGATCTCATCGTCGACGGGGAGAAAGTCCTCGAAGGAGGGATCAGCCGTGCTGAGACCACGAGAAGGTTGAGATACATTGAGCAACCTTTACGCACAGTTCGGTTAGTTAAAGGCCTCGATGAGAGTTTGCAGCAATTGACATACCGGTCAAGGATCAACGCTCCCCACCAAACCCTCCTCATCTCCTCGATATCGGCCCACGATGCGCCTGCGGCTGCACCACAGTTCTTACCCAGCGCGTGCTGGTTGATCTTATCCATCCCCATAGCCATACCATACCTCGTCAAGGCCCCGACAGTGAGATATGCAGCCGGAAAGATTGCATCGCCCATCTCAAACACAGCAATGAAGACGGCCGACTGCATGACTTGAACGCAGGAATCCTCTTGGCTCTCAGCCTCTGCGTAGAAATTCTTCACAAGGCCATATAATAGCCGCTTCTCTTCGACTTTGTCGACAGAAAGGCAGCATAGCTTCATGCAAAGCGCTAAGAGGGCTGTTGGGCGGCGGAGAGGTACCAGCGGATTTAACACAGCAGCCAGGTGGCGCTTCCCATTGACTATAGGCATCCATGATCTGGTCAATAGCAAGAAAGCCTTGGTAGTCTCTTGCATCTGTTGCCGGCCTCCCAACTGAGCGTCAATCTCCGCTGGCATCTCCCAGCCAAGACGCGGGACCTGTAAATTCATGTCGCGAAAGAGGTCTGGGACAAGAAAGCGAATTGCCTCCGCGTTGACTACATCTTGTGATTTCTTAGGTTGAGTGGTCTCCGAAGCCCTTGCTGCTGCGACATCATCAATCGGGGAGGGGTTCTTTTGGCCACGGTGCTGAGGATAGTGGCAGTCTATGCCTTTGCGACGACAGAGATGACATGCGGGCAATGATTTATCACATCTTCGCTTACTCTCGCGACAATCGAAGCATGAGACGCGAGCTCTGTTTCCAGGTGGCACTGGTAACCACACTCCCCCGGGCATTGTGGATGCTGTTGTGGTGATGGGCTGGCAATGAAGAGTAAGCAGGCGAGTCTGCGGAGTCTGCGGTGCTAATGCGGTATTTGATCAGGATTGACGTGATGACTAAGAAGGATTCGGTTTTGTGATTGGCTCTTTTGAACACTGCGGTAAATGCTGCGGTCATTGCGGCGTTTTGTTGAGGTCGCATCGCGAGCTGATCACTAAACAGAATATTAGTGAGCACAGCGCTTATAAACCTCAACTACAGATAATACCTATATGATATAAGTAATAGAAATTGCAATTGCATATATAAGTAGACCATTTCTTCGCTTTCTACAGGAACACTATCTATTCATCACCATACTCAAGCTACAACAGAAAGCACATCGTCGCAAATACCTCTAAAGTCTGAACCTACAAACCGTCAAGTCCTCTCATCAAAATGAAGTCAGTCCTCATCATCGGTGCCACTGGAGCTCAAGGCGGCGCCATTCTT
The DNA here is from genome assembly GCA_003353625.1 of Fusarium fracticaudum. Classification (NCBI taxonomy): domain Eukaryota; kingdom Fungi; phylum Ascomycota; class Sordariomycetes; order Hypocreales; family Nectriaceae; genus Fusarium; species Fusarium fracticaudum. The sequence goes on from PDNT01000004.1 coordinate 572,720, forward strand.
CGTCACCTATCCAGCACTGGTCAATACAGCATTACGGCTTTCACCCGCAGTGCCACTTCCCCCAAGGCTGTCGAGCTAGCGGCCCTGCCTAACGTCAAGATCGCTGTTAGTGACGCAGCGACTGGCTATGACACCAAAGCCTTCCTCACAGTTGCCCAGGATGTTGACTACGTTTTGGTGAATACTGATGGATTCGCACTCGGGGAACAAGCCGAGATCTATTGGGGTATTCGCTTGTTCGAATTGTCTGCCAGGGCAGGGGTCAAACATTTTATTTACAGCGGTCTTGACTCTGTTGGGCCCAAGACTAACTATGATCCTGATCTCTATGTTGGACATTATCAAGGCAAGGCTAGAATTCAAGGTAAGCTGCTCCTCAACGTACGGAAAACCACAATACGATTGCTCACACATCCTTACAGACTGGATCCATGCACAGAAAGACGTTCAAATGCAGTGGACAATTATCAGATCAGGTCCATACATGGAACTTCTCTCTGCAGTCATGTCACCCGCCATTGAACAGGACCGTTCTCTCACATTCCAGCTTCCTCTCGACAATGGCTCTATCCCATTCATTCACCTCGACGACTTTGGAAAATATGTGGATTGGGCGCTTCAGAACCCTGAGGAGTCAAACCACTTAGACTTTGGTATTGCCACCGTTCTCGCAACCGGTGAAGATATTGCCAAAGCATCCGAGAAGGTCAGCGGAAAAACTAGCCGTTTCTTCAACGTCCCTATTGATATCTGGAACTCTGTTGCTTGGAAGAGTCTACCTCAAGGTCCGGATACCAAAATTGGCTTCCAGTCTGTCAAGGATGATAGTGGACTCCTCATGACTTATGGAGAGAACTTTAAGAACTGGTGGAACCTGTACAAAGCTAGTCCCAGCGACAACTCGGGATTGATTCAGAGGGACTTTGAGTTTCTTGACAGAATTGTGCCTGATCGCATCAAGAGTGTCGAGGAGTGGATGAAGAAGGTTCAGTACACTGGTGATAAGCAAGATCTCCTAAACCTTGAGGCTCACACCAAGTAGATAGGGGTAGAAGCACTTTCAGAAGCGCGATACTCTAAGGTTTAGACTAGTTTAGATTGAATTTATGCATTTAGAAGAAGAGTTAAATTATCCAAACAATATTCTATCACGCCCCAAAGTGAGCGAAAGTAGCCCAAACCAACGGATCCTGAACATTCCTTGTTCTCAACTCCGTAACCGCAGTATAATAAGCCCTTGCCACACAATCCTCATCCTCACCGTCTCCAAGCATCAGCTCCTCATAAAACCGCTTGGCCACCAATCTAGCCGGCGTGTTCTTGGCTTGCCAAAACGTGCCAACTACTTGCCGAAACCCTAGCAATGAAAAGGCCCCAGCTATGTGAACTACCTCATCCACAAGATGTCTCGCTGACACATTTGCAGTGTCACATGCTGATAGATATGCAAGCTGTGCTTCCCTGAGTCGCGAGCCTTGAATCTCCTGGATGGTCAAGTGCGAATCACCGTCGGTGCCGAGCTGTAAAAAGCTTCTGCAGGGTTGTGTTGACACTGATTGACCGTGGCAGCCGAAGTACACCGCGCTACAGGATTCAAGAATCTCAAGGATTTCGGGCTTTGAAGGTCCCACAACTACCTTTGTTTTGCAGTGCTGTCGTACAGTATCACTGAGCTCGCGTGCAGACTCTTCCACCGTCAAGAGAGTATTCGATCTAGCGTTATTTGGCGAGGCGATAAAGGCAATTTCTGAGCCATCGCCTCGCAGCGGTTTCCAGTCCATTTCGCGAGCGTATGCGAGGGCTCTCAGTGTTGTGGTATAAGACGGGATGACGAAATCGAAGATGTTGGGAGTACCCTCTGATGTGTGGTCTCCAGCAGCGTGGATGGGCATCAGTGCCATCAGACCACTCGCAGTCCACCACATTCGGGGTAAGCTTTTACCTGCTGGCGACCTTTGAATTCCCAGTGCTTCCAAGATGGGATGCACTGCGACATTCCATAGCCATTTCAGAACACCCAACAGCGACATGTTTCTTGCATTCTTTGTCTTGAGGCCACCTTTGGTAATCATAGGATCCTCCAAAAATAGCCTTGCATTCCTTTCGAGATCCTCCTCCTTCAGATCTGGTAGTGGAATAGATGTAATGTCCGTCTGAGTTATAATGAATGCATCACTTCTGATATGGCTGACATTGAAGGATACAACAGTCCCTTTGCTTGCCAACTTCCTCAAGTCGCCAGTCGACAAAGGTTGCTGAAAATTGGCGAATCCTGGAACTTCTCTCCTGATCCTGTCTTCGAGTGCGTCGAGCCTGCTATTCAGCTCATATCTGTCCGTCCCGAGGCCATTTGAAGAATGTCCACTACTCCTAATTGATGCCACAGGGGCTTGTGATGAAAGTAAATCTCTGCAATTCTTGTATTCGGCCGCGATTTCGGGAGCATGGGCTTCGAGGTCACTGATATCGTTGCGGGCTGAGATGGCTAGACCCGCGATCACTCCACGCCCAGCCTCTTGCAATTGAAGCGCGCGTGAAGCATCGGAACTAGCCTCTAAAACAATTGAGGTAACGTACGATGAGAGTCCAGAGATACCACTCAACACGTGTTCCTGGTCTGACCGGTCAAGTGCGAGGGGACTAATCTTTGGGAGCAGCTCGATGGTCTTCTGTATGATTTCCTGGGCGGCCTCCAAATCCTTGTTATTATATAATATTGAAGAGGCACTGTATCCCGCCCCTACTCGTTCCAGAGGAGTTGCACCAGCCATATAAAGCAGGTGCTTGTAGGCTTGAAGTGAAGCCTTCGTGTCCTCTTCCGGGGATCCCGTATGATCTAGCTCTCGTGCTAGACTCCGCCTCATAAAATACCCTCCCAAGTTGTTGTAATACTTGGCGCATTGAGGATTGTCTGGTGGGGTCGCATCAATAGCAGCCTGGGTTTGGCTGATCGCCTTATCCATATCGGAGTTCTGATTAGTGATCTCAAACCTTGCGGCGTATAAGGATCCGCTGGTGTTCAACCTGTCAGGTAGCTGCGTATCGCCTGACTTTGTCTCTCGAATCGCCCTCTCACTAGACTCTATGGAACTTTCGAGCGTCTCGCGATCTCTGGTCAGCGTGAAGAGATCGAAGAGGCTTAAGGAGAGGTTGCTTCGGTACATCGCTTTCGCAGGATCGTCAGGGGATGAGATAACAAGAGCCTGTTCCAAAGCGCCGACAGCATCAATGAGGCATTCTACATCTCTTGTCCTCGAAAACTGTGTTCTGAGTGCTTCGCCGAGATTATTGAGGACAATCGGGAACAGGAAGTGCTCTGAAGACGTGGCACTAGCATGGCGGAGAGTCTCAATAGCATCAACAAGGTCTGCAAGAGCTTGAAGGTGCTGGTAGCGAAGAGTAAGGGCCTGTGATAAGGTCAGGTCTAGTGATGTCGAGAGATCCACGGGCAGCCGTTTGTCCCTGGCCGAGTCTCCTGCGTCCGATGCGTATCTGACGGCTAACTGAACATTTTCCAGATCCCCGAATCTCTCTGCTTTGGATATGTATGCCGAGCTTGCTGATAGCATCATTGCAATTCGAAGGATTATATCGCCATTTGGCACTATGGCACTCAGCCCCTCGAGGGCTGAATGCAAACACGTCTGCAAATCCGCCTCATTTCCTGTGGCATCGTATCTCGTCTGACAGATCCCGCTCAAGTTGTTCAGAGATCCAAGGTAATCTGCTCCTCTAAAGGCCTGACATTGCACAATGCTCTTCGCTAAATCAACGGCCTCATCAAGCTTCTCCAACCCGCCACGGAATCGGAAGTCGGTCCATAGGGCGAGGGCCAAGGCAGTTGCGCAATCGTTGATATTGAGGGAACTCTCAACTGAAAGAATGCCGCGAGCCAAAATGACGGAAGTATCGATATCTTGAGTATCCTTGGACCATTCAAATCTTTTCCTGAAGAGTGTGGAAATTGTTTCTGTTGCCCGAGAATGTCGCTTCCAGATTGTATCCGGGATGGCATGCTCCTCATATGGGTGTTGGATTGCAGTGTTGTAGGCATTTAGTGCAAGGTTAAAGTCTTGATCGGACCTAGTAGCTTCATATTTTACTTCTAGCAAGTCCAACGCCATCGCCGCAGCACGGGTTTGAGCTTCGAGAGGGAGACTTTCGTTACCCATTGCCTGCTGAAGCAAGTCGATGGGGATAGTCAGGTCATCAATGTCACCGTCGGCCTTATATCCGGTTCTGACAATCAATGAAAGGTTGTGCATTCTGTCCATCCACTCTTCAACTTGAGGTCCAGTCGCTGTAACGACTTGCAAACCAATCTTAATTGCTTCATCGAGATCATCCAATTTCCCACTCCAATGGTAATTGTGGTGAAGTGCGCTTGCGAGGGCCATCTTTTCCGCCAAGGCATCGTCTGCGCCGTGGCTAGCGAGCTCGACGGCGTCTCTCGTATTTTGGACGGCGTCTCTCAGAATATCTCCTTGAAAAGTCTTTTCGTACAGCGTAAGCTGGTAGTTCGCAAGGTTTGCCAACCTAGCAGCCCGGTAGCTTGAGTCGTCTCCAGTTGCAACGAGGGCACTCTCAGCGTGCGAGATGGCCCTGAGTAATTCTGGCAGCTGGGATGTGATTTCAGACTTGATATAATACAGATTTGCAATCTGGTCGTAGTGTCTGGCCTTTGTGATGGTCCGTCCAACGTCCAAGAGTTCCTCGACCTTATCGAAAGCTTCAGTCGAATCATCCTCAGTCGCATAATAGCTTGTTTGCGTGGCAACAAGTTCCAGAAGAAAGTCCAAATATTCAGCTGCCGTCTCGTCATCATGCTCGACTACCTCCATCACGGCAAGCTGAGTTTGAGCTATAGCTTGCTGTAGATCACTTGGGGTCAAGGTTGACTCAAAACGCGAGTTATAGAATTGGCCCAGGTTATTGAGAATCCGTGCCCGACTAGAGTGCTCCGGGCCTATTCGAGCGAGAGATTGACTCTCGAAGATGATGGCCTCTTCAAGATCAGATGAATTCCCAGTTAGTCCATATCTGTCATGTAGGTACACGCCTAGGTCAGCGAGTACAGTTGGTAGTTGAGAATGATCGTTGACGATCTTGAGGCATCCAATCGCCTGGGTGAGTGTGTCAACATCTTCGTCGAGTTGAAAGCGGGTATAGGCGTCTCGCCCGGCGTGCGCGAGATCTGCTAGGCTAACTAGGGGCATTACGAGATATTGAAGGTTATTTCCTTATAACGACTGCATGCAAGTTTAGAAGGAGTCCCAAGGATATGCCATTTGCAAGCGAGGTCTGAGGATATAAAAAGGACACTTGCTATAGGGACATTACTTGAAATAACCTATCCTTTCTTAGACGCGATCAGATTCTCGACCCGCCACATTCCACTTGTTTCGATAGTTTTGCGCCTCTTGCAAGCTCGTGCCTGTGATCTGACGAGTAATGCAGGTTACATATGTCTGTGGCGTGCGGCTGAACTTGACGATCGGCACGAAGATGCCGTGCAACCCCGCAGCTGAGATACAAGATCTGTGAAGAGGGATTGCGTTGCGGGGTGCATGATAAGTACCGTGCTTCTCACAATAAATATTTACCTTGTCATTGTTAAGACCCATCACCAGTACTCTTCAAAAGCCCTACTCTATTGTCATTTAAAATGCCGCTACCACTAGTACTCGTCAATACTCCCATTGATTTGGGGAAAATCAAGCTAGGCAACCTAGTACCTAACATCCGTCAGCCTCACATCGACGCTTTTGAGCCTATCACCCTAGCAGAGGATGCAATACATGTGTCGGAGCAACTAGACTTCCGAACACGCATCGAACAAAACAAAGGATCGACCCTAGAGGCCACTCTGACTCAGCTTCTTTCGGGGTCTTGGAATAACTCTCGTACCCATGTGCTCGACCTTTCGGCATGCAAGGCCATGTGTTATGAGGTCAAAAGTCCACTCGCCTTCTTCAAAGAGATCATATCTCAAGAGCGCACGCGGATGAGATTACAAGATGCCATTGCTAGAGGACATAAGATGTACGTGATCACTGCTCTTCGGACCGTGATCGATGCCGAGGTATCTCAATCGATCTCGACCTCGAAGAACATTTCTGCAGGAGGTAGTGTCCCACTCGGTGCCATCCTAGCAGGGGGTATCGACCCTACAGGTGGACTGGCAAATATTCAGGGTAATCTAAGCAAGGGGGACAGCGCGCAGCATACACAGGCTTATCTATCACCAACGGAACAGGTGTATGCTGTTGGTTACAGACGTATCGGATTCAAGTGGTTCGTAAGCAAGAATGTCGATACCGCGTTTTTGGATGTTAAGAATAGGTGGAAAGTCATGGGTGAGGAAATTATGGGGGATGGAGATGAAGACGAGGAGGACATTATCGAGGCGGACTTGGAAGAATCACTGGAGGGTGAAGACATGAGTCAAGCTGAGATGCTATATGATTAAATGCTAGTATAAAAGATAGTTCCTGTATGGTTTAATTAGTCTAGGTACCAAGGAAGTTTCTGACATACAGGAATTCGGTGCTTTTCTATCCGTCCCCAGTAGAGTATTCCACCAAACCCATTATATAAGCATTGCTCATGCCCTTGAGTTCAGGTTACAATATTGAGGAAAACTGCCAACACTGGCTCATGCGCCCTCTTTAAGCACTAAGGTACAACAGATCTTCCTCAGTAGTTCGGTCACAGTAAAAGAAGATGTTTGGATGAAGTTGAATTCAATTTAGCTGAGCCACTATGTAGTCGAATGTTGCCTGTAAGGTTGAGCTATGTAGTTGGCGGCCGACTATAAGGTTGAGCTTGAGGCTGCTAACACAGGGAATACGGACACGATATTTACCCCCACCACTACTAACCCCCTAGCCTCTTTCACATGTCAGATTGATCCTCTCCAACACGTCCTCAACTTATTCGCTCGTCAGATTGCGATCGGCATGCCATCGTTTGGAAATATAGGGGCATTCGGATCCTCATAGCCCATATCGAACTCCATCACGGCCTTCTTGTCGTAGTTCTTCATCTCGACCTCTCCCTTGTGGTTGATCCAGACCTGCACCACCTTGAAAGCGACGATGAAACCGTCTGGACACCTCCAGCTTGACGACACGACGGTCTTGCTGCGATAGGCGAGTCTCACGGCCAGCGAGATGAAGGGGTTTCGAGGAAGATCAGAGCGCGCCACGGCCTCGGTGGTACTGACCCGCGATGAGTACGACGCATCTCGGGCAATCTTCAGTCCTGTGACCATGTACACCGGTCGCTTGAACCTACTGGAGGGCTTGCGAGACTCGCTGAGATTTGCGATGGTATCCTTGACGTAGGCCTTGGTCGGGGTGAAACCGAGGGTATCGAGATGCTTGCATGAGACCACCATGTGGTCCCCCTCAGGGCGTCGGTCAGGTGCACGTGGACCGCGGCCAATAAGTTCCAAGGCTCTTTCCGTCAGATGATGATGATCTGTGTGAAGATCGTAGATGTCAATATCGACTGAGTCTTGAGTCTCGACAGGATGCGGCCGCGCGATCGGCTGGACTTTCCCCTGGTTCAAAGGATAGAATTCGTCAAGGCTGCCGAGGATGGTACCGAGGTGGATGGGTCTCCGCGGGGGTGGCCCGGTTGTGAAGTTTGGGGCGAGAAAGTACTCTCTAACCATCTTGGCGAATGAAGTTTTTGTTTTGGTCGTGGAAGAGTGATGAAAGAATCGAGAGAGAGGTTACGAGATAGTGCGATGGTGAGATAGTGAGTTGATGAGGTGGATGAAATTGATGAGGTGGATGAGCTTGTGGGTTTGTGGGTTTAAATAGGATTCCGACTGAACACAGAGAGGTGAAGAACATAAATGAAATGGAGAGAGCTGGACCGTGAACAAACTGGTTGTTGTTGAACAAGGTCACATGTTGGTGGAACAACGGTACATTCACCGTGATTAACTCCACAGTGGTATGTTGGCTTTGTACGTTCTAAACTTGTCGTGTGCGGACACTGGCAGGACTGAATGATGTCGGCTCTACTGAGACGGACATGGGCGGCTAACGTGAGTCTAAAGCTTTTCCATAGTTGTGTCAGCTTGAATATGACACTTTCCTTCGCTGCTGAATATAAACCTGTTTCGCCGGGAAAGGGTAGTATTGTGAGTTTAAATGATTGGAAGTTGATGATCTTGAACGGAGCTTCAGATAAGAGTACGTAAGATACTGCCCTCTCAGAAATAGGAAGTCTGGCTCTCTGTCCACTCCGGGTAGTGTCAAGGATGCGAGCAACAGGTGCCAGGTCTATCAGCATAATACAAGACGCTTAGAAGAAGAATAGTCGGTTTATCGATTGCCATTACAATTTCTTAAGATTTATTCTTAATTCATCTCTAAGACTGAGTTATTAGTTCTTTTTATTAGTTAAATTATTTATTATTATTTCTAATAGTATTATTAGTAGCCTTATAGATAAACTTCTTATACCCCAGCTGCTGCTAAAGTGTTTCTAAGTATAGAGAGGGATGGGTATAGAAGTAAATAAAAGAGGATAATATAAGCACACCTATGCTATATCTATGTGAAAAATACTACGGAAATGACATTAGATAGCACTTTCTCTCTCTTATTAAATTTCCATCCTCATCATATAACTTTAAACAATCACTCACTGTCGCTGTCAACTGGCGATCTCTCATTTTCTGCTACCCTCCACCTCTTTGTAACGAGTCTCAAACCAATCTCGACATGGATGCTCAGAGTCAAGACATTTCAAGCCAAGTTTCATTCTTTCCAAGTAATCTCTCTTAGCCTCAATGGATCGCCCCTGATTCTGAAGTGAAGCTACAAGGTTACCAAGAGTAATAATCGTCTTTGGGTCCTTCTCTGTATACTTTTCGTTGTGGGCCCCGAGCATCTCTTTGTAGATAGCTGTAGCCTCAACAAACTCATTCTGCTTCATCAGTGCGTTAGCAAGTTTATTGCTGCTCGAAAGAGTGTCCATGTTTCTGGCCCCTGCCTCTTTTTGAGGGTTTAAAACCTCCCGATACATTCTTACCGCTTCTCTTTGCATTCCTCGCTTTTCCCAAATGCTTGCCAAGTTGCTTTTGCACGCAAGGGCTTGGGCGCTCGTCTCGCCGTAAGTATCGTGACTCAATTTCCAGACCTTCTTATACAGCACTTCGGCTTCATCGTCTTTGCCTTGCTTTGCGAGCGCATTTGCTAGGTTTCCGTCGACTAAGATGATGCTAGACTTGTCATCTTCCATGCACTTGGAGTGCTCTTTCAATATCCTCCAGTAATCCTCTTCAGCTTCCTTGTATTTGCGCTGCTGAAACAGTGCTTTCGCCTTTTGAACCTTGCTTTTCACAGTCTGACCCTCCTTGGTGCATGAGCGGTTGAAGCGATTGCAGTTCTGATCAGAGTCGCTGCCCATATCCATTGCTGAGTCATCTGATGATATCTGTCGTGATGGTGCTGAGGGCTTGGAACTGACGTGAGCCTGCTTCCTGTCCGCATCCTTTTCCCTCGCCGACCAGCCTTTAGGCTCAAGAGTCTTTGTCACCACTTTTCCTGTAGCCTGTCTGGTACTTGCCCCCGGTGTTGACTTGAGAGACATATCTCGGGTGTCTGTTGGCACTTCGGAATCTAAATGTTGTAGAATCACATTTCCGAGCTGTTCCAGTCTATCGATGGTGTCTTTGACTACGTCCAACGCCTCAGAAGGTGTTCCCTCTAGTTTTCGGATCCATTTCAGCCTTTGGATATCTTTGAGTGAACTCAAAATATCCGACCGGGAATGAAACTCTGTGTCATGTAAAGCAGCTGGAATTGAGTGTTAGTCTTTCTAGACTTTCGTATTCCTATCAATTCTGTGTTACGTACCGAATTCTAGATGAGTTCGTATAGCGTCAATTTGCCTCAATGCTAACGGACGAATCACGTCAAGGTCCAGTGACGTCTCAGAGTGAGTGAAAAGGGGCCATGCAATTGTGGAGAAGCGTTGCTGTTGTTGCGCCGCGCTCTGCTGTGATGTAGAGCAGCCAGGTTCAGCACTGGCGTATTTTTGGAAAAGGTCTTCGCAGATGGCAGTTAATTCCGAGATGTCTCTCTTCTCCCGTTCCTGCTGTGCCATGGCGACTTCACACAACTTCCACGTCGGGTAGCCTTGAACAGTAGCAGGCCTCGTCTGATCTGACTTGGGGTTTGTTTTCGTATTTGTGCCTGGAAAATTGGGGCCTGCGGCTGAGACAGTGCGAGAGATTGTTAGACTGGGACAGTTCAGGTACCGTGCATCGTTGATGCCAGGGTTTCGGGGCTGAGTGGAGAAGGTCCCGTGAGGAGAGTCTCTGATGGCGCCAACCAAGAACCTTCTTACTGTTGCTACTAATTCTGTCTCTGCTTCTCTGCATACAGCAACATCGCCCTTCTGCCGCCGCGTTGACACAGCCCCATTTATCCAGCCATCATGCTCAACGATGAGTCTGAGGGCACCCCCCTCACCATTGCCAAGCAGCTGATACAACTCACCACGAGGAGTATCGCCAACGTGTACGAGACCAAAAGCCTGAGCTTAATGAACTCCATGTCTGAACTCGACTTTGAGTTGAACATGTCTTTGCTAGAGTTTGGTAGGAACTATGAGCCCTCCCAGGACTATGAGCGGCTCTGTCCTCTCCTCGAGGTGCTCGCGACTCTTGTAGGTGTCAGAGAGCACAAAGGCCAGCGCTCGAATGCGGAAGACCTTTACCAACAACTTCAGGCTGGACTAGCGCGAGCCTCCACCCACAAAGAAGACTCGGAAACGCTGTCCTTGATACAACTACCACAAAAAGCAAAAGAGCTCCGTGATATAGTGCGAGAGGTGAAGGCATTCAGAAGAGATCATTTAAGCGACGCCTCATATCCGGGGCCATTTCAGAGCCACGCCAGAAAAAGCCATGAAATGATAATTAGACAAGGATTGGACAAATCGAATGTCGAGAGAAAGAAGCAAGCGGCCGAAGATTTTATGAGGCAGGGTAAACAATTCTACGGAGATCATATCGATCCACTAGACAAGAAGATGGAAATCAAGGTTGCAGTGCTCGACACTGGAGTGGACGAGGACGAAACGTACTTCAAGTTTGTCAGAGGGAAGGATGGTACGTGTCTCAAAGAGATCGAATCATTTATAAAATTCAAATCTCACGACAATGATGGGCATGGAACGACAGTAGCAGCGTTAATTGTGGAAATGGCGCCGCATGTAGACCTTTTCATCGCCAAGGTCTGTAACGAAAGAAAAGTAAATGGCGTGCATCAGTATGTCCAGGTATGGTTCCCGAAGTGCTGCTAAGAGATCCTCGACTGATCAGAATAGGCTATCGAGTGGGCAATTGACCGAAAGGTTCACATCATCAATATTTCTGCCACAATGACCGAAGATAGCGGCATCAGAATGGCCATCAAAGATGCAGAAGCTAAAAACATCATTGTCTTCGCCGCGGCCTCGGAGAATGAGGCGAATAAACCGAGGGCCTTTCCCGCAAACATGGCAAAGGTACTGGCCATTCATTCCACCGACGGACGGGGCAAGATTTGCTATCTAAATCCTGATCCTCTTGACATCGGACCAAACTTTAGTACCTTGGGCGAAAGTATAAGATCCCCACTCAACGACTGTGATCCGCTGCTGGACGGGGTGTCCTACTCTACGGCGATTGCATCTGGCATGGCAGCCAATATCTTGACCCTGGCGCATGCATACTTAGACGAGTCAAAAGACGATCGAGAGCTACGGCATCAAGTATTTACATGGGAGGGAATGAGAAACATATTTCTTAACATTGCTGGGGGCCGGGATCGAGATGGCTATGATTACGTGTGTCCGATTCGAGTGGCCGAACACTGTAATAACCGTGAAGCCTATCGTCAATGGTTGAGGAACGCTTTGAAGCCGCCGCAACGAGCTCACAGATAGTCAGTCAAAAGATGGCCAAGAGGACTGTTTATACTGAGGTGAAAGCGAATTCAATGGACTGGAGCCACTAGGTGTCCTTCTGGTCTTCCTCAAATGCCAAGCTCCTCTTTTCCCACACTTCTGCCACTTCTTCCGTCGTGAGATCATCATCGTACTCCACTGCGAGGTCCATGTCGCGGTTGAGAGACTTCCCGTCCTGCATGACGGCCCCCTTCGTGTACAGTTCATATTTGACCTCATCTTTACGGCCTAGCCGTACTTTCTTCACCTTAAACGCGACGATGAAGTCCGTCGAGCTCTCCCATTTCTCCACCTGCCTCGTGCCTCTGGCATAGCTGGCCTTCACGCCTAGCGATACGGGGGCTTCAGAAGGAAGACCACTAGCATCGTGCTCCATGGCCACGACCCTACCGGTGTTCGATCTTGACGACGCACCATGGGCAACCTTCAGCCCAGTTACCAGGTACACTGGTAGTTTGAACCTGCTTGCTCTCATAAACTTGGCCACGTCCTGATCTTTGATAACCTGGTTGATGTAGGCTTCGGTCGGGTTGAAGACGTGGGTTTCGAGACGCTTACATGAGATGACATTGCTGCTGCCTTTGGTGCGTTCGAGGGACGCCCCGGTACCCAGGCCAACGAGCCCCAAGGCTCTGGCCATGAAGCTCAAATTGACCGAATGAAGCTCGTCGAGGGAGAAGGTTTCCGGGGCTTTGACATCGACGGGGAATCGGTCGGCTTCGGGAATTTCCTCAATCTGTCGGTTGATGGGCTCGAAATCAATAAGATTTCGTAAAACAGTACCCAGCTGGATGGGACCATTTGGTGAAGTCGTAAGGTTTGGGGCAGGAAGGTATTGCTTGGACATCTTTGCGCATTGATGCTTCGTTCACGGAGGCATCAACAAGGGCCGAAGGAAAGAATGAGCTGGAGGAGAGAGGGGATGGGAACGAAGGCTCTCTCCCCCAGCTCTTGTTGAAACAGGGAGGGTGTTGGTGTAACAACGGTACATCCACTGCACAGTGCTATATTGGCTCTATGTGGGTTGAAATTCTTGTGTCCGAAAACTGGCTGGCAAGATGATGGGTGATTGGATGCTAGCACGTCTGCCAAAAGCCACACCAAGTCAGGCAACCGTTGCGGGGTTGTTGTCTCTTTACAAATTCAAAAAGGCTTGCAATTGGTCTGGCCTTTCCTGTCATCACATTTGGGAGGAAAGATCCCGTGTGCCTCTCCACCGTGGCTGTTTCAGCTCCCAGCCATCTTCACCGACCGCTGTGCCATTCATCCTCGGGCGGCAAGCGCCCTCCGCTGCCTTTCCTCATGGTCTAAATCTCAATATTCAATCAATGGGGTAGTTTGCGTCGAAACATCAATTTCTTTGGCATGTTTCTTGCAAACAGCCGACCATGAGCTCATCGCCGAATAGTTCCTGGATCTCTGCCAGGATCCAAACAATTGACAACACTCTCAAAGACATCGAAGACTATAGGACGGAGGTAATCAAGCTAGAGAACCTGCTCCTGGGGCGCCCTGACCTGCGCGTGAAACACCCCGAAATTGCAAAAGAGGGACGTGATCAAGTCTCTAAAAGTTTTGACTCCATAACGAAGACGGAAACATTTATAAACAAATCTTTATCTCTAAAGTTCTTTATGTCCTGGGTTGAGAGATTGAAGTCATCTGGACTCCACTCAAAGGAGTTTGAGGAATTGAGACAAGAAATGGTGAAGAACAATGAGGAAGTGAAACGCCAAGCTCGCGAAATTAGAGACATTGAGAGACCAGAAGCTAGCGACGAGTCTGATCGATTACTTTATGCGCTTTTCCACCCCCCGACCGCGAAGAGAGCTTTCGCCGAACCATATGATGAGGAGCTATGCGAGTTTTAGGCTGTTCAGCCATGGTTCTTGTTCTCTCTTCAGTTACTTGTTAGCTAGATGTGTTATTTACAGTTGAGGCTCGTGGCTGAGAGCTTAAACCAGCAGACAGAACTTAGACTCTCTTCAATTACGGAGGAAGGGAGGGGATATCCCGTGGGGTTGTATTTTGAGGATTGTTTTATCGACAATATGGTCACTATTTAGCTTTAGGGCAGGAACAGGACTTATATCAAGTGAAATGAGAGCTATATTTGTCCCTATGTGCCCTTTGTTACCAGAACCTGTATGCCTATACCACAGGATGAAGGTACATGCAAGGAATGAGCGCCAGGTTAAACTTCTACGTGGCCTAGGTCAATCTGTTCTCGCGGGAATATGCTTGATCCTCCGCTGGGCTGATAGCCTCGATCTTGGGACTAAGAATTATCCTTGGTGGACGATATAGCTGCCCTGTATTGCTGCTACGCTTTGCGAGACCTGGGACAACAACTATACCCTGTTCTTCTTTTGTGTATGTAAACTCCCAGTCACTCGGGTGCGAAAAGACCTCGTAACCGAACTTCACACATTGCCGAATGACACCAGCGACGCCAGCTCGCTGGTCATCAATGGAGTGGCCGTCGTCGATTCGAGCGAAATGGGACAGATAGTCTTGTAGCATAGTGATAAGCGTCTCGGCTTGTGGTTTCACACTTGGAGGTGGCGGCAAAGGGGTCTGTGTTTTAGGATTCTCGTGCATAAGGAAGGCTGTGATTCTATACCAGGAGTCCCAAGCCGTTTCAACTGGGTCGTGTAGATGAAGTCAGCGGAATAAAATGGATAGGGACGAATGGAGCATGGTTACCAAAAGAACTCTGTCCCTCCTTGAGGGGCCTGGCCCGCGACTGAGACATTTCCCTGACAGTTGGCGGTAGGAGAGAAAGCGAACCGACAGTGTGAATGTCGAGGTTTGAGAAGATCACAAGTGCCAGCAAATGGCGGAGAGCGACACGTCGGCTGTTTGGATAGAGGGACAGTCTCGCAATCTCGTGGCTTGTAGCCTTACTCAACTTAAGCTGGTGAAGCGACGAGTGTAGAGTGTCTGGTGTCGCTGTAATGTTGTCACGGTGGTAGTGACCATCGACATGACGTCGGATCAGAAGGCCCAGATCGCTGAGCTGTGTTATGATCTCGCTGTCGGATGCTCCAGTCAACAGGCAACGAGTCGGTAATCCAACCAACCCAGTAGCAGTGCTGGGCTCATTCGGCGATGACTTCAGGAACTCATCGGGGGATACATTCGGCGCAGATCTCCTGTGACGTCGCTTGCTGTATAACAAGCCAGCAATAGCGAAAATAGCCACAGCGACGACTGAAGTTATTGTAAGCCCGGTGATTGCAGAGGTTGGCCATCCCCCATCACCTCCTTGTGGTGTTGTGGTTATAGTTGCTGTTGCTGTTGCTGTTGCTGTTTTCACGATTGTCTTTGTCGGCACGACCGTAGAAACCTCAGTTGAATTGGTATTCGAGGCCGAGGGGGCAGTCGATGACCTCGGTTCCGAGACCTTGGTTGAAGCAGCGGTGGAAGCCGAGGAGGCAGTCAAGGACCCTGATTCGGACTTGTCGGTTGCGGAGATCGAACGCTCGTTGCTCTGTGGGAGCGACATGATTGCGGGGGCAGGCACTATTTCCAAAAATAAGCTTGCAAAGAATTTCGTGAGATTTCGAAATCGTTGGGAAAGCGTGCTGAGCTCAGAATGGATGTGGAATGGAGAATGAAAAGACGGGACGCATTTTGGGCGGGGAGGCGGGTCCTTGCCAAGATTCTATTTTTGGTGATAGGAGAGAAGAGAAGAGAAGACGGGAGAAGTGAGAAAAGAGCAGAAGGAGGGGAACTTTGTGATTGCCTTGCAGGAGGTTGAGACAAAGAGGCGGCCGAGCTGAGCAAACTCGAATTTGATTATGCATGGATGTTCAGCCTCAGTGGATAAATCAAATGGTCAGAGCTCCCAATTAGAAACTGTCTAACTCCCGTAGCCCGCCGTTCCAGATCTACTGTGTGAGACAGGTCTCCACCACTGGTGGACGAGTAAATCGCTCCAAGATCCAATATCACTTGCTTCAGGCTTTCTATTGGCCCAGTCCTGGTACACTACAGCACAGTGTGCTAGGAGAGGTATTCGTTAGGTTCCGCAGCTTGTCTAAATCAATTTGGTACATGAACAGAAAGGCAATGCTGTATTGTAGATCTCCCCTCCGATCGTTGATTTTTCTCAATGTTCATCGTCATAGTGCAAGGGTGCCCGCTTTCGCTTGGCTTGGCACGAGAATCAAGGCTGGCATGGCGCCCTGGACGATGAGCCTCTCGCCTCTCTCATCTCGGGCGACACCTAGACATGGCCCTGGCCCGCCTCCAGTTATTCCTGGCCCCTCTAAGGTTGCATACTAACCTCTGCCAGAACCATGGAATTCTGTTTATCTTTTTCTAGTCATCCTACCTTACCTGTCGATGCTGGGTACGCTTGTTGTCTATTACAGCCTATATACTACATATAATTAATATTTGGTAACTACCTTGAGGCCCCACTTTCGAACTCCTGGCCACTCCCCGCATCTCCTTTCACGCCAGCGCAGACTGGTCGGTGATTGCTATGACAAACCCCAACCCAGACCTCCGTATCGCTGGAGACTTCGGCACCACGTATACAGGTAGGCCGAGGCTTCACTACTCTCGAATTTAATAATCCGTGATTATCTAATATTTACAGGCGTCTCTTGGGACACCCCGCGCGAAACTAATAACTCAATTAACATCATCGACACGTGGCCTGGGGAGAAAAGGGCCGAGAATAAGGTCCCAACTATCTTGGCAAAAGATAAGAGTGGAGAGAACAGAAAATGGGGATTCGAGTGCAACGACCTGGACGATGATCAAAAATGGAAATTGTTCAAGCTGCTCTTGGACCCAATAATTCATGGAAAGCTAATGAAAGACGATGCCAATGGACGTTGGGTCCCCGAGACGATGAAAAAGGTCCGCAATATTGTGGTCCAGTATCTGAGTCAGATATACATCCATATCAGAAAGGTTATTCCTGATCTCATCAGAGACGGTTACTTCACCCAAGAGCTACAGGATAAGACCTGGGCCTCCATGGAAGTCGAATTCATATTCAGCACCCCAACGACTTGGACAGCCCCTGTTAGTCAGTGCTTCAAAAACCTAGTCTTGAAGGCAGGGTTTGGCAGGAACAACCACAGCGTCATCCTGGGGCTTACTGAAGCCGAGGCCTCCGCTGTCTTTACAGCCAAGAGTGAGGAAATCGTAAACAACAGTGTTTTTCTCTCAATTGATGCAGGAGGCGGGACTACTGACCTTGCTTTTGTTCGCAAAATCAACGGTGGTTTTACTTTAGAGGAGATTCCCGTCGCCGGCATTCCCGTCGGTTCCACGGAAGTTGATACCGAGTTCGCTAACCTCATTGAAGAACGAATCAACCAAAATCCTTCTGTCAGCTCACATCTACCAACAGACTTTGCCAGGAAAGCATCACAGAGTCCTGGGTTCCAGACCTGGAAGCACAAGTTTGGATCAGCGGATTGGAGACAGGGCGGCGGAGAGTACTCTATCACAGTAGCTGAGGCCAAAAACTACAGTCATGCGGATTTCAGGATCATTAAGGGCGAATTATTTTTCACAGAGTGAGACTTATTATCGGCACAGTCGTAAGACAGATTGACATGAACCGTGAACTAACTCCCACCCAGGGCAGAACTCATGCAATGCTTCGATAACACATTGAACAAAATCAAGCTTCATATCAGGAATGAACTGGAAAAGGCCAAGAGTTTCCAAAGTACCAAGAAAAGACGGCGTGTCGTAAGCAACACTCTACAATGCAAGTAGATGATAGGCCATCTGACTGCCTTTAGGACTACATAGTTATCTCAGGCGGTCTAGGGAGCTCCGAGTATGTCTTGAATGAATTGAAGACATACATCAACTCCTTGGGTGACGAACCAAATAGTTGCGTTGCCGGATCAGCACCATTCCTACCAGCCCAAGGCGATGCTAGAATGGTCGTGGTCAAGGGCCTTTTGGATGATAGACAATCCGAAAGCCACACACTCCGAGAGTATGTCGCACGAGCGAATTATGCCATCATCACGAGCCCTTCAACCCCAGGGTCTGCCTCCAGGGCGGCCGCCTCTGCTGAGATGATTGATTGGCCACTAAAGTATGGGGCTAAGATTGAGGCCTGCAAACCAACGAACATCAAACTCATCAGAGATTTGAGAGATAAGGCTCCATGGAGATGGACTGTGGAGATCATGTGGCTTGATCATGAAAGGACTCGTCTTCCAGCCTGCAGGACCGAAGGTTAGTGCTCCCTATCGAGGCTGTCGCGCGCTTCATTTCTGATTAGCCAAAGGAAAAGATCGTGGAATGGAGGTACTCTATACAGTCGATCTTGAAACTTGCAATGAGACAAAACTGAAGAGGGTTCGGAAGTGGTGGGGCCCCACTAAGTATCGCCAGTGCAAATTCAGTCTGGATTTGACTGTTGGACCATCAGGCGATTGTGTGGTTACAGTATCGAAGAATAAGCTTGTGCTGACGGAAAGGGAAGCCCTGTAGATTGACTTTTAAATTGAAATCGGTTGTAGTCTCGACTATAGAGTATCTCGAAACTACTCGCTTAGAGCTTCCCGTTCACAAATGCCAAAGCCTCCTTTCCATAAATGCTAACGTATTGCTGGTGGTGGTTGGAGTCGTTTCCATTACAGCAGAAGGGATCCTGAGAGTCACAGTAGATCTGGACCTTGTCTGCGTTGGGGCAGGTAAAGCCAGCAGGTCGAGCATCAAACTGTGTGTGGTTAGCAGTGTCATATAAAGACCAGTGATATGACTTACTCCACCGGCGGTGCAGGTGCCAACTCCATAAGATAGACCGCTCACGAATCGTGGATCACCGAGCATGATCACAGCCTTGACCTGTTGGACTGCACTGGCGGACAGAGGGATGGATGAATCAGAGATGCCAGCTCCAGAGTCAGGGCCACCGCAGATGTTGTTGTCCATGATTTGGCCGCCCTATTATTCCCGTTAGTTACTAGGAGTATTGGATGACTGATTGAAAGGTTTTCACCTGAGAGTACCCGACGAGGACGATCTTTGTCTGTGGGCAGCGCTGGTTGAGACCATTGACAGCAGTGGTGACAGCTTGAGTACCTTGCTTTGCAGAGTCATCGTACTGAACACCACCACATGAAGCCTGGCCACCACAAGCAGGGTAGTCGATAGCCTCTGATGTAGCGCCTGGATGATCGGCTATGATCATATCGACCAATTGACCAGCCGAACCGAAACCTGGAGAGACTGAGGTTTCACGGGCACCGAAAATGTGAATGTCAGGACATGACTGAGCCTTGACTACCAGAATATTGGCGAGAATGAGAAGAGTGGAATCGAGGTAGGCGCGCATATTGATGACTTGTTTTGCTGATGAGTAGCGTTGAAAGATTGTTCTCAAGGTAATTTCACGACTATTTAAACACGGGAAATAAACAAGGATCTCACAACGCATGAATGTTCCAAGAGCTAATCGACTGACATACAAACGATTCTCCGCTGTTGTTTCAACCTGATTGACAGGTTTCATCCTACAGGGATGAGGTATTGGTGGGTAATTAAGATTGAATGGGTCTAAGTCTGTCTGAAACATGTTTTGTAGCAGTTTGCATAAGATTTTATAACAGCCGAAGCTTGGATCGAATAATCTCCGTTTTAATGTTACAGATTCAGGAACCGATCGCGCCGACGGCCCGATGAACAGACTTATTGCAAAAGCTCCGAGTGTTATCCTTGGCCCATACTTTGGCGCAGGATCTGAATGACCTGTTTTCTATCGTTCTTCTCAGCTCTAGATAAAGGTGTTTCGCCGTCTCTATCCTCATCTTTTGGCCGAGCGTTGTATTTTAGCAGCAGACGAACAGCTTTCTCATCACCCAACTCGGCAGCGCGTGATAGCGGAGTTCTCCAGGACGGCATGGGCGTATTAAAAGCGTTTGTGGGCCGAGTTAAATCTCCATGGAATACATCTTCAGAAGACGCCTAAGCATAGATCTGTTAGCATCACGCCATCCCAACAATAGACCAAGTGATCCATACTATAGTCTCTATAGGCTGTACAAGCGATGCTCCAAGTGCTTGATCAGAAACGGCGAGCTGATAGCACCATAGTCAGTTTCAATTGTCCCATCGCCTTACTTGTCAGTATCATACTTACTCCCAGAATAAGCACCCTCAAAGCCCTGTACCAAAAGTTATCGTTAACCAGCTTGGTGCCTACCATGTAGTTATGGTCGACTTGCGCGCCCCTTTCAAGTATAAACTCTATCGCGGCGATATTGCCATGCTCTATAGCATAAGAAAGGGCTGTTTTACCACGCGAGTCGTTTGAATCCGCCATGGCGCCACTAGCGAGAAGTAATTCCATGACAGCTGTGTGGCCATGCCAAGCCGCAAAATGGAGCGGTGTACAACCATCAGGGTCTTGCAGGTTGACATCAATGCCGATTTCATTTCCGTTCGCTAGGATGCCTCTCAAAGCTCCTGCCCATCCATTCATCGAGATTCTATGAATCAGTGTTGTGCTAGTAAGAACGCTATGACCCAGATAATCTCGATTGAAGGAGGCACCCCAGGGCCAAGGGAACGACTCTTGCAGATTATCTGGAATATGAGTCATGTGGAACTCCCAGGAAGATTCCGCATAGGATAGGAAGGGAAATTCGGATTTCGCTTTAACATCAGCTACCCGGGGACCCTTCACTATATTCAGATAGCGCAAGCAGATCTTAGCCAGCCAGTAGTGTGGTGTTTCTTCTGAATCAGCGACTTTGCGTAGAGACGGCGCTACCTTCTCCACGAAAAAGTCCTTTACAGATTGATGAATAAACTGAACGACTCCGTCGCTGGTCTTACACTCAACAAGACCATGGCTGAGCGTTTCAACCTTCCATTTTATGGCGGGGCCGTTAAACTTGAGGTATTCTAGTTCTTCAAACTCTTGTAGTGAATACAGGTGTTTGTTCTGAGCCAGAGCAATAGCCCAATGCAACTCAACAAGAGTTAAAGGTCGGGCAGCAAAGCAGATGCACTCGATAAGGTCAATGGACTTCTCGTCGATCTGTCCGATAATTTCACTGTAAAGCTTCTCCAAGCTCTGAGGAACCTGCCGGACTTCAGACTCGATCATCGCTGTTTCTAAGCGATCCCGATTGAGAGTCAACACTTTTCCGACCACAAGACTTGCCCATAAGAATACTCCCTCGGCATGTTGTGATATGAATTCAGAGATCCTGGACCCTGTCTGTTCTTGAAATAGACGCAGTTTAGACTCCGCGAACACGGATATATCTCTCGCATTTTCTCTGTCGATAGATATCTCAAGAGCACTTTCAGTATTTACAACAGGATAGTGACGGCAGGTGAAGCAGATGCGAAGGTATTTCAGACGTTTTGATGAGGGCCAGTGGAGTAGGGAATTGAATTCCTCAGCTAATTGTTCCGCGTTCTTTTGGCCGCATTCGTCGAGGGCGTCGACGAGTAATATGATCGGGTGAGTTTCCAACGCCTTCCAGAGTGAAGTCCGAGCGTAGCATCGAAGCTCGGCGGTGTTCCACATCCATCGCTCGTCGTACGTATCTGATTGGGTATGAATTTGCCTGAATCTCATTTCCATGGCCTCTAGTGCCTGTGGTATCTTGCTTTCCATCTGGCAGAGAAGCGACCGATACAGACCATCTGGTGTCTTTTGGAGTTCGGTACCGCGGCCGCTAAAAAAGAAGGAAAGGACCAGAGGTCTTTCTTTACTGTTCGTTGATGTCACGATATTATCGAGGATATATCGTAGCAATGTTGACTTTCCGGAACCAGGCTTCCCCTTGAGCCACAGTAGAGACCGATCACGGGATTCCATGTCCGGTATATCTTGTGTTGGAATATCCAGCGGCATGTACCGGCAGCCTCAGTTTCAATCTCTGTCGGCCGAATATCCATTTCTTCAAAGACAAGCGATCTTAGTAAAAGCTGTGAAAGGCTCAGTTCTTTTTGTGGTTGGGAATGGACTACGTGGCGATGAGTCAGTACAGTGAGACGGAGTATATTGATAGTAGCTACGCCGGGCCATTGTATGTGACCGAGCCAAAGTAAGGGTTGCCCGTACCATGATATTCATTGTGATTGCCGGCATACTGGCTCTTGCTCCCAGCGACATTGTCCCCGGATCCATAATGTGTCTGGCTCACAGCTTCCTCCTCTGCCAAGGAAGGTTCCATGCTTGATATCTCCTCAATAGCTTCGGTAAGCTTCGCAACCTGTGCCTCGGTGGCTGCTTGGGCCGTATGGTTTTGTACCAAGAGTTTCACATCCTCCATCATCCCCTTAGACAAGACCTCTACACGGTGGCCCTTGCCCAGAGACCGCACCATCAAGGCATAGCGCCTGAAGCTGGATGTATCTTCGGACGGATCAACAGCCTTAAATAGTTTCTCCAACTTCTCGGCTTTTTCTCTGCAATGTTTCAGAACCGCCTGTATGGCCGTGTCCGTCCCTTGATCTGCTGAGGTGCTGAGGTGCTTTTCGACAGACTGTAGGATTTCGCGAACAATGGGTAACCTTTCGGCCACTTCACGAAATGCTGGTGGTAGGTCTTTGGCGTTTCTGATTGCATCGGAAAGCTGGCCAATAGTCTCAAGGATTGTGAGAATCGCGGAGACTAGACCGATTACCTCGATGCCAGACATTGAGAGGGACAATAACTTCAAGTCTTGTCCTAAGTTTGCAATTAATGTGAAGCTGTGGAGTCGATATTGCGGTTATGTTGGTCTTTTAATTGGAAGATGATATATTTGTTGTTGTGGATTTCGGTAATATGGTCCTGTGGAAACGGAGGAACGAAAGATGGGAGCCAGATCATGCATTCTTGTACTTACTGCGCGGTGTGTCACACCTCTCATAACAGTGAGTGATATTACAAGGACCTTTGCAGTCAACTGTCTTTCAGCTTCTGGGGCTGTGCATCTTGATAGGGTGGACGAATGTGGCTTGCAGCGTCTATTTCTGTCCCGCCAGTCAAAATGCATGTTCATTGTAATTTCAACCTACAGGCGCTTAACTGCTGTCAGCATACTTGGCAAGGCACATCGGCTGGTCACCTATTGACCCCTTTGGTACCTTGGCAAAAGCGTCGTTCTAGTGTCAGGATGGGGTAGAAAGATACTGCTGTTGGTGTCTTTTTTGGTCCCCCATAGGCGTTCACCTCAGTGCCCCCATCAAGCAGGCACTCCACGCTCTCGACCCTCCCGGACCTTGCTGCTATGTTGGGAGAAGCATTTTCGCAAAAGGGCCCGAAATACAACACAAGAGCCTTTTCATTATATGGCTATCAATGTTAAGAGTGAGTGCGTGATTGAGGACTTGAAACGAATAAGTAATACTGGGGAAAATTGTCCAGGTAAAATGACACTTACAGCAGAACCAAGTTTCTAATTCGGCCGTGTTGTATGTGCAGCAAATTGAGATACCCCACCATGAGGTTGCGATAAGCGGGGTTGACGATATCGGAGGTCGACCCGATAAGGTCGGAGCCGTGCCCCGTTCCGTTTCCGAACCAAGACGGCATCCGGGGTCCAAATGCCGGGGCTAGGAACATCGAGTAACGGGATACATCTACTATAAGTAATAGAAGAATGTCCTCGGCAATAGAAATTGGCCTTTTCTCGGGCATCCTCTTCCTATGATCTTATCTAATCTGCAGAGTTTCTCTGGTAGAGTTTGCAGACACGGCTGATGACTCATCCATATCAGACTCAGAGCCCCACATCTCCAGCTCCGATCTAAATTTTTCCGTTGACCTCATCGCACAAATCCACTTGCTCACTCACTACAACACCCATATCCCACACCCCTACCGAAAAAAATGAGTGGAAAGCCTGCGCTTGGTCTTCTCGGCGGCGGCCAACTCGGCCGCATGCTCTGTGAAGCCGCATCTCCTCTCGAAGTCGAAATCGCCATCCTCGACGCCCAGGACGCACCCGCCAAGCAAGTCAGCCGCAGCAAGTACCACGTGGACGGCTCCTTCAAAGACGCCCAGAAGATCAGAGAGCTCGCCAACAGCTGCAGCGTCCTCAGTGTTGAAACGGAGCACATCGAGACTGCTGTTCTGGAGGAGTTGGCCACTGAAGGAAAAGTCGTTGTGTATCCTTCGTGGAAGACGCTGCGCTTGATTCAGGATAAGTTTGAGCAGAAGGATTATCTGGGAAAGCAGGGTATTCCTATCGCTGAGCAGGTCGCTATTCAGGCTGAGGGTGCGGAGGAGATGCGAAAGGCGCTGAAGGATGTTGCGAGCAAGTTTGGATTTCCTTATATGCTCAAGTCGCGAAAGGATTCGTACGATGGGCGAGGAAACATCAAGATCGCTAATGATGAAGATATCGAGACTGCTGTGAGCGAATTTGGAAAGCTCCAGTGCTACGCTGAGAAGTACGTTCCTTTCCAGCGAGAGCTCTCGGTCATTGTTATTCGCACAGAGGACGCTGAGGGTCGAACAAAGCGTCTTGTGCCGTATCCTTGCGTCGAGACTGTTCATGAGGACAACGTCTGCTCGCGCGTCTACATGCCTCCTCGCGATACACCCGATGAAGTGTCCAAGCGTGCGCAAGAGGTTGCTGTCAGTGTTGTTGAGAAGCTCTGGGGACGAGGTGTTTTTGCTGTGGAGATGTTTGTGACGGAGAAGAATGACATCCTTGTCAATGAGATTGCGCCACGACCTCACAACTCCGGCCATCTCACCATCGAAGCCGTTCCCTATATGTAAGTGTTCAACTCTGCCTTGCTGACTTCATGCTAATGAATCTACAGGTCACAGTATAAGGCGCAACTCACATCCATCCTCGACGAGCCCCTCCCCGAAAAGCTCGAGCCTCATGTCGCATCCAGCATCATGATCAACATTCTCGGAGGCGCCGAACCAGGATCACACATCCCTCTTGTCCAAAAGGCCAAGGCCATGTTCGCCAGCAACATCGGCGTGTACCCCCACCTCTACGGCAAGCAGTCTAAGCCCGGCCGCAAGATCGGTCACATCACTCTCACTGGATTGACCGCCAGCATCAAGGAGCTCGAGGAGTATGCTCAGCCTCTTGTCAAGTTGGCTGCCGATATGCGACAAGAGCGCATTCAAGCCAAGAGCAAGAGCCTTCGTCCTGAACAGGCTGTTGCCAAGACTACAAAAGATCCTTTGGTTCTGGTTACCATGGGCTCTGATTCTGATCTCCCTGTTCTCAAGGCTGGTCTCGATATCCTTACTCAGTTTGGTGTTCCTTGGGAGGTTGACATTACATCTGCCCACCGAACACCCGTCAAGATGGGTGATGTTGCGACTGCTGCTGCTGACCGGGGTATCAAGGTCATCATTGCCGCCGCAGGAGGAGCTGCCCATCTTCCTGGCATGGTCTCGGCATACACCCCTCTTCCCGTCATTGGCGTTCCTGTCAAGGCTACTCACTTGGACGGAATGGACTCTCTTCTGAGCATCGTCCAAATGCCTGTAAGTGATATCCCCACGCAACAACATGCACAGACTAACTCTATCCAGCGAGGCGTTCCTACAGCCACCGTCGGCATCAACAACTCCACCAACGCTGCTCTTCTGGCTATTCGAATCTTGGGTGCTTTCGTGCCTGAGTATCTTGAGAAGATGAGGGCTTACCAGATTGACATTGGTGAGCAGGTGAACGGCAAGGCTACTCGATTGCGGGAGTCAGATGTTGAGTCGTACTTGGCTCAAATGAAGAAATGAAAAGCGATTATATGATAAATTCTATAGACAAGAAATAAAAGGGCCAACCATGTTTCTATAAGACTAGCCTTTATGCACAGCTTTGGGGGTAGGGATGAAGTATTCAACAGAGGCAGGGACAATAAAGCTCAGGACTCGAAATGCCTAAGAGCTCTATATCTCTACTACGGGATGACTGCGGCCTAAAAGGTTAAGCTTTAGGCTGTGAACGCAGATAATGAATGACAACACGTTTTTTTTTTCCCGATATAAGCTTTTACCCATAGCTCTATATCTCTGTCCACGCATGTCGACTATGTCGTACCCTAGTTCGCTTCAATGAGAACAGCATCATCAACATAAAACTCCAAGCTCTGACAATCCGCCCGAATCTGAATACTCGGCACCGTATCCAAAAACATCTGACTCCAACTGCAGGTCATAGTGAATTGCGTCCACTCATTATACGGCCCAGCCCAATCGCTGCTCGTGATATAACCGCCTCCGGCTCCGCAGGTGATCTTTCGCGTTTGGCAGTTGAAAGCCGTGGTTGTCTTGATCCAGATGGAATAAAGGTACTCGGTATCAGCTTTGATCAAGGATGAGTCGACGGGATGATCGACGCCTAGGACGACGTCGCCGTTGTAATCCGCGTAGAAGTGGCCTGAGAACTCGCCTGAGTGGGTGCCTTCGTCGGTGATGGAGAGCGTGCCTCGTCCGCCGAGTGTGTACCAGGGGTTTGTGGAGCCTGAGTCGAAGCCGGGGTTTGTGAGGACGTTGGTTGGTTCTGCGGCAGCTGTTGTGGTTGTAGGGTCCGCGGTGGTTGTAGCGAGTGTAGTTAGTTCAGCACTTGAAGTGGTGATAAGGATAGTGGAAGTAGCCGAATCAGAGGCAGCCTCAGTAGTGGAGCCCGAGGCGGTCTCCGTCTCTGTCTCGCTGGTAGCTGTTTGAGTTTCGGTCTCGGACACAGCAGTTGATTCAGTGAAGAAAGTGGTAGATGTCTCGGTTTCATCAGCGATAGTTGAGGATGAAACGATGTGGATAGACGTGGATTCAGCGGAAGTGGTAGATAACGCGGCCGAAGTGGATGAAGAAGGCTTGCATGGCGATGCACAGGCAAGTTGGCATATAGCCAGCAGCTGAAGGGATCGAACTCGCATGGTGTTTTAGGTAATGACTGTAAGGGTAATAAGAAAGATCGTGAATAAGGAAAGAAGAAAGGAATGGAAGTCAGATGGAATGAATATAAACAGTGAAAAGTCCTCCTGAGATGACCCCAAACTAGTCTAGAGAATATAAACTATTGATTTAGGTTAAGGGACTACAGAGCGTAGTGCCAATAGTTGACAGGGGATGATTAAGCTTGTGGAAATTGGCAGGCCTGCGTTCCCACTTCTTTAGCGAGCTTATAATTAGCACATCACTCTTTGTAAAAATTTTATCTACCCTATAATAGAGGTTTATTTATATTGTTTAGAATCTCGAAAGAGGGTACCTATTCAAGGCAGTATCTCAATCATCTCGACAAGTACTTATACGTTTACAGTAAGTAAAATATTGGGTTTTAGTTGGGCTTTATAGCTCTTATGACTGCGGGTTTAGCGCAGCTTAGTTCAGGGTCTCGATGAGCGATCCCCAGCTGATGATAAAGAAACAACAAACACATGATTTAAACGTACTCAGATACTGCCGCCCCCTTATACACAAGTAGACATATTGTTAAACAGATGATTTCCAATTTTTGCCAATCCATGTATTAACTGATAGGCGCGCTTGATAAAAGACAAAAACTTCGCATTGCCCAATTTGTATCACTACCAGGCGAAAGCTGCTCTAGCGCCACAACTCTCCCTTTCCAGCTGAGAGCACAACATTGCATCCTCGTCGTACGTGCTAGTTTTCAGCGGCCCGACCACCTCAGGCATCGCAGGCAAAATCTCTTGGCCCAACGCAACTTCTTTCTTCCTATGCTCCATCACATGCTGTCTGACCGTATTCTGAAAATGAATGGGACCCTGAACAAAAGTAGGTAAGTAGCTGGTAATTGGGCTGAGGCCTATGGATAGGCGATACTAACTCGTTCCTTATCTGGGTGTAATTCGCCATTGATAAACACTCCGGCTTCTAGATTGACCTGCGCGGACTCGCACAATTCTTTGTCTTCTTCCAGAACCTGTGCGTAGAACTCCATAGTGGTTTTGAAGATTTCGTCTCCGGCCGACTCGTGACGGAATACCTCGTTCTCTATTCTTGTGTGTGTTGAATCGACAGGAATCATCCGTTGGATATAGAAGAAGTTCTTGCTAAGCAATAGTGTCAGGAGCTGTAGAAAGGCTCGTTCTAATGTGTATCAACTGACGTTACTGTAACTGAGGTCGATGGATAGAAGAATCTGATGGAGCGCTTGAAGTCGTCTGTCCCGTCGTCTTCCTTCTTGTTGATGATGGTGTGCTCCAAGCAGTTGCCCTTAGGTTCGACTTTGTATTTTGTCAGATCCGAAACTCCGGCGATGAGAGGATGACTCGTTGGACAGTGGTAGCATTCTGACCGTGTTAGGATACTTATCCAAGGACCATGTGTATAACAACTTACCGTTGTAGTTCTCCATAACTCCCTTCCAGTTGGACTTGAGGTCCATGTCCCACGTATGATCATATTTGTATCCACTGGTAAAGTCAAACATAGTCTTCTCATCAACTCCGCCAAACTGCATTTCCCACGTCTCCTCTAATTCCGCCTGCAGGTTAACCCAGATGAAGCCAGTCCTGTCGACATGGACGTGAATTGGCAAAAGTCCATGCTGGCTTTTGTCGAAGTCTGGGACTGTGTCGAAGCGAGGTGCTTTAGCCAAGTTTCCCTTCAACCCGTATGACCAGCCATGGTATTTACAGCTGATAATGCCAGTCTTACCAGAGCGGTCCTTGATAACAGGATAAGCACGGTGGCGACAAGCATTGTGGAAGCCGTTAATATTTTCGTTGCGGTCCTGGATCAAGAAGAAGGGAAACTTGTCATAGGTAAATGATAGGTAATCGCCAGGCTGCTGGAAACGCAGCTTGTGGGTCAAAAGAATCCATTTTTTAGAAAAGATAGCTCGACTTTCCAGCTTGTAGATCTCGGGGGAGTGGTACCAAGACGACGGAAGACCACGGGTTGGTTCTGTCTTGGTGTTAGTACTACTGCCAGCGGAGAGTCCAAGAAATTTCCACATGATGAAGGTGAGAATCCAAATGACAATTCAGATAGGCTTCAGAGAGTGCAACGGGCAAATTTGGCTTGAACTGATTTGAATCGTAGATGAGCGAAACGTTGACACGAAGGTATCTTGACTTAATTCAAGACAACTGTGCACATGCCTTAGTAGCTATCGCGGGAACTTTTATCTTCCCAATATACTTCATCAGCACGAGCCTGCCAACTTGCCGTGACCCGCGAGGCAAAGAATATCGCCGCTGATAGGCTCTGTTCTATCCCGATTCGACTAAAATTGCCCGAAATGGCCAAAATTCTTATCGGTCGGGTTAAAATTGCCCAAAACGGATCTAATTTAGGTCAATCTGATTGGCTGCAACTCACTCAACGGAGTTATGGGCACGTTTATCAGCCATCGATCCTCTTCACCTCTTGCCGACGATACCCAGCTGCAGCCCAGCATATTGGTCCAGCTTATAGCGAGCGCTAGTTTTATGCAGCTTTGGCGAATGGTATCGATTTAATCGCGGAAAGTGACGGCTATCATCCCTGTTCCCCCATCCTACATCGACTACTGTCAGGCGGGTATCGACGCATCTCAGAACGCGGGGATGATAGTGCAGCAATTGGTATCTATTTTCCAAGAGTGGGGATGGAATAAAGACTTATACGGTATCTTAGACTACAGTATCGTCTAATGTGAGGTTGTGTTGTTGTAGCAAAAGTGGGTTGTCTCGCGATAGATGGAGTCGTTGACCGAAAACCGCTGTGAATCTGAGTTGATGCCAAGCACCAGTGCCAGTTGCATCTGAATCTCTTCATGATACTAGTATGAAGACACATGCGAAAAGCAGCTCATAGCTGTAAAACAGTAATGATACATTATGGATGTTCTCCTTCTCAAACACTCTTGTATCATTCACGATCCTGATATCATCAAAACAATAATCAGAATCCATCACCGGCCCAAATCCTATCCCAAGCATCCCTCACAACCTCATTCTCCACCTTCTTAAAGAAATCATCCACAGCAACATCCTCCTGCCCCTCAATTCTCATGACACCATTCTTCACACCTCGCCAGCCCTCGACAGGAAGCTTCAGCTTATCCTGGCCAAGCCCGTAGAAGTACCGGCCCTTAAACTTCTTCTCGCCACGCTGGATAGAGTCATATTCAGCCTGACATTCCTCGCAGATCATGCCTGAAGCGAAAGTTATGTATAGGTATGCTGACCGACCAGCCCACCATTTGAACTTCCGCGCTGGGTTGCAGAAGCCACCGCATGTGTAGTACCCGTCTTCCGGGTCAACCAAGTCTCCCTCGTCTGCAGGTGGCTCACTAGCGTCCTCATCATCATCGCTCGAGTCAACATCAACGTCAGACTGCTCAGGGTCATCGTCCTCTTCAGCTGCCGTCTTCTCCTGATCCTTGGCTTCTTCCTCGTCTTCGGATTTGTCAGTATTACCCAGTCTCGAAAACACAGCTGACGCAACAATACGGGCATATCTGTGAAGCTCCGCATCATCCCTCAGCGCCTTGCTCATCAGGGATAACGACTGCGCCAACATCCACAGATAAGGCGCATCATTCCATCCAACGGAATCGTTGAGACCCGCGAAGCAGTCATGTAACAGAGACTGAATGGTTTGCTGGAACTTTTCGAGAGGACCCATGACGAGATACATATACGCCAGCCCCACACGATGGAAACTGGTCCAGGATGCAGATGTTCTGGGGACGTCGGACGCAAAAGGGCGCTGCATAAGACCAGCGAGCGCGGTTAGCCGTTCTGCTTTGTATACCGGATCGCGAGACTTGCGGAACAACTCGAGTTGAACGTTTGTCATGCAATCAACGGCCCGAAGCATCATCAGCAGTGCAGTTCCGCCGAGGATCGGGAACCTGAGACCTGTTGCACGTGTGTCGAATACCTGGTCTAGTAGTTTGAGTGCCTGCTCGGGCTCTCGACATACCTCGAAATATATCACCGCGAGGTCAAGGCGGAGAGGAAGAGCGGCATCGAGATTATCCAGAAAATCGATGGCCTCTTCGTAAAACTTGACGATAAAGTCTTGCTCGCCTGTTTCTGAAGCGATGTCGCAAAAGAAAGCATGTCTTTCTTCACCGTCCTCTGCATAATCTGATGCGATCCATGTGATCCTTTCCACGAGACTCCACCCCTTCAGCATCTGTATATACTGAGCCTTCTCCTTCTTCTCCACGACCTTGAGCTCGTCTACGAGATCTTGGCCTGGAGTTATTCCATCAGGGTCACTCTGTTTTGCCTTGGAAAACGATTCAAGAGCAGCGTCGTATTGACGAAGTTTGCGTTGGGCTCTGGCAAGCGTCGTATAGACCTTGCGCTTCAACGCAGGAGGAACATCGCCTGCGGATAAATTGTCGACTGCAGTCTGTGCCACTTCACGGGCTTCCTGTTTCTTCTTCTGTTCAATGAGAAGGCTGGACATGACGCATGTAGCTCTGTAGAACTCCTCTTCGCCAGGCTTGCAGAGATCAAGAGCAGTACGGCATGTTTTCTCAGCTGGATCTAGAAGCTCATACTCATCCAGGACTTCTGCAACCGCTCGATATGCTGCAGCGTCAGGCTTGATCTCATCGCTGAATAGATTCAAGATTCCGAGGCTTGCTGCAGTTTCATCGAACTCCGCACTGTCTTTACTAAAGGCATCTTCACCCTCGAAACGGTCGGGGAAATTGATGACAGCTTGTTCCATCAGCAGCTTTGTCAATTCAGACTGAAGATGCGCAACACAAGTTAATTTCTCTCGTATAGTGTTCATTACTCGGAGAGATGCTTACCACTTGCAAAACACCATGAAGGTTCTGCCACGAATCAAAAGCGTCTTTCGAGTTCTGCGCCACGTACAGCCGACGCAGATAACCCTTTGCGATATCCACGCGACACATCGCCGTATCAGGCCCAACACGCTGCCACCACTCAACAGCAAAAGCACTCAGCCGTTCCTTGATGTCGGGCTTCTCATGTAGCCCTGCCCACTCAGCAACCTTGACATTGGTCACGGCTCCGCCACCACGCTTTCCATACAGAATGCCGCTCTTGGCCATCATCTCAGCCAACCCTGTTTTGTTAGCCATTGTCTCTGCAAAAGCTTCTAGCACTTCAACCTGCTCCTCTGACGTGTGCTGGTCCATCTGAATAGATATCAGATGGCCGATAAACCACAGCGCCGAGTATTTGAGCAGTCCTTCACATACAGCTTCACGAGGCTGTTTTAGTAGCTCTGCGCTGGTGACGAACATTTTCCGATACGCTTCTGAAGAACCCCATCGGAAGTCTGATGCGCCGTGAGTACTATTCGTGAAGTAATGTCTCATAGAGCGCTCCTTGAAAGTGACTGGCAGCGGCCCATCATCATAGATGCTGTCATGTTTATCGTCATCATCCTGCTTCAGGTCTTGAATTGCTGTGGCTTTACTGGCCTGAAGTCTTGCAAGGACCTCTGTATCATAGCCAGGACCACCGATCCTCAGGAACTTGTCGAATAATTCACGGATCTCTTCAATGTCGAATTCGTTGTCCTGTGCGAGATATTTGACTAGGGACTGGACCTCGGCCAGAGTCAAGAGCCTCTTGGCGAAGGCGACCCAGTGGAGCAACGCCGCTGCGACTTCCTGGTGTTTGGGGGGCATGCGACGCTGGCATTCTGCGAGTAGGATCTCATAGATTCCGTGAAGTGTCTTGGGTTTATCTTGGCTCAGAGCACGGAGAACAGCTCCCTCACGACCTAGATCGTCAAGGCGGCCTAGAAGGTGCTGGGCGTAGAGCATATCTGTTACAGTGTAAGCTACTTCTCGAGATGGGTGTGGAGAGATACTGACTAGGTGAAGCCTCCTCAATGTTGTCAGCGATCCTTTGCTGCACATAACGACTAAACCGTCTCAGATTATTGAGAGAGTTTATCTCGCTCCAGATCAAAGCCCTTAGATCCTGCATCTGCTTCTTCTTGGTCGCTTCGATCCGAGTTACCTTGGTACCCTCTGGGAGATCATCCAACTTCTCAGGCCTTGAAGTAACAACCAGAGATATCTTCAGTCCTTTCTCGTTGAAGTAGTCGGTTAGAAACAACTTGAAGTTGGCCCAATCGCGAAGCTCATCAAGTCCATCCAGCACAATGAAAAGGTTGAACTTGGACTCCGGCGCAAAAACAGCATTTAGGAGGTGCTCAACGAGGTTCTGCCAGAGCTTTGTATCCATGTCAATGTCGTCTCGAGCTATCTGGGCGTTCAGCTTCTCACAAGCCGCATAGTTTGTCTCCGCGATGCGATTGATGACTGTGATAACGCCGCAGAGAAAGAATGCGAATGCGTCTTCTTGTTCCCGGAAGTAAAAGTGTGCCACGCAAGTATGCCCTGTCTCATCCTCGCTAGCTCTTTGGGCAAGCTTGTCGTGTAGTGCGGCCGCCATGTGACTTTTACCTGTACCGGGCTCTGATGCCACTGCGAGGATGGGCCGTGATCCATCTGGGAGCTTCAGCCATTCCTCCCACTCAGGCTCGGAAAAGATCCAGTTGCATGAGTCTGGGAGAAGAGTTTCCTTGAGGGCGTGATACTCGTGGTCGTCGTTAAAGACTATAGGCATGGCGTTACGGATACTGTTGGAAGAGGTTGGTTTATTCGCTTGCGGCTTCTCCATGGTCTTTTCCTTGGTCTGGCCACCAAAGAGCTTGAGGATCTTGGCAATGTCGCCGCGAATATTCTCTGTGTTCTCATGAATAGTGTCGATGGTATGGCCGACTCTCTCAAGCATCTCAGCGTGAGACTTCTGATTCTCATCAAGCTGTGATGCCATGGCAAGAGTCTCTTCTGTGTTGCCCAGGATAGCAAATTCGGTCGCTTGCTGTAAATGATCCAGATTCTTGTTCATATTGGCTCTGGCGCCACCAAGCTCCCCATCATCGCCTTTGAACAAATTCGAGATCCATTTCTTGAAGCGACCTAGCTCAATGTACTTATGCGCAAAACCGCACATGGTGAGAAGTGAGGTGAAGACCTCCATCAAGCAGTTCTGATAAGCCTTGACTTGCGGCAATCTCTTCTCCAAGATAGTAATCCGACCAAGAAAGCTGTTCATGTCTTCAAAGAAGACAATCACGATATCGTAATCGGCCGAAACAGACCGACAAGCCTGAAGCATGTAGGTCAAGGCGGTTCCAATAGCAGCGGCTGGTGGAAAGGCCGGTGCTGCGGCAGCGATGATTTGGTTGGCGCCTTGTTCGACGAGATCCAAATTGGAAGAGAACAAGGTCCTCAAGCGATCGACCTTTCCCTTGTCGTGTCTGAACTTGTGAAAGTTGTTCATTTGGTCGGTTCCATAGTCAAGCATCGACTGAACATTGTCGAATTTGCGCTGGAGACCGAAACCAACGATGCTCTCATAACTCTTGAGAGCTTCCTTCCAGAGATCGGCAACATCTCGGTCATCATTTTTGAGCTGCTTCTCCAGCTCCAAGTGCGCCTTTTTTGCTACCATGGTGGAAGAGGTGATGGCGATTGAGGCTTCAGAAGCCAAGATGAAGGACTACGGTGCGATTAGAGAATTACAAAGGAGAGAATGTAACTGATAAAATCGTGTCTCAACGAGTGTAATAAGTACGAGGGGTTATCTGTCCGTCTTGCAAGGATTGATGCTCTCGTGCCTCCTTTGCAACTAAGATCTGAGCGACTATTGGTCCAACGCTGGACTAGCTGAATACACCGTCCCATGCAGTCAGCAATTAACAGGCCATAATAAGGCTTAGCTTACTCGTGAGACAAGATCGAAAATTAGCGCTTGTTGTGGAAACCTCGCCGAGCAGTTACATTCGTAGTCGTTATATCGCCAATTAAAGCGACATTCCTTGGTGATCAGGCCCTTGGCTGCATCGAAGGGTACTTTGTTCCAGTTTGAAAGTTCTCGTTGCGTCATCATCAGCTTACTCACAGTAGTGCAGCCAAGTATAATCATGATGCCTGGTGCGAGTTTTGGTCATCAGGTGTCAAGCTGCAGCCAATCACGATTCTCACCTCGTATCCAAACCACAAGGTATAAAGGATAAGTACTGTAGCCAGCAAATCTGGATTATATTAATATCTAGGTAAACTGATCCAGATTGATAGATCTGAATAATTATCTAGAAGTTGTTCTTATTATCTGGCGGGTTAAAGCGCCATTAATATCGGCATTATGGTTACTCGGCTCCTGTCATTCAGGCTATCTTAAGCGGTAATTTCGAGAGACTTTGAGCATGCACAAAGTCCTTATCCATCAATATGAGGTGCCACTGTTGTTATGTCTGTTCCATTTCGGAGATTGGAAATGAAATTGGCGGTAAATGCCGTCGTTCCCATGTGTCATCGATCTTTGCGGCGGAAGAGGACAGACAAACAAGGGCAAACAACGAGCAAACAATTTCCCCTCATCCCAGCATGAATGTAGCTTGAAATTATGGATATTTCCCACTTGAACGCATTCTTCAAGCCGTACCTGCTCCTTCCAAGCCTAAATTGCTCTATCGAGACGTCAATAGCCATTTAAGCCCTCACTATGCCGCATCATCCTAACTCTAGCATGCACGACCGTGTCACTGCCCTAGAGCCCCAGATGGACTATATCTGTCAGGTCAGTAGTGTGAATGGTCTCTCGGTGTCCGTTCTGTCGGGTGGAAAAGAAGCTTACGCAAAATACTTTGGCTTCCGGGACCTTGAGGCACAGGAAGCGCCAGATGGCGATACAACCTGCTTCATCGGCTCAGTTACGAAAGGAATGGTGGCATCATTGGTGGGCCTCTTGGTTGAGGAAGGGATGCTCGCGTGGTCGACTCGCGTCACCTCAATACTGGCCGAGCTCCAAGATTCGTTCGATGGCCGCGGCTCACAGATCATTTTCGTTGATATCTTATCTCACCGCACTGGATTGGCGCGCAGTGACCCCATCTGGGTTTCTCGGGCTGGCAATTTCTTGCTGCTAAAGTTAGAGAGCATGCGAACTTGGGTTTCTCAGCCTGTTATCAGAGACTTCAGGACCGACTTTCTCTACAACTACGCCTGCGATGTAGTTGCCGAATCATTGACATGGTTGAGCAGAAGAGTCTTGAAGAGGTTTTCAAGGAGAAAGTATGGGAGTCGCTGGGAGGACCTTGCCGGGAAAACCAACGCAGCAAAGGCCTATTAAGCCCTAGGATTTGCTTCCCCATATGAAGTTACAATGCCTAATATATCCCACGAAACCAGCATGGGAGCTGGTGAGGCCATTAGAAGCTGCACCAATGACCTGGCCAAATATCATAGAAGCTTAACGCGGGCAGTCAATCATCAGTTCAACCATAAGACAACCTCAACTCCAGACTCGCCATTCAAGCAGCTAACTGTAGTTCTCCGACCTCACAATCATCTTAGTCTCGTCTCTCTACGGGAGCATTCCTATGCACTGGGCTGGGGGCGTGCACAGCTCCCCTGCTCTCTCGGCACTCTCAGCTACAACTATCTGCTTATTCCCTCGATGCCAGTTATTGGCCAAGGATCTCCAGGTCAGCTCACTCTGTAGGATGGAGAAAGCATTCAAGGATTCAACATGGCCGTTTACCCGATACCAGGAACTGAGACGGCTATCATAACGATGCAAAACTCGGCAGGCCTGGGCGATGAATACGATTAGATTCCTCAAATGATCACTCACAAACTACCAGATAGTACCGAGGGCACTGACCTTTTGCATCTTGCTACTGTGGCTGCGAAGGCTGCTCTATTTCTGCCAAGGAAAATTGAAGATGAACTTAAACGAGACGAGAAAGAGGCACCACACATTTGGACCTCGAGGCATATGCAGGCCGCTACTGGAACGCCCTTTGGAACTTTTTTATGGGTCAGCATTCGCGATGGCGTCTCTACACGACTTTTCAAGGTATTGCGAACAAGATTTATGAGCTCAGGCACTATCATCATCAATCATGGACATGGAATATACTGAGGCGGCAATATAAAGTCGATATCCAACAATTCCCTGAATCTCGTACATAATCGAATTTGCTTTCAGAGAGAATGAAGGGGCTCAGGCGCTGCTCTGGAAGTATGATGAGGAGCATCCAGAGCCAGGGGTCTTCAGATTACATAAAGAGTCACGCCAAGGGTGAGGCCGGTGAATTGAGGGAAGAACAAATTGATTGGTGAAACACCACCATAATGTACAACCATAAGGTAGCGATACTTAAAAGCACGGGGTTGGGATTATAGTAAGCCACATTGATGCCCAATGTGTTACAGGCCCCGCGTCTGCGCCATCTCCTGTACTTACAAAACCTCGTGACCAATGAAGAGGATGACTGGTCGAATATTGATCAGCTGTGGGTTGAAAAAGCCTTGGCAGCCATGATCTAACAGGCTTTGCTGCAGGTTGAGCCGAGAGCGAGGTTGTTATTCCAAGCAGACTACCTGCCTTATGATTCATGACTTCAACTTTAAGAATACCTCGTACTATGAAGTTTTCTTCGTGACAGCTTACCCACTCAAATGATACATGTATCTTTGCCTCATTTTGCACTATATACATCTTTCTTTACTCGTTATCACTGTAGCATTTGTTCAAGAATTATATGATATAATTAGACAGACTGTTGTTAAAAATGCTAAGTAATATCAGCAAGAGGCCCATTGGGGTAGGCGGTAAGTATGTGATATCCAGCTGCAGATTATTGTCGCCTTAGGCACCATTCTTCATGGCAGGATGTTTTGGGCGTCATCAATAAAGCCCTTCCTATGACATATGACATTTGGACACAGTATTTCCATTAGTCCACCAACAACGCGTCTTGAGGTGGTGTTTTGACTATCAACTTTTACAATGCCTCGATTCGCTAGCAATTTTTTTCACTCCCGGAAACGCCGTACTCCAGAAGATAAAGACGCCGCCTCCGAAATCTCCGAGTCTAGATCCGAGCTGATCGACGAAACCGCGGACCCAACAACCGGCCAGGCACAGGTTTCTGCGCCTACAAGTTCAGATTCGCAAGGTGTCATAAATCAAACGAAATCATTAAACTTCTGGCAAGAAGCATATGAAGAGATTCTGGGGGATGAGGACGAAGAAATAAAGAAAATACTGGCCGCATACGATGTCCTCCTGGAGCGTGCTGCGAGGACAGACGGTGGAATAGCTAGCACCAACGCCACACTCCTAACGGACGCGCAGACCCAAGGCGCCGATGTTGGCTTTCGCGAGGATAGGTCGTTAGCCGAAGAGGACATCGGAGATTCCTCGAGCTCTGAGCCATCCGATTCGGACATCCGCGCAATACCATCAGCGCGGCGCTTGGTGGGTGATGATGAGAAAATGAGAGTCGTTGTAAAAAAGACACTTGAAGAGATGCAGCAGAAAGAATGGGTCCTGAAGTGGCATGGCCATGTTTTCAAGGTGCGAGAGGAAGTTACCCGAATCGTGGGTATCGTGCAGAAGATTTCTGGGTTCGCAAGCCAGACTGCTGCTCTGAACCCTTACTCAGGTCTAGCATGGGCAGGTGTATGTGTTCTCTTACCGGTGAGTTCAATTCCATGCCATGTATGTTGGCAAAATGGCTAATGCTAAGTAACTATAGATGATCACTAACGACACGGATGAACGACAAATTGCCATTGATGGGGTGAGCAAGGCAACGGAACTAGTTGCTCGATACAAAATTGTCGAGGAAGACTACCTTGCTGGCAAGCATGGGAAGCATGAAGACTTTGAGAAAGTCCTTGTAGCCATGTATAGAAAGATTACGTTGTTCTATATCAAGGCTACCTGCTACTTTGCTAGGTCAACGCTGAAGCGCATTTTGAGGGGTGTTGCTGTCTTGGACGACTGGAAGTCAATTCTTGCAAGCCTTACGAAAGCAGATGAGGAGTGCCAAGCATTCGTTATTTCACTTGGACTCTCTGCCTCACTCAAGAAGGGAGATCAGATCTTGGAAAAGCTGAGCAGAATCGAGACCAGCAATCAAATCGACAGAATCAATGCATGGCTTCTCTCTGACGTTGACGTCGATAAGCAACATCTAGACAAACAAGACAAGCTGGGCTCTGAGTTTAGAAACAGTGGCAGATGGCTTTTGGACTCATCCGAATTCAAGGAATGGGAAGACAGCACATCGGCACATTTATGGATCAGTGGACCCGTTGGTACAGGCAAAACATCTCTCGTGTCCATTGTCGTGAATTCTCTGCGGTCACTTGGCATAGAAAACGTCGCCTTTTTCTATTACTCTGTCGACACCAGCAAAACACTGCAGACTCCGAATACCACCTCCCGGCTTGAACAAATATTTCGTGGTCTTGTGGGACAGCTAGCAATGGCACCGGATAAAGCAAGAGTCGCCGAAGAAGTTGAGATTGCCTTTGAGAAGGCGTTGAAACACGGCACTTTGCAGCCTGCACCCTTGGGTTGGGAAGGGGCAAAGAGCCTACTTATCAAGATTATTGCCAGTCGCCGCAATAGCACAATCATAATCGATGGTATTGACGAGTTCCCCGTGTTCAAAAAGCTGTTGAACGAGCTGAAGGCCATACATGACGCAGTCAAGCCAGGACAGTTGCGGCTGCTGCTTGCCAGTCAGACAGTGGTACCGGTTAGTGAATACTTTCCATCCGCAATCTTGATGGTCGCTGGTGGAGAGAAAAGCAAACCAGATATGAACGCTTTCATTCGTAGAAGAGTGGAACTCTTCAGGCGTGAACACCCAAAGGCTTTGACTCAAGAGGTGGCGGATGATATGGTGAAGACCCTTTCTGAGAACGCTGAGGGAATGTAAGTATATTCATGATGTGTCGTCTACTTGAAGTAATTTAGTAATGATCGAGCAGGTTTAAATGGGCTGATCTTTGCCTGAAGCGAGTCCTGTATGACGACGATAGGCTCCACATACAGGAAAACTGGGAGTCTGTGAAGCGACAACATTTTCGTGGCCTGCTCGTTGGGCTAGTGGCTAGTTACGAGCAGCTGTACCAGAAAGGTCTCCCCGAAAGCTATTCAAGACATCGCAAATCTC
Source organism: Fusarium fracticaudum (assembly GCA_003353625.1). Classification (NCBI taxonomy): domain Eukaryota; kingdom Fungi; phylum Ascomycota; class Sordariomycetes; order Hypocreales; family Nectriaceae; genus Fusarium; species Fusarium fracticaudum. The sequence continues at coordinate 612,615 of PDNT01000004.1, forward strand.
AACTCGAAAAGGATGCCAAGCGAATACTGCTCTGGGTACTCGGAGCTAAATCCCAGTTGGGATGGGCCGAATATTCAGCCCTTTACCTCGAGGGCGATGCATCAAATGGACCAGTCTCCAAGATTTGCCAAAACTTTCTTCACACTTCTGAGAATGGAATGATCGCTGCCTCACATTCGTCTGTCTGGGACTACGTGAGTCTCAAAATGACGGGGGAAGTGGAAGACTTTATCGTATGTGCAGATGGCGACGAGGAACAAGAACAAAGATCGGCAAGTATGCTAAAGAAAGCGAAAAGGGCGACGGCTTTACTAGCACAGAAACAAATTGCCGAGGACTGTCTCGCGAAGCTTGTGGATTCTGATGACTCGGCATTCTCAGCCGATGGGCAAACGCAGAGCCCACTGTTATCGTATGCATGTCGTAACTGGTATAAACATGTTGATGCCATCACAGAAGATGGTGCAGTCCCAACCGAGCTCCAAAATCAGGTCGCAGCAATGTTTGACTCTCGAGTCATCAAGCGTTGGGTTTCAGCCTACGACTCCCACGTTTCCGACTCCACAGCCGCACCAGATCCGTTATACTATGCCACCCTCTTGGGCTATACCAATATTGTCAAGCTTCTACTAGGGTCTGGAGTAGGCCCTAAGACCGGAGGTCATCTTGGGCAGACCCTGCAGCTAGCCGCCTTTCAAGGCAAGACCGCCATTGTTCGCAAACTGCTCGGGGAAGGGTTCGACATTAACCAGACAGATGAAGTTCTGGGAACGCCGCTTCAGGCGGCGATTGCCGGCGGCCAACGTGAACTTGTTGAAATTCTAATGGATGAATACAGCGCTGATGTCAATGCGTCTGGTGAATCCTTCGGTAATGCTCTTCAAATGGCCCTAGCACTGCAAGATCAGGACCTCGTGACTTCTCTCCATGCTCATGGCGCCGGGCATAAGGAACCAACTCGTCGGGACAGGATCTGGGACAACGCTTGGCGCTCGGCTCAAGCATTAGGGCTCGATGTTGACAGAACGATCAACGTGCTGCGAAAGACTTCCTCCCTAACTCCTAAGCTACCCAATAGGATTAATCGGCGACTGAAAGTTTTGGCCATTTGTATTCATCATCGCCGCGAAATCATGCGCCACCAAAACCTTGCAGGTTACTTGGAACATGTTTGGCGGTCTAAAAGGCCACTGAGAGCCAAGATCGACAAAGACGGAACCTGGCAAAAGGTGGTCGAAATATTCCGTGATACTGAAGTGGCAACTCTCGGCTTCATTCCAACAACATTCACATGGCTCCTTCTGATTTACTACCAGTTTGGCATCAACGTCGACAGCTTCAGGAGCGGTAGCACGGTCATGAGCGATGTAGATACCACTTACAAGATACTCTCCCGACACGAAACTTTTATCCGCACCTTTCCAGAAAACGTCCCAATCCGCCAATTAGAGGAAATCCTCATGAACCTTTTTCGGCATATCATTTCCGGGATGTTTTATGTTGCGGGGTTACACAACAGTTTGACAAAGGTAAATAAATATGCGCTTTTCTTTAAAAGTAACATGAAGTTAGACTCAGAGGAAATGAGCGAACTACAACATCTCCATAAGGACGCAATGGTAGCGGAAGATAATGCAAGGTCAATGGAGACACTCAACCTAATTATTCCAGAACACAATGACCGCACGACTTCCGAACTGAAGGAAATGAGGAGGGAGATTACAGATCTGAAGGCAGATATCGGTGAACTAACTCAAAAAATGGATTTGCTTATCAGTCTTCTTAAGCCTTTGCAATCTTAGTACTAGATTTTAGGTATACCTCTAATACATGGCTATTATTGATACTGAAGGAGTAAAAAGTAAGGATTCGTAAACAATAAAAATGCATAGGTTTAATTCCTCCTTTATGTTTATCAAGAACCTATGCAGCCCTTACCACGCTATGCCTCAATGTCATAACATTCATTCGCTCAAACAGCACTGTCATACTTATCCTGACGGACCGTCGGGGTCTTTGCGGCATAGACGGAAACCATCTCATCATGGACTGTCTTCTCACTGACAATGGCAGCTCCCACTTCTGTGTGATCTACACCACCAAACAGTGCATCCATATGCTCCAGCGGCACTCCTTTAGTCTCTGGGATGCAGAACCAAACAAATGCAAAGAGTAGGATGTTGATAGCACCAAACATGTACATAGCATAGCTGTCAAAGAGGTTACTACATTAAGATTTCAGGTAGACTTTGGGTAACTTACAATCCCTTGGCAGAAAGAAATATGGGAAAGATTTGTTCTACACAATTTATTAGTTATAGGTTTGGCGCCAGTGAAACATGGTATACTTGCGGAGAATAATGCTTGCGATATTCTGGCACTGAGTAGTCATAGCGACGGCCTGCGCACGAATGTTCATAGAGAAGATCTCTGAAGTCCAGATCCACACTGTCGCACCCCAGGAAGGTTTGAAGAAGAATGCAAACAGGAACATCAGGAAGACAGTCGCGATGCCTACACTGGAAGACTTGGATCCATCCTCCAGAGTCGGCGTCTCGGTGACGACGGCTGCGGCTGCGAACATGCAGACTGCCAGGCCCGCAACACCAACGAGGAGGAGAGGTCTTCGGCCCACGAGATCCGTCATCCAAGTGGCATTCAGAGTGAAGAGAATGTTAAAGGTTCCAGCTAAGGCGTTGATAAGTTGGATCTGGCTGTTTGAAGTAAAGACCTTTTTGTAAATGATGGTTGAGTATGTTGCAAGGGAGTTGTTTCCGGTAAGTTGTTGTCCAATATTCATGGTTGCCGCGAGGACTAGCGAAGTTAGGTAATGAGCATGAACAGGTTGAGAAGAACTTACGAATGCGCCTTCTCACAGACTTGTCTGTCCACAACAACTTGTATCGGGTCCAAGTGCTGTTTGTTTCTTTCTTCTCAAAGGCAATGGCTTGTCGTATCTCTTTCATTTCTTGGGCAATAAGGTCTGGATCGTCCCGTATTTGCAAGAGAGTATTGTATGCCTCTTCAAACCTGTCATTCTGGACATACCTGCATCTTGATAAGCATCGCATTCAGAAAAGCATCCTGTCGTAGTGGGGTTCCCAACTTACCATCTTGGAGTTTCAGGACAGAAGAAAAGACCCGAAATGATGATGACAGGAAAAAAGATTTGAAGGAACATAACAATCTTCCAGTCCCAGTCTCCGAGCCTCTCGGCATGTTTGGAGCACGCATAATTGATCCAATACGCGACAAAAGATCCTATAGCAAAGTTGAGCTGCCAGAAACTCATGATAGTGCCCCGGAGTTTGGCTGGGGCTATCTCGTTGATGAAGACAGGTCCAGCCGGCAGCATCAGTCCCTGGCCGAAACCGGTGATTGCACGACCGGCGATGTAACCGCCGATAACGGGAGGTGTAAACGTCGAAATAAACGTTGAGATAATGACAAGTACCGTGCCCGCCCACATACTCCATTTGCGACCGAATCGGTCGGAGACCAGAGCAGACAGGAAAACGCCTGGAGAGTATAAGCATCAAGCCGATGACATGGAGTGATGGGGATTACCTGTGATGATGCTGCTTACAGCCATGGCGGTATTGACCGATCCGATAGTGGAGGGAGACTGGCCATCAAACAGTTTAGATAAACGACACATAGATGGTGCTGGTAAGAGAGGAGCTCATACGGGGTTGTTAAAGTAGTTCATGAAATGAACTGATCCCTGCACTGCGTTGAAGGTAGAGGAATCATAGCCATTGACAGCCATGCAAGTGCAAGGAATGAGGCATGAGAACCAGAGGTTCGCCTTCTTCGAGGTGAAGAGCATACTGGGCGAGTGGCGTCTGCTTGCTGTGAAGTAGAGTGAGTTGAGAAGAGCAAGGTCGTCGGTTGATTGAGGTTTGGCATTTTATCTATAGATATTCCGGGGACGGGGGATCCACAATCAGGGCCAGGTCTAGACACCATCGGTACGTAGAGTCCGAGTTGGACAAGAAGGGTTTAGCAGCGGCCGCCCTATACCGTTGTACTGACCATGCATTTCAGACCCTGCATCTGCACCGACAAGGTTAAACAGGCCCTCTAGCTGCTATTTCCGACCTAGTTCCTATGCAGATGAATTGTTAGTCAGCTGCTTAAGTAACTTGGCATGTCACAACTGTCTTTCCCCTCTTTTTTTCCCGTGATCTCCTCTCATCGCAGCTCACGGAGGTCCAATCGAAGGCAGCACTATGAAACTCCCTACAGCGTGCACCAGGTGCAGAAGGCGGCGCAAAAAGTGCTTCCGGACGAAACCTGAAGGCCCCTGTGATGCCTGTGCCAAGAAGCAGCATCATCAGTGCTCGCTCGTCCAGCCACCAGGAGCTTCTCCTCAGCCACAGCGTGTCTCGGTCGAGGATCTGAACCCGCAGGCTTCTCTCTCGCATGACCTCATTGAAGAACTTGTGGAGAATTATATTTACTATATACTTGACAGGCCTCATACACTCTTCCATCTGCCCACGTTGCGGGCTGCTGTGAGGGAAGATACGCTGGGAGATGCGCTGCTGTCAGCGATACTGGCGTTTGGCTGTCGCTTCCATGATAAGCCTGAGATAGCATCCCTTGGACCTGCGTTCATGGAAAAGTCTAAAACTTTACTGAAGCTGGATATGGAGAACATTTGTCTTGAGAACATTCAGACCTGTGTCCTGCTCGCAAACTTATCATCTTCTTCAAAGAACCCAGAATCTGAGGCTCTGTTTGTTACCCTTGGCATCCGTATGGCCGAGATTCTTGGCTTGGATCGTCCGGATCCGGAAGACTCTGAGGTTCTACGTGAAACAAAATGCAGGGTATGGTGGACGTTGTTCATGGCTGACCGTTGGAGTTCAGTCGGTCGCAACCTCCGTCGTGCGATGCCCGACTTTAATCAGGAGACTCCCCTACCAATGGATGAAGACTATTTTCACCACCTGGATGCTGACCAAGGCAGTGGTGAGCCATCGCCTGCGCGCCCCCGTACACTGGGGCTCTGGGCATACAACATCATGCTTGCAAAGCAGCTAGGGCCTATTCGAGACTTGAATAAGCAGTGGAATCAGGAGGGCATCTCCGAAGATTACGTGATGCAACGCGTCGCAGATTTAGCAGAAGGCCTACAGCTCTGGGAAGCGGGTCTTCCCGAGGAGAAGAAGGCGACAGAGGAGAACCTTCATGCACACAGTGCTAAGAGTCTTGGGGGACCGTTCCTCGCCATACATACAGGCTACCACCAGCATTTCGTGCTGCTGTTGTTCAGGTTTCTGGACCTCAACCGGGTGCAGACACCCAAGACGGTCGAGTACGCCGAGCTCTGCAAGTATCACGCCAGATCGATTAGTCAACTCGTCAAACTGTCGCGTCAAGTTCCGAACTGCGCGATGGTTTTCGGAGGAGTGGGATACATGACTGTTGCCTCTTCAGCGGTACTCCTGCACACGCTCATTTTCGGGCAGCAGGATGACACGGCTGATATCCGAGCCAAGCTGGAGTCCAACTATGAGACGATCTATGCGCTTCAAAAGTACTGGCCTTCGATTCAGAACTCGGTTAGTACGAAGACTTGTGTTGGTGGTTAAATTCTGACGATTTCAGGTAAAACGTCTCGAGTTGTTCCAAAAGACTTGCACGAGGCCTGCCGCGATGCAAACCTACAAGTTCGACAAGTGGATGGTGAGATTTCTGGTGGAACACCATCTGCCGCTGGATGAGCCTGAAGGGGATCTATCGCCTGGTGCGGTATAACATGGCATTTGGATTTGAAAGTAAATATTTGCATTGCTAACGGCGTTCACGGTGGTGGATTATCGGTTCCATGTACTCATATTGGTCGTGTCGTTTCGAGAGATCGGTCGTGCTGGAAGTTCACGGAGAGGTGAGACGCGAGACGCGGGACGTCTGACCATGATATAAAGCGATAAAGGGGTCATATTTATCTTTTCGGGCCGTATCACAAAGTCCCACTGATAGTAAACAATAGGAACTACTGAATTCTTTGATCCATACGCTAACCTACGTATCGTGAATTGCCCACCCTAGAGCACCTAGTTTCTCTTGTTGACGTCCCCTAACTCCCAGCTAATTCCGGGGGTTGTATGCTGACTAGTCCGTAAGGGTTGCTCTGTGTGCGGGGTCGACGTCGGGATTTGGCTGTATAACCCGACGATTGACAAGTGTCGGGAATCGCACCAAGACCGCCGTAGCGAACTCACCGTCGGGATTTAGCTCGTTAGACCGACAGTTGGAAAGCGTCGGGATACGGTCCAAGACCGTCACAAAGCGGGGCGGCTGAAAAACAGAGATCGTCTGGTTTTGAGTCGTGACGTGGATCTATTGGTGGGTTTTGATGATGGGCGCAGGGGGCATGATGCCACGGCCAAAGAGTTTAGCACGTGATGCACACTACTTTTCTTCCTCCAGGCGAGGTCCCTGCGAAGAGAAGGTTTCAATAACGCAGCCAAGTGGCGTGAATATCAGCTTGAGGAACTGGAAGAGCTTGTTGCGCCCGTTGCGAACTGTCGAATGCACTTGGCTGGTCCGACATTTGCGGGTGGAGGCGAGGAATGTCACGAATGCGGGGCCCCAGTTGCAATTCTCTACCCTACTACGGAGTAGCCTAGGTATGTGCCTACCACACAATCTCTTCACGTGTGAATAGTTAAACAGTACTGTTGCACAAGGTGTCTTGACAACTCAGCAAGGAACCCCCCTGTCATCCCAAGCATCCAGACCTTTTCAGAAGCCCTCAACAAACGTAAGCAATCAGATAACGAAAAAACCGCGTACGGATAATCCCGTTGCATACCGCACTAACTCATGCAGTCGAAATCCCAACCCCTGCTCCGACAATGTCGTATAGCGACTCACTAACCGAAATCGTCTGGCTCCAAAAAGTTCCCACTCTGGCAGCCCTAAAGCACAGAAGCCGTCATCCCTGCAACTTGGCAGCTTGTATAGTCAAAGCCACAGTTATGATGAGATTAACTGGGGGATTTACTCCGTATTGTGTAACCTCTTGTCTTAAAATAACCATCTTCTGTCGTTTTTGCGCTCTGGGACTTGCTACTACGCCCCCAACTAGCGGTTAATTAGCTTGCAGCCTGAAACTCAGGGTAAAATAGGAAGCTATCTTACATAAATGTTAAATAGCACTCTTCCCTTCTTGTTCATACCAAGACCATTTGTCTCCCTTTATGGCATTTACTCTAAGATCTACATCTCACACTATAACTTTAGGAGAACATTTTATTAATTATTACACCTGCCGGACCTTACATCTGGAGTCATACACAACATATACACGCCACCATGAGTCCCTCATGCAGGTCTATCAAACCTCGCTTCACATCACTTTCGCCAAGCCCTGAAATTACAGAAGGGCCGAGAAAGGCTGATAGAGCCTGTGAAAAGTGCACACGTACGAAGAAGAAATGCGATAAATCATTGCCCGGTTGTTCGCGCTGTAAACGGTGTGTAGAAATCTGTCTAATTCCAAGAGCTATTCTCAGTGTCTTTATTACTGTAGCTAACTGAACAGACTCAGGAACAAATGCTGTTATGACTATGTCTATACCCCCTCAGTCACAACCGTCCTAAGACCGGAGAACATCACAAAGTCTCCACCTCACATACCGGGGACTCTCAAGCCATTCCTCGATATTTCAAGCTCCATGATTTTGAGCCTACTTTCCTCGCGAAACGCGATTCCGTGTCACTCTGTTCAACATTACTTGGAGACTATAAATCCATACCTTACTATAATCCATCCGGAACTCTTCGCTTTACGCACCAACACTACCGGATCTGATTCGTTTTCCGATCAAGAGCTCCAGGACCCTGCGACTACACTTTTGGTTGTATGCATGCAGCTCTTTTCTCAAAACGATGATTCAGCTATCAAGGGAGAAGACAATACGAACAGGGCGGTATATAGGTCTGCCAAGCAAATATTGAGTGTCCTGCGAGCCATCGATAGCCCAAGTATCGAGCTTATCCAATGTTCTATCCTGCTCGCATTCTACGAGTACACACACGAGGATCTCGGGCGTGCCTACGTTAGTATTGGAGATGCTAATACAATGGCTTTGATTCTACACGTGGGCCCTGGGAAATACCTTGAGGACGAGCGGGAAGCCTTGATTCCCTACGAAGAGGAAGAAAGGCGCTGCGTTTACTGGAGTCTCTTTGTACTCGATCGACTTGTCCAAACCGACTATTCTCTTCTTCATATGCCGCACCAGATACCACCTGCAGTTGTGGCTCCTCCCGCGCCCGATAGCCTTCTACCGACAAGCCATTTACTATGGTATGATGAGGGCCAGTCGCCTTACTACATCACTCAACGATACCCTGCAGATACAGATTTCTCTGTGCCTGTCGGGCCTTTTCAAAGGAATTGTCAATATGCCATGCTCTATGCAGGAAACTCTTTCCCTCAGTCGGATTCAGGCCCAACAGCCTTTGAGCTGGGAAGTCATACTGTCACCTCGGCCTCGGTGTTGCCTATTAGTATTTTAGACCTATAGGCACTATCTGATTTCACAAAGTTCATTTTGATTGTATTATTGTTCGGCGCTTGGAGTTATTATTCTTCTAGGGAAACTCTCTCAAAGTACACTGGCTTAATGCCGTTTTGCAAAGCCCAAGCAACTCCGTTTATCATTCCCGACTCTTCATGACGATGAAAGCAGAGAACAAATTGATCCCATTTGAACCAATCGATGAATTCCCGAATGACAAACTCCTCGCGTGAAGAGGGCAGAAATCCCAGCTTGTCTCCAGCAAAATGAGTCAGTCGATGGTGTTGTGACGGCACATTATTCACAACCATGATCAGACTTTTACCTGTGCTATGTCTGATATCCAGCGCCATCTTCAGCCCCGTGTTGACGTATTTGCCCACATAGTCCTCAAGATTGACATCAAAATGTTTTTCTTCCCCTCTCTCTTTATTTCGGAAGTACTCAAAGTCTGCTGCTAGACGTTTATATCTCTCATATTCTATCTTCGCCCTCTGCCTTGATACCTCGGCAAAGTCGATTGGCGGCTGAAGGTCGAACATTGACTGTGCAATGGCTTGCGCAGACCAGTCCGGTCCGTCTCCCAAGGCATGAGAATTACCCAACGCCACTATCGCCGACTTCGTCTCTGGAAACAAGTAGAAAGTTGTCAGGTATCCCGACATACCGCCATTATGGTACAAGGCAAGTCTTGGTCTTGACGTTTGACCAATTATGTGTTCTCTTTGCGGACCGTTGAGAGAAAGTATTCCTAGCTCTGTCGATGGAATCATGGCGCGAGCGAGCCCAAGGCCTTATGTATTCTCGCCGATAGAAGATGTCGTAATGTAACTCTTGTGTGATACGATTGTCAGTACCTCTTTGAGGACTGAAGGTCCATCGTGAATACCGTCGAGGAGGGCTTTGGCCCACTTCATCATGTCTGATACATTGGACCAGACACTTCCAGCTGGTCCCATGAGAGTATTATCAGCAGCTGTGTCAACTAGCTTTTGCCTGTGTAGCGAGTAGTCGTCCAGGACAATATGAGGCTCTGCGACATTCTTATCCGGCAACTTTGTTCGATTTGTGACAGTCCGGTGCATGCCAAGAGGCTCCAAGATCCTCTCCTTCAGAAACTCGTACCACCGCCGACCTGACTGCTTCTCAATGACTAAGCCAGCCACGGCGTACATGTAGTTGTTATAATGAAAGCCGCTTCGTATGTCATGAACCGGAGGAAGATGGCTTACAACCCCAAGCAAATCCTCCTTATCAAGGATGTAGTCACACTCTGCCCCTAGCCATGTAAGGTCCATATGCGCTAGCCCAGTATTATGTGAGAGCGCATCTTGCATATTCACTCTTTCACCGATAACAGGATCCACGGTACTGCGGAACGGGATATAACTCTGCAACGGCTTTGTCCACTCCAACTTTCCTTCATCGACAAGGATGCCGCAACAGGTAGCGGTGAAAGCCTTCGTTAGTGAACATAGCAGATAATTCGTCTCACAATCAACGGGCGCTTGTGACTCCGCGTCACGGAACCTACGACTTCGAGTGAAGACCACTTCTCCGTGATGAATAACGCCGATGCTGATGGAAGCTGACCGAGTGTTGTCTTGAATCTGATCGAGGATGGGACATAAAGCTTTGAGTCTAAGGCGCGGTTAGTAACCCTTATATGGCTTTGGCTGATGAGGCTATGGGTACCTACCTAGATCGCACGGCGTCTGAGTCCATGTCCGCGGCCATGGTGTCCTAGGATGATCTGCTGTTAAATTCGAAAGGCAGTTGTTTCTATGAGATACGTAAATAAGTAAATTTGCAATTGACTTACTCTTCTGAAATGTCTGGGTGCTCTCGGCCAGAGTCGGTCAAACTTGCGATATACTCTGGGGCTCAGCGCCACGGAATTGAGTCGACGTTGATAGCTCAACTCTATCTCATCTCTCGTTCTACTAAATCACTATAAGATTTGGTATGCCTCGCGCAAGTTCTTATTCCTTCATCTGTTGCAACCAGGTCTCACTTCCGTCTTCTACTTCAGAATCTGACCAAACGCTTCGCGGTCGTAGCTAATGAATCAAAGGTCTTGCTAAGAAATAGCTAGTTACATTTTAGGCCCCTCCGCCTGCAGGTCAAACGCCATCCCCACTGCCGCGAACGTCCCCATATGCATCGCCTGTATGACATTCTTCATCGGGGTCGCGCAATCCCCTGCGGCATAAACCCCCTTGACACTGGTAGATCCATACGGGGGTGTCACTTTGATATCTCCACTTGGCGTCAACTCCACTCCCAGTTGCTCTGCAAACGGGCCGTTAAGCTTCGTAGGCGGCTTGTGCGCAAGGAACGCCTCGTGAACCGAGCTTCCATCAGCAAAGGTGATAGTAACTCCGCTACCTTCGGGACCAAGAGCGAGAGTAGCGATCTCCCGGTTGTCTATCGTGATGGCAGTATCCTTTTCGCCGAGGAGGTCTGCGATTGCGGTCTGCATTGTAGGATTGTTTGAGGTGTAGATGACAGCCTTGGAGGTCATTTGCTTGGCACTGCGGGCGAAGGCAACGGCTGCTGCGGGAGTGGTGTTCTCGCCAAGTGCAAGGACTCCAGCGGAAGGTTTTCCGGCTTCTTCATAACCGTGGCAGAAGAGGCAGTGGTAGCTGGAGGAGTCAGTTTTATTCACCATGGTAGATTGAGGGGAAAACGCACATGGCTCGACCCCAGCACTCAGCATATCCCTTGATATCAAGCGGCAAATCAGTGACGCCAGTAGCAAGCAAGACTCTCCTGCCAGTGAATATTGTCCCATCGGTAGCCGTGGCCGCAAAGTCGCCCATACTCGTCTTCTCGACCTTTGCAATTTCGCGATCCTCGAAAGAGATGGTGTTGTACCGCTCCAAGATCTCCTTACGCGTCGCGGCCCTAAAGGCAGCGGAGTCTTTGTGATCCCATGTGGGTATGGTGTGCATATGCGCTGAACGCGCGTTGCGGAAGAGCGCGCTGTTGAAGACGATGGCAGTGTGAAACTGGCGGGCAAGGGCAAGGGCTGCAGATAGGCCGGCGGGACCTGCGCCAATGATGAGAACGTCAACGAGAGGCATGTTTGCTAGATTTCTGGCTGTGGAGTACTTGGTTATGAGGCTGGTAGCGAGTCTGTGAGAGAAAGGGAGGCGAGAGAAAGAAAGAAGAGAGCTCTATGTGGTATATATTCTATTCTGCAAGGAAAGCTATGAGCATGAACGGAATCATGATTATCATGTCACTCATAGTAAAGGGATATCCGTAGATCTGCTTTTGAACCCTCCCTGGAGGGTTTTTAGAATGCAGGGTCGGCAATCTTTGTCACACTAAGATCCACGTTATCCCGATTGCGAATATAGTATAACTAGAAAGCTAAAAAAGAGATGCTAATTGGTGATTAAGACAAATGTTAGCGTAAGGCTAAGAATATCTCTGTACAGCAGTATCCATACTCTAGTACGGCATGTAACCTCCCTTTCCTCCCCAGCAAGACTACTAATTCTCCGGAGGCTTTAGTTCCCCCGGTAGTGTATTCATTAACAAACTGGCCTTGTCCACTTCCGGGGGGCTCATTTTATCTGTGCATGGATCAACAATGCTTTGGGTAGAAGGTCACGTAGTGGCTCCCCGTACGACCGCTGTAGTATTGCCCCGACGCGACAGCTACCTCTCCTTCAAGAACTCATTGGGATTAGGCTACCGACATCAGCAACGATCAATTGTTCCCTAAAGAAGAGAAAAGAGTGAATAAAAAGCCAATTATGATAAGAAATGTCCAATAAAGCGGATCACGGGAACTCCGACGGCCATCAATAACATGGCAAAAAGTGTGAAGCCATCATAAAAACAGGCTCTACCAGTATTTGCGAGTGCGTGTTGTGGAGGGGTTGAACCACTTTAGCTGTCACCGGCCTAACATCCCACCGTCAGATAGGGCTAGCCGGTAACGGAACATGGTGGGACCGGCAGATACCGAGAACTTCGCAAAAACCCTCCGAGGATGCTTTCGCAAAAGGATTAGCGGGTAAACAGTGCCTCATTAGCTTACGGACCAGTGACGCGCTCACTCTCGCACGCGGACTGATGAGCCTCAGTCAATCTCTACTCTCCCCCTTGGCACTCAATCGCTCGCTCTCCTTGCCGTGCAGCCCGAATATCTCATCCTTTCTTTATCCGATTCTCCCCACTCCTACCGGGTTCTTGTGTAACCCTGTATACAAATGGGCACCTCCACGATCCATCCGTCGCAACGGCGGCTGTCCTGCGATGTCTGCAGGCGGCACAAGACAAGATGTCTACGCATCAAGCAAAACGACCCAAAGTGTGCACGATGTACTATGCTCGACGAGGAATGCAGTATTAGTGGGCCGAAGAAGGTCGGGAGACCCAGGAAGTCAGACTTGCCGGCTGGCCAGCACGCAGGCAGAAAGTCGATTGAGGAGACCCGAGCGAAGCCAGTTCGATTGAAGAAGAAACAGACGACTGCAAGGAACCAGCAGAGCGACCCGGTCACTTCGAGCGAGTCACCAGACTCGGATACCTTCCTGGAGATGAACGACCAATACGAAATTGAGAGCATGATGTTCCCAACAACAATACCAACAACCACAGCCTCTACAGCGGCGCCACCGGTTATTGAAAACACAACAAACGTCATCTTTGCCCTCGAGTCATCGTGGTCTACTCTTAGAACAGCTGAACTGCAGACTCCATCATTCCCTGAGCGACTGCCGTTAAAGATCTCAAGTTGCTTCAAGCACAGCTCCGCTTTTGCCGACTACGACTGGAACATAGACGAAAACGATGTGTCAAAGACAAAGTCGAGTCGGCTCGACCTTACTGTCATATGCTCTAACCCCGCAGGCCTGGTGATTCCAGAGCTAGGCTCCCCTGTGGCCAGTATCGAGCTTTCAGACGCTCTGTCCAAGCTGTCGAAGCTCAACAACGACTTACACACCCGCATGGCCGCCATTGAATCGCATCGGTCCGTCATAACCCTGAGCAGCATCCTCTTCCGCGAGGGCCCGCTGTTCATAGACAACCTCACGCTTGGAGAGTTCACATTGGGGTCGGCACAGGATCTCTTCCAAGTGCTATCGCGGCTTCTCAACAACCGTCAGTACCATGCGCCCCTCGACGGTGGGCAGTTGCTCGATATGGCGAACCTGCCAGGGCTGGATGGCCAGTCTTGGTCGCCCCATCCTTACGGAGGTGGACACAATGGCCACGGCCAAGGCCCAAACACCAGCATTGCCTCCCCCTCCCCATCCGCCTCTCTACAGCCGTTACTAGCACCTCTTGTCTTGACCATCACAGCCGTCTTCACTCAGCTCATATCCCTCTATGAGGTTTTCCTCAAGCACATGATCGACTGGCTCGAGCATATCCCCGCCGAACCCCTTGGGCCCATCTCTGCACTCCGGATCGGCGATGCTTCGCCACAGTATCTCTGCACGCAAGGAATCCAATTTTCCAACGCCTCCCTTAACTTCCTAGAGAGGATCGAGCAGATCCTCGGCCTCACCGGGCTGCCCGAGTGGGGAGGACCGGGCCTGCTGTCCATGCAGCAGATCGATCTGCTCTGGAGCGTGCTGGACGGCGGCGAGGGAATCGCTCCGGGCCAGGGCTTCATGCGGCCGGCATATGTGAGGAGGTCGCTCTGGAAGACATTGTCGGTCATGAGTCGAGTCGTGCCCCCGTAAGTAGCTCCGGTAGACAAGATGAGACAAAACCATTGCAATACATGATACGCCCAATAGACAAAGGAACAACGATACCAAGACAAGAATCTAATAAATAAATGATAATACTTCTCGAATGTGCCTCCATAAATGCACAATAGTTGATGGTCGCGAGAGGCGCGGACCATAAGCGTACTGCTTAACGGGCAAACAGAGCCGGCGGCACGAAACTTGGGATAATATCTTATAAGTTTACTGGCAGACCAGGTAGGCTAGTTCACTATTCAGTAGCTGCAATGAACAGAAATCATGGCCGATGATTAAAATGATACAGCCGAGATAAACAATTTGCTGATTCTCATCTCGCTCTGGGTGGTACCATTCCTGGTGAGATGGAGATTTGTGAATGGCAGTCTCGAAATCATAGTTGCCATCTAGGAGTAATTTCGTCCGTTTGAGTCCTTCCTCTCTTGTGGCATCAGTTACCGCGTCGTTGAAAACCTACTCTGAATTATCATCCTCTGCCGTCGTCTTTTTGACTTCCCATCTTTGGGCTCTTCTGCATTTGCAGAATCGTCCTGCTCGCCTTTTTGTCAAAAGATAGGGTAGCCCTGATCGGCCTAGCTTCCCTGACAAGGATCAGATGCTCCATATATATATATAAAAAGCTCCGCTCCCCCCATCCTATGATAGAATCCAGGCTCTTTTAACCCTCTCTTATGTGACCCTCTGTTGTGCGTGCCACACTTTTCCCGTTCCTTAGACTGCTGCTACCCAGTTTCTATGATTTATTATGCAGAGTACAGAGACTTACTTTATCGTTATGAAGATCTTGACTATCGGCAGGTTAATCCGTCTGGTGATCAGTCACGATATGTTCGGGAATCAGTCTTCTCGGGACGATTCAGGTTTCTCTGCATCCTCAGAAATTGTTGCTTTCATGGCCTTGCAGCCGTTGGATAGTCTTAAGAATGCGAGTACATGTACTAAACATTCCTGATCCTGACTCAACTTGCCTGCTCCATTGGTGTTGGTTCGTCATAAGGAGCACAAATGAGCATAGCGCTTCTACCTTCGGCACTTGGGCTCAGCGCACGGGAATGGGACCACCCGCATACCCTATAAGGCTCAGTGGAGCATCCCTGTTAGATACACCCAACCAACGACCACCGTGTTCTAGCGAGGCCATAAGCTGACTTCGGCATTTACTAAAACTGTCTGATCTTCTCGGCAGCGTGGACATGATTGCTTATGGTTTGAGTTTGTGTCAACATGCCGAGAGCCGATTCCGGAGATCCGGGTACCACTGGTCCAGCGGTGAACTATCGAACGTGGCACATGCTATCTCTTGCCTAGTCATGACTGCTTGAACCTTTTGTGGCATACGGTTTACTGAAATACCTGAAAGGCTGCACAGATACTAACAATTCAGAGTCGTCAGGGTGTCAATTGCCAAAAAGGATCAGCACTGCATCAATAATCTTACGTGGCCTGCAGTCTGACGAGCGCCACTTTCACATCTCCTCTCCAGAGCAATCGCTGTCTCACTCACAGTCAATCAATTGGCGCATAAATATCTCTATTCAGCGCCTTGGTTACCAAAGTCCCAGGGCTGATCTTGTCATACCAATAAATTGCCTTGGCATTCTCACATCAGATTTTAAAGGGGCTCTAGCGAGGCCCCAACTGTACAACCAACCTCGTAATGCTAGCCCTGTAATTGGAGCACCTCTCAATTGCGGCTTACCATTGTTGAAACCATCTAACCTCTTTAGGGGTAGCTAGCAGAAACGTTGAATTAATTGTCTCAGTTTGTTATCTCCGTGTTGACTCTCTTAAAAATGCCCTGGGCCCGCTTTGACTGTGACAGCTGGGTCTGTTCATTTTCTGTGACATTTTGCAGTGAGAAATTGCAGACATGTCGTTGCTTGACGCTCTGGACTCGTCGTCCACGAGGGTCTTGTTAGGATGTCTTTTATTAGCAGGCATTGCCTACACCCTCTACCGCTCAATGCTACCCCGTCCCTTAGCAGACATCCCCTATAACGTCTCCGCGACCAATCGTATCCTGGGCGATCTCCCGGACGTCAAGGCATTCGGGAGCTTGACCGACTGGTTAGCGACACAGGCTATTCAACACCAATCACCGTTATTCCAAGCTTTTATCCGCCCGTTTGGGAAACCGTGGGTTGTTGTCGCTGATCATTATGAGGCCGCTGAGATCTGCACGCACCGGGTGAAGGAGTTTGATAGAGGGACTTCGAGCACTGCTGTTTTTAATTGTGTTGTGCCGGGGGCGCATATCACGCTTACGAGTTCGGATCCGCAGTTTAGGAAGAATAAGGAGCTTGTGAGGAATTTGATGACGCCGTCGTTTTTGTCGGAGGTGAGATGAGACTTTCGGGGTGCGTGATCAAGAGACTGATTTGAGTAAAGGTATCTGCGCCTGAGATCTACGATAAGTTTTCGAGGCTGGTTGAGCTCTGGGGAATGAAGACTGAGCACGCCAATGGTCAATTCTTCTCAGCATCAAAAGATGTACACAACGCTGCCCTTGATATCATCGTATGCGCCGCTTTTGGCCTCGACATTCAGCATACCCAACTCGTCAAGGAAACCCAAGAGCTCGCCCCAGACAACAACCCCTCATCAGCCAAGATCGACAGCGAAATCGTGTTCAAGGAACTCCCTCTCAATGAAGAGCTCAACGCCTTGGCAACTGTCGTCGAGAGCGTCGCCAAGATCATCAAGACGCCTTCTCCGCCGCTGTTCCACTGGATGTATCGAACCTTTTCGGCAAACCTGAAGAACGCTTTTGCTCTTGCGAAGCGACTGCAAGAGCGAGAAATCGCTAATGGTATTAAGAGAAGAGCGAATGGAGAGGCTATGAAATGTGCGCTTGATGAGATCTCGGTTCGAGAAGAGGCGCTGGCAAAGAAAGAAGGGAGAGAGCCCGATTACTACTCTCAAGTGATCACCAGTGAGGTGAGTACCTGCGTCGCCTTATCTGACGCATTATACTAATCGTCTCGTAGATGATGACCTACCTCATCGGCGGCCATGAAACAACTTCATCAGCTGTGCGATGGGGCTTGAGCTATCTCAGCGCCGAGCAAAGAGCCCAATCTGAACTACGCAACGCGCTCCAACGAGCATATCCCCAAGCTAAATCTGAGCGACGTGCTCCTTCACTCACTGAAGTCATCCAAACTCGTGTTCCTTACCTCGACGCAGTCGTCGAGGAGATTCTTCGCTTGTCATATCCTTTTGGCATGACTCTCCGAGAAGTCCAGGTCGATACACAGATCCTCGGTGCACGTGTACCAAAAGGCACAACAGTAGTTTTCTTATCCAACGGTCCAAGCATACTATCACCTCCAATCGACTTCGACGGGTCACGAAGTAGTGAGTGGGTCAAGTCTCGCAAGCCAAAGCCTTTGGAGAAGGACTATGACTACTCGAGTTTCAAGCCTGAGAGATGGCTCAAGACGGCTGCTGGTCCAGATGGGAGAGAGGACGTGAGCTTTGATTCTCAGGCGTTTCCGATCCAGGCCTTTGGGCTAGGTCCGAGGGGCTGCTTCGGGAGGAGGATGTCGTACCTTGAGATGAAGATCTTCTTCACTCTTGTCATCTGGACTTTTGAGTTGTTGCCGTTGCCAGCTGATCGTGCCAGGCCTAAGCCAGTGTCTTCATTGACTAGGAACCCTGATAGAGTGTTTATCAAGACACGAAAGGTCGTGCTGTAAAAGTAAAAATAGAATGATATAAATAGATGTCGAGTAAAGGAACTATTATGCTATGCCGATAAAGCGCTTTATGCTCCCCAGAACTTCCTATGCTAATCCGCCAAACCGTGCCAATGCCAAATCAGCTAATGCAACGCAATGTGATGATCTGAACGCCGTCATCTGGCTATCCCCGTCTCACTTACACTTCCAATCTTGCTGTCAACCTTCGCCGGACTAGGCTCACTCAACAAGCCCCCTGTATCATGTAGCACCAAGTCATCCGGCTCCACCAAGGTCGTTCCGTCACTCCGCGACATCTTGATAGTCGCCAGAGATCTTTGAACAAAGATTCCCTCTGTGCTGCTGCTTGATGCTTTGGGTAGAAGGTTCCATGACCTTACTCGGGCTGCGATAGCGCGGAAAATCGGTTGCATGTGAGGCATGCAGGCCACCAAGATACCTACGCCGCTTTCGATGTTGGACCATACGACAAATCCTTGAGCATCCGCTATTTCCTTCCTCTCAGCTGAGCTATCTCAGGTCAGGGACTTGGAATATACTTACAAGATGCGTTCAATGTCCTCGTGAAGTCTAGTAAGTAGGGGATGCGGATACAGCTGGCTGCAATGAGACTAGACGAATGTTAAGATGGATTCTAAAGAAGAGAACGGGAGGTTTACAAGATACCAACGCCAAAGATCACCATAACGCCAGCCTTCTTCTTCGGCTGAAGACCCAAAGAATACAACTGCGTCAACGGTAGCGCAAACATCCAGATATCAAGAGCAATATTGACACCAGCGTGAAAGAAGATGATTGCCAGGGTATTTAGTGTGATACCACGATGTGGATACTCTTTCCATCCATCCCAAAGCAAGTGAATAGGCTGTCGCTGCAGTGCGCCGCAAATGATGACGATGATTGTCGTGACAATGTTAAATGCGATGGTGCACTTGATGATCAATCTGAAGGTCGGGTCGGGGAACGTTCGGAGAAAGAAATAGAGTATTGAGAGCTTGATGAGGCAGAGACTTAGAACGTAGGCATATTGAACGACAAGGAGGTACTATACTTGTTAGCCGAGATTGACGGGCTGGCTGAGGATGAGAGCTTACTATATTAAAAGTGGTGATGGTGCTGTCATCGAGCGTCCAGATATTCCGCCCCAGGCCCGCAAACGTCACTGTACAAAATTAGCAATAGACAGTTTAGATATCTACATAATGCAGAACTCACTCAAGCCCATGATGATGCATTGAACTCCTGTGAATACCTAGCAGGGTCAGTAAATCAGCATGACGCACGACGCACGACGCATAAAGGATGTCCTTACCGACGCTGCAATGATGAGATAATCGTCAGCACCCCATTGTGAAAAATGATACGATTTCGTGACAGTTCGAAGGACGATGGAGAACACTGCTATCCCAAGGATCGTGTAATTGATGCCTCTGATGTTGTGATCGTTGTCAAGCTCCGGTCTGCCGCAATTAGTCTGCTCAAGCTTGAGAAAGTCTGTCCAGCAAGCGTGAATGTGAGTAGCTTGGTCCTTGCAAAGCCAATCTAGAGGGGTCCCTACCAAAAAGGTCTCGTATCGGGCATGATGTGTGGATACAGCTGGCTACCGTATTGCCGAGTTTGTGATCATGACATATCCGTTCTTTGTTCACAGTCGAGAACGTCGGCTTATCAACGAATCGCGAGAAACATTTGATCTAGTTACAACTGATTAGTACATCCATAGCGCGAGCTAGATGGGCAGTACGCACGGCACATTGTGACGCGTCCTCTAGTCTCTGAGCAGTGGTCGGTGAACTAGCGCCGACTTGGGAGAATACACACGGCAAAATGAGAAGAAACAAGCGTAATATTGCGAATAGCTTCATGGTGGTCTACCGCGCAGGCGAAACATCGAGCACCCCAAGAACTTTAAAACCGCGGGATGACGGGGTAGACTTGTCTCATTAAGAATTCAGGGGCACGGACTTAGGTAGTGGTTTCGAAGGTGGTTTTGCTTTGTCGACGCTAATCCAGCCATGCCATGTCCATTGGTCTGAATTAAACGAGATCTTCGTACTCTAAACCAATGGGCTGTATTGGTCCGCCAGTAAGGATGTTCATCACACCGAAAGGAGCTAAGGGGGGATCTTCACTGCTTATGCATTCCAGGGTTACAGATTAGGCTTATTTTTGCAACGCTTTTGATGGGGAGATTGGCGGGGAGGTCTTGGCAGGGCCTGATATGGCATTGGGCTTGTCTGTTGGTGGTGAGTATGAGTCTTGGCTGCGGCAATGTTGCCGGCAGGGCAAGCCATATCAGTACAGTGACCACTTGCGATAGGTATGATCTGATCGATACCTGAAGCATTTGGGCATATCTGCAACGGACTATCGGCTCGAATTAAGGCTAGTTTACAGCTGCGCCTTGCAAGGAAGAACAGCACATGGAAGTCGTAATGCAAATTCGAATATTAGAGCCGGAGCAAAGTCCGGGGACGTCAATTGACGCAGACGCCTCGTTGGGCTGACGGACATGCCCGATATCAACTGGAGGCTGTAGGGTTGAGATATTCGGATGCCGGCTGAACTTTATTGTTGATGGAATGAAGGCTTTGCGCATCATTTATGTCCGTTGATCCACATCATTTCCGGGCCCAGTCGAGATCTGGCATCTATCTAGATCCGGCATGGCGCATGGTCTAGACGCGTTCAATTTGTTAAGGGCTGTAGATAGCAAATACGGGCTTCATGATATGATATTTGGGAATTGCAGTACAAACTCCGATGATTGTTAGTAGGTGATCAGAAATGATGGGAAGTACCTTAAAGGCGCACTCGGCCTGCTTCAAGTTCAATAAATATTTAGAGTCAACTGGATGGAATATCAGCAACAATCTCGCCCTTCACGAGGTTTCTTTGAACGAATCATGCGCTAGTGAAGGACAAGCAATAAACTGTAGTCGCATCAGTATTTAAACGATACTCAATGACCTATGATCAACAGTAGAATGGTCCTACTTTATTTCGTAAACTGGAGCCAATGCTGTAAACGCCGTTGTCAAGAATCCCAGGTCTAGGGTGAGCAACATGGATCAGGCTGATTATATAAGCGGGAAATTCACATCGTCAGCGGGATATGCCTAGTGGAGACATTTGTCGACCCAATCAAATTGAGCAAAAGCTGCCAAGTCTTGAGGAACTGGAGCTGCTAACATCAAATTTGACCAAGCAACCGATAATTATGGAAGCGATTCCGAATATGTGGAGTTTCATATCTACATAAGCCTCGTCTTTCCGGACCTCGGTATTCCATTGAGTCCGAAATTTGGTCAGTATTTATTAGAAGCGTCTCCCTTTTCCAGCAGCGTAAGCTCTGTTGGTCAACTGGGCAAAAAGCACCAATCATGTCTCAGATATCGCCCCTTCTCCGCCAACGACTGATCCTTGCCGCCAAAGTCGCTGCCGGGGTCTCAATCACCGGTGCCGCAAGTTTTCATCTCGTGACAAGAAAATGTTACTTTGAGCCCTTTGGACCGGACAATGGCAGATCATTGTATGAGCATCCATTGCTGAAGCAAATCAATCCTTGGAACAAACCGGGTTCGGCCGACTCGTGCGTGAGAGAGGTACCGTTCGATAAGCTGGATAAGGTGCTTTTGAAAAATGCAAAGAATGGAGGAACGAATTTGGTTGAGAGATTCATTGCGGGAATGTGGGGAGGATTCGGTAAGGGTCCACGGAAACAGGCGCCTCACCGTAATGCTGATGATGACCAGGATACGGTATCCAGAGAAGAATTATGACATTCTTCAAGAACGAGGCGAATAAGAACGACCTATGGGAAAAGAAGGATCTCCTTGCATCTACCTATGAACCAGGTATGCTATCTCTGATTTTACTGTTCTCTCCTCTGACACGCAACAGGCACATATTTCACCAATCATTTCGTTGTCCTATCAAAAACACCAACATGTATCACGATGAGGGGCTGCTTTGATCCTCACCAGTCACCTCCGACTCCAATGAACGTCGATAACCTCGTTGAGATTCGCGCAGAGCTCGATGAAACAAAGCAGATGGCCGTCCTCAAACTCCAGGTCATCACATTTGATGGAAGGAAAGAAGCGAGTGATAAGGAGGACCCTTTTGGTGGAGTTGGAGGATGGCTTCACAGACGGTATTCTACGTTACTTGTGGAATCAGGAGCCAGGAACTGCTTGGAATGAGCATGTTGAGGGACATGTGATATCAGAGCGAAATCTCATGATAGTATTCTATGGGTTCGAGGCTGTCTCCAAAAGTCCGCCAGTCTGACTTAGATCAAAGAGCTTAATTATAATGGCTCTAACCAGAGCATCATAGTTATGTACAATATTCATTCATACCACTCAAAGCTGTAACTCCGCATTGGTGTTTGTCTCAAATCTAGTCTAAGCATCCTACCAACGACTGTTTCCATCTACCATTGGTGTTCATCGATAGCATCGTCCTGCACTGCAGTATCTTGCACTGTTCTTGCAGCATTCCTTCTTGCAACACTTCTTAGTGCGACAACAAAAGTTGCCGATGGAGCACTTTCGGGGGAACTTGGCAGGGCAGACTTTGGCAGCGAGTTGGAGAGCCTCGCCGTGGGAGAGGCTGTAGCCATCTTCACCGGAGGTAGCGAGGTCTGGGAGACCCTCGGCAGTGCTGATAGCGGGGCTAGCGGCAGCGAGGGGGGCGAGAAACAGGAGAGCAGTGGTGAACTTCATGGTAAGAGATTGAACTAAGTTCTCTTAGCGAGAGATAGAGCCGATGCTTTCTTGCCGATTGAGTACAGAAATGTTAAGGCGAGACAGTTGTCGAGGACGAGAAGTCTCAAGCATCAGCGGAACTCGGGGTCCTTTATACTTATCCAACAGACCGATAAACTGGATTCGGGTAAGATTGCGCCGCTACTAATTGTAGGTGACCATAGCAAGCCATCCATCGACTTATCCATAGTGGTCTCTATAGTCGTGCCCCTCGCACTCCTACCTCAAAGCGGTATGGTGATTTGTACGACGTTACATCAAGGGCCATAAGGCTCGTTTCACACGCAAACCTGGAGGGTCGCTATTCACTCTTCGACTGAGGCTGAGAGTTAGCTTCGTCTGTGCCGTCTGACTACAGTTCTTAGCTTGCCCAGTTGACAGTTTGCAGGGGCTTAAGTGGTACGGTGGGAAGTAATTAATAACTCAAGCTTTTCTATTTAGATCCTTCGGTGATGCTGGGCATAGAAATGGGCGCCTCGACTGGTCTATGGGATTTTATTGGTCGGATGAAGGTATGGGATGGGGTGATAGGCGGAAAGCTTAAAGTGAAGCTTCTCCGTGAATCACATATCCAATCTCAATCTCAATGAAACGAGCGGTATTTAATGGGGGAAAGTGACCCTGGACGACCTAGTCTACGACGGAGGCAGTAAATATGATATATCCATTAGCTACACGATGAGCTCATTGGCTTGTTTAGGCTTTGGGCTCACCCCCTCAATGTTCTTTGTTCTAAGGCGGACTATTACTCAGCGAACCAACCTCCTCACTGTCGCGATGCCACAGAAATCTTATTGTTCTTCTCCAAAATTGACAGGGCGAAAGCTATTCACATAACACCTCCGATGGCCTCTCTCAATTCGACCATTATCTTTGAGGCTCAAGGCAAGCGATTTGTCACAACAGAAGCCATTACTGTATGTTCGTCCATTAAATGCCGCCCGAACTTTACATCTGACCTATTGACCTAGTTCAAGCCCCAAGCTGACACTCACTTGAAGCCTCTACTTGTGACCGTTCTTGCGAACCATGACGGTGTACCGATCAGCAAAGCGTGGCTGAAGGTCCACTTAAACAAGCTGGATGGCTGTGATGTTTATGATCGTAGTCTGTTCCTTTCAGGTGTTATCATCACTACCCCGCATCGTGGCCAGGCTGTGCCTCGTGATTCTTGGGAATACCTGAAGGAACTGGGAATGAAATGGCTCGATATTGTCGTTGAAGGCGGCAAAATGCATCCTCCTCCAGGTCCTTACTTCTACACTAAGAAGAAGCTTCACCCAGTCTGTCGTTTATATGATGATGAGAAAGGAGCGTTCTTCTCAGGGTTGAAGCCCAAGCTAGATCTGTAAGTAACTCGTTCGTTGAGGCCTCTGCCGACCACTGATATGGACAAGGTCGCCATTGACGCCGTGTGGTCAACTCGGGATTGCAAGTACCTCCAATAACTGCCTCGCAATCGCCGTCCCGTCTCGAGCACCAGCGCTCGTTACCAACGCCCCGCCAAATTTACGCGTTGCAGTAAAGGACTGTTTCTTCGTCAGCGGCATGAAAACATCACTCTGCAATAGAGCTTACTACGAATTAAGTGAGCCTGCAAGTTTCACGGCTGACGCGATCCAAGCACTGATTAATGACGGTGCACACATACTGGGTTTGACGAAGCTCAGCTCAATGATAGCCCGTGAAGAGCCCATGGATGCCGTTGACTATCCAACAGCCTTCAATCCTAGAGGCGATGGGTATCAGTCTCCTGCTGGAAGTAGTAGTGGGAGCGCTGCTGCTGTTGCGGCTTATGACTGGCTCGATTGTGCGATCGGTACTGATACGAGCGGAAGTGGGCGTCGGCCAGCATTAGCGAATGGTGTTTGGCAATTTAAGCCTTCTCATGATTCCATCTCATTGAGAGGGCTAGTCAAGACCTATGAATTGTTTGATACGCCTTGTGTATTCGCGAGAAGTCTCGATGTCATACAACGCGTAGCCAAAACTTGGATTGCGGCTCCATTGCCTCTCACCAAGAGGCCATATCGTCTCATCTATCCACTCGATTATCTTCTAATGGAGAATTCAGAACAAAAGAAGATTATCGACTCCTTTATACGAGATGTTGAGACAAATCTCCCCGCTACTATCAACCAACTCTCTATCAGAAGCTCTTGGCAGCAGTCACATCCAGTGGGAGCTCCTGGTGATGTGGAAGAGTATCTCAAAGATGTCATCCGAGGAACCTTTTACCATCAATTTTACCACTCAACTGCAAGCTTCAGACAACTGTACGCCGAGAGACACGATGGCCAACAACCTTATGTGATCCCCTTTGTTAGACGAAGATGGACTCAAGGTGCCTGTGTTTCCGACACCGAGCATGAAGAAGCTACACGACGACTATTAGTTTACAAAAAGTGGCTTGATGATCTATTATTTGGAGACGAGGACTTTGAGACGCTTGTCATTCTTCCCGTCGCTGAAATTAAACCTGTCTATCGCGATGACAAGACAGAATCACCTGAGAATCAGTCTGCATATGACCAATTATTTTTACCACCAATTCTTAGGAGCCCCGATGTCGTTGTACCAATTGGAGAGATACCGTATCTTTCAAAGATCAGCAACAAAATTGAGTATCTGCCAGTGGTGGCCAATCTCGTCGCCGCACCGGGTCGGGACCATGAGCTTTTGGAGGCGGCTGAAACAGTTCTTGAGAGGTCTAAACGCTCCAAGGTGGTTACTACAGGGTCTAGGATATTTGCTCCAGGATATGACAGCAACGGCTCAAGATAATGAATCTGCCATCCAATAGGGTTCCGAAAAGACTCGGCAGGCTGCAGAGCACGTTCACAAGCGACCCGTCCTTCTAAAGATTCAGCCATTCAGGCCAATCACGCTGCCTAGGGGCTAGTCGAGACATTGCCTGGCTTGATCTGTTATGGCAGATGGAATGCGGGCCAAAGAACTGCACCCTTACAAAGTGCTGGCATCCCAAAACCAGAAAAGGGCCCGGCTAATCGAATGGCACGCTCTCTCTCCTAGTTGCCTCGGATTTGGGGGCGATAAATTTTGGCAATTAGTCGTTTCTTATTTGCTATGTAGGACACCATGTCTATGTTCTGATATATACTTATTACACTTGCGAGGTTTAGAATAAGCCCATCCGACGAGATGTAGCAGGCGGTTCAAAGAGAGTGGAGTAAATATTATGTGGCAACTGGTCCTAGTAGCACGGGTATGTGCACAGCCTCTTAATATGGACCTTTACAAAAGAACTTATGTGATGTCCTAGTCTGAAAGTGTCTCAAATCGGTCAGGGAATGATATCATACTCTCTTGGGTGTACTTCATGGACATGCTACACCAAAGTACCAGTTCCGGCCTTCGAGTAGATTACACGTTCTTTTAAACCCGAGGAACTAATGACGATCCTACGAATAAGAATAAATGAGATCTTTCACTACCTCCTAGTGTTTGAATCATGAAGTACTGATGAATGTCATCTATCTGCAGCAGGTTTTCCTCCGTCGTCCTGCTTGCAATGTAAGGGCGGCCGCAGAGACTTAGTGGGTC
Source organism: Fusarium fracticaudum (assembly GCA_003353625.1). Taxonomy (NCBI): domain Eukaryota; kingdom Fungi; phylum Ascomycota; class Sordariomycetes; order Hypocreales; family Nectriaceae; genus Fusarium; species Fusarium fracticaudum. The sequence goes on from PDNT01000004.1 coordinate 638,927, forward strand.
GATAATGCCTGTGTATAGCTCCCCCACAAACAAGGGGATGAGCGCCAAGTCTTGTAAGCTTACGGTATGAATCCTACGAACTGCACGATATGGAGAATATACGGTGAAGATGCCTGGCGAGGGTGCGGACCTCAATCCACTGGAAGGACTCAAGGAGTAACGCCATAGAGCAGTAACCTCAGGAATGGGTGCTAGAAATGCGAGTATCCTATTGAATCTTGGTTTACTTTCATGCTTATACCTTGTTGATTTGCCTAACCATTTCCATGTCTCGGCGAGATTCATCCATATATCTCTGTAAGAATAATACATTAGATTTGGCCCCTTACAGGTAGAGGATATACTGATTCCTAGTTCGGAGTAAGTTGCTTGTTAGTTCCTCCATGGAGTGGATCGCGGCGGTTAGATAAGATAACCTTAACGACGGGTGAATAACCTTAAAAGGTCCCGGACGGCAAAAGTGGATCTATGGTCTCTCTATTCGACGTGTTACGATATGCTGAACTGAAGTCCTCATGTATGTCGATCGTCTAGCATGAAAGAGGAAGGTGCAGGCATAGACGTCTACAAATTTTGCGATGCGGCGTATACGAGGCTTAGAAACCCTTGGCCCGAATTACTTCGGCTGAAGTTGTCTTTAGAAAGTAGGAGCAAGCAGGCTTATATGCATCGGGCCGGGGGGGGACTGTAAATGTTATAAAAGAAGACAAATTCTCTGCTATCTTCAAAATACAAAAAACACCTTCGGAGCAACACAATCAACCTTCAAATACTATCCTTTTATTTCAAAGTCTTTTTCAAGGCAAAATTACTCAAGATGAAATCCACGCTTTTGACTCTTCTTAGCAGCGCTGCAGCAGCAGTTTCTGCCGTGGTAGATAACCTCCCTGACAAAAGACGATAGGAATGAACTAACCTTCAATTAGGCCCTTCCTGATGGCGTTCAGGCAGTTGATAATCCTCTCGAAGGGTATACGGTTGTTCCGATGGAATGGACTGGTTCTATTGAAGAAGGAGCCGATCCTATCACTTTGACTGGCACTGCCGAGGTAAGCAAAGATCCTAGTATTGTCCTTTCAGAAGAGGTGAATACTAATGCCGACTTAGGAGGTTGTTGCCCAGATTCAGAAACTGAACCCAGACTACGTATTTCCAGACGGCAACACCACCGAACCTGAGATTGACAAGCGCAGCCAAGTAACATTTACACTATCCTTCTCATCATGACAACCAATAACAGATAAACTAGGGTCATATTATTTGCAAAGTTGGTGGATTCGGCGCTATGGATGTACGAGCCGCCCATCGGGAGAGGGATTATCTTCGCTCTCTCGGCAACAACGTGTGCCATGTGGGCGCAGGGCCTCGCACGTGCACTAAAATCGCCTGCGCTACTGGCGATGCTATCATCCTTTGCAACGACAACGGTCACGCTATTTCACCGAGGTGCTCCTACCTGGCTGATTACATCGACCATATCATCAGGGCTTGCTCGTGGACTGTCAACAGCCCGCCTTGCACCGTTAGGCCTTGCGGCCCTTCGTGGTCTGTTGACATGGTCCGAGGACAGCAGTTCGACTCTGACAACTACAATGTCATTGTTGCTAAAGACACTTGTTAGTTTGTTCGTCGTCTATATTGTGCATATCTATCTATATGATGATGGGAGCTGCATCGGGACTGCTGAGATGACGAGAAAGTCGATAGGTAGAATGAGATAAACTAAGTGCTCTTTGTCTATAACACCAAGTCATAAATAACTTGACTACAGCGTAAATATAACTGGCAAGGTATATGAAACGAAGCGAAAAGTAATATCCTCATAGTAGATATAATTCTTGAATACCGTCTAGCGAAGTAGATGCATTAGACTACGGATAGAACTGCTAACAATATGAAGCTACGTGGAAAACACACTTCTGCTTGAGTGAAATTACAGGGGTCCTGCTGTCTGGAACCTGGCGATGCCCTGTCTAGCCGGTGCGGCTGAGGGGTCTAGATCAACGCCTCGTAAAACTATTGATTCGAGTATCGAATGATAATGCTCAACTACCTTCTGCACGGGCTTTTTGTCGCCCCTCAATTTTATCTATAAGAATCAGTCGCATTCCCTTGTTGGCAGATTTCCTTCCAGACTTGCAATTTTTGTTGCTTATATTATTCTGCAGTTCTCAGCGGCATAAACACTCTGCCTCAAGATTGTGAACATGGTCAAATTAGCGCTTCTTAGCTGGCTAGCGTTCGCTGCCCCTGTATTCTCCGCACCAGCCGATGCCCGCAGCCCCCTCGACGCACGAGCCTGCACTACCCCCGCAAACAGCCTCAAAAACCCGAGCTTCGAGTCGAGCGCTTTCAGTGAGTTTGCCTCAAAACGACACGAGCTACCATCTCCAGCATGACTAACGCACTCAGCACCTTGGGTCTTCAAACCCACATACGTCAAACTCGGCAGCGCAACAGTTGTGAAATCTGGCTATAAAAGCGACCACGCAATCCAGGCCGTCGGAACGTCCGGCTACAACGATCCAACCAGCTACAACAAACTCTCCCAGACCTTCAAGATCTGCAAAGCAGCACGCTTCCAGCTCTCATGGTCCATGCTTCTCCCCAAAAATAGTGTTACGTACACAGCGCCTAGCAAGTCTGGCTTGTTTGTCCAAGCGAAAGCTCCCGACGGTCTGTCGTACTCAATGGGCTCTTTCAGCTTTGATACCAAGACTTTTAGCAGCAATATCTTTACGCCGAGCTTCAAGGGTACGCATAAGGTTGACCAGTGGGCCAATTTTGTTGCGGATCTTCCGAACTCGCAGACTGGTACTTGGACGATTTCTATGGAGTGGTATGTTCCGGGACCTGGCGCCAAGGGGACCAAGACTTCGACTCTGAAGTTCAAGATGGATAACTTTGTCGTGAAGCCTAAATAATGGCCCACAAATGGACTAGTCAGCCATGAGACGTGTTTGTAAACTAGCTTCCTCAATCCCGAATGTTCTACATTACTTATCCCTTCATGCGGCGGGGTGAAACTTAAGCTATCCTTGCCAACTTGATCGTGACATGATTGCTATTCATCCGTTCCAGTCTCTCGTGCTCTGGACGACAGCTTAATCTTCATAATAATCCTGCTGATGCTGTTATCATCGCGGCCGTGACTCCCGTGTTTCCTTCATGACCGCCCGATGATTGATCAGCCTATATCCAGCTCCATGACATTATACTGTGAGAGCCGCTGCTGGGGTTCGTACTTTTGTCTCAAGCTAGACACCTGAAGAATGCTCGCCGCGATGGGAGTGAGCCTGCTATGGCCGACACTCCGCATTCGAGGGCTGTCCGAAGAAGCTTTCGAATTGATCTTGATTGAGACTGTTTGGTTGTCGAGCCGGACATGGGGAACAGGAGACGACGTGTAGATGGACTGCTTAGGCTTCAGGCAAGCACTCGAAAAAAACCCTCTAGTGCCCTATTTCCCGTGAAGAGAAAACATTGAAAGCGGTAAACCTTTCTGTTGGTCCTTATATATGGGAAAGCAAGCCACGGCGGAAGAGTGAAAGCTTTAGGAGAAGGTGAAATGGAAACGCATGTATTCTTCATATGGGACATACAGTACTTCTGATATGCACAACAAGTTACCATTAAGATTTCCTTTCATGTTTGTAAGCAATGTTGACAGATCTGCCACAATTCCTGAGCGCCTTTCTTGAATTCCAGCTTATATAACGAGTATCTTGACGAGGCGCCACGAAAGGCATTTTTAAGCTCTGATGATCGGCCAGCTATAGAAATTACCGCTTTCGTCTGTTCCTGGCTAACTCTATCCTATGTTTGACAAAATGACGTATTTGATCTACATGTAGATCCCTCGCCACACGATACTTTTCAAGCAAAAGATAATTCCTGGGGAATGATATGCAAGTCAGATCAGGTATTTAATAGAGGACTGGATCCCCTGCCCTTAACATTCGCGAGACGCACGTTACAAAGCCATGCGATGAACCACTTCGGAATGAGACTAAGTTCTCTGTGCTCTTTGAACCTCTAAGCTGCAAGTCTCGGCTGCAAATATCACATCCAGCTCCTGAGACACCAAGCTCTTCTATCCGATTCACCGATCATCTCGAGCCAAGCGAAGCCATTAACGTTAAACTATTTCAAATCTTTCAGCATGTTGGATCTCAGCATGTTGGACCGGCTCGTCAAGAGACTCATCGGCGGCGACGAATTCTATGGTCTCCACGACCCTGAAGCCATTATTGCGAAGGGACGGGAACTCGACCGCAAGTGCAGCTACATGTACGGCAACTCCTACGAGAAAGAAGCCCGTAGAAGGGCGGCCGCAATAAGCGCAGGAATCGGGAATAATGATGGGGGCGGAGCTGCGGGATGGAGTAGCTATGCGCGCTGAAATGGAACATGGTTGGAGGGACATGCAATATGTTGCTTCTTGTATTTAAGGATTCAAAGTATATACTACACTAAGACAATTTCTGAAACTTCTAATCCTTCTAACAGCTCTCTTACACGGGATGCGTAGAATCTGGATGTATTTTGCATAGTCTCCATGTCCGGCCCTTGCGGCGTATCATCCCTTTTCAAACGACTCAGGAACTTGGTGTAGTTGCTCATCAGTAAAGCATCATGGCTAATTTCGACATGGCCAACTCGCTCGTAGTGGTCACTTCCCAGCCTTTTGATAACATGGATGCCACAGAACGTAAAACTGTCTTCGATATTCACACCAAGCGGTATAACGAATCCTACAATGGCAGGGGGCCATCGTGCAGGCGCTGACGGGCTATCGGGCTTATAGTCGTTAACACAAAGCTCTTCAAAGCGAATGTCTTCGAATGGCGTAACTGCGTGACTAATTTTGCCATTCCATACGCTCATAGGTGTGACCTGTGTTGGCAGTAAGGACTTGGCATCTATAAGCGGGGCGTGTAGGGTGATTGAAGACATTGAGCAGTCTCCCATATGACTTGGACCTTCAGAGGTATAGCGTACATCCTTGACGACCACAGAGGGAAGTGGACTCCAATGCCCATCCCACATAACCTGTGACGAGACTGAAGCCCATGACCACGAAGGATACCTAGCAAGTCTAGGTTTCTCGACTTTAGGCGTAGGCCAGACCATCCATAGAAGATCGAGCGGCAGGTATTGATCCCAGATACCAGCTAGATATCTGTCGTCCGGTCTTGTGCGCTGCATTCGTTGAGCAACTCCAGCCAGTGCGATTGTCTTATCTGATTCGTAGGTCAGATTCAGTCTGGAGTACTCCTGGACCGTTCGATGCCATGTGAACTGGGCCTTATCGCGAAGAGTGTCACTGACGCAACTGAACAGTGTAGGCTTAAATCTTTTGCCGTCGTTGTAGTCTGTATCGTTACATCCGCTTTCGCTGCGTTGTGAGGTTTGGCATACCCAGATGACTTCCTCGTTGCAGAAGTGCAATACACGCGGTGACAGTCTCATCTCTTGATAAATCCATGCACGGTTCAGAAGTGGATAGCCATCGTTTTCGTCTAATTGCCCCCAGTGATTCGGAAAGAGTGGCAACTGGCGACGGACATAATGGTCCTTGTAGCCAGGAACCAACTTGGCCACGTATTGATGGCTAGTCTCCGAAAAACAACCTTGGGACTCATCATGGGACTTTGTAGCTGCGATAGTCAGGAATGAATGCTGATAAACGTCTGCCATCTGCGCTGCTTGTTCTTTCCAGTCTTCTGGGCTGTCCTGAATAATGCAAAGCGAGTCAATCCAGAGATAGGTAATTCCAAGACTGCGACATATGTCAACAGCATCGCGGAACGTTTTCGACAGCTGATCCAAGGGTACTTCCGTCTTGAAACTGGCAATTGCTTTTTTCGTCGTCTTTACAATGCTGATCTTGCCCCAGCAATGGCTCAGGCACGCGTAGCGCACTTTCTGTCCGAGATCCTCTCGGAGAACCAGGGTTCCATTACTCAAATCGAGCAGTCTCTTTGGGCAAATGAACGAGGCAGACTGATCATGGTTCTGTGACCGACAGCATTCGTGTGTATCTACACAATCCTTTATCCAAGCCTGGATCGTGGTGGTTGTAGTCTGAAATTCTGTAGTGCTGGGAAAATAACCTAGACGTAGCGGGGTGACGCCTAGCTCAGCGCCTTCAACGCCTGTAACATAATCATTAGTGAATAGTCCATATAGCTCCATTCACAATGCCAACAGGATGCAGTATTTGGTAGAGGAACCGTTTCCTAGTCCCTCGTTATCAAGAAGCTTAGATGATAGAAACTTACCATGCTGGTTAAAAACTTCCAATAAACACTCGCCACCGGACCAGTTAATCTTAACGTAAGCATGGGATAAAACCGCCACTTTTGTGATGTCCCAGTCATTGATATGTGCTGCACCTTTGCTAATACACTTTAAAACGAAAGTGCAACGAGGACAACCGGCTCCCGCTGCGCCCACTAACTTATCGTATGTGCAGCCTTGATCATCATCAGTGGGGGATGCTGAGAGATTACAGACTATGCAGGCCATTTCTCTGTCACCAATAAGAGATCAGAGTACCTTGGGCTAAGAAAGACGCGACTATGGTCACTCGGATGATGCAGCAGGAAGGCGCTGGAATTGGAGGGTTATGCTAGAACAAAACGAGGGTTTCTTGAATTCTAGGACAAATCTAAGTCACCTGACGATTCATAAGCTCGCAACACAGTTGCGGGGTAAACGGTCTCGAGCCTCCTCCTGGTGGTCAGCTTGGAAAGGGTTCCGTCAGCCCACGGAGGTTGGCTCTCATGGGGAAGACTTAGATAATGGCGCATTATGTTAGGCGCGATTCTTTATCGCGTTCCTGTTCTCGACCTGGAGCCGTGGAGAAAGCTCATAACTGCTAGCTTCATGACGGTATGTAATGTCGTTATGTTTGACTTGGTGACTTTGAATGTTTTGATTCCTCATTTCAGGCTGAGGCGACTCTTTATCTGTGGCTGAAAATACGGGAGAATAATTTGCCGCATATGCAGCCACGTTTCTGCGTCTGGCGCTTGCATGAATGTCGTTGGGCAGCAATACACCCAAGTACCCAAGTAAAGCACATCAGTCAGTAAATAATCTGATACGGTCTCTTTACCTGAATACTGTTATCTCTTGACCTCCTATATCAAGTACTAAGACCACTGATAGATCCTAAGCCTCCGTCAACAAATCAGTAGCGTGATAGACATGGCAGAGGGCTACTTGTGCGATACATGTATCGCAGCCTTGAGAGGCCGTAACAAGATCAAGGATTCGAAAGATTACTATAAATATGGTAGACGCACTTTTATAAACTACCATCACCAGAAATACCGCAACCTGGCCGTCAGTAAAGATGAGTACTGCTTCATCTGTACCTGGTTATGGAATAAGACGCCAATTCTTCCCGACACCGACAGTTCAATGATCGATGGCTTCCGGATATACAGCAGCTTTTACAGCACTCATCTCGAGTTCCATGTCGTGTGCCCCTGGGCCGCCGACTTTAACCTGAAAGGTAGGACTGAATTTCTCAGGACATGAAGATAACCTTTCTTACTCATGCCATTAGTGTTTGTGTTTAGTACGACAACGCCATCGTTACGGTCAATTTTGACCTTGCTTGATGCTAGACCCTGGGTCCATCTTGATGAACACATAGGGTCGAGCCAATCTCTGCAGAAGCTCAAAGCCTGGCTCTCAGTATGTCAAGAAGACCATGAACATTGCCTTTCGTCTGGTTTTAGCCGTGGGATATTCTTTCCTAGCAGAATCATTGATGTCGATGACGCCGGTGAGGGGATAGTATATCTCCGCGAGAGAGCCGAGGTGAAGCCCTCCACTTTAGGAGGCGAAAGCAAACCTCGAGATTATCCTGCATACTGGACACTCTCACATCGATGGGGTGACCCTGACTTGATCCAGCAGCTTTCACAAACCACAGAGGATCAGTTTCGGTCTGGCATGGCGCTCAGCAGTTTGTCGCCCACATTTCGCGATGCTGCCCTGCTAGTGCGTCGTATGGGCTTCAGATACCTATGGATTGACTCGCTATGAATCTTTCAAGACTCTCTGAGCGAGTGGCAGAAAGAGGCTAAAGCAATGATCGATATCTATCGCCATTCATTCTGCAATATTTCTGCTGTCGCAGCATCTTCAGACCCCTGTAGCACCGGCCTATTTTCCAAGAGGAGTCTTCCATCGAGGCAATTGTTTCCTTTCATAATAGGTGACCAGCATCTAGAAGATGGGACCAGCATCGATGTTGGGCCATGGTTATTGTACAACGATTCTTCTTGGAATGACGAGATTGAAAATACACCGTTAAACACGCGTGGGTGGGTTGTACAAGAGCGTTTTCTAGCTCCCCATGTTCTTCATTTCACAAAAGACCAGATGTACTGGGAATGCCTGGAGACCACTGTATGTGAAGCAGATCCAGACTGGAAACTTCAGATTCTTGCCAAAGATGATCACTTGCGGCAGCCCATACAGACGGTATATAAAGCGGCAGAACGGCAAATTGTGAGAAGAGTGTCGAATCTACAGACAAACCAAGAGTTTGGGTCTATAGCTTTAGAAAAGACATACCATACTCTATGGGGTAGCCTCGTGTCGATCTACGCAAACTGCGCTCTGACAAAAGAGTCAGACAGACTCATCGCCATGTCTGGTATAGCTAAGCGCTTCCAAGAGGCCAGCAAAGATACGTACCTAGCCGGGCTCTGGAAGGAGGTTATACACTCCGATCTGGCTTGGAAGACAAATGCAAGTGAAGGAGCCGAGGTGGTTCGAAATGACTCGTACGCTCCAACATGGAGCTGGGCTTCCGTTATTGGAGGACATACAACACTCAGCGCTGTACATAAGAGGTATGGTGGCCTTCCACAGCCGCTTGTGAACCTTGTAGAAGAGCGAATCATCACGGAACCCCCAGGAGGTGATCCTACAGGTCTTCTGCGTTCAGCCGAGCTGGATATTGAGTGTATGCTGTTTTACTTTCGCTGGACGGGTCCCTCTACCACTCTCGCAGTATACGAAGACGATATTAGAAGCGATTGCTATTTTGAGGAGGAGTTTAGCTTGCAAAGTCTACAGCTCGACACCACAGATTTAGTGCGAAAGTTCAAAGAATTGGGGCAAGTGGAAGGGGTTTGTGTACCGCTATGCGCGGGTTATTATGGGTATGGAGGGGTTAGAAACGTCTTCATGATTCTGGAACTTGTCTCGGGGACTACTTTCAGACGTATTGGGACTTTTGAGCACGGGGGAATAGGTAAATGGATTGGCGAGTGGTCTGGATCTCGCTCACGCATCACACTCGTATAGCCTATAGTCATAACCTTTCTCTTCAGCAAGGCACTGCTAGAATGCCATCCAAAATTTGAACATTCCCGATCGTGAGGTCGCTTTACCAAGACTTAGTTCCACTCAGAGCGGAATTTTCGGCAAAGATCGAGATCATGAAATGTCCACGTTTTTTGATCTACGGTGACCTTACATTAGCGAGGGCCACGGAAAGCTTACAATACTCAATCACAGAGATGCATTCCATGCTCGTGCACTTTCTATACGAGAAATAAGTTCCTCTGGGGGCGGAGGATCGTAGTATAAATGTAGATCTTTGCTGCATGGTGGCCGAACACTATAAATCGGCCGCTCATGCATAACCAAGAGGCGGCCGAACCATACACTGCAACCTTACTAACCACTAGTATGACGATCATGTGTATTTCCCCGAGCTTCATTATCACAAGCAGGTTGAATCTTCAATTCTGGCATCGTGTACTGAACGTACTTGTTGGGCTTCTTTTGGAGATTGCTTGGTTTGAGTATCGCGCACCTTCGTGATAGAGCTGCAAGTTCGTTGATCGTCCTGCTAGTGACTCTTACTCAGCCATCCTGTCGTCTATCCAAGACCAGATCGCCGATTGTCTTTGATTCGGTCCATCCATCGTGACTTAAATAAATGTTTAAGAATGGTCTACTCAAGTATAAAAGGCCATCCACCGGCCACTTCAACGGAATACTAGCAACACAACTTCACTACAGCCATTACAGAAGTATACCAAGCTATCAAAGCCTTTACAAGAAAGTTCAACTCTGTACGCTTGCACCATTGACTTAACCTTCCTTCTCCCTACTAATTCCCATCAGACCGCCAACATGAAGACAACCGCCATACTCATGATCGCCGCCTTCGCCAGCAGCGCCTTCTCCCTCGATGTCAAGGACGCTTCAACTCCTGGTGGCGGCACTCCTGGTTCTCCCGCCTGTAACCGTCAGTGCCTCATCACCCTTTCCCCAGGCGACGGTGCCTCCACTCAGAGGTCCGATGGCTTCCCTGGCTCTTGCAAAGAGTACGCTACTGGTCAGCTCAAGGGCACTAATCGTGCTATTGATGGAGGGCGTCTCAACATCAACGGTGTCGGGGGAAATCTCGTCATCGACTTTGTCAAGAATGGGCGTGATCGCCGGGCTTCCTTCACTAATTGTAAGGAAGCTGTTTTTACTGGTGCGCAGTGTAGCCTCAAGCAGGGAGGTTGTGACAAGCAGGCTGAGTCTGGCTAAATCACGCTTTGTAGATCATCTATAAGATGAGCTTCTACTGTTCTTATAACACACTCGTTAGGAATTGTCATCCTTTCCATTCGCTTGCCTGGCTCGCTATCTGTATACAGTCATAACTTAGAAACAATTACAAATTTATTTGAGTTTCACGAGCTCCGGTTTATGATTCCGCCATCATCTCGTTGCAATTATTAGGATCTCCCGTGAGTTCGTAGAGATTATGTATTATCAGATCTTTACCTCTTTGGTGCCCAACTACTCCGTAGCTATCATACGCATCCACCTGATTCCAATGATCTGAACTGCGATAAGCTTGAAAGGTCAAAAGAGGCGAACTCCCAAACGATCATGATTTCAAATGTAACTAAAGCCCCTTTTCAGAACTAGGCATATCAATATTGCTTCTTAATTTTCACCTTTCATTTAATCACCTTCTCTACTCGGCAAATATGTCTGTGCGATATGTTTCACTGCCAGTAGATTAACCCAAAACGATGCGACCGTCTGTTGGTTCTTGTGCTGTTGGTTGTCCCCTGTCAAGCCTGCATATGCAACTAGATAAATCTGGAAGTGCACTGAAGAAAATGACAGAATGAATCTGGGATCTCCAAGATGAGTAAGAATTGCAAAAAGGAGAGACAACATGACAGCTACTATAAGAAGGCTTGTAATAGTAGATACTGCTTTTCTTTAGTTCCTACATGTGTTGTAGATCTGACGGTGGTGGGAAAATAGTCAGATCATCAAGTTCACCCCCAGCATTTCAGTCCACGGGTCGGGCCTGAACTATTCCTATCTCGATCGCCGGCTGCATATCGCCCGGGGAGGATGGCCTTGGTTTAATTAATGGCCCCTATCAGCTTGGCCGCGGCTCCGGCTCACGAATCAGTCAAAAGAGATAAACCTGTTCCCCACGACCAGTACTGGTTTTTCGCGACCTTCACCGGGTATTCTTACCTTCCAGCGACTCATCATCCATCGTTCTTGACACTTGAAATTGTCCGTCGCCAATATGCTTACGACTTCAATCCTCACCCTAATACTCTCGATATTTGCCAATCGTGTTTTGTGTGACACCAAATTCCTTCGTCCCCCAGAATGGAACTCCGATTTCGACGGTAAAGATGGCTTTGGAAAGAATACACAATACACGGTGGGAGATACGATTCAGCTCCTCTGGTAGACCGACCTCGACAAAGTTGAACTTTACTTGGTCCAACGAATCGGATCAACGTCCTGGGAAGAACGAATACTAGACTGTAGAATACCAAGAGATCTTTTGCTCTTATACACCATGCTGACCCTTGAATATAGCATCTCGTACCGAGTGGAAGGCTGAGTGGGATGTAGTAGGAATTCTGGAGGGAGGTGAAGATTCTGTGTACAACTTTGTCTTGGGCGATCGTCCCGACGAGCTTGCGACATCACTTTTTGAGACGCAATACTTTAATGTCACTGCTCCGAAACTCGAAACCACGATCACGTCCACGTTGCAGACCACTGCGATGATACAGAGCATGTCTTCTACACGTCTTGCGACGTCTACTACGAAACCCCTCCGAACATCTGCGGCTCCAGATCAGAGCTGGGATTCAGATGCTGAGTCAAATTCCGACTTTGGAATATCCAAGGGCGAAATTGCCGGTGCCGCGGTTGGGGGCACCATCGGGGGCCTTATACTTGTTGGCGTTGTTGGATGATTCATCTGGAGAGGATTAGGACGAAGAAAAGAAGAGACGGACCTCTCAATAGTTTCTCAAAGTCATCAACAGCAGTTTAACTCTTCCGAGATAAAGGCTGAGCTACCTGGTGACCCGGCAGTTGATTGGTATCCTTCAGGGTATGCTAGAAGTCCACCAGGCCTGCATGAAGCTCCTTGATAGGGCGAGATTCAATCAGGAAATGGGGTTGAAGAATAAGGCGGGGAAGCCTACTCGTACTGCGATAGGTTACGAACTCTCAAGACTTAGTTCTTTCGTACGCGATAGTCACCCAAAGGTCTCACGAGAAACTGAGGGGTCAGCGAAATTTGGTCATGTGGTTGGCTGCGGCCAATAAAGTTACGCTTTAGGCTGCGATCACAAGTGACGAATGAAGACATGCGAATGTAAACTTCAACTCAAAAACCGTCATATAGTGACCAATATATCTTGCTGCCAGCCCTATGGCTTTGAAAATCGGAGTACTCGGGATTTCTGTCCTTTAGGTTCAACAAAACCCTTCCGATTAGATTGGTCACTTTGGCCCAGATACTCTGTGGCTATACATATCTGTGCTGTTGAAACAGGAGGACATTGACATTATTGGATAATACCATATCAGTGTGCCGAGTCATGGCTTATTACAGGATGGTATATGAGTAAGGGACGGTGTTTGTTCTTGCAAATAGCTTTTGCTTTCTGAGGATTCTGAAGTCTAACGTAATGTCGTCACAACACCCCCACGCCGCCAGACGTTTGACCTGGCTACTCGGCTGTTTAGCCACCAGACATATTGGTGGCGTCATAACTGTCGGGCCGTATCATTCATGACTTATTTGGAACTCCATTCTAACATCAGCCACGACTCTCGGATCTCCATAAATAACCATCGCTCGCCCTCGCATTCGAAAATGATGCGGCTCCTTTCCTTCATACTATATCATCCTCTCTTGAACCATTCAAGGTTAACAGAAGTGGACGGGCAACGTCTCATTCTTTCACACTTTGTTCCCAGTCTATTACCACCCATCATGCAACTCAAATGGGTGTTTCTTCTGGGAGTTTCACTCGCCAGTCGAGCAGCTTGTGACAAAATGATATTCGTGGACCCTCCCCCATGGGACCCAGAGGATGACGGCATTCGAGATTTCAGCAACAATCGACGCTACAGGGATGGCGATGATGTCAAGATTCGTCTCTATTCGAAGGATACATATGCCCTCGTGCCAGACCTGCATGTTTGGCAGGTGAATCCTGTCGACGGCAGGAAAGGGGAACATAAGCTAGTGGAACGTATGACAAACCTTTTTCTTTAGTCTCACGAGATTTATACTCATCTGACTTTACAGCTCAAACTTATGAAGAACTCGTTTTCTGGAAGGCTGAGTATGACATGGGCCGCTATTTGAAACATGGCGAAGACGCAGTTTACCGGTTCGGATTGCTTCAATATGGTCAAACGGAAGCAACTGTAAATTCCACATACTTCAATGTCACCGTGCCAGAATCTTGGAAGCCATACCTCCCCTCGGCTTCGAAAACAACAACCTTGGCACGACCATCATCCACCTCCAAACCCACCAAGCAACCCCGTCCTGACTCTACAGCCACTAAGAAACCGTCCCGTCAAGGAAAAAAGTCGAGTACGAGGTCCGGATTGACAGGTCCACAAGTGGCAGGCATCGCTATCGGTGCCGTAGTTGCCTTTATCCTGATGGTGGCCGGTTTCTGTTGGGGCTTTGAGCGGATGAGAGTAGCAAGGCAGCTACAAAGGTCACACGAGTTTGAACTCAGAAACATGGAACGCGACGTGCGCGCCTTGAGAGAGACGGTATCAAAGCTTGGTTCTTGATGCAAGATGCGCTCAAAGATAGCAGCATAGCAATACAAGGCATTACTGCTAGTGGGCAAATTCCCACTAATTAAAGTGTTTGAACGTCAAACTATCAGATGGTATAACGTCTAAGCTGTTAGCTGGACGTGCTATTTACAGTCGAGACTTGTGGCTGAGAGCTTAAAACAGCAGACAGAACCTAGGTCGAGCTCTTAGTCAAGTCCATGCTGCCTCAGAACTTTTTCTAGCTAGGAATGAATTTGCTCATGACTCGTGACTCATGACTATACTCCTCGGTGTATATGCGCCGATGTCGTTGATTTGTGCTCGGGTAAATTAGTAATCGTATTACGATGTAGCTCTCTGACTCACACGCCCATTTGGCTCAGTACTAAAAGGCTGACTGACCTATTCTTTCAACCGCCAATAAGTGATATCTTGAACATCAGACTAAATTAAAGTCGCCAACATGAGTCTGCAATTCACCACTCTCGATGTTTTCACCACCACCGCCTTTGAGGGCAACCCTTTGGCAGTGGTGACGATACCCCCACCAAGCCAACAGGCTCCCCTCACCCAATCTCAAAAGCAACGTATCGCCCGCGAGTTCAACCTCTCTGAGACTGTTTTTGTGCATGATGTTGAGAATCGTGGTGATACGGATGAGAGAAAGATTGATATCTTTACTCCGCGATTCGAATTGCCATTTGCGGGGCATCCGACTATCGGCACAGCTATTTTTCTCCAGCCCCAGGGCGTAAAGAAAATGCTTGCAAAGGCGGGCGGAATTAATTTAGAGTTCGAAAATGGTTCTGCGCGTGCTTTGATCCCACATGATGTCCGACTTCACAAGGGGAGAGTGCCAAAACATGGTACCCAAGCTGGCTGGATTGACAAACTCGCGCAGGTAGCTGCCGCTGACGAGGGTTCACCGGTGTTCAGCATCGTCAAGGGGATGACTTTCGCGCTTGTGGAACTCCCATCTCTTGAGATTCTCGGCGCTGCCAAGGTTGGGGCTATGGGTGACATCGACGGCAACTTGCAGGACGACGGCTGGAAACACGACTTTGACTCTAGACGCTATTACTACACGCTTCTCGACAGCGAGACAGCATCTGATGGAAAGCATGTCCAAAACCTTCGCACGAGACTTGTAAAGGGCAACATGGAGGATCCTGCAACTGGGAGTGCCGCATGCGCGTTGTCTTGTTACTTGGCGTTGCACAAGCTTACTGCAAGCTCGATCAGGTTCAATATCACTCAGGGTGTCGAAATGGGGCGGGAGAGTCTTATTGTGGTAGATGTTGAGGTCGAGACGGACGGAGCTGGAGAGAGAAGGATCAAGAGTGTTCATCTTAGTGGAAAGGCGGTCGAGGTCATGAAGGGCACTGTTAGGGCACCTCAGTGAAGGGACTGAGAATGAGTACAACTATAACTATCTTGGATGCATGGACTATTCTTCCCCTGGATATATGAATGTTATTCAATCAGTTGCTCATGCTGCTCAGAACTGACAGTGAAGTTTATGCACATCACACGTATGGGGATCATGGATGTGACAAAGAGGCCATAGCTGTGTGGGGATCGATGCATTTGAGGCTTGCCACCAGCCGTTTGTTCATTCATTGCCAGTGATGCGAACAACATTCTTCGCCGCAATCTACATGCTGATGAGGGATAATCTCACCTATAAGTCGAAGACTGAGAAACGAATAGCATCTGTAGTGTTCCTATTACCCTAAAGTTTATAAGACTTAAAAAAAAAGATTATATCAAGATTTCTTTATTTTTAATAATCTCTTCTTGATTTAGTTATTCTTATTTTGTTTTAATCTAAGTTTAGTTAATTTTTCTGTCTCCTGGGTGAGTGGATCTGCAATCGAGAAAACAGTGAGGTCGCAATATGTACGTAAGTATTCGCTTTGACAGTGCCAGCCACTTCTTGCAGCAAACACCTTCTAAATGTTTGATCGAGGTAGCCTCAGGCTCCAACCGACCGAAGGCTTTCATGTTTCCTAGCCTTCCATCTTCTTCTCTACTCTTCTCTACCTGTTCCTCTCCTTTACCAGTCAACCTCAGACATCATGGCGACGCCCGAACTGCCCTGCGCGAACTGCCGCCCCGATGGCACCAGCTGCCAAAACGATGGAAAATCGACCTGCTCCAACTGCCGTCTCATCGTCGTAAGTGGCCTGCCTCCGGTACTATCCCGTCTGAGATGCATAATGCTCACGTCTTGCAGTACTGCAGCTCCGAATGCCAGCGAGCCCACTGGCCCATCCATAAGCTCGACTGCAAATCACCATATAACAGCAAGACTTGGGAGCCTGAGTGGTCAGTGGAGTGTCGTGCGCCTTCTTTCTGGGGCGTTGTGAAACCTCACCCGTTTGGTGGCAAACAGTACCCATATGGAAATGTCCCTGCGTTCGATGTTCTTCGGCTCGGTGCCAATGAAGGAGAAACGTACGCGAACCCGCTGCGCTTGCTGTTCCCCGGTATGTAATCGTCTGACCCTGGAGGCTCAGCGAGGTCAAACTAACGACACGTTTCTCTGCTCAAGCTTCTGGCGACTTGCGAAACGTCATCCAAACTGTTGCACAGCTTCCTCAAAGCTATGAACAGCCCATCGACATTGTCTTGAACGATCGCGACTTCGACATCGTCGCCCGCAACGCTATAATGCTTCTTCTCGCACTAACCGCCGACGATTTAGATGAAGCCTTCGATTGCATCATCCACATTTGGTATTCGCCTTCCATCCGCAAGTCTCATGTGAACTTGTTCAACCAGCGCATTCGACCTCTCCTCCAGAGTGTTTGCGACAAGGTGAAGGATAAACCTGCCACAAAGATTTTGGCAAAGACTTGGGCTTTTGAGGAACGATCCGTCAAACTCGTCCTTGAGAAACAGGCCTGGGATAAACTACTGTCCTTTATGGATGTTCCTGATGGCTTGGCCATTGACAGAGCAAAGGAGATCCGCCAGGCTGTTACATTCTCTCGGTCCCGCATCGATCTCCATGACCGTGAGTTTCTGTTCCTATCCCCTTCTCATCGAGTCGCGAGACATCGATTTCGTCAAGATGGCCTTCTTCTCCCCTTTGGAGCTCAGCGCAGCGAATACTGCGAAGTGAATCCGTGAGTGATATTTCCTAGAATTGCGGAGCGAAGTTAAATCTTGCAGGACTTTCTTTCGATCCCCAGATGGCTGGCCAATGAATGATAATGCTGATCCGCTATTGGGATGGTCTCTCCATGAGGTTGAGAAGAATCCCTATGGATTCGCCACATCTGACATATACGGCAAACTCTTCTACCACATTCGATCCATGTTGGAGAAGTTCATGGCTCGAATGTCCAGATCGACCGTGGCTTTGCAGCTTTTTCAGGTTGATGCCGAAGACCTTCCTGAATACCTTGACAGGTCTTTTGACGGGTCTTGTGATCGCATCGATGTACGTTCCATAGATTTCGCTACTTCAAGTCCAATGGATTCACTCATGGACATGAGGCTGACTTCCGCTTAGGCCTCCAACATCTCCGACTGGCGCTTTCTTGGTGTTCATCGCACCGTCGAACTCTTGGCCCCGCTGCTTCGAGCGCCCTCAGTCAACCCACACGCGACTCTCATCACGCTCTTCATGGACATGGTACTAGAATATTCGACCGAAGAGGACGCTTTGAAGGCTGCAAAAGCGCTATCAGGGCGTATCGTCACGTACCTTCCGCCCCCGTGGGTTACCGGGCGTGGCATCGAACCTTTCACGGTCATGGGCACGTACGCTCAAGGCCGTGTGCAGAATTACGATGATATCTTCGAGAGGTGAACAATCCTTCTTCGTTTCATTACATATGCTAACTATGTTCAAAGGTTTGTGAAGAAGGCTCGGCTGTTGTATATGCCCCTTATAGCTGAGGCGGAGATGAAGGACAAGCACACCATCATCGAGAAGTGGCCCTACAGATTGAAGCTTGAACCTGAATCGGAGGGAGGCCAGGAGGAGTTTGACCGCCTCATTACTAATGGTCAAACAAGCAGGGAGTTGTACTTGGAGTGGCAGAGGATCTAGGTGTCAAATGGGTGCTGGCAAGCAAGTCGAGCATTGAGGACTGCAATCTGTTCTGGTCTTCAGACTTGTTTGTCACGAAAGTCATTGGACTTGGTATCTAGACTTTCTTAGTCCTTTGGTCACTTGGAGGCGTTCACGCGTTGTTTTCAGAGCTTCGAAGTCCTCGGCATTTTGCGAGGTATTCCGTCACGAGAGAAGGCGTGTGTTTAAGAGCTATACAGAGAATGAAAAACCACCGAAAATGACGATCCTTGTCAAGTCCCCATGCTAGTAACTCAATGCCAACCCCGTGGTGTTCGGTCCACTTCGTCAACGACTCTAGCTATCACGGCATAGCTTGATCGAGTATGCCGGGGATTTTCAGTAAATATCTCTAGAAAGCCTTATCCGCTATCGATAACAGCGACAGTCTACCTTTAGTATACTGTAGAGGTCAAGTTGCCCTCGCTGAAGCGCTCACCTGTAGGCCGTATCATCACAATGCATAGCATCCCTGATTTAGGTCGCATTCTATGAGGCGATGAAGATCCGCGAGATCGAAGTAAAAGGCGGCATATCCGTGCTATCCAGATTTGTTTTCAGCTGTGCACTAAAATTCGTTAGTTTTGGACCCTTATCCTTTAAAGTGTCAATTATTGACGATGGTGGGGAATATTGCTCCGAATTGGGACAGACTATTGACAGTTGGGTGGGTAAGAACTGTTTTCGGAATTTTAGTACAGCTGTCAGAAACCCTTAGCTAGCCTTAGGTTACGTAGTGCCCTGCGTGATAGTCCAAAAATAATTCGGAGTCGTACGTTTCACCTATTCCGCCCGAATCCAATCAATGGCTGGTCAGTCCTTGGGTTCTGTCATATCTCTGCCCCAGCGATGTACATAGGATGCAGAGGATGGCAGCTGAACTGGCCTCGACTGGCCTTTATTGCCAAGCTATGGGGCATTGCGTCTGCCAGCCAGCCACAAGACCATCGATACAGGCTACCTTGCTGGCTCCCTTGCTGGCTTCCTCTTCTGTTTTCGACTGAGTGCATAAGGTAGCCGACGAGATAGCAATGGAACCGGAGTGCTGAATTTCTATAAAAGATGGGATCCCTTCGGTTGAGAATTCCATTCTTCATCAACTTCTAACCATATCTCTTTCTCAACTATTCTACCAATCTCTTCTTTTACCCACTGTTCTTGAACACTACAGCAAGTCTACAACATGTCAGCATTAGCAGAGAAGATCGGCACCAAGCTTCTGGTGAAGTTTGCTTGTGGTATTGCAGGGGCCGCTGGCGAGAAAGCTTTTGAGAAGGGCTTTGAAGAGTTCTTTGGCAGCGATGAAAAGAATCTTGAAAACACCATCAAGAATGAGATCGCCGATGTCAAGAAGGAACTCAAAGAAGCCATCAATCTCATTCGCGATGTCAAGAAGTCTATTGACAACCTCGCTAGTCAATTGGCTGACAGCATCCTGCAACTTCGAAGTGACTCCCTGAAGGGCCACTTGACAAAGATTGACAGTCTGTACAATAGTATCATCGACATTTTCGAGACTGTTGTTCGTGACTCCGAGATCGCGGACCTTGAGAAGCGCCAGGAGAGAATGCGTGATCTCCAGAAGCGATTGGATAGTCGACTCAAGGAGGCTGCTAAAGATGTTCCTGAGAGTCTGGAACAAATCAACAGCTTCCTGGGAGAAGAGGGAAATAGCTCGTTCCTGAAGCAACTCGCACAGCGTGCCTTTGATAACTCCGAGGAGTTCCGAATTTTCTACCTTAGATGTAGAGCCTTAGTGAGTAGCGATTCACCAACAACCAGTGCACGAATACATATAGCTAACTCGAGCTTTAGGTCTACAGCTACTGGGCAGTGGTCGGTCGGGGAATTGAGCTTCTAGAGATGGCCACAAAGTCCCCAAAAGTCCACTTCTCTGAAGGAGAGAAGACTACCAGCCGCCACATTGGATACCTGGAGAAGCAGCGTGAGCTCTTCGAGTCATCTGTTGGCAAGGCTACGATCGACCTCTACAACAGCCTGATGGAAGTCAAAGACGAAGGAAAGTTGGCAGTCTGGTTTGCGACTAACGACTCATCTGGATTTGGAGCAATTCAAAGCCCCATTGTAGCCGCTCCCATAGCCGTTGCAAATGTCGGGCGGCAGAAATGGTACCTGACACCCGCGTCGGACAGGGACTCACTTGATTCATTCAGCGGATCTGCCTATTGGCTGGAAGAGATTGATACGGGCGATTACTTGGGCAGCGTGAATGTGGGTGCTGGCCATATTAATCTCAAGTACGTCGTTAAAGGACGGGGTTTCAATATCAAAGTCCCCGTCCAGTGGAACTGGTTTATCAAGCCTTCAGCACCAGGCTCCGACAGGTTTACTGTCAGACAGGAAGAATCTCCTGGCTGGGTTATAAGTGTGGACAAGGGAAATAAGGCGTTGGGAATGAAAGAGCCCTTACCTAGCCCAAGTGCTGAGTTGTTTCAAATTCTGCCTGTCTAAAGATCGACGGTAGTAGTGTTACATGGATCAAGTATCCTCACACATAGCTAGGTAGTTAGATGCTAAGCGTTCTCTCTTCAATACACTCATAGTCACGCATGGCTTTCATCACAAAGTGCTAAATTTTGCTGTAATCTTTCTCCCCAAACTCTGGCTTCTATTTCATCACCTCTTATTCTATATCAACGGACTTTGAATCCAAACTTTCGATTAATCCAACACTGGTTAGCAAGGTTCCAACTCATTTCAGGTCACATCTATAAATCAGGGAAGATCAGCTAAGTTAATACAAAAGCCGCAGCCGAAAATATAGCGCACGTGTCAGCAACCTCAAAAATGGCCTCAAAAACAAACACCAAAAGCTCAACAGACCATGAAGGTGGTTCAGCTACCATATGGAAGAATCGATTCATGGCCTAAAATAGCTATTTACAAAGAATGACAAAGGTCGATTGCACACTATACTCCAACCCCGTGCACCCCCAAACAACAAGAGCAATTCGATCCCAACCCTGGGACGCCTTGACCACTTCTTCAACAACCCCAGCTTTACGGCACGCCTTTGCCGAGCAAACTTAGTTCTGGTACAGGCAGTTGATACGAATACCAGTAGCGAAGTAGGGTCCAACAATGGGGATAAAGTCAGCAACATAGGCAGAGATGGTCTGAGCCTTGGAGCAACCACCAGAACCAGGAGACTGTGAGGAGATTCTGGCCTGGTACGCATCAGCACGGAGCGATCCATCACGGTTGTAGACGTTCATGCGGATGATGCTGGGCATCCAAGTTCCCCACTTAAGGCCCTTGCACTCCATTCCCTCCAACGGGCAGTCCTTGTTATGCGGGCAAGCCTTGCCAGATCGTCCTCCACACGCCGAGTCGGTTCTCCCCGGCTTGGACTCCTGCCAGGTAAAGCCGTAGCAGTTGTTATACACGGTGTACCCGTTCTTCTTGCCAATGCCATCGGCTGTCTGCCACATGGAGTGGATCAGAGCGTCGCGCATCGACCAGCCGCTAAGACGGCCCACGGCTCCCCACTGGCCATCGAGGACAAATCGTGTGACGACGCCGTTGCCAGCGCTGGGGCCATTGCAGAACTTGCTCCATGCTCCGCGGGTTATGTCTGAGAGACCGCCCTTATCGTCACTGGAGTCGTACATGCGCGTCCAGAGCATGTAGAAGGTGTCGACGTCACCGACGTTGACGAGGTTGTCGGTGTACATGCCGTGGACCTGGTAGATCCAGCTGGCTCTCGCTTCGAGGGCCTCGGTCTCATTGAAGGTGGAGGCAGCGGCAGCTTCTTGGCGGGCAGCTTCTTCCTTGACAGCTGTGAGCCAGTGCTCGGGGTCAGCCTTTTGGATCTTGTCGAAACCCTGGGGCTTCTCGAGCTTCAGAGTGGGTGGCTGAGCTTCGGTGGGAAGGGAGCAGACGAGGGGAATGCTTGCGAGGAGCGCAAGAGAGGTTGAAGTGAACTTCATGATGGAGGAGTTTGAAAGACTTGGAATGTTTGAAGTGAGCTGTGATGAGGATAGAGATGTCTAGTTATGGGATTCGATGATCTATATATACTGTTCACACCATATCATGCCTCTCACGCGACTGTATCACCAGTTTTCCGCGTATTCTATAACAAATATCTTCTTCATGATAGGCATCCGTTATCCGAACCCAAGGCTAAGCTTTTCCTGATCATCTACCTGACCTAACTAAGAAGCTGAATGGAGATACTCGTCAAAGTTTGTACTAAAAAGATAACATGACTTCACGAACCACCCTGATAGGAACATTTACACGAATATCCTCAACTGGAACAAGTCTTCTAGAACTATTCTCTCAGCTATCCACTACAAACCCCATGTCACGGCTGGAGTTTCATATTTTTCCACGACTCAGGTTTCAACGGCTCCTAGTCACCGCATATCTTTTCGTACATAAGGTTCAAGCCGTCAGTGGAGCTGATGGATAGATACACGATTCAACAAGGGACATGACTCAGTGCCTTTTTAAACTTCAGGTCACCTTCCTATTTCTGTTGTCAAGGGATCCATCATTCGATAAAACATTCTAGAAATTGGCAGGGTCTAGGCTGTGCCCTACGGCGGGTTGGCCGACTTCGTGCATGGGGCGCATCGGCAGTTGTGTTTGGATGAAACTAAGCCTTTTGGGGGCGGCTGAAATTAAAGGATGGTCACGCGAGATTGGGTCTCCTCATGATAAGCTAGAGAGTTGGCGATGTGGGCTAAAAGCTTAAACTGGGCTAATCTGAGGAATGGTGGGGGTTGGAATACTTGATAAGTGTTGATATGATGAATTTCTAGTTGTCTACCATCTGCCCTCCCACCAGGAATCCATTTCTCTCATCTTTCTTTGTGCTATCATGCGTTCATCAACTGTCTTGTCACTCGTTGCTCTTGCTACTCAAGCGCAAGCCGTCCAACTCCGTAAAACAGAGTTCAACGTGTTGGTGTCTTCGAGACCAGCCCTCATCCTGTTCACTGCAGACGGCTGCAAGGAATGCGATAGAGTTCAAGCAGTGCTGGACAGGGTGTCTCCAGTTCTCACCAAGACTGCTATTGCCTCTGTCAACTGCAACGATGAACCAACTGTGTGCGATGACTCTCAGGTCTTCACTGTGCCCACGCTGAAGTATACAGCCGGCAACAGTGAGTTGGTCACTTACAAAGAAGCTTTAGACGCGTCATCGTAGGTTGCATCGGATCCCGTTAAATTGCTTGTGGATCACTGATCGTCGTTGCAGGGTCGTCAAATATATTGAGCGGCAATCGGGTTCTCCCGTGGCAGATCTTACCGAAGAGAACCATCTCGATTTCGCGCGGTCATCTCGGGTTACAGTCATTGCTTTTCTTGCTTCAGAGCATCAGCATGAGCATAAGACATTTGACTCTGTTGCCGAACGATGGCGAGCACATTACAGCTTTGGCAATGTTCATAGTCTTGAGAAGGACAGCAAGAGCCCTTCGATTACTGTTTATACACAAGAGGAAGAGGGTCCAGTTTATTACC
This sequence comes from Fusarium fracticaudum, assembly GCA_003353625.1. NCBI lineage: Eukaryota > Fungi > Ascomycota > Sordariomycetes > Hypocreales > Nectriaceae > Fusarium > Fusarium fracticaudum. The sequence goes on from PDNT01000004.1 coordinate 662,625, forward strand.
GTGGGCCTTTCACTGTCGCTGACGTCGAGGCCTTCTTACGCGATGCAACCCAGCCGCTTATTCGAGAATATGACCCTATCGTTCATGAGGAAGCGATGAAGGTAAGCAACCTTTCCCTCAAGGCTTGATATCGACTAACCGTTCAAGGATGAGAAACCACTGGCCCAAATATTCTTCAGTGATCGCGATGATCGAGCTGAGCTTGTCAAGTCTCTGGCTCCTCTCGCGAAGAAGTATAAGGACCAGCTTTCCTTCATGACAGTCCTTGCGCCTGACTATCCTAAGAGATGCGAGCAGATGCATCTTAGCAAGGAGATCAAGCGTGGTTTTGCCATCGCAAATCAGCAGGGTAGAGCATATCCCATGTCTGAAAAAGTGTTCAACGCCAATAGGGTTGCTAAACATGTGGCTGCTTACCTGGCTGGCTCATTAACACCTACCATTAAGTCAGAGCCAGTGCCTGAGGTGTCGACTTCACAGCCTTTCCTGACAAAGTTGGTTGGTAGTACTTTTGACGATCTTGTCTATGATAAGGCAAAAGATGTCTTGGTTGAGTTCAATGTACCTTGGTGTCAATACTGTACAGAGTAAGCCAGTCCTCTCTCTACGTTTCGCCAACGCTAACAAATTGAACAGTTTGCATGCTGTTATGAACGAGCTGGGGTCCAAGCACGAAAAGCTTGGACTTTCTGACAAAGTAGCTCTAGCCGCAATTAATGTCGATGCAAATGACGTACCAATTGAGATTGACTCATATCCTTCCATCAGATTGTATCGCGCCGGCACAAATGAGGTTATGTCTTTCCAGGGAAATTTCACTGAAATGCTGACGGTTGAACTAATCGATGCTTTTATTGCTCAGAGTGGAAGTCATAGAGTCACTGTCATGGATCAGAGCGAAAGAGGAGCTCGTGATGAGCTATAGTTTAGATCATAAGTTATACAGAAGGTCTCAAAAAATAATATCTCGGTCTCATTACTCAGTAACATAAGTCGCGACACATGATGTTGACCAGGCTGCCTTGTAGCGGCCGAGCGCTGTTAGCCTGATGCAGCAAACGTTGTACAACGGCGGTCAGCTGAGTGGCTGTGTCAGGCCATTGCGTGGGTCTTTCAGTGAGGGGTATCTGAAGATCTCATCCACCAGTAATCATACTAAAAAGAGAACGATTTCTGCAAAGCCAGCGTATAAAAACTCCTAATTTCTCCCGGTTTGGCTTTTGGCCGTTGATTCTCCAATGTGGTCGTCGAAGCACAAGGCAGAGGCCAAGTCCTCCAAGCGCCACTCGAGAGATAGCTGTCCGGGTTCCAGTTTAAAAGCCCCTTCAGCTTTGAGAACTATTCCAGTTCTAAACAGGGTAAATGCTCTAGCTCCATATATTCTCCCTTCCCTTATTGCATGTACATACGTGAAGTATGGCAAACTTATCCATGCCATCCACCTCTAGGGTTTACCCGCTGATGTTGGAATCGATAGATAAATACTTCTCGCGGCGGCGCACGTTCCGTAGAATCATATCTCGGAGGACTTCTAAGCAACAGATTAATCTTTGATCGAGAGAGCCATTCAAGAATCCCTCTACCTCTGTTCGCCGACCTAGACCAAAATTCCAACGTTGAGGAAATTTCGCTCTCAATCAACAATCCGAGATCGCCGATCTGCCGTTTCACTCCACTCGAGAACAGAAGTCCTCCAGCCAAAAGAGCTACAGGAATCTATCACTCTTTGCCTGATAGCAGTACTTTCAGACTACTGGAGATCCTCGCTGGCGATGGTGACGTGGTACAATGTAAGCTTCACGTATGTAGCTTGCATGAAAATGAGGCAGCATATGAAGCTCTATCATACACCTGGGGCAAGCCAGATATTTCCAGTCACAGAAAGATTGAGATCATCTCCAACGGGATGAGTCACTCTATGTCTATCTCCAGCAGTTTATATATCGCGTTACGAGAGTTTCGGGGGAGCAATGCAAACAGAGTGATATGGGCCGATGCTATCTGTATCAACCAGGATGACGTCAAGGAGAGAGGCCAGCAGGTAGCGTTGATGGGACAGATATTCAGTGGCGCTTGGCAGGTGGTTGTATGGCTCGGTGAGGAGAGTGATCGCTGTTTGTGTGGAAACACGGTCCTTGAGGCATCTCTTTCTTCGGTCTCAAATGCCTTTTCAGGAATATGTACAGTCGTCAACGATTGGCTCGCGCAGGCCGGCCAAGAGGCCCTCGAAGCAACTTACTCGGAGATTTCCAAAGATGGCCAATCTACCATGCTCCGCGCCAACACTGACGATGTTGAGGACAACCGCTCTGCGATGATACAACTTTTCAAACTTCGTTGGTTCTCTCGTATCTGGGTCTTGCAAGAAGCTGTCCTAGCCAGGCATGCAGTCGTCCAACTTGGCTCGTATCAGATTCCGTGGGAGTGGGTTGGGCTCGCCGCAGCTATAGTGGTTCATAAACCGGAGCTGTCGCCCCGTGGCTATGCTCGAGACATGATCCCTACCGGAACGATGAACAGTTATCTCATGTATCGGCTATCGATTTCGCAGAAATGTTTCCCGCGACTGGAATTCTCGTTCGCGCAATTACTACAAGTTTCTCGACATTTCCGGAGCAAAGAGCCCAAGGATAAGATCTATGGCCTCTTGGGTATTGAAACAACAGACAGTGTTGGCAAACAGATCGTCCCAGACTATCGGGAGACAACTACTTCAGAGAACGTATTTGAGGATATTGCTAGACTTTTGCTTACATCGGCGTCCCCGCTGACATTTCTTTCGGGAGCTGGGACGTTTGGAGACTTTGACTGCTCGGGGCCATCGTGGGTGCCGAGCTGGCATAAGCGTCGGCCGTGGACAATATTACCGACCAAGCAGCATCCGGGCTTTCAATGTGCATATGATGCTTCAATGGAACTCAGCCCCGATATGAAGACAGGAGAGCTGGTCCTCAAAGGCGTAATCGTCGATCAAATTACGTCCATGCAGGAGCACCGTGATTATTGGGGTATCTTTGATAAGAACGACAAAAGCCGCGAGAACTTTCTGAATCAGCCACGATGGAGCAAAGAAGCATGGACAAAATGTGCCATGACGTTGACGTGCGGCGGGGATGGGAGAGCATATCCTATTGATAATGAGGCCACGCATCTCGCTGATCTAGCAGCTTTGGTCCTCTCAGGAAGTGCCCACTGGATCATCAGAGATCTTATCGCTCTTCGAGATGTTATCGAGCCAGAAGGTGGCGATATGACGCAGGCTGGATACCTTGAAGAGATAGTTGAAGGCGGTAGTTCTCGTCGATACATCAGTGCCGTGGAACCTGTTCGAGATTCGTATAGGCTGTTTAAGACGGCGTCGAAAGACTTTGGGATTGGGCCCGTTGATATGAAGATTGGGGATAAGGTTTGTGTACTGTTTGGTGCAGAAGTTCCATTTTTGTTGAGACCCAAGGGGGACGGGTACGAGGTAGTTGGGGAGTGCTATGTCTATGATTTGATGCATGGCGAAGTCCTCGAGAAACTTGCTGCTGATCCAGACGGGCGATTGAAGGCTGAATGGATCAAACTGATCTAAGGTACCCGGCTTAGGAAGAACATATTGAGGAATACAACGAGGGCCTGATGATCGACAAATGAATCCAACTGAATTGCAGTGTTCCTGATATCTATAACAAGTACCCAATAACGCCTATTCCAGCTCAAAGTTAACATAAACCCGACTTTCCCATCCCGCAAGCATCGGCCGTCCACCTTTCAATCCTCCTGCAGTCTCCCTCGTATAGGCCATCAACCGAACGTCCTCATGCGAGCAACCCAAAACTGTAGGAACATCCGGACCAAGTCTATCCTCACGACTCATATTCAACACCACAACAGCTTTCCTCTTCTCAGACCTTCGTCCCTTGACAGGCACAATACTCTCCTTCACATAACTAAACAACGATTCATCCTCAGGATCAAGAAGTTTGAAAGAACCAAAGACAAAAATATCTTGATACTCTTTTCGCAGACGGAGCATGGCTTTGTAGAAACTGAGAATGGAGTTGGGATCTTTGACTTGCTTGCCGACATTGATGTCGCGATAATCATCGTGGACTCTCATCCACGGCTTCGCAGACGCGTCAGCGAATCCAGCATTGGGCGAGTCATCCCACTGGAAGGGAATACGCGAATGATCGCGCGCCATGATTTGAAGTCCGTGCATCGTGTCTCTAAGGCGCTCTTCATCGCCCGACGCGATAGCTTCAGCGTAAAAGTTACTGCTCTCGATATCCTTGTACTCTTCAATTCCCCACGACCGGGGCATGTTTGTCATGCCAATCTCCTGTCCTTGGTATAGAAATAAAGTACCGGTTAGTGTTGTTTGCCAGATAGCCAATGTCTTTGCTGAGTTTAACCACCACTCTGGCGTCGACGCGTCGCCGAAACGATCGACGGCTCGACCGTTGTCGTGATTCTCGCAGAATGCAGTTGCCCACGCATCTGTACCCTCGATGAAACTCTGCCATTTATACACAAACGCCTTGAGCTTGGATAACGGGAACGGTTGGTAGATATACTTGTCGCCAAAGCCATTTCCATTACCGAGTCTGATCATGGAGAACTCAAACACCATGTCCAGCTCCTTCGCAGCGGCTGAGACATAGGGAATGACTTGTGAGGGATTAGGCGTGTTTGAAAGCTCACCCACTGAAACAGCGTTGTAAGGACCAAGCACTTTTTCGTACATCTCATGAATGAATTCGTGAATGCGCGGTCCGTTACACCACATTTCAGGTGCAGGCTGATGAGGCGACGAGGGATCTGTAATAGGTGCGTCGACGAAATCTCTCCTCTTGGAGTATTTGTTGACCGTATCAATGCGAAAACCATCAACACCGCGATCAAGCCAAAAGCGCATGGTATTCTCGTAAATCGCCTCTCGACACTCATCGTTATCCCAATTCAAATCAGGTTGGTCCGGCGCATAAAGATGAAGATAATATTCCTGGGTATTCTCATCCCAAGTCCACGTCGAGCACGCGAAATACCCCCTCCAATTCGTAGGAGGGTGTCTCACGCCGTTCTCATCATATCGCGCCGGTTTCCAGATATACCAATCTCTCTTCGGATTATCCTTTGAGGACCTCGATTCTTTGAACCACTCGTGTTCTATCGACGTGTGATTAACAACAAGATCGAGGATAATCTTGAGACCTCGCGCGTGGCATTCTTTAACGAGAATATCGACATCTTCAACGCTGCCGTAGGGTTCGTAGATTTTCTGATAATCTGAGACGTCATAGCCCATGTCCTTCTGGGGGCTTTCGAAAATGGGGGATACCCATACGACGTCGATGCCAAGATCGCTTAGATAATCGAGCTTGGAGATGAGACCGGGTAAATCGCCCCAGCCGTCGTTGTTGGAGTCTTTGAAGCTGGCTGGGTAGACTTGGTAGAAGGATGCGGCTTTCCACCACGGCTGTTTGCCTATGTATTGATGCTCATCGTCCCAGATGATGGAACCCATGATGATTGTGATAGAGAGGGTGAGAAAAAGTTGTTAGATGGGAACAGTTGGGCTTGGGAATATTGTTGAGAGGGGAAGACGAGGTGTTTATTATTTACCCATCTTATCGGCCGACATCACTCCGTGAATGTGGAGATCAGATCCTTTCTCTGATCAACGTCGCACAACGGACTCTCCGCTCAAACAATGGAGCGTAACATTCATCGCCAACTCAGCCGAGGCTGTCTGTCACCCCATCAAACTACCCTACGACGTCAGAGCGCTCACCTAAAAAATCCCTAGCCCGTGTGTGGCCAGCGGAGACTCCGCCTTTAGCACTCCCACCATCGGAGTCGTTCCGCACTATTGATCGCTAGCACGAGAGCAGCCAATTGACAAACCCCAAAGAGTGGAAGCTCCGCTAGCTCGCGGAGTCTCCTGTGAAAAAGACTCGTGCCCCAATCCCGTTTCTTGAAAATCACCCCACACACTCAATTCCCCCGTGCCCCAGGTTTCCCCATGCTTCATACCAGATGATGTACAGGTCCTGTTTTTCTGGGGGATTAAGCTTGGGCGGAAAGAAGGAAAAAAATCATCATCCGAGCTGTCGGGTTCAGGCGTAGCGAGCATCGGCTCCGCGAAAGTACATAAAGGACCGACTATCCTTCCTCTTTTCCGCATCATCCCATCTCATCTCTTCACTTCCTCCCATTCCTATCTTCACCATGGCTTCTTATCCCGAGAAGAGTATCGACGCTCAGCATGACGAGACCGTAAGCCCTGAGGTTCTTGCTTCAGAGGCCAAAGTCGCCGCCGAGGCTGAGCATCATATGACACTCTGGGAAGCTATCAAGACGTACCCCAAGGCCATCGGTTGGTCTGTTCTTTTGTCGACGACGCTCATCATGGAAGGCTATGATCTTGCTCTGCTTGGCAATTTGTACGCTTCTCCTGTGTTTAACGAGAAATTTGGCTCGTGGAATGCTGAGAAGGAGAAATATGCTGTTTCTCCTGCTTGGCAATCTGGTTTGTCAAACGGTGCTCGCGCCGGCGAGATCATTGGTCTCATCATCGCGGGTTGGACATCTGACAGGTACGGCTACAAGATGACAACCATCGGCTCCCTCGTCCTCATGATCGCCTTCGTCTTTGTCCTCTTCTTCGCTCCCAACGTCAAGATCCTCGTGCTCGGAGAAGTTCTCTGCGGTAAGTTGTCATATCATGCCACTACCTGTGCCATTCGCTAATGTAACAATGCAAGGTATCCCATGGGGCGCGTTCCAGAGCGTCACTCCTGCATATGCATCCGAAGTAGCACCGGTTGTTCTGCGACCTTACCTCACGACCTTCATCAACATGTGCTGGGTAATTGGTCAGTTCTTTGCCGCTGCTGTGAACAAAGGTTCTGTTGGGCGCGGTGATCAGTGGGCTTATCGCATTCCCTTTGGTGTGCAGTGGGTTTGGCCTGTGCCTATCCTGGCAGGTGTTATTTTTGCCCCCGAGTAAGTTTGTGTCACATCATAAGGGTGAGGAGTGTTGAGCTAATGGATTGATAGATCACCTTGGTGGCATGTTAGAAAGGGTAACCGAGCTGCAGCCAAGAAGTCGCTCCTGAGACTCACTTCGCCCCAACAACCCAACTTTAACGCTGACGAGACGATTGCCATGATTGAGCATACGAATGAGATGGAGAAGAACTTGAAGGAGGGAACAAGCTACAAAGACTGCTTCAAGGGTGTTGATCTTCGCCGAACTGAGATTGTTGTTGGTATCTGGCTTGTGCAGACTCTTGGTGGACAGAACCTTATGGGTTACTTCTCATACTTCCTCACCCAAGCTGGTATGGATGCCAGCAACTCCTTCTCTCTTTCCATGGGCCAGTATGCTCTTGGAATGGTTGGAACTATGGGTTCTTGGTTCTTGATGTCAAGGGTTGGTCGACGCACGATCCATTTCTCAGGTCTGTGCTCTCAACTCCTCATCCTCATCATTGTCGGCTCCCTCTCCTTCTCCAAAGACAACTCTTCAGTCTGGGCTATCGGCGGTATGCTTATTCTCTTCACATTTGTCTACGACTTCACCGTTGGCCCCGTCACATACTCCCTCATTTCCGAGCTTTCATCGACCCGACTCAAGGCCAAGACCATCGTCATGGCTCGCGCTGCCTACAATGCTAGCAACATCTTTGTCAACGTCATGACCAACTATCAGCTTTCCTCGTCGGCCTGGAACTGGGGAGCTCGCACCGCCTACTTCTGGGCTGGAACCTGTCTCTTCTCTGCTATCTGGGTGTTCTTTAGACTTCCTGAGCCCAAGGATCGTACTTATGCTGAGTTGGATGTTCTCTTTGAGAAGAGGGTTCCTGCGAGGAAGTTTGCCAAGACGCAGATCGATCCCTACTCGCACTCCGTTGCTTCTGACAAGAAGTTAAACGAGACGGAGTTGCAGTAGACACTGTAATAATGTGTCGGTATAGACGGAAACAAAAGAAACGAGGTGTATGATTGTAATGTGGGTATATAGTTTTGAATAGCTTGATGTACAGATTGTTTATTATGAATTCACTCTCGATATTGGCGGACTACTGTGGGCCAGGCTAGGCCCGGGACTCGGCAGTGCCTGTTGTATGTGCTTTTCTAGAAGCGGCTCATAAGTGGATGCACCTCCCGGCAGTTTGGTTATGAGGTTCCGGATATATAGTAGGTCATCTTCAGGTGACGTGCCCATCGCTAGACCTTGGGGACTTGATGGCGTGACTGGTACACGAGCGAGAACGTCAACCACCGCCGAGACAATGTCGTACAGCTTCTCTGTTACTCCGATGCCATGTATCTTTATGCTGTCGATGGAAAGATCCCTCGTGGAAAGAGTGAGATCTTTGGCAACGACTAGAGGGTATTGATACGTGAGACTATGCTGATGTGCGTTTTCACTCAGATGGCCTAGTCGCAGGCGCAATTTCCATACAATCATCCGCAACCACAGCTGCGTTATCCTCAAATTCGCCTTTTGTGTTTCATGAAGTTGTAAATCAGGCTTTATAGCCGTATTAACAGCTGTCTCCACGAAATCCAGCGATGAAAGAGGCGGTGAGATAGCAAAACGCTCCTGATTCAGCAGCGCAACAAACGAGGTATCAATGGGTCTGAAAAGCGCCGAAAGACTCCAGAAGCCAGAGAGCGAAGGATCGTTGAGGTCGATTTCTGGGGCCTCGTCGGTTATTTGTAATGTGATGGGGCGGCGATATCGGATGGCGTGAGATCGCTCTGATACGACCAGGACCCAGAATAGTCGGTGTGCTAACGCCTTTGCGGAATGGTCCATGTCCTCGAGGCGCAGAAGACAGAATAGGGTTGTTGCTTCGCGCAGGAAGAGGAATGTTTGGCTGTGGTGCGAGAGACGCGCTTGGCAGGCGTAGAGGAAGAATGCGAGGAGGCATTGGTTGAGGGTTGGTTTCATTGTGCGGGGCGTGGATTGATGGACGGTGACGACTTGGTCCACGATCATTGAACCGTACGTCGCGTTATTTTCGGCGATGATGCCTTGCGATAATAAATTCTCGGGTTCTTCTGTCTGGAGTAGCACTTGCGCGCACATGGCGACAAGCACAGAGTAGGCCTCAAGTCTCCATTCTGGCGTCGCCGACGAAGACGCCGATCTCAGCAACACGACATAATCGCGGGTTAGAATAGGAATAGTTGGGTAAAGCCGTGCAAAGAAGCGCTCGACACAATGATCGAGGACCTGAGCCGGTACAAGCTCAATGAGACGATGCAGCGCGTCAACAGGTGCATTTGCCGGCACCGAGTAACGGCCGTGGATGGGCTGGAGAATACTCGGAGCGCCGGACTGTCCAATGCAGCGATCTCCTAGACCTGCATCCACACATCGCCTGCAGGGCCGATACTCGTTACAGCCTCGGCGGAGCGTCTTGCAGCGCTGACAGGCTCTAGGTACCTGCGTCCGCTTGGCGGGGGGGACATCATCGTCAGGCATAGGTTAGCTCTCAGATAAGACAGTGTCTACTGTGTTTATCTGAGCAGCATACGGGTATGGATACAGTGGGAGAGATAAAGAAAGGATCGATAATCGCGCACGTGCGTGGGTCGAGGGTTTTACCGCAACGGGAGTAAGTTTCCTTGGGATGAGGTAACGAAAAGATAAGAAAAATAAGACGATAAATTCCCGCAGGCGATAGGGATGTAACTCCAATTTGTTCATGGGGAGACTGAGTCAAGAACCAACAGAGAACAGAGAGAAAGTGGATTTTGAGTTGGTGGGGATTGGAGAGGTTGGTTTAGTTTGGTTTAACTCGGGAACTGCTACACCCCGCTTACAAGCTATGCCTAAATGGGCCCTTACATGTCGTCTATCACTTGGCGACAGCATGTCAACTTTATTAATATATTAATCCTTAACTCAATCTATCTATTGGTACTCTGTAAACTATACACGTTCTGTTACTCTAGATGTAGAAGTAATCGCTCATCAAACCAATTGTTGACAGTGACTATCTTCCCCGCGTCATCATCGGCATGTCAGCGTTAGAGGCCGAACGATAATGCTTCGAACTAGAAGCTTGGCAGAAACCCGTAATCCTTGGCCGATCACCTATCGCCGTACGTAATTAGGGCGCGCGGCAAGAACCTTCTACCTTACTTGCTCTTGGCTATCTTACTATCCTCGAACTAGAGAGCCGATCCGACGGGACCTGTTAACTAATGATAAGGTAACACGGTGGGTTGCACTGCACGCATAACTTATCCTTGGTCAGGATAAGCTGATCACGACCAACATACCAAGACATCACGACTATAAAAGATGCCCAATTCCCCTTCATCATGTTCTTCTTTCTTTGTTTCTCAGGCAGTTGTCTTGTATCGCTCATAGTCTTGTCCTGACCGCCCAGCATGTCGCCATCTCTCCAATCCCTGCTCACCCTCACCACCCTTGTAGGCTCGGCCCTCGCGTCGCCTCTCCCCGATATACCCCAGCTCCTCACCCGGGCAGTCAGCGACTTTGAGTGCTACAACGCCAGTCTTCCCAACATTACCATCTACGCCACCGGCGGCACAATCGCCGGCTCAGCTGCGTCTTCTGATCAGACCACGGGCTACAAGGCTGGTGCTTTGGGTATCAAGACTTTGATCGACGCTGTTCCCCAGTTATGCAACGTCTCCAATGTTCGGGGCGTGCAGATCGCCAATGTTGATAGTGGAGACATCAATTCTACTATTCTGACTACTTTGGCGCATCGCATTCAGGATGATCTTGATAGCGAGCACATGCAGGGTGTTGTTGTGACTCATGGCACTGATACCCTTGAGGAGTCATCTTTCTTCTTGGATCTTACTGTTAAGAGTGAGAAGCCTGTTGTTCTGGTGGGCTCTATGCGCCCTGCTACAGCTCTCTCTGCTGATGGCCCTCTCAACCTCCTCTCTGCCGTCAGGCTCGCTAGCAGCAAGAGCGCTATGGGCCGAGGAGCCATGATCGTCCTCAACGATAAGATTGCTTCTGCGCGATACACCGTCAAGACCAACGCCAACTCCCTCGACACCTTCAAGGCTGAAGACCAAGGCTATCTTGGCTCCTTCGAGAACGTCGAGCCTATCTTCTGGTACCCCGCCACGCGACCCCTCGGTCATCACTACTTCAACATTAGCACCAGCTCCACCAAGACTGCTCTTCCCCAAGTCGATGTTCTGTACGGTCATCAGGAAGCTGACCCTAAGCTTTTCCAAGAAGCTATTGAGAACGGCGCTGAGGGCATTGTTCTCGCTGGTCTTGGCGCTGGAGGTTGGCCTGATAAGGCTGTTGAGGAGATCAAGAAGGTTCTCAACGAGACAGAGATTCCTGTCGTTGTTAGCCGACGCACTGCTTGGGGATATGTGGATGAGCGACCTTTTGGTATTGGAGCTGGATATTTGAATCCTTCCAAGTCACGCATTCAGCTTCAGCTTGCTTTGGAGAAGAAGCTGTCTATTGAGGAGATCAAGGATATTTTTGAGTATGCTTCTTAGATAATGAGCGACTTTGTATGACTTCATGACAAATATGAACTAGATGAACATTTTCAAAAGAACATGATATATGGCGGACTATCTGCGAAAAAAGATATCAATTGACCAGTTTCATCATTTTGTTGTGAACAAAGAAAACTGTTTTATTTCCCTGCTGCGTCATTTTGTTTCTTTCGTTTCCGAATTGAGCCTGGCTAAAGACAGGCTATTGAAGGCAAGTTGCGGAGTATTTTAAGCTTAAAAACAAGTTTAAAACAATTGACCACCAGTCAATGAGAAGTATGAGATTTTGTAAGACTCCGAACAGGATTCTGATCCCTATCTATTGAGGGGGATAATTGCATGATGAATCCAGGGTAGTTAGGTTGACTGTGTCGAAATCTCTACATATCGAACGATTGATTGGATAGCAGATGAAGCTTTAAATAGAATAAAAAAGATAAAGTACTCATGTCAGGATTCATGTTAATCTCCGAAGCAGGGCCTACAAAATCATTCACATCTTCTCGACACTACAATCCGTGATAAAGTCCTACCTGAGATGGTGCGTGCGCTGTAGGACTCACGAAGCCTGTCGCTGATTCTAGTGGCTATTCCCTCTGACTAATCGCTGCTGCAGCGGTCTACAGCGCGTTCAGGCACCAGTAACTCAGAGCGTCAGCTTACCACTTTCCTATACCTTCAACAGCCCCATCTCAGATTAAAACACATAAGATAAAAACAACAGACTTCAATATGTCATCCGGATCAACAGAGCGCCAGACCGTCAGCCTTCCTGGGACGACAGATCAGCCAAAAACAGAACCAGATTATCTCCTCGATGCTCGCAGCACAGAAGTTCTGTCCCAACTCCAGGACGGTGACCTATTGAAGATGGTAAGACGACCTCATATCCTCAAGACCCAAGCTTACCCCAGAATCAGGTAGTCGATCACGAAGAAGATATCGTCGAGTTCGAAGATCACGTCAAACAGATAGCGCCTGAAGATCTTGCTGAATACTTTGACACCCCCGGCATCAAGAAGTTTGCGTTTTATCGCCATCCTGGGTCGGGTGCTGTCATCTTGATCTGGACACGTTTCCCTGCTACGGCATCCACCAAGAATGCACGTGTTCAGCACCGAGTGAGGAGAGATTTGACTTGGTATGCTGAGAAAGCCGACATCAAGAATGTGGCTACGGTAGGGTTCGACTCTGTTGTGGTGATTTTGGCTGACGATCTGTAGCTTCAGGTGCAATCTCAGAAGGATGTAACTGCGGAGCGCTTGAAGGAGGCGGCTGACGCGTTATCAACAAGCGAAGAGTGAGGAAATGTACTTGCCTAGACATCTTCGTTATAGTACTCTCGTCATTAATTGTTGTCAATAAATATTGGTTATCATGCTGCGTGGGTTGATGAGTAGAGACCTCGCCTCGATCACGAGTATTATCTCTCACAGATTCAGTGTCTTTTTCATTTTGCACTGAATGTGACGAAGAGTGTGTCAAATTTTAAGGAAAGGCTCAGGCAAATGGTCATAGTGTGACAATCGCCAATATGAGGATGCATAGAAAGTCTAAATTTCTCAACTCTTTTGACCCAATATACCAACATCCCCCCCGTTCCTCCTCATGAACCTATCAATTATGTAGCTCCGTTAAAAGCCGTCTCGAACTCAGCAGGAGTGTAGCGCCCTTCACTCTCACTGCACATAGCCTTGGCGATGACCTTAAGAAGACCATCGTTGCCACTGAAAACGCCATAGTTTCTCCCCCGAAGGATCTCCTCAGTCTTATCAGCTGTAACATGCTCGTAGCTAGTGTTGGGAGGCTCAATGAGATCTTTCCACAGTTGGAATCGGTCATCAGAGTTTCGCAGGTCAGGAACAGACATGACTAGGAAGCTCATGGCCAGAGAGAAAGTGTCAGCCTTGGTGGTGTAGTCTCTACCAATGATGATTTCTAGAGAAATGTTAGTTACAGTTGAGATGTAGGAAGTGGATATGGTACCTGGGGCAGTGTATGAGGGAGTGCCAACGTCCATCTGAACAGTAGTTCCAATGTCTCGCGACTGGTCTAAGTCCATGAGCTTAATTGTATCCCCATCCTTGAGAAAGTTCTCAGGCTTGAGGTCACGATGAATAATGCCCGCGGCGGAGACAGCAGCAACAGCAGCGAGCATCTGTTTGAAAACGCCGTTCACATCAGTCAGGCTGCCGAGGTTATCAGCAACAGAGCCCTCCTGGACATAAGGCATGATAGCGAAGCCATAGTCCTTCATGCCACCCTTGCCGTAAACAATGTGGTTGATGGGAAGAATGTTAGGATGGTCAAGACCCTTCTGCAGACGCGCGCCATACATGATAGCGTTGCCATCACCGGACTTGATACCACTGCGCTTGCTGACTACAGTCTGCTGCTGCGGCTGGTTGTCACTGTCGGTCCAAGTCAAGGTAGCTTTGTCAATGATGACAGTCAAGCTATTAGCGACGAGGCTATCCTTGGTGAGCGTGTAGCACTCCCAAGTCAACTTCTTATCAGAGTTGACCCAGTCACCAACGATGAGGTCTTCCATGGCGGGGACGTCAAAGACGGGGATGGTAGCGGTGATGCCCTCCCATCTTTGGAAGAGAGCCCAATTAGAGATAAAATCGGGAAAACTACCTTCGCCAGAAACAGCGCTGACGTTGGCGATAAAAGAGAGTAAAACCCCGAGGGCAAAAGTGAAGCGACTTGAGAAAAGCATTGTCGCGGAAGAGAATGACTATCCAAAAGAGTGTAGGAAGAATACCAACGACCTGCTATTGGGACCGTCTAAAATGTTGGGCAGTGCATTTATTTAACGGGCCATTCAGGACTTTGGTAGGGACTTACAAGATAAAAAAAGCCGTGTTTTCGGAGGATGCATGTTGAATCCTTGGCGTAATCCGTTTAATTAGTTCATCTCAATTGTGTTGTACTTGAAACAGGAGCGATTATGGAGATCCTTGTGCTGACATGTTCATGTTCCACTACCGATGAAACAAGGCTGAGCTGACTGAATGTGAGTGGAGTTATAGCGTGTTGATGACTCGTGAGCCGAACATTCAGGCGGGTTACTTAGACATTTTGCGGGAAGGCTTGGATGGTGAGACGAGGGTCCAGATCTTCCCGTGTTTGCCGTGTTTGTGGGATCACAGTTGGGGGCTGGATGAGATTTTAGTTGAAACGTGCTGAGATTGGGGGCTGAGCTTTTGCACGTTCCACAAAGAGCCTTGAGTGCTGAGATGGTGAATCATAGATAATGGCAATGGGTAGGTAGGTACAGTGGGTGCTGTATAACGGCGATGAGGTTTAGCGGTTGTACTGGGATCGTCGGTCTACCTTGCTTTTGACATGCACTGAATCCTATTACAACGATGACATATTGATCATAAGCATCAGATCCTGCGCATGAAATGATTGAATCTATAATAAACAACACTACAAGGCAGGTCTATTGTTTACCCCGATCATGCCAATGAGCGCATGCCATTCTCCAACTCCCCTGCGTGTCTACTCCAGTGGAGTCAGCTCAGCCCTAGAACACCACTAACAGCCCCCGATAAGCGCACGGGATGGAGCCCTACAGCCCTGTAGTTAAGGATTCCGAAGGATGGAGATTAAGGAGTTCCGAAATTGTCCCCCATCTCACTCTGCGTCGTAATCCTCTCGGTAGATGTAGTCCATTCTGCATCCGGAGCTAAATTTCGATGCGCTAATGTAAACAGCGTGTTTTGCTGAGATCCTTCGGAAGTTTCTTTTGAAGGATCCGCCCTGTAATTTAGAATTATGGGGGTGGCTTACAATCCATGTAAGTCATCCTGCTCACGTCGAGGCTTGCTTGTAAATGTCTGTAAATAAACCCTTTGTTATTTTGTGATTTACTTAAAGTCTTTTGGTCCCTTCAGACACTCTTTTGTCTATTGTTTTAGTATCGCAAACCTTGGTTGGGCTAGCTTCTTCATTCGTTATGTTGCGCCCTACAGACTCTCCCAAGCCGATTGGCATTGGTTTCCTTCTTTTGTCTTTCGGAGCCAAGTTCACTTCTGCCGTTCCTTACCAGTAAGTGACGACCCATTTAGGAATAAATTAGTTGGCTAACAGTGGTAGAATCTACCAACTTGACGAGCGAGACGTCAACACTGATACCACTACAACTGACACATTCATTTCTACTACCACCAGCGCCGTCGCGCCCATTGACGTTCTTCCTACTACAAGTTCAGACGTTGTTGTCATCAACACCGAGACTTCATCCAACAATGACGCTATTGTCGTTGACACAACTACCAATGCTGCTCCAGTGATTGAGACTCCTACCACTATTGGCCAGATTGTTGATGGTACCACTAGCGCTGAGATTGCGCCTGTTGGTACCGAGACAACAGCCATCGTGGATATGTTGAGCAGCACTGATGCTCCTGTTGTGAACCCTATTCCTACCACGACAGATGACCAGACTACATCGAACTGGATCCCTCCGGCTGGTACAGAGACCAATGTTGTTGGTACTCCTGGTGCCAGCATGGATGTTCCTCCTCCTGCTGGTACTGAGACTGCTACCACCAACGATGCTGTTGAGCCAATTGGTACAACTACCAACACTGATATCCCCCCTGCTGGAACAGAGACCACGAGTGACGTCCCTACTCCGGTGATCGACACCACCACAAACACTGATGTTCCGGTTGGGACTGAGACTGCAAGCAACGCAATTGAGCCTGTCGACACAACCACTGACCTTCCTGCTCCTGGCCCCGAGACGACTACTACCCAAGCACAGGCACCCGTCGACACAACTACCTCGGCTGTCATCCCTCCTCCCAACACCGACACCAGTGCTGAGGTGCCTCCTCCCCAAACCACAACTGACAAGGTCGATGCCCCTAGCACCACCGCCCCCGTCAACAACATCCCCAGCACCACTGAGAAGACTTCCGAACCAAGCGATGCCCCCTCAGTAACCGTCACTGCTCCTCCCCAAGAAGCCACTGCTGCTGCTTCTCAGGCTCAAGTCACCGCCTCAGAGTATAACTCCAAGGTTGACGACATCATCCCCATTATCGTCGCTTGGACGAACAACCCTGATGGCCTCAAGACGGATACGTTGAACAAGGTTAACAATTTGATCGACGGTGTCAAGGGTGCTATCAAGGACCTTGGTGGCAATGAGTCTGGCGGCTGTCCCGGCAAGCGACGTCGTGGACTTCTTGACATCGTCTCCAAAGTCATCAACACCTTGTCTTGTGTCGTCTCCAACCTTGAAGATGTCACTGGCAAGATCACAGGTGGCATTGTTGAGGGCGTCACCCCCATCGTCAGTACTCTCACCACCAACAGCAATGATCTTAAAGATCAGAGTGAGGAAGAGGATGATGATGACGATCAGTCCAAGACTGAGAAGCAGGAGTCTAAGACTGAAGAGGAAGAGTCAAAGACTGAGGAGACCAAGACGGAGGCTAGCACCACTGAGAAACCTACCTCTACTGAGGCTGAGACTACAACTTCTGCTGAGACGACGGAGACTACTGGGTCTTGCAAGATGAGGGAGACTACCAGTATTCCCGCTGCTTCGGATACCCAGCCCAAGACATCGATTGCTCTGCCTCCCACGAGTGGTGATGGTGCTACTGGCAGTGATACCTCTGCTGGTCCGGCTGAAACTGGCACTTCTGACGTGCCTACCTCGACTGAGGCTGCTGATGTGACTACCTCCAACCAAGGTCCTGAGTCCACCACCGCAGCTGAGACTTCTGTCCAAGAGACCTCTACCAAGCCTGTCGATGAGACCAGCACCGCTGAGCAAACCGCCAAGACGGACGAGACATCCAAGGCTGATGAGACTGAGACTTCAGCCCCCGCTACCACAAGGCCCAGCACCCTCCTCACAACAACCCGCCCCCCCGACCAAACCACCAACACCATCACTTCTGGCTCAACCGAGGGCATCACCACCGCTCCAGTACGCACATACTACCCCTGCGGTATCTACGGCGGTCCTCGTGTAACATCAGCCTACTGCCAATGCTCCACCACCGTCTCAGGCAAGCAGTACATCGCGACAGCCACACTCATCGACAACAAGTGCGAAGCGTACACCGAGTATCCCTCGAAGGTCGACCCAGCTACTGAAGCACCCCCTCCTACACAAGCACCCATCAACGAACCTCTCACCAAGACCATTGACGGAACTGTTCTAGCCTGGACCGCGTATACTCTTGCGTATGGACAAGTATATAAGGATGTAACAGCTACCTTTTCTAACGGAATTGGTGAGGTGAAGACCATCGCTACACCAGTCCCCACGCAAACTCACGTCGATAACGACGGTTCTGGGCAGTGCGGTACAAGCGATGGACTCTCCAAGTCCGGTCTCGGCGACGCATGTGACCGCGCTATTGGTGAATTTGACGACGATACTATTTACACGGGTTACACTACGCGTTACAGTCGGTCCAAGAAGGGTCTTCTTATGGTAATGTCCATGGGACAAGCTGCTTGTATTGCCAAGTTTAGCTGTGATGACTATGGTATTGGTATGAGCGGGAAGCTCATTAAGGAAGCGTAAGTTCCTCTTCCCTAGTTGTTGTAGGGTTTCTTTACTGACTTTGGATACAGACGTGAGAACGCGAAGCAGAATGACAATATTTGGATGTGTGGACATATTGAGTTATCGAACTCTTGTAAGGTTGTTATGGATTACTGCACGAACTGTAACAATGAGGGCTAAGACTACCGGGAGGAGGATGGCGATGGGCCATAGAGGTGGACTGGTTACATCACTTGTCAACTGCCTTTCAGTTAGATAATGTCAAATACTCTTCAATTTCTTGTGACCTCTATCGTCAACTAGCACTGTCTATCTCCAGGATCTGTAACCGTGGCGTCATGGTACTCTAGAAGCCTAAGCCAAGTGAGTCGTGTTGAACAGCCGATTGCCGGTGTCAGTCGTCTTGGTTCCAGTGAACTTGTTCTCCGAAACTCGGAGCGCAACCAATCCAGCTTCATGTCGTTTCATGACCTTGGCGAATAGATGGTCCTCAGCGATCGCATCAGCCTGGACTACCCCAGCCACGACCGTGATGTTGATGCTGGGCTCAAGACGAACAACGCGCTTGATGAACTCAATGACACTCTTGCCGCTGTTGACCACAGAGTCTACCAAGATTACATTCGACTGTCCCTGGACATGATGCATCTTCACGTCTTCAGCGGCAGAGGCATGAATGAACATGGCTTGCGGGAACACTTCGCTAACACCGAACGCCATCGGTTCACCGCCGCGCATCAAAGCGATGATGGAAGTGGTAGCTTCATTGAGGAGATAATACCCGGCCGTGTTATGGCCCTGCACGTGGGGAATAGCGTAATCCTCAAGGCCGATGAGCTCGGATATATACTCGGTGGCGAGATATCGCCCGACATTGGTGTGTGCTTGTCGCAGCGTTGGGCCAAATACTGCGGCGTCGCGCATGGGTGACATGAGAAGCTTGGCGGCGGCTTTATGGGTTGCGTCGAATATCTTGAGCGGCTGCCGGTCAGGGCGGTGGTCAACGATTGAGTTGACGAAGTCTTCGTCCATGCTGACAACAGGTAGAGTGTTGGTGTCAAGTCTAGGCGAGGCTGTAGTTGGCAGAAGAACCTGTCGGGCTCGTAGGTGATGTTCTCGAATGACCGGTTCTAACTCCTCATCCATAGTCTTGCTTCTGATCCCCTGTTCGCCAACAACAACAATAGCCTGGTCCGCTTCCCACAACATGGGAATGTCCAAGGGACTATCACCAAAGGCCCAGACGTAGAGCTCATAAGCGTCTCTGAGGTGCGACACCACAGCGGCCTTGACTCCAGGAGTGACGATGTACCCACTCGAGAACCTCCCACCGCCAATCACTTTGACACTGTCCGCAAGGCCGTGGTGCTCCAAGACCTTGGTCCATAGACGCCCAACGCCACAGGTCACGACAACAGCGCCGATGTGTTTCTTTTGTGCGACGAGGCGCAGGAGAGAGAGAAACTCGGGGCGTAGAGAGACGGATGCTGACACCGTGTTGCAATGTCTTTCGAACACCTCATCGGTGCATTTCTCTTCCAGGAGCAAGGTTGCCTGGCGGAATGCATCATCTGAGTACCCCATCGGACCACGGAAGATATCGCTCACGAGAGAGCCATCGAGTTTCCACTCGTCTTCCTCCACCTCGCTCATGAGGAGGCGCCCACCATCTTCAGCCGACAATGTTCTGTCGGCATCAAAGACCAGGAATGTCTGGAGTTCTTTGCTGTCATGCAGAGCAACGACCTCCTCCAGTCGTTTCATCACCTCTGCCATGTTTGCTTCAGCTGTTGCGGGCTTTTTGAAGTTTCGAACATAGGTCAGGGCGTTCCATGGCATGGGAGATTCCATGTTAAGAAAAAGAATCTCATTCGCCCAACAATAGTGTCGCAGCGAATAGATTTCATCCTTTTGCCAACGTCTCAAGTGCTCCATGGTCAAATCGGACATGTGAGATCTATCCTTCTTGTCGCTTACGATGTTTGACAGAATAGTCTGCTCGTCAGGCTTCAGATAGATGATATGGGTGAACGCGTCCCAGTCATCGTCTGTGAGGACATATCTGGATCTATCGTTCTCCTTGTACCAGAAACTGAAGTGCCCAGTGACTACAGCGACTCGACAGCTGGTGATAGCTTCATCCTTGATGTGGTTGATTGCTTTGACGCGCCAATCATACTTTTCCTCCTCAGTGAATTTCTTAAACTCCTCAAGACCTCCGGGGACTAAGGATGCAATGACTTCAGAACCTTCGAAGAATGCGAATTCTTCCTCACCGAGGTCCTTGCGCAGGTATTCGAGGGTGAAAGACTTTCCCGAGCCTGGAATGCCGTAGATCCCAATGACTGTTGGCTTTGCTGGAACTAAGATGTAGAGTTAGTGTATGGCGGCAGCTTCGGTGTAGAAGACTCGCAACTGACCTTGATCCATGTGATTGCTGGAGGCGGTGTTTTTCTCGTTGTGAAATGATATCTTGCAAAGATGCTTCTGTACGCAGAGATGTTGTTGGATGATATAACAAGTACGAGTCCAGGTATGTGGAGGGATGGAGAAGGAAGAAAGAACGAAAGGAAAAAATGAAATTGTGCAAGATATCTCACTTCTATTCCATCACTCACGTACACAATCGACCCTGTTTGTCTCTGTCTTGATTCATCCTATGAAAAGGATCAAGAAGCGATGTGCATGCAGGAGGCCCATTTGTCACTCAAACCGCATGGGCCATGCTACAACAAACAATTCTCTGATTTACTTGATTGTTGATACGACAGACCAATCTGCAGGCAAGCCCATTCACGATCTGAACCTGATTTGGGTAGAGCTCGCCTACAGTTTGTCGCTAGACATCAAGCCTCGCACCGTCTCGCACGGGCAACATTGCCATAATCTATCACATCTATCAGCAAGCAAGAAAGCTTCGGGTGCCAAACTCCACTGGTCCAAAGGCATCCTAAGATATGCTAATTTTATGCAAATCTTCTCATCCCTTCCGATCTGGATCCTAAGTTTGCTCGCCATCCCTGGTATCAAATCCAAGATGGGCTTTGAGAACATCCAAATAAGCGAAGTACAGGCACATTATGAGAGAGTGCCAAACTCGATTGTATACTCAAGACTCTACGCAACTCGTCTGCCTTTGAGCTCTAAGCTTTGCCCTCATGGGAGGTACAGCAAGATGTCCCAAACTTAAGAAACGAGGCTTCTCGTTGGCTTGCTCTAAGTCACAATTCATTGCCAAATATGCAAGAAACACTTTCGTAACAACAGCTGTAAACTATCTCCCAGGACACGAATGCTTCCCAATGCCAAATGTGAAGCAATTCGCCGAAGGAGTGACAAGAGAGTCTGTATTCTGACCCTCGTCCTTGTGTAACGTCACGAAGCGAAACGGGTAAAAGGCGTATTCAATAGGATTTGTATACTCATCGTGGTGAATACCCCAAATAGAGATCCTTACGCAAGCGCCATAAGGGAGATGAACTATACGGGCTTCGATTGTCGGACCAACTTTCTGCATAACCTCCACTGACAGTGCTTCGATGGCAGTATTAAGCTAGAGTGCTTTCTTGATAATACTGTCCGCAACATGCAGGCCATTTAAACTTGTTTGATCAACGTTTGTGGGGAAAACACCAAGTGTTTCTTCCTCCAATGCTTGTAAAACTTGCGTGTTGGGCTTGTTCGCGCAAACGTTGAAGAGATCATATGTCATTGTTGTTGTTGTTGTTGATTCCGATGCTGCAAAAACTATGACAAAGACACGGCAAGCAATGACGTCGGTCGGAGGAAATAATGATAGGGCGATTGCGCTAGGTATAACACTGGCGGAGGTCTTGGACAGGTTCTTAATGAGTTCTTCATCGGTGCCTAAGTTAGCTCTTGTTAGTCGCAAACCTTTGCGGTTTTATATGTGCTTGCTTAGTTGGTATGCCGCCAAGCACCAACCAAACTGTAATCCTCGCAAATACTCTCCGCACAAGACTGTAGACCCGAACTTCATTCCATTCTGTGTCCTATCCAAATACCCCGTCTATCGAAGTAGCCAGCTCTTTCACAGTTCTGGGAATCAGCTTCGGATGGTGTCGGTTCAACCGAACGCGAAGAACATTGGGGACCGCAAAGTCTTTCCACACAAGCGAATGGAGGAAAGCATATTCTGCACCCACAACTTCGTGTTGCACAGAAATCGGGTTAAGTATCTTGCCATTCCGTGTAGTCATCCAGCATATGAGACTCTGAGCAACAAAACTTTTGGACGACTAGACGGCAGAGCAAAGGGGTAAATATATGTTACTGATCGTACATCTTGATAAGCTTTGTGCATAACATTTGGAACACTCCAGATCCCAGCGATCTGTGTAGCGATATACGGAGTAAAGCGTCCGGCGGTGACCAGCGTATGCCATATGGAACTTCGAGAAGTGGTTGTACGAGATGTGAAGACGCCGGAATAGAAAGGCGAGAAGGAAGATCCAGAGGGCAACCAATTTTCATTAAGGGGCTGTAAATATCGCCATGATCACCTTCATCAGTGACGACATGCGGCGATTTATATCTTGAGCGGCGAAGCATGGCATCCACTGCATGAGCATTCGACTCTGATGGGCCAGGTTTCACGACAGGAGACTCGCCAATGTGTCCGCTACTAACTGGCTGCTTGGCCGTCTTTTCTCTGACTCTATCCCGCATGCACTGCATATTCTCATGAAATGTGACTCAGTATCTCGATCAAGCTATGTCTAGGGCCGAGAGTACAGTGAATGGTGTTTTTGAGGTTCTGTGCTTCGAATGAGCTACAAACTGATGTACTGGCCCATATAAGATGACAGCTTTTTTTGTTGTGGTGTTGAGGCTTGCCCTCCTTTCCTACACACGGCGCCGCATAAAGGCTTTCCCTGAGAGCCTTTGCCCTTTGATCAAATAATCTCGATATCAACACACTTATCATCACTCCATGCCTCACCAGACATGATGCCATGAACATAACAATCCCCCAAAATCTTCCATTTCTCCCCCACTTTCCGCAGCACATACGGGGTCCTCCCGCCTCGAAGCAGCGCAATCCGATCACCGGCTCGAGCAGACCAAGGAACCATGCAGAGATATCCTGATCCTGTCATCGCCATTCTTTGATCAAAAGCCAATTGCACGTCGGTGAAGGACTTCCCGAATGAAAGAATTTCGCTATCATCGATACTGCATATCTTTCCGAATCCCAGTAGTCTGTGATATAGTTTCGGTGCCACGTGTCGAAGATGAAGCTGATTCAGAAGAGTACCGCTACTGCTCATCTTGAAGCTAGTTCCTATACTCTTTCCAAGATAGTCCAGGACTTTTCGTCGATCAGCAGTGAGACGAATCCGATTGCTTAACAGTGTTGTGAGGAAAGCGTCCATTCGGGTTTCTCCGGATATTAGCTGAAGACTTTTATTTTCGAAGGCCAGATCTTGCCAGCCTTTAATAGTGTCCATGGCGGCACCAATAGATCTGTAGATTCTCCAGCTTCTCTTGAAATCGTGGATTGATTCCATGACCAGGTTCTCAGACTGGAATTCAGGTCCCGGCCATGGGTATTCAAGCTTGTTCCCAACACAATTCAACTCATCCAAGATCATACCTTTGAGGACGAGGGTCTTGCCATTGCTTGAAAGCCGTGCCTTGAAAGGTATGTTGGATCCGGACGCCTTCCATTCGGGAAACGCATCCGACATTTCCAGCATTATCGGAGTACGAATGTTTTCCCTGATGATGGGATTGTTGATACCCGATGGTCCCTTTTCTTTATCTGGGACACTAGAGAAGTCATAGCTCCAGTCGGGGACCCACGATGGCAGGTCTGGCAAGGTAGTCTCTATGCAGGATGGCCTTCGCAGAGCGCTGAAAATCTCCAGCGACTCGCTACCGCTTATGATACTAAACGTCGCACGCGTGTAGCATTCGACAGTGGAAATGGTGTAGTCCGGCTCAATGCCGTATGTTGATGCGGCGATACCCAAAGAGCCGTATACCTTGTCCCTTGGATCTTTGGCTCTCAACCATCTTAGAAACCGAAGCAGTTTTCCAAGCTCCATCTTCGCATTGACACTGCGATGTAGTCGCATATTGGCCATGTATAGTGTGCCATTGGGGTCACCAAAGAGGTCTCCAAAGCTTAGAAGATCGTCGTCATCGCCAGTGTCAAACGCGTCGCTAACTGCGTGCATAAGAACATCAGCGCACGTACGTCGGACATCTGAGGCTGGAGCAGCTAAGTAGCCGCACATGATGATCGCGCTGGGAGCGAGAACCATCTCCTGAACGGTCCATGTCCTTGTCCACCATGGCCTTGTCAACAAAGCGATTGCGCCCATTTTGGCCTCGTTAGGTATAACGAAATCCTTTTTCATATGATCCGTGACTTCAGATTTTGTGTCCTCGCCTTGATGCCAGCGATCAGCATCATATACGTTCATCTCAAAGAATGTTCTTTCCCTTTTGCTTAGTTGAGGATCCGGAAGATTCGGAATCGTTTGCACCATTGAGAACAAGTGGTCGACTCCATCAGAGGCGGGATCTGGACCTAGCCAGATGACTACCCTATCCGATTTGGAGTATATGTCTTTCATAAGCTTGACCTGAGATTGGCGCTCTTCTAGGTCCGTTTGATTAATACAAATGGCGTCGATCCATAATATTCGCTCAACATGGTCGTTCCTTAAATGCTGCAGCGCACAGAACAGACTTTCGGTGACTTGAAATGCCTCATTGTTGCATTTTATCCCCTGAAGTTGGCTACTTTCGCCCCAGCAATACGAAAGAGCTTCATACACTGGGTCTTCTTCGAATGCGACAACTTCAAGTCGGCACTCAATCGGATTGTTGTGATCTTTCGCTGGAAGTAGATGCAGGAGACGAATTTGCGTTGGGCCGAGCCCGCCTCCTGTGCCTGTGCTGTCATATGAAAACATGGCTACAGACTGATGGTAGGTCTTGGGGACGAGACCTTAGTGGAATGTTGAAGCGGGCAGTCTTAGTAATATTTCTGTTGACGATGGCTAGAATCAGGCCAGGTAGTATTCGGGGCTGACTAATCCCTTACCTCGTATGCCAAGATCCAATTGAACGTAATAGGTTAACCTAGGGCTATTCCTTCGTTAGGTACCGTTCAGAAGCAGTACAGGTATCAACCTATTTCGACGTTTGGCATACAATAGTTATGAGAAATAATGCGATATCCAGTTAATTAAATGATGGCTAGTGCTTAAATAGATACCTCTGAGACTGTATCCGCAGGGACTTCATGCACCTGAACCTGAACAGTTTTCTCCGACTTCGCAGCCTGCTGTGGCTTAGAGATAGTAACACCGCCCAGGAAGGTATTGTCAAGAACATCGTTAGAAAACGTCCTCTTGATATCCCCAAGCGTCCAACCATGCTTTTTGCCAATAGTGGTCATCAGCGTCTGGAACTCCGCGATCTCCTCCTTGTAATCTTCCTTGACCAACTTCTCCATCCAAGGCTTACCGTCAACCTTGTACATATACCATTCCTTAGCCCAATGAGGCTTCACCACCACAGGTTTTCCATCGTTCGTCTTGTAGCTCGTCCACTTGTCAAGGACTTGTTGCGCATAAGGGACCCAGATGTCGGATACAGCCTCCAGAGTCAAGATACCGATGGCGCATGTTCCAAGCTTGTTGCCTCGCTGTGGCGCAAGGGTGACTTCGCTGGAACCCATTATGCGCATCTCCATGGGCATACGCATAGGGGATGTTTTGGCGTTGGCGTAGCATGTCTTGATGACGTCCCACCAAGCACGTCTGACGTTGGTGTAGTCTCTCTCATTGGGCTTGCCCTTCTTTGAGTCAAGCTATAATCACATTAGTTATTGGATCGATGCAAATCATCAAAAGACTTACGGCCATCTCAACTTCCAGATTACGGACCCGAATATTCTGAACGCCACGTTGGAAATGAAGAGCGTTAGGCAACAGGGTTCTGATGGATTTGTTGGTTCCTTTGACATCGTCAAAGTTCTTCACTGCGAGCCAAGCTGTTACATCGTGTTAATCTTCTTCTCCCAAAATGAGATGATCGAAACCTACAAAGGAGTGAGGTCTGCGTCTGAGGCGCAACTTGTAAAGCATGGATATGCTTCCCAATCTCTTGAGCCATGTTCATAATCGCGGTGCTGGCAACTTGATACAACGTCTTTGCATTACTGGGATAGTTAACCACGTTCTTGGTGTCAGTGTCAGTCTTCCATGTATTAACCCAGACCTGCTGCGAGTAAGGAAACCAGAACCACTCTGCATAAAAGTCCTCATTCGCACGACGCTCAAACTCACGGACTGCATCGTCCTTTTGAGCCTGTGTGCGCTTTTGGCGAAGAGCAGCGGGGATATCTGAGTCTTTCATCTCGGGCGGCGGCGGGATAGCGTCGATAACGTCGAGTTTGACTGGACGCATGACGGCGGTGCACATTGCGTCGCATTCAAAAGTGATGTAGGTGACGACACCAAGAAGACCGAAACATCCGCTTGCAGCCTTGAGAAGCGTGGGATCGGACATGTTGACGAAGCGTTCTTTGCCGTTGACATCGATGTAGTCGATTCGTCGGACAAGATCGCTCAAGGTTGGGTTGTTGATGCCCGCGCCGTGACTACGAGTGTTAGTTCCAAGGGTAGAAGAAACTATTTACTTGAGAACTCACCAAATTGTAGCGTTGCTACCACCAAAGGTTATCTCGACCTCAATAATGTTCATAGGCAAAGTGACATTGCCCGTGTTGATGCACCACCGTCGGAACTTTTCATTCGTGGTCGCCGTCCCAACCTGAACATACTTCCTGCCATTCTTCAGAGCCGGAGCTCCTACAAATTTGGGGTCCGTGATGACGTTGATCGCGTTGAGTTCCGTGTCCTTGGGCTGGAAGAGGTTGGTTGGGACCGAAGTGAGATTGGGCAACCTGCTTGCGTTGGTCTCAGTCAAGGTAGAAATCAACACATCGCCATTAGTAGCCTGCCCAGCCTTGTTACTCCTCCCGAAAACGGGTGCCCATGAGTGCCCTAGATACTGTCAGTTATGAGGACGCTTGGTAAGACGATAAGCTTACGGAAACCGGCAGCACGAATGCCCTTGTTCTTGGCGACAGCATCACGAACAATCTCGATGATCTCGGCGACAGTTTCAGGGTAATACGTGACCGTCGGCGTATTCTTGACGGTGCGACCCCAGTTTTGAAAGGTCAAGTCCTTGGTTTCCTTGCCCTGTGAATGTTAGATATAGAGCGCACAACTTTGGAGGAGAACACAGACCTTGGTTTTGCCAGGAAGAGTCACCTGCTGTGCCATCATAGAAAAGGTCTGAACGTGAGAGCTGGTACCTGACACCCCAAGCTCTAGAGGTGCAACCTCCTTGATAGCTTGTCCAGCTTCATCAGCAGTCTTTTGACCATCGATGAAATCCTCAAGAACTTTTCGCGTTTCATTAGGCAATTGATCCATGACGCTATTGTAAACCTGCTCATGCTTGGAATCTTTAAAAACTCGTAAAATTCTTTGATGGAACTCTTCTTTGGTAACGTCGACATCCGTATTGTACCAATCATCGATGAGCTCGGGAAGATGTGGCAATTCATCGGAGCCCAAGTCAGATTTGGGATCTCTGACGAGTTCACCGAGGTGCTCGATCTTCTCTTGCAGTGTCTTTTCAGACGGTGGAGTCTGTGTTGCTGTCGACATCTTGATGGCATATGCTCTTGTCACTTGTAGAACAATTTCAGATGATGTTTTTGGCTGTTGAGCAAACCTGGTGGGCAGAACATACAATATTTATATTCATAGCACATTTTCCCAATCAATTGCGAGAATAACTCTCTTTTTCAGCTTGCTTACTCTGGCACAACGACGGTTTAGCCTCAGGTGGGGGGTTCAATAGCGGCGAAAGGCCCGGGCCTAGACTTGCGGGGATGAGGATCTGATAGGAAGAAGTACGAAAATCGGAAGAGTGCCAAGATCGATATCAGTGAAGGGGGGTAGCATCTATTGGCTACTTGACTTTATCTCAGGCGGAGCTTTATCCTACTGGCCCGCGAATCTGACTGAGGCGTGATATGCATATCAGATGTGGGAGGGGCTGTGAGATTTGGCGTTCATCGTCTGTTCGAGGCCCAGATGTGGCTGGCTGACACTAGTGCGAACGTATGAGATACGGTACTGGGGCAAGGAATTAGGCTTTTTATTCGCGTCTTACAAACAAGTGAAAGAGTGAGATTTGGGATGCCCCCAACAGACGAAGGTTGCCAAATTGGTCTGAATGACACTTTACGAACCATACTACCAGGGGACAGAGGAGTTAACCAGTTATTACTAAATATGCTAAAATTAATAAATATTAGATGTTCTTAACTATATAAAAAATAACATAAAAATTTCTATATTTTATAAAAGTTTATCTCTTAATTTATATGATTTTATTTTATCTTATTATTCTTAGGTATTTCTACCTAAAATTGGTCAATTCTTCAGACGTCCGAGTGCCGTAGTGCTTACCTCACTCCGCGATACCGTATCCTTTGCTTGGCCCTATGGCGCTGTTGGTCCTAGCATTCCGCTTTGAGTTCTGCTATTGTGGACCAAGTGACTTGGATCTTTCTTGCGGGAAGTTGACTAGTTTGCCGACTAGATGAATATGTTTCTTTTGTATTTGTTTTAGTAGTAAGCAGTTGGTGAATGGAGTTTTATAAGCTACCTTAGCTTAATCTAGGGTAGGCGTGGACTTCTGATCAACGTGGTTACAGTGAGTCAACGGGAACAGCAACAAACACCATAACAGGCACAGGTGCAACAGTTGTTTTTAAGCATCTTATTGGCCTAACTGCAGTAAACACATACAGAGAGCTGGCCCCGTACGAGGCGCGGTCATTATTAATTATTATCTAGCCGCATCAGATCTCCATGAATGGCGGAAGGTTTCCGCAGCGGAAACGAGAGTTATTGATTGAATCCTAGCATGGTCGTGTTTCAAGCTATGCGTGGTGAGAACAGCGTAGCATGGCCTGATAAATGCCCATGAGCTTATGGGCAATTAGGCTAGCTTGGCAGATCCTCTTAAGCCACAGCGCCTATTCTTTGCTTCCAGTGACATGATTAGACGCTCGGCAGCTATTTGCCGCGACCCATGTTCGGGGTATTGAGCTCCGTCTTCACTGCCGACTTCCAGCACCCTGGCCTAAAGACCTCATAAATGTCTTTATAGCCCCGCCATATCTGTTATGCTTCTCAATGCTTGTTAGTGAACTGTTCAAATCGTCTTGTTCGTCACGCTACTTTACATAACAGCCATGCAGATTATCGCGCTTATTTCGTACCTCGCTGTTGCAGCCGCTGCGACGGATGTAATCACCGTAAGAATTGTTTTACATGAGTTGGTTGACGTACGACTAACTTCTGGCAGGCGAGGGTTTATAATCAGAAGAACCTCAAAGGGTCGCATGAAGACGTTCACGGCTACGGATGCGGCAATGTTGGTTCCAGGTATGTTTTGTGTCAACACTCGTACCTAGCTTCACTGATTCTCGAATAGCAAGTTCAAGGTCAACAGCATTCACCTTCGTCGCAGCACGTTCTGCTACTTATATGAGTAAGATTACTGTTGGCTTGCATTTGACTTACTGGTGCTAATTCTTCTTAGGAAGAAGAACTGTAAAGGATCTAGCATTTACGTATCGAGGGATGTTAACGATCTACACCTGGACACTGTAAACTCGGTCCATTGCGTCAATAATCCGGACAAGGCATAGGTTATTGAGGCCAACCTCTAAGCAGTGTCCATCCTATAGATCGCCCTCATCTCCATCGGATATAAACATGATATTCTTCCAACGTGCCCCATTGATGCAAGAGTTATAGGACAATCTAGAATGTATTGTTTCTTATCTCCCTCATGATCCCTTGTCGATCGCGCCTTATTATAAGCTTCAGGAACGGACATTAAATTTAGGCGCTCCAGGTATTCCTGAGAATTCAAGTCCTCGTAGACATCACTATGGCCTGGTCTCATTCCAGGCCTCAACCAACAAGCTTCCCCGCGATCTAGCTTTGGAACTTCGTGACACCCTCGCTCTTCTGAAATAATATTTTATTTCAGCTTTGAATGTTACCTTATGGCTAGGTGGAAATTGTCTTCGATGCACTAGCGAGCCCGGTCTCAATTCTTGGAGAGTTGAATTGAGAGAACTTAATAGTAGGTGATGCCCTTAAGGATACGAGCTATCACAGGTCTGTTTATTTAAGAATGTCTACTCTGGGGCATATGCTGAGAATCTAGCCTGGACATAGCTTGTCTGTCCTTATCAGATCCCTCTATCATATCTGTCAAATATGGCAATTGTGGAAAAACTTTCTTGTTCTCTGACACGTTGGGCATATGTCTGGAAAGACTTTTCGTACATTTTGCTGTGGGGCGTAACCCCAATCGTCATTGTTGGCAGAATCAAGAAGAGGGTCCACAGAGCTGACCACAGAAGCCTGACCTCTTGAGCTCGTACTCGAAGCTGGGCCCCTTAAGAAACGCAATGAAGGAGGGCCCATCGAGCTCCGAATTGAAGGAGGAGGGCCCACTGAGCTCCGCGTTGAAAGGCGGGCTGAGCTGCGGGCTGAAGGAGGACCCATTGAGCCTTGTACAGATCTTCCCTCACTTGCCGTATAAAAGGTTGAACATGGACTTGAAGGTGAGTGAGCAGGGTTGTCCTCGGCCTCTCCAGCGTCCGAGTCTTCAGACGATTCAGATCCGCTTGAAATCTCAGTAGCTCGAGCAAGTACTAAACCCCGACCTGCTCGTGCTGCGGGAGACTCAGGAGACTCAGGAGATTCGGGAGTCTCGGGAATCTCGGGAATCTCGGGAGTCTTGGGCATCCTGGGAGTCTTGCGAAGATTGAGAGTCCTGGGGGTCTTGCCAAGTACGTCAGTTGTCCCCTCGCCGACGGTCGCATTAGAAGCCTGTGTAGTTTGGCTGCCAGATGGAGTACCTGGCTGTGAAGCAGCCTTTTCTCTCAACCGAATGCTTCTTCGTAGTGGAGTAGACTCGATGCTACAGTGGGCAGCCCTCCAATAGTCGATGAACCCATTTATCTGAAGCTTGAATACCCGCATAGCCCAAGTATATGTGTTTTCGAGTATAAGTTGAAACTCCCTAATGTCTCGGGTCTCAGTCATATCTCCCTCCCAGATAAGTTGCATCATCTAAGGAAAATCATTATTAGAGCTTAGTTTCAGACCTGAAGCTCTATACTTACATAGCCTTGGTCCTGTCTCCGGTAAGATCGCGCGTTATGATATGCCATGAAGTCCTTCGCATAGTATGTTATCCAGACACTGACCTTGGGTCCGACTGTGGTCACGGTTGGAATCGGAGGAATATGCGTCTGCTTACGCAGCTCAACCGCATACCTCGCAGCGATCTGGTTTAACTTAACGGCACACGCGCTGGCGTTGAGTGCTTGGCAACAAACAGTCTCTAATTGTGCCAATCGTTGGCTCTCCTTGAGAGTGCCCTTGCCACTCTTACACTCGACAATAAGCCACGGATAGCACTTCAGATCTGCTTCTAGCGGCTCCTCGTCGCCAAAAACATTGAAAGGAGAGGGACGCAGACCGTACATAGAGAGCTCCTTAAAAACAGACCATGAGAAGGACTCCACAAGAGATGACGCTGGTTCTTTGTTCCATTCCCGACCTCTGTGGTCAGGTATTCGAGGTATAGGAGATTCGGCGGCGAGATGGTACATTGGAAGATAGAAGACAAAGTCGGGTTTAGGAAGTATTTTAATTCGATGTTCTTCCCCCTTCTCCCTGAACGTCGTCCATAGAGCGTCGGTCCCAGTCCTGACAGCGTCATAATAGTAGTTGCATCGTGAGACTCTGCGCGAAATACCTTCTGAGACCGAACTGTCTCTCAAAAGTACATCAAAGAAGTTGTGTCGAAAAAATTCTAACCAGCTGCTTTCGGCATACCCACCATCAGAGTTTATACTAGCCAAATGTTGGATCTGGACACATTCTGCAGAAGGCGGGCCTTGGTCCTGGCATGCAAAGTCAAGCATTGACTGGCGGAGCGTTTTGACATGGGGGGGAACCGGGCTTCGCAAGTCTTCATCGTAGAAGAAGCCAGCTGCAGATAATTCAGAACGGCTCCACGCCATTATCTTCATGCGAATCGGGAGATAAAGAGAATTTAAGAGTTAGAAATGGAGGAAGATGGTTAGAGGGGTCCTTCTCTAATACATATATGCACGGCAAGGTTACATTTGTTGGTTGAGATACCTGCATCCCTGCTGGATGGTGTGCTCTCTCGGGGTGTCTTACTCCTTGCTAAGATACCTCGCCGCAAAGTTGCAGGTTAATTTAGATTGTGAACCGTATGATGATCCGTCGCAATTGACCTTGTTTAGCGTAAAATCCGATGCTCTTTGTTAACTTGATTAGCCTCGAGCTGTCTTTTTTATCCGCAGCTGTGCGACTAACATTATCTTCAAGTGCAATCGGATGCCGTTTTCACTGCCCAGCTGAAAAACGCAGCCCCCTTTGCTTTCATTCACTAACTGGTGACCGTGCTTCGAGCATGGGAGCTGAAACAGGGATTGACGAGCCAGCAAATCAAAAGCGTGTTTTTTCTTAAGGCTAAGCCTTAACCGTAACGCTCGGCCTCTCTGCTATCTCCCCGGGTCTAGCGTAGTAAATAGCGCGTGGCTTCTTGTTGGAGAATCTGCAATGGAGATTGCGACTTACCGGGTATCGTGTTCCTGAAGTCTCCGGTCAGGGTCCGGGTATTTATGTCAAGGTGTAAGGTGCCCAAGGAGTCTTAGCACAGGGTACAACCGTACTTGGCAGTAGATGTTCAAAACTCTATGGGACAGCTACCTCCTCGCCCATTCACACAGAATGAATTTACCGAGATGCCAAGTCAACATGTTAAGGAAACCATTTTCCAACCTGTGGACTCCCCTCAATGTATCGACCAATAGAATATCAGTCAACGGCATGAATGGCCCTCCCGTAATGCCAAAGATGCCAACTTTATCATCTCGATCTCGCGAGTAACCCGCGCAGATAAGCCGTGCAACCGTTGTTAAACATTCACCTAGTCCATAAGTTCTCAGAGCCTAGGACAGACGCTATCGCTGGATCCTATTCGCGTTTATCATCTGTAGGTGGCGAAGGAGGGTACGGGAGCGCGTGACCGGTAGACGACACCGCTGGAACGTAAACCTGATACGTTGAAGAAACATACGACCCGTTACTACCATATAGTCAGGTGTAAAAACCGACTAGTACGCCTCCTCAGGTGTAGTTGCTCATACTCCCTGAAATTCATCTGTACGCGATAGCAACATCACCAAACCCCTCGAGACTGACTGCTGCAGCCAAGATATATCGCTGCGAAACCAGATTTCGAGTTACTCAAAGCCAAGAGACTTGGTTCTCAATGCGTATCTGCTGTAGTGACACTCTGTCAACAACATGATGCAGACCCAAATGATGAATGGCGTCCCCATGAGACGTGATATCCTCCATCAACAGTTTCGTGTCAACTGTGAGCAATCTCCCAGCAAATGCGACGGCTACCTTCTCCCAAGCCTCAAGAGTTCGTGACTCCAGCTTCACAGCTCGTGTACCCTGCCAGCATATCGAGCCATCCTCTCGGCTATACGTAAAGGCGCAAGCCTCTCTTCTTTCTCCGTGCCATATAGTCAGTGTCTGAAGATTAGGCATGTTGAGTGCGACTTGTGCCGCAGTTTGGAAGAGCTTGTTGGTACGATGAGCGGTGTCCGTGGCGATCCCCCGGGCTGTCAATGTAAGAGTTTTTAGCCGAGGCCATCTCCAACTTGGCTGGCACGAGTCGAAGAAATGGTGTGCATCGATCATGAAAGCGACGGAAAGATGCTCAAGCGTCCGGCTTCGCATGGCAGTCAACCCGCCCAGGATGCGAGAGGGAATTCTGACTCGCCCTGGGTTTCCGTATGATATTGAACCTCTATCAAGAGCATACAGTTCCAGGAAATTCTCATTGAAATCTTCGAAAATCGTGACTTTTTTAACGCTTGCCGGGATATTGTAGATCGTTTTTACAAAGCCTATTATTAATTCTGTCAGCCCGTAACATCACTTAATTTTATTTATTACTTACCCATATCCGAGTCTTGCTGTGCTGCGTTCAAGTGTGACTGCCACGGTTCGTAGCAGATCTCTTCCAAGTTTGGTAAGCTTGACCAAATGTGTCGTAAATTTTCAGGTCTGAACTCCTGGCGGCACTGACGACGTAGAACGAATTTAGTCACGGCATTGACCAAAGGGAGACTTTCTCGAAATCTTAGCTCAGATAATCCAAAAGGGCGTCGTAGAGCATCGTCTGGTGGCGCTTCAGTGACATTCCCTCTATACCACCCGTGATCGGGGTCGTGAATGGGATCGTCACTAGGGATTTGACACTCGAATTTGTCTTCGCCAGGAGCTCCGAAGTAACTATTCTTAAACCAGTGCTGTGAGTCGCTCGGGCAGTAAACATTGAGTTCCAGAGTCAAAGGCTGTCTCCACGTCGTCAAGATAGAGAATAGCCTGAAAATGGCTTCTCTTACGATCCTTGCAATGGAATACGACAATGTGAGCGACTCTCTCTTTCGGCATGATCGACAGGTATATCCGTCGAGCTCTATATTAAGCCATAGATGCTTAATGTGTCCCTTGTAGTGGTCGTTAAGTTGTTCGAGGTGGTCGAGACATGCGGGCTGAAGTCTGATGTGAGAAAAAGTCCGTTGCTCAATGAAAGTTCGCCATTCATTCGAGACTGAAGCCAAGGTTGCGGTTCCTTTGTGTGCTGTCAGGGTCTCCAAGATCATGCAACGGATCTCGGCAGGTAAAGAGTGCCAGTGGAACATTTTATCGACGTTTGCTGCTGGACAGAAGGTGAAGTTTGGTCAAGTCGATGAAGATCACAAGGGGTTAGAAGGTCGAAGATATTTTTCGTTGCCAGGAGACTTTGCTTGTTGACTCACTCTGAAGGGGTTTGGCCTTAGAAATAATATTGAGCGTGTGCAGACATTGAAAGCTAAACATAATTTTACGGTGCCGGGATCATAGCTCTAATTGGTAGAGTATCATAACAAACTCTCTATGTACATTTATTCCACAGCAATTGGTCGCATTCTGACATAATGTCTAAATTGTCAAATAGATCCACCATTTTCTGTTAGGACTTGTAGCCGAGAGTATATATACAGCACAATGAACTTAGTTGGTGCATCTCTTCACCATTCACGGATCCTCATATTAGCTTCCACCCTAAATTCTAACTTAAGTCTTGTCGAGAGGAGCATGTAAGTACCATGTGACCACGTATCATGAAACCTAATCTACCAGAATTGCGATGACTAAGAGTCACAGTTACAGTAGTACGAGTCACCTACACACTCGTTAGCAAGCATAATCTCTTTACAGACCCTCGGACACCTCTTACCTTCCTAGCTACAAGTCTCCTTGTGTTGCTCATCGGGTCCTGCAGCGCCCATTGCCTTGAGACTCTTGATGCAGCCATCACAGTTGCTGATCTTCATACAGTAGCCAGCGCAGTACTGCTGGTTCCTAGTGGTGCAACCAGTGTAGCATGGAGCACCAGCCCCACCAGCGGGCTGGCCAGAGCATTCGCCCGTGCATAGCTGGTTGTTCCTCGCTACGCAGTCGTTGTAAGAACCTCCCAGGCAGTTGTTGTTCTCGCCCGCTTCGCGTGGAGCATTGCACTTGCCGCCCAAGACGGTGGGGGCGGAAAAAGCGAGGAGGAGGGTAACGAGAGTCTATTGTTGTCAGCCGAGGAGTACTCAAGATCTATGGAAAGCCTACCCAGGTTGAGTGCATAGTGATGGATTTGTTAGATTTGGGAGATATACAGGATGATTTGAAACAGACTTTAGTGATGTGAGTTGATGAGTTTGGATACTTGTATGACGAAGAGCGGCATTTATAGACGCGCAGCATCTCGGTTCCTTTCCATTATCAGAAGCTAATCCATAGATTCATTACATTACATCACGAGCGACTTAGGATCCATTCTCATAGTGTAAGGTGCACGGAGGATATGCAGCGGAAGCCAAGTATCTCGCTGTCTAATAGCCAATTTCGGCACCTTTAGTGGGTCAAAGCGAGGCTCAGCTAGGAACAAAAGCCTTGCGATTCGTTCAGCTTCGTGAAATCTCACTGATGGGTCCCTTGGCACGCGTCATATAACGTGAGATTCACGGGAATGGGAGCAAGGGTTTCGATCCGTCTACCGTGATCTGCACTCAGTTAGTAAATGGCTCTTAGAAATGTCAATTTGCGTCTGACACTCGGATCCGCTTTCACTTTGCAAAACCAGATTTTTATGTAGATTGAGGGTTTTCTGACAGATTTATACTGAAAGTGGGTTGGTATTCGTTCCAGAAATATCTGCATAGGTGGATACAGAAACAGTTTTATTAGCTCTGATGATGCCTTTACCATTCCTTGCTTGTTTGGTCGGAGCTTTTATCTTTTCCAGGTGATAAAGTCAGGTCACATTTGCATCACCGACGGTCCGCTACTCTTCTCAACGGATCTATAAACAAAACAGCCAATTTATATTATACAAGCAGTAGGGCCAATAAAACACTGGGACCTCTATCCTGAGTGACATACGTCTTTAGGTAAACTAAGTATAGTTTATTGTAAATTTATTACATCTGAGATTAACTTCAAACACTTTAATGTAATAGTAGATATTTTCTTCTACCTTTGGGATAAGACATCTATTAGTATGTAGCCTCTTCTCTTTTTAGTTACCTTGATTGCCTTCGATTTACCTCAGCAGCCAAGATCGACAAGGCGATCTTGTGCAACATATCGGGAGCCCCTCCGCAATGCTTGCCAGTGTTCCTCAAGTCGGAGCCGGCGCTTGTCAGACGGACCCAGTTTGATATCCAAATACCGACGATCCTTAGCACGTGATAGCTTCAGACTGTTAACAAGTACCTGCCTTGGTTTATACTACTTTAAACCGCTATGGGGCATTTTAGCCTATCAACAGTACTTTGAAACATATAAAACTATTTAGGTACATTCCCTCAAAGCACATCATAGTAGCACACAAGTCAGGCGTTGGAGCTAGGTATTCTGAGTTAATCTGCAAGGTTTAATCTGATGAAACGGTTCTCCATGTCAACGCGCCGTGTTTCGTAAGCCGTTTATTGAGCCATAGCATGGTATGTTAGTTCTTCGAGACCTCCTGTGACAGGTGTCAAGTCTGACCGTCTTGCGGGCGCGGTCGATCTGCACGCCTCCGTTGACTGGAATGGCATGACGACTCTGTCCCTGGAGTTTGACCCGATTAAGTACACGCTAGGTAAATATAAGGTTTGTTATACAGCCTTATGATTGATCGAGACAGTTCCTATCAGATCTCGACTCCTGGCGCGTTACCAATTCCGGCTTTCGAGGGCTTGCTATACGAAGCCGTGGCGTTCTCCTTCGGAGCATTTGTCGCGAACTGCAAGATGTTGTAATATGAGATGTGGTCCCGGTCTTTCATTATCTCTGCCTTTTCTCTTTCGTGATTGAAATTTCGTTTAAACAAGTCAGCATCTGCCGAAATGTCCAAGGCTCGTCGTTTTGCCGGTCTTCTCTCTCTTTATGTCTGGGTTTATTTATTCTGTGGCGCTTTCGCTCAATCGAGTGGGTCAATAAGCGATGCACCCGAGTGCGGTGTCAGTTCATCTTCTCCCTCTCCCTTTCTCTCTTTCTGTCGTTAACGGATCGCTTCAGGTCAAATGCGCACTCGAGAGCTTCAGCGACCCGGCGTTTTCGCTCAAAACTCAAGCCGAACTATGTCACGACAAAGCGTTTGCCAGGGTATTGGGGGATTGCGTGGCAAAACGATGCCTTTTTGGTGAAACGATGGGTAAACGACTTCACATTCGGCCAGCATTTCACGAGCTACAGCCTGTTAACATTAATACCAGAGTTTACTCGGATTTCCAAAGAGGCATGTGGTATTCGTCCGATGGACCAATACTTCGAGTTCCAAGTCACTGGCATAACTATGACGACGCTGGCCGCTGTCTTTTTCGTCCTGCGACTTATATGCAAAATCTTTGGGCCGACTTATTGGGGTATAGATGATACACTCATTTCAGTATCAGCGGCAAGAGCAAAATATTTCACTGGGATAGGGCTTTCACTGATTGTTGCCAGGCCGTCTTAAGTCCTATCTGCGCGTTCTATCAATTGAGTTAGTAGACACGGAGGCGATGCAGTATCCTACTAACTCGTTATCGACAGTGCTAGAACAAGGCTTGGGCAAAGAGTTTGAAAGCCTCTCGCACCGCCAAGTAGCATTATTCTTCAGAGTAGGTACTAAGCTTCGGTTCTCAGTCGATTATTCTAACAAGGCTCAGTACTTCTTTGCATTCGGACTACTCTATCACATTGCCCTAGCATGTATAAAAGCCTCCATTTTACTTCTGTATCTCCAGATCTTTCCAGACCAAACCTTTCGGAGAGTGGTCAAGTGGACCGTGGCATGCAATGCCCTGTTTGGACTGACCTTTATAGTGCTCACTTTGATACAAGCCCCCGTGCTCTTGGAAATATGGAAAGCATGGGAAAGCAAGACGGTCGGCGAGGGTATGCATTACATATCATGGCCATCGCTGGTGCAGGCTTGTCTGAATCTAGCCCTGGATATCTGGATGCTTATCTTACCGATTTCTCAGCTATACAAATTGGGCCTTAAGATCGGTAAGAAGCTAGGGGTAATTGCAATGTTTAGTGTTGGCATATTGTGAGTAAAGATAACTCGATAACTCGGTAGAAACCACTAATGAGTCGCATTTAGCTTGACTATTGTTTGTGCTCTCAAGCTATATAAAATGGTCGAGTTCATGACCGATATCAGCAAGTCAAGTGAGAGCAAACTAATCCTTTTGCTTTCATGAACTGACATATGATGTTAGCCCAAACCGGAAGCGATGTCATCTTTTGGTCTTACATCGAGCTCTGTGTAGGAATCATGGTATCTTGCATGCCACATATACGCCAACTTACACGAGAGGTGCTTCATAGGTTGCAGTCAAAGGGACATTGTATCAGGAGCTCTGGGAGCGATGGTCCCTTTATCACGCGGTCTATTGAAGCAATAACAATAACCCAGGTTTCGTCTCCTCCGGATACAGTAGTTCTTTATGATGAAGGAAATCTTCTTGCGAAATTTTAGCCGAGTCGCATAGGAAATCAAATAGCAGCTAAATTGCTGATGTTATCATCCTATAACAAAACAGGAGATTAAAAGTTTCTTATTTATAGTATAAAATATTATCTAGTGTTAAACAATAATCTAATTAAAACGTAGATATTAGTCTAAGGTATTTATCTATAGACGTTGATAAATTCTAGTTCCCTAAACTGCCTTCGATAACAATCTCATCTTGGGAAAGGTGTTGTTTCCGCCCTTTATAAAAACAAGCGTAAAATGCACAGCCAGCAATAAATCCTGAAATTCCTACAGCTCCATACATCCACACGAGGTATGGGTCCTGAGAAACTGCGCCGAGGGCAATGCAGATCGCAGCAGCAACGGCGATGGTCAGCCAGAACAGGGCTGAGATGACAGATCGGAGACTTAGAAGCCTTGTCAGTAAACACATCACGTACGAGAAAATTGGAGGCTTACTTCTTGGGGGCTTGAGTAAAGGCGAGTTCGAGACCCGTGATGATAACAAAGGCTTCGGATAAGGCCACGAGGATATACGATGGTGCTTGGATCCAAACGTGGATACTGTTTGGTGGTGACTTGTAGATGTAATGTTGAAGAATGCATGCGTATGCCATTGAGATTGAGGCGAACATGAAACCCATGAAAATGCGGGTGACGGGGTCAAAGTCGATTCTGTACTTTCGCAGTAGGGGATATACAATCACTAAAACTTTGTGTTAGGATAGGAGGTTTTGGGATGTCTGGAGAGAACTTACAGTCGAGGAAGGGAATGAAGAAGCAAAGAGCGATGGGGTCCAGGTTCTGTAGAAGATCATTGGGCGTTCCGTGAAGTGCCATGGTACCAGCTTGGGAGATGAGGTTATTCCACATCTGATTCCAGCAGATGAAGTAAAATGGGAAGAATAGGAACATCTAATCATAACCGTGAATATTCATCTTGAAAGTCATGAGAAAGGCCACATACCTTGCAGCTCTTGAGTCCTCGCTGGACATCTCCGACATACTCATCAGTATATCTCTCTTGACTAGCCAATGGGTACTTGTCATTGTGGCCTGTTGCTCTAAGGACTGATGGCCTTGCATTATCAAAGCCCTTCTCTTTAATAGCGATGCTGGTTGTGCGGCATGCATCGAGAATAGCTGAGCCAAATGGAGGAACGCGGATGTACTTGTTTCGACCAGAGATAAATACAGCGGCTGATATGAGGATGGCACTGTTGAAAGTTGTTAGCAGCTGCCGATGTGGAATTTAGGCAAGGGAGATAGGACTCACATCAATGGGACCAAGTACGCCAGCCAGAACGAATGGTGAGCTTCGACGTTGACTGTGATGAGCGGTGAAAGAGCTCCAATGTTGACGACCCAATAAAACCTTGATGTTGATCAGCGGATGCATATCGCACACTGAGCAAACATGTCTTACCACATGAAGAGTCTCTGCACAGTGAGCTCTGGGTCAACGATAACCTCCTCTCCTGACTTGAGAGTCTTGAGAACGGGCTGCGAATGCTGATACTGCTCAGCACACATAGGCGTAACATTTGCCTTAATTCCTCCTGTCCCAAGGCCAATCGTGATCATGGCCGCGATAAGACCACCGAGGCCGGCATTGTGAAGGAGGGCTGTCGGGGTTGAAGTCGAAACGAGGATGACTAGGCCGACGACATAGATGACGCATGCGCAGCAGATAGCCCTAAACTTTCCGAGATACTGGTCTGAATACCTTCGGTTAGACATGGGAGTTGAATGAGGTTATTTGAGACTTACCGGCGACGATAGCACCGATGACTGTCGAGGCGTAGGCCCAGAACTTGAAGAAGTTGCCGAGGGCTGTTGCGACAGCTTGACCCTTTCCAAGGGCACCTGGAAGGTCGGAGTTGGGGTCGTATGGGTTGCTTAGCACTGTTAGTATCGCGAAAGATGAATTGTCATGATGGTGACAAACTTGATGTAATTCTGTATCGGTCCAGAGAGACCAAAGTAGGTAAATCGCTCACCGAGCTGCATGTCGTCAGTCAATCTAACTCCCCGTCTTCAAATTCCTCAGAAGCACCAGGTTCTTACCTCGACGGCCAAGATCAGTAATGCAATCTTGGGTAACTTATCGGGAACCCTCCTCAAACCTCGCCACTGCTCCTCCCGTCCCGCAATGCTCTTCACATCACCAGCATTGCTCTCAATCTTCTTTTCCATGTTTACTTCGGTTGTCATCTTGTCAAACTCAGTCAAAGTAATAAAGAGATGGTTCGACTCTCGAACGATGGTGGGTTCTTCATTTCTCGGGATGCGACGCCCTGTATATAAACATCATGAGTTGGAGAAACATACCCCGGACAGGCAGACCCATTGTGCTGGGAACACTGCTGGGAGATAACGCGGGGTCATCACTGTGGGCTCTGATAGGCGGCGTTTGACGGCCTATCTGGCGCTATCTCTCAAGATAGCGTGGTTGATCGGCGTTGAGAACGCCGCCAATCAGAAGTGATGCCGATGTTGGAGGCGGTTTAAGTATTCTTGAAAGATGGCGTTTTATCTAGTGATCGCATCAATTTTCTACTATTATCTTTGTTGTCTTAGTCATGTCGTATACTACGACTGCGACCGAAGAGGTAACCGCCTCATTTCCAAGCCTCAAGCGTTTGGAAATACGACCAGATGAATACCCAGGCCTGGACCCCGAATGGCGAAATCTATGGAATACTCATGGCAGTTCCATGATTCGAGCTGACGAAGTCAGCATTGAGGAGTATCGTCTGAACCCAGTAAAGTACAGTTTCACATATCCGACATACAAAGGTCCAGAAGTCTTTCATGTTGAGGATAGACAAATCCAAGTGACAAAACCGCAAGGCTTGATCACTGTGAGGATCTATACTCCAGCAGGACCTGGGCCGTTTCCCGTACATCTGAATTTCCATGGTGGAGGTTGGGTGCTCGGAGGTCTTCAATCTGAAGCGGGATGGTGTCGACACATGTGCAATAAGGCTTCCATCAAAGTCATCGATGTCGATTATCGGATGGGCCCGGAGTACAAGTATCCAACAGCCATATATGACTGCTGGGATGCTGTGAAATGGGTAAGTCAAAGCTTTCTCATATGAGACACTTTTTGACCGCATACAGACCATAAACAACGCGACTGAGCTTAACATAAACCCCAAAAGCGTCTCATTCGGTGGTCTTTCAGCTGGTGGGCACATGACTGCTGTTCTAGGCCACTTTGCCCGCGACGAAGGCATCAATATCAAGTTGCAGCTCTTGATTGTCCCAGCCACAGACATGCGCTACTGCAGCTCCAAGATAAAACAACTCACGGCAAAGAATTGTCCTTACGACAGTGTTTTACAACTAAAGGACGTTCCATGGGGACCTCTAGGGCGAGAGCAATGGTTCTTGAAATATTTCGTCGGCGAGGATACTGGTAAGCACAATCATTCTGTATCCAAGAGAAGATGTCATTGACGAGGTTCAACAGATGAGCTTGAGGAAAAGCTGAACAATGAGTGGATCCTCACTCCCGTCATCGCGCCAAACTTCAAGAACCTTCCCCGGGCGCATATTGTCACTGCGGAGTTTGACCTGGAAAGAGATGAAGGGGAGTACTATGGGCAATTGTTAAAGGACGGTGGGAACGTGGTTACGGTAAAGCGCTATGTCGGTTGTCCCCATGCATTTGCGCATTACAACCATCCTGAACGGGGACTGGCTAAGGCTCAAGAATTTATTGAGGATACGGCCGAGCTCCTAAGAAGTGTCCATGAGATAAGTTGATAGATGACGAAATATGTTGACACTATCCCCACCCCGATGACATTATGTTGTGAGCGATTTGTAAACCGTTGATATTTGAAGGACTCTGAATTAAATACTTACTCTCTTGGACCCCGATGCGATCGACTACCCTACAGCGCAAAGGTCCTGGATGTTTTCCCTCCCCTAACGATTGAAGAGTGACTCATGTAAATCTCATAGATTTCGCCAGTCGCCGTTGGTAGTCATTGAGTCATCGTACGATTCATATCTCTAGATTCAACAATCTTTCCGTGGGGATATTTCCCGCGGCCAACGAAGCAAACGCCACCAATCATATTCGACGCCGATGAAGATGGACATGGGTTGGCCGAGACTAGACGAAATTGGACTTGTCCGCGGTTGTTAGTCGGCATCGTGAAAGGA
Organism: Fusarium fracticaudum; assembly: GCA_003353625.1. Classification (NCBI taxonomy): domain Eukaryota; kingdom Fungi; phylum Ascomycota; class Sordariomycetes; order Hypocreales; family Nectriaceae; genus Fusarium; species Fusarium fracticaudum. Next base: position 706,120 of record PDNT01000004.1, read on the forward strand.
TTGAGGAATCCAAGATAAATCTCGATAACCCATCATCCGGAAGTTAATTCTTCTATCTAATCAAGCTTCCATCTGTGCTCATTTCTCAATTATATACCTCAAGATAAGAATGACGTCTGACAGCATTGTCATAGTCGGGTAAGTCGCCTCATCATAACCCATGAGCCGTTGTCACTGACCAGCATCCAAGGGCGGGAATCATTGGCCTCGACGTCGCTCTTGTTCTCTCCCAACAAGGTTACGGAAAAAACATCACAGTCATAGCCGAATACCTCCCCGGCGATACTTCGCCATCATACACGTCTCCCTGGTAAGCCTCACGTATGCTTCGATCATAAATAGGCACTGACAGATCAGGGCCGGTTGCAACTTTTCCGCCATTTCTGGCACTGATGCCAATGCGATAAAATGGGACCGCCACGGATACGCGCACTTGAAAAAGCTGGCCGCAGAAGACTCTGCCAAGTCTTTCGTTAAGAGGACGCCGTCAATTGAGTTCTGGGACGATAACGTTCCGCATGACAAGATCAAGGCGATGGCCGACTATCTCGATGATGTGAGTCAATACTAACGCCACGCATCAGCGATTACTTTGACAGCGGCTCATGTTTTGTAGTTTCGAGCCTTGTCTACGCAAGAGCTTCCCGAAGGCGTCAAGTTTGGCTGCGCGTTTACAACTTTGACCGTCAACGCGCCAGCTCACTGCCTGTATCTGTACAACAGACTAAGAGAAGAGTTCGGCGTGCGGTTCATCCGACGAAAGCTCGGAAGCATTCATGAGGCGTATAATAATCCGGCTACGAAGGTCGTTTTTAACTGCACAGGTAACGCAGCAAAGACACTAGCAGGCGTACAGGACGAGAAGTGCTATCCGACTCGTGGTCAAGTTCTCCTTGTGAGGGCATCTCATGTCAGCACCAACGTCATGCGCCACGGCAAGGACTATGAGACATATGTCATTCCGAGACCTGGATCAAATGGCAATGTCATATTGGGAGGATATATGCAGAAGGGCAACGAGTAGGTGTCCCCATCCTAAGGTTTGGACGCTTACTGACAAAATTACAGTGATAGCGCAACATATTCATCCGAGAGCGAGTCCATTCTCCAGAGAACAACAGAGCTAAGCAAAGAGCTGCAGCAGAAGGAACCCGAGGTTTTGGCTGCATTTGCAGGCATGCGACCATCTCGCGAAGGTGGCGCACGAATTGAGCGTGATGAGATCCCCGTCAATGGGCAGAGACGTGTGATCGTGCATAATTACGGTGCTGGTGGCACTGGCTTTCAAGCTGGCTATGGTATGGCATTGGATGCCGTCAAGAGCATCGAGGATATTCTGAGCACCCTTCCCACCAGATCATTATTGTAAGCAAAATTTTATATATGCGTAGTTCTATGTTCCTTGCTTTGACGCCTCTAACGCAAGTTTCACGTGCGGTTCTAATTTCAGAACTTGATCAACACCGCGCCAGAAAATAGCGTCCATCCTCAGTAGACCCAATCGCATAACCACAAATGCATTGGCCTTAAGACGCATTTGCCTCCGCGTTGATTGAAGGAGCTCCATACACGAAAGAGCTTCTTCGTAAGTTGTGGCCGAAACAAACATGAATAGCATGGCGAAGCAAAGTGATGAAAACGCACTTTGACACCAAGGTGGCCAATGTTCTGCTGTTTCATCGCTCTTGAGGTTTTTGAGAAGGCCATAATATTGTTCCAGAACTGTTTTCAGACTCTCACGTGCAGACCATTGATCTGAAGTGCTGGTTGCTGAAATGTGAGAATTCTGGGCGTGCACGGCCACGCGTAGGATCAGTAGTTGTGTGTAATAGTAGCCAAGCTTGATGGCCATTCCAGGCATCGAGTTGTAGTTATTGGGATCTACTGAGCTTGTTCTACGGGGATTTATATTTTCCAAAGACCCCGAAAGCTCAAGCACGGTTCCTCGTAGTTCTTCTGGCCTCTGCCCCAGACTTGATGACCGAAGAGAACTAGAGAGACGTCAGACTAAATAATAAAATTTGGTAGTAGAGAACCCTAAGACTTACTAAAGCCGGTCAAGAGTATTAGCGAGACAGGATGTGAGAGTTGAGAAGGCCATTATGTTGGCCCACTGCGATGCATCAAGGCCAGATGAAAGCTCATCTGGAGTTAACAATTCATCAACGAGCCAATTAGCACGACTAATATGAGGTGGCCTTCCCAAAGCGGCTGCTAACCACTGATCCATCGCGAAGACGAAAAAGGATAGCCTGCGTCTAGCAGCTATTTGAGCCGGAGGAATATTCCAAAGGGAGGGATCAAGATGAAGCCCGATATTTGTAGCTGCTGATACCAGCATCCCCATCGTTGTCCACCGATAGGATGCATCTGACACAAGAGGGTTTGAAGAAGGCCGAGTGATTAGCAGGAATAGAGTCTGGACGGTGGCAATATTTGGCGAGTGAATATCGAAAGCAACAGCTGTATTAATGAGATGGGCTAGGTCTTCAGCATCAGGTGAGTCATAGGCCATATCAATACAGAGTTGGTCGTCGTACATGGCGAAGGGGAGGGCGATTGAGTAGATAGCTGCCAGCAAACAAGGTGCATTTGTTGTCGGGTTAGGAGGGGACTCCGTTGAGAATATTGGGTAATGCGGCGCGATAAATCTGTTGTACAGACTTATCAATCGCTTGCCCATATTCGGGGAGACCGCCTTCTCAAGCTCTGCTCTTTGTGATGATATTGACGCGCCAGTATGTCCGACCTCTTTGCGACTTTGAGCGAACAGCGATGGTTGCGAGATGAGAAACTGTACTGGCGTGTTGCTGTTCACTGATCGTATTGCAAGCTGTTTGAACTTGAATGTGCCGTGCTCATCTGATTGGTATCGTTGGAGAAGATAAGGATCCATATCTCCACTGAGCCCAAGCGTTTCTGGATGGAGATTCTCATGTCCATCAAGTAACGGATAGGCATTGCTGTATAATCCATCCGCTGATTCAGCCGTAGTGGATGGAGGGTTGTTGTCTGGTGTTTGAAACATGAACTGATACTCAGGACCGTCTATGTCAAGATCTTGAAGGAAGTCCATGTTGACATCAGGAAAAGTGTCCGCTTCTGTGGGTGAAATCTCGTTTTGATTGAATGCCGCCAAAGTTTCTTCCACAACATCACTTGATGGTCCAATTGGATTCTCCGCATCGTGACACCCAGGGCTGGTCTCGGTCGTTTGCTGCCTCTTCCGAGGTCGGGCCGCTTCTACGAAAGTGCATTCTCTCCCGTATTGCTGACAAAGACGACACGGAGGTGAAGACTCAATTCGGCACGCGGCCTTGCGAGATCGGCAAAAGTCGCAGGGTCTTTGCCGCTTGCTCATGTATTTACGCATTATGAGAAGTGGAAGAAGGAGGTTGAGATAACGAATCAGAAGTGACTAAACCGATCGGATCTAAGCTGCAGACGGCACGTGACTTAGCCTGATCAAAGAGAGATTAGCATAAAATTGACTCTCTACAAACGATGAGATCTGCAGTTTATGTACCATAACTAGAGCTAGCCAATTTCTATTGCCTCATATGTACCACCACATGCAGCACATTAGTTCATCCTAGCTTTTTATGGACGTCATGTAAGCATCTGGTACCCCAGATTCCAGGTGACCGCAGAGGTTGCGAGACCCTAGTCGATAGATCGCTAAGCTATTTAGCGTAGGAGTAACATCACCATCGCCAATCCATTTCCCTCCTCCTCGAATCGATATGACACATTCCATAAGAGCCATCTGCATGTCATGACTCCCCCTGGAACTAAAACCCTCTAACGGTTGCTCCTAGTTGGTGAAAGATAGATGAATTGAGTTGTTGCGGAAATGGTCTATAGCCCCATCGAATTTATGCGACTTAGCAACTCTCCAGAACATGTCGTCTGGATAGGGAGAGTCGTAGGCCATATCGATACAGGTCGATCGTCGTACAGGGGTAAAAACAGCCTTCCCAGTTCTGGACGAGTGCATGATCATATCTACTCGATTTACTGCAAGGAACGGCATCGAATTGCCGATATTTGTCAAAGCACCCGCCCTAAGAAAGTAGGTGCAAAATCCCCTACGTAAGGGTGATCATACATTTGCCGACTGAATGAACTCAGGGACATTCTTTATTAGTGCGCTAGTTAGCCTCTAACCCCACGATCTCTTTACGAGTGCGGGGTAGTGCGAAGGTATAAATACGCCCCAATCACAGTAATCCTTCATTGCCTTGTCTTGGAACTGCGTGTATTAGCCCAATAGGATAATTTCGAAGTTTGTCTCCTTCAGGGAGAGATTTGCAAGTGGTATCTTACTGCTACGGCTTGAGCACGCGTAAGGATTAAGGCCATGGCGCTCACACGACCCCCTGGACTTGTATTAATTTGCCGTCGGCTTTTTGTTGTGTTTGCCTTGCTATTTACCAATTGAGCTTCATTGAAAAGAGAAACTACAGCTGAACGGTTAGAAGTTCTCTAGTCAAGTCTTTCTATATAAATAGACGTATGGTATTGCAGTCTCTTGATCAAATCAGCACAGAACACTCAGTCTCTCAATCGGTTGTCCTATCTCAGCATCGCTATCATATTTGTCTCTTGTCTTACCGTAACTTGCCTTTCCAGGCCAAGTTTTCACGATGCAGCGCACTCTGAAAGTTCTTTTTGCCGTATTCGGTGTTGCCTCTGCGTCACTCCAGGCTCCTGAGAACACCGTTGGCCATCTCGACAAGCGCTCCGCCCGTAAGTCCGTTCTTGAAACAGATCATCTGACTACAGAACACACGGTACTAACACGCTGTGAAGGTGGCTATGCTCCGACGCTCGAAATACAAAACCCGGTCCTCACCTCAAAATGGGTTGAGGGCAGCGACTTTGTACAGGTCCTGGAAATGGGTATATACAACTCTCATTCCACCAATTACCTAACCTTGGCGGACACCCTGAATGTCACTCTCACTTCGGATAGCTTGGAGCTTGTACAAGCTGCTACGCTCACCCGCTTGGCCCCAAGCCAAGCTGCTATTGTTCAGATTGGTGTCAAGAATAAGCCAGGAGTTACTCGCGGCTCACAATGCTCAGGCTCTGTTGTAGCTACATACGGGCAGGCTTACGGTGTAAAAAGCACCACGAAGGCATTTACGGGAACCTGCGGCATCCCAGATTATCAAGCCAATGAAAACAGCATTGACTTTCACTGGTCTCCAGAATGGTACAACAATGCCAAGTTTGGAATATTTATTCACTGGGGAATTTACTCTGTTCCTGCATATGGTTCTGTCAAGCCAAACGAAGATTACGCGGAATGGTATGGGTGTCGTATGCATGACCCTAACTACAGAACCAAGACGTATCAGTACCATGAGGCGACCTACGGCAAGAACTTCAATTATGATCAGTTCATGTCCAACTTCTCGGATGCTGGCTATGATCCAAAGGAGTGGGTCGATCTCTTCGCGGCAGCTGGTGCTCGCTACATGGTTCCTGTGACGAGTAAGTGGCATCAGCCATCTTGCAGTCTATTCTTTTTCAAGCTGACACTACAGAAAGAACATCACGAAGGCTTCGCGCTATTCGACACGTCGGATAAAATTAGCAAGCGGTCGTCTATGCATTACGGTCCAAAGCGAGATCTGACTGGTGCTCTTTTGGACGCTGCAGCCCAGTACCAACCACACATTCGACGCGGCACTTATTTCAGCATGCCTGAATGGTTCAACCCAGCTTACTACCAGTATAGAAACGCAGACCCCAATTGGTCCGGCGGCTGCTTCGGCGCCAACAACACTAACCCATACACTGGTGCAACTGTCGAGTACACCGGGTATGTCCCAGTCGATGACTTTGTCAAGGACATCCAGTTGCCTCAGATGAAGGAACTAGCGTACAACTATAACACGGAGCTCATGTGGTGCGATATTGGTGGCGCGAATAATTCAACTATCTTTGTTTCCGAGTGGTTGAACTGGGCGCGTACGCAAGGACGACAAATCACTTTTAATTCTCGCTGCGGCCTTAACGGAGACTTTAGTACACCTGAGTAAGTTTCAATTCTCCAAGCTGAACTAATTTTACCTCTGCTAACGTGGGCATAATCTATCAGATACCGGACAAATGGCGATACCGTAGTGGCCAAGTGGGAGACCAACCGCGGCATGGATCCCTTTTCCTTCGGTTACAACTCTCAGACGCCCGATGATCAATACCTCAACGGCAATGACATAGTCCAGACTCTAGTAGACACTGTCAGCAAAAATGGCAATTTTCTGCTTGACATCGGTCCAACACACAATGGCAGCATCCCCCAGATCATGCAGAACGGTCTGAAAGACGCTGGCAGCTGGATTATCCCCCACGGCGAGGCTATTTACGACACACGCTTCTGGAGCAAAACCCCTGGAACCGGAAATCTTCGCTACACTACGACCAAGGACGCTTTCTACATCTTTTACCTCACTAAGCCGTCCTCGACGCTCACCATCTCTGACCCTGTCCCCTGGTTGCCAGGAGATACCATCACTGCCCTCGGCGGAACGGCGAATGGTACTGCCATCCCAACGCAACGTACCTCGTCTGGATTGGTCCTGCAAATCCCTGATAAAGCAATCAATGGCGATAAGTATGTATGGTGCTTCAAGCTTTCTTATACTAGTACTTGGTAGATTCTGGTCTAGCTATATATATGGCTTGTCTACTGTCTAACTAAGCTACTACTACGAGTAACCAACAAGTGATACAATCATTACATAGAAGACTCTCAATTCAAGCACGATTGCGATTGTTGATCATTTAGTGTTGAAGATTAACTATTTAAGATATGTATTCAAAGGTCAAGCCCTTCTTAGCCGATATGATAAAAGAGTTTTGACATTTTGCCTGAAAGTCGACTGACCATAGATGCCTCAGACGAAGCCGAATAACCACTCCGTGTTGTTTCCCCAGATCGCCTCCGTGACTGCATTTCCTTGACAAACTTTGGCCATGTGTTCGTCAAAACGAGATACTTGATATGTTGCTCAATGGCATCGAAAACGCCAGGTCCGAACTCGGCAGGGATAATCCCAGCATAGGTAGGTCTCGCCAGGGCTGAAGCAGGTGCTGACTCAAGAGACGTCGTGGTTTCAAACGGTATAGCTGGGTACACGTTCGCTTGTCCAAATGTCTCTCGTGCAGCTACTTCGAACATCTTTTCCATGTACTTGATATCTGCTGATCCAAGATTCAGCGGAAACTCAGCATCGCGAGGACTGATAAAGTTGGCGTAAATATCCAGTGCAGCATTATACGCATCGCGAACATCTGCCTCGTCTGGTTCGGCACGCCACGAGATCTTCCACCTGGTAACCTCAGTCAAGAACGAAATGTTCTCTCCCGAAAAGTCGTTCAGAGCTGAGAAGTCTTGTAGGGGTCCAGGGTTGCTGTTGAGGGTGTAGTTGAAAGCGCTGATGGTTAGAAGGGTATCTTTCATCTCTTGTTCTGAGGATTCATATCCGCCCTTGTCGCCGAGACGAGTAGCTACTGAAGAACCTCTTCGTAGATCATCGAGCTCTCGAAGAGTGGACGTTGAGGATGTGGAGTACCACTCCATATTCAGACTTTCGACGCGCTTGACGAGGATACTTTGTTTAATGACTTGGAAAGCAGGGACGAAAACAGCAAAGATCTCGATAAGAAAGATTGAGACGTGAATCCTAGACTTGGTGAATAATTAATTGGTTGTATGGGCAGTTGTGAACTTACCATGAACTTGGAGGGAAGTAGAAGTTCACAGTCGCAAACTCGGGAACATAACTTGCAATCAAGAACATAGGTGTCGCGTGTAGACTGTTGATCGCTGTTAGTAAAGTGGCTCGAATGTACTGCGACTAGGTACTAACCTGGAGAGGCAGCAGCCGATCGTTTGTGTTCGCCACCCCATAGTATCGTGGATATTCCATGTCCTCCAAATCAGAAAGGGTGCAACCTGACGAAGTAATAGTTAGCCAGGGAAATGCGTCAGATTGAAGAGATCTCACCATCCATGTCCAAACTACTTGCCAGAGTACAGAGGGCCACCACTCCCAGCCCCGACCCAACTCAATTATTTGCTCTGGAAGTGTCTGACTCTTGATCTCGGTGCCCGGAATTCCATAGGTAGGATGGTATTTGCGACATGCTAACCACATGCCAACTGTCAGGATGACCTACGCATCTCAGTCAGCATTCACCTAGTCCACCATGGCAAAGCAAGGATAACTGACCTGAACAACCATACCGACCCCAGTAAGAACCAGCACCTTTTTAGTACGTTCCAAGCATTGAAAGCGGCATAACCAAGAATTGTAAGGCTGTGACGAATTGAACTGGTCTCTCAAGTGAGCACTGCTATACTTCTTCTGCAGCTTAGCTATATAAAGAAGTCGACTGTTGGATGCGTGGAAAAGAGCGATGCCGAGAGGGAACCAGATTCCCATAAAGAAGTATTGTATGTCGTATGCCAGGACTATAGGTATGGTAGGCCCGACTGGGTACACGATCTGACCGAGGATCCAGTAGAGGTGAAGGAGAACAATCGCGGAGAATGAAAGAGCGAGACCACGGAGTCTGAGTAATGGGTTGTTGCGGTTGTACCAGCAGAAAACCATACCAGCAAGAACCAGGACAGTCCAAACGACGCAAAAGATAATGTAAAATATTCCAACCTTATCCCACCTGGCTGGGCTAGGTGGGAGGTTGTAGATGGTGATGACTGGTGGCGCATCCATTGTGTCGCTATCTTCGGGAAGCCGTTATGTAAACAATAGTCACAATCGATCAAGTCCATAAACACGAATCTGTTTTATCATTGAGAGATTGCTGGGTATTAGTACTGGGAGGCTGGAAGGCAACCTGACATTTCTTCCCATCAACAATTACAACCGGCAGGGCGATCCCACCCTCCTAAAGTCTCAGAAGTCATGAATCACATTAAAGCTTTTAAGGTGAAACATTAGAGATCATCGCGATTGCTGCAAGGGAGAGTGTTTCCTTGCATTAAGGAACGGCTCACGATCTTAGTTCCCATTAGGAAGGGTCCAATGATGCAATGTCTCAGATGATCTTGAGGCGAAAACTTTTCCTTGCATTGCTACGGAGGACTTCTGAGATTAGATTGCTGACCCTCTGCGTGAGCATCAAGTTAGAGCCATCTGTTGTAAAGAGCGTAGATTGGCCACAATGAGCATTTCAGCTTTGATTCAAAGAAACTTGTTTTACTTGGCCGAAGGTGGCGGTCGGATTGACCTTACAAAGCTACCCCTACCCAGATCAAGCAGTGGGCCCAACCTGACCAATCAGAGAGGCCTAAGCTGGTCACAGCGAAACAATATCTTAGTATTAACAATGAGAGGCCAACTACAACAGTGATTGCTGAAATATTACTTGTAAGTTCAGCCACCGGAGACTTATATTACTCGTGATTCACTACCGCTAATGAGGCTGGTAGTATATTAGATAGGCTGACCGTCTTGTCCCGACATACTGTACATTGCTCAGCCTGTTGGTTGTGGCTATGGGCGAGGAAATCACAAACAAGGCTGCGACGTGAATTACACCACCAGCAAATCAGACGTGCAGGAACAGTTGTCAGGCAGACTCAGCTGCTTGTGCCTTACCCCGCTCTTCATCATATATAATTTCCAATTTCTCAGAGCCGACATACTGACTTTTTATTCCTTTCTTTGAAACGGGTTTTCATCACTTTATTAGTCCTCAATGCGGCTGATCAATACAAAAACCTTAGAGCTCCGTGAGTTCTTTAACGAAAACACGCCGCCTTATGCGATCTTATCTCATGCTTGGGGTGACCAAGAAGTTACCTTTCAAGACTGGCAGAACCGTCCACAAGTCACTCTGAAACACGGATACTCGAAGATCCTGAAAGCATGCAACCAAGCTTCAAAGCATAACTTAGAGTGGCTCTGGGTCGATACAAACTGCATCGATAAAAGCAGCTCCGCAGAGTTGTCAGAAGCGATAAACTCGATGTTTACGTACTATCAGAAATCTGAAATCTGCATTGCCTACCTCGCTGATGTCCCTACCGCCAGCCAAACTGAGGACGTACTGAACTCGCAAATTGAAAAAAGTCGGTGGTTCACTCGAGGTTGGACACTTCAAGAGCTCATAGCGCCCAAACATCTCATATTTTATGCCGCGGATTGGTCAGCAATACGATGGAAAGATCAATCTATCTCAAATATCACCAAAATCGATTACGAATATCTCAGCGGGTACGTAAGCATTCACGAGGCTTCTGTCGCGAAGAGAATTTCTTGGTTGGCAAAGAGAACAACAACACGCACGGAGGATATGGCATACTGTATGCTTGGTATATTCGGTATTAATATGCCATTGCTATACGGAGAAGGAAAGAGAGCGTTCTTCCGGCTTCAGGGAGAGATCATCAAAAGTTCCAACGATCATACCATCTTCTGTTGGGGGTGGAACGAGGATGTCCCAAACAGGTGGGCGAGCTTCCTTGCCCCATGGCCAACTGTCTTTGAGAGTACCGGACATTTTGAAGTACTTCAAAGCGACGATATTTCTGTCTTTTCCATGTCGAACGCGGGCCTGTCCATTCAACTCCCTGTCGATTCAGAGCTTCCACCAGACTCCACCAATGTCAACTTGTGGCTGGCCAAATTGCAAGCTACATCAAGCGGATATTCCTACCCTCCAAAGGCATCGTGTATCCGTGTTGTGGGTCGCCGGGTAGGTGACTTACTCTATGTTGCACGCTTCCCCTACCCTCCTCGACCAGTCGATGCATCAGCATTTCGTGGTACAGTTCTCGATAAAACACCTCTTCTTGTTATGGATAGATTATCGAATACAAGATTATGTGGGAATCAAGAGAAACAAATAGACTATCATTACCGGCCTGTGAGGTTTAAAATCGTGGATCAGTCAGTGGTTTTCCGGACCTCATGGTATTGTGTTGCTTTAGATGGATGCAGTTGCGAGTCTGACCGAAAAGGCCGCGAATTCGAGTTTAATTTTCATAGCGTGGGTACCTGGTGGTCCACAGTCATAGTGGGCAAAATGAAGAGTCTTCCCCAAGCAAGAATATGTATCTTGCTCGGAGGCGAGTTAGGATATCGCTCTCCAGGCATATCTGTAGGGCTTGTGAAAGCACAAAGAGATGGTCCTCGATTGGGTGAACGAGTTGCCAATGATGCTATTTTGCATCAATGGAGACAACAGATCATGCTGGACGATCATGTCGCATTGCCGGCCGCCTTTGAGAGTTCGTTAGGAATAAGCATGACGCTTGGCGAATCTCCAGGGGAGGACAGTGATAATTATCTCTTGTGCCTCTATAAGGACCAGTTTAGCGGATAGACCTAAGGCCTATCCTTCTTTGTTGGACTTTTGAAACAGAGGAGAAATAAATTAGCACAACCCATCTTGAAGTATGATAATATCATGGCAGTAACTAAGCTTTCTGCTGGTATAAACTCTCAGGCACAAGTCACGGCTGCGAATAACATATCTGTTCAACTGTGTACCGTGCCTGGTAATCTGTCGTATTAGCAACTGCGCTGATGCTCACGCAAATAAAGAATGGGGGGGCTATGCAGCTATGGCGGCGGCGGCCTACGTGAAGGATTTTCTTGGGACATTGCTCAAAGGCGCCCAAGGTCATGTTTATGCCTCGATATGAGAAACTAACACTCTAGCCAATAAGAGAAATATCCTGCTAAACCTGGCCTTGGGTTTGTCGAGATCATGCTATGTGCTATACGGCTTCTGGAGTAAATGTTCTTTTCTTTTCTTTTCTTATAATAGATACCAGTGGGATAAGCTGTTAAAGCGGGGTAAGTACACTGCCTAAGTCTTGCGCCGCTTAACGATAACGCGTTGGTTAGTGGCTCAACCCCGGTTCTTAGATCCGCTCCCGACAGATGAACAAAGCCTCGTCAACAAAGCTAACACAACACCACCCCCATATCCAAGATACACCATAACTCGTATTGATACACTTTGCTCAAAATATGACAGTCGAGATTTCTAAAAACGCACCATCGCCGCTTCAAACTGCACCGGAGTGTAATCCTATTCACTTTCAGCGATAGAAACACCGATTCAGAGCTGGTAGTTATGTGCAACAACAAGCGCTTTATTATACGTCTGTCAGCCGACACCTTTTCTGAATCGCCAAAGCTGAAAGAACGATATCTCTTCTTCTTGCAAGTTGCCGAAGAGTTCGAGCTGGATGGTGTTACTGTTGAGGACTTCTGGGATTGGATTGTCGGCCCTCTGCTCCCCATTTTCCGGGGACTGTCCACTCCAGACCACGGCGCATCTCAGACTTTAGACGGCTTCTTCAACCCCGAGACTTTAGTCTATACCTTTCAAACGGTCTCCGATGAGCGTATACCACAGCTAGACAGCGACGCCGAATACCAATCTCCATTCGGTATTTCTATTCCAGATGAACTCTGTGCGTCATGGAAGTCCTTTGATCCATCTGAAGTACGGATCTGTCATGAGAATGTGGTCGGCCCTCCTTCTCATACGCCGCACAAAGTTGTTTTGAACGACGGAACAATGGCATTCCTCAAGCTCGCGCGCCGTGGCGACAAGCAGTCTCTCATGATTGAGCTGGATACATATAAGAAGATCGACAGAGCACAACTTGACAACAAGATGAGAATTTCACGCCTCCACGGCCTAGTGCGGGATAAAGAGGGTGTTAACTACGGTCTTTTACTTACCTACATTGACTGTAAGCGTGTAACGCTTTCGTGTGCAGTGAAGCCCAGGACCGAAGTTTTACTAAAGGAGAAATGGGCTGCACAAATTGAGGAAGCTGTTGGTCAACTACATGATGCTGGAATCGTTTGGGGAGATGCAAAGCCGGACAACATCCTCATTGACGTGAATCATGATGCTTGGCTTATTGATTTTGGGGGTGGATACACTGAGGGATGGGTGCCCAAGACCCTTGTCGGGACAATTGAAGGTGATCGTATTGCTCTGGGGAAGATACTAGAATACATCCGCAACTAGAAAATTAGTTAAGAGGTTGTTTATTTCCTCTCATCATTTGACAATCACTTATTTCCCTCACTGTCTGTGCATATCTGGCGCTAGAGCCAGCTTGTCACACCGTGTCAGACGAAGGGCTTGGACCCCACAGCATTGTAACTGTGTGTTGGTCGTGAATAGTTCGCGGTTTCACGTATAAAGGCAAAAAGGTGGTAGGCCGCCGTGCATGTGTTCACTCCACCTCAAATATACCCCGGCCAATTGCTCTTGCTAAGCGTTGTTGCCTAACCCAAGTTCACACCGCTTTCTGCTCTAGAAACTCATTAGGCAACACAGCTGTAGAACCCACAAGGTGCATTTCCTATCATTCTCTTTATAACTTGGACTTTTCCTAAATTGAGCCGAATATCTGCTCAGTGAACACTTTACATTTTTCCGGAGCCCACAGCATATCAGAAACTAACAAATATGGCATCATCCTTCTTTGCACTTTCGCAGACCCTTGGAGGAATCACTCACACTAAAATCAGTGAACTTGAAAAGCAGCGTACCATTTACGAATCACGAAAGGATAAAATCCTGGAACAGGCCAATCAAGAAGATGATCGAACTGCGAGGATCAACCTCCTTCTAGACGGTGTTGAGAATCTCAACGCTGAGGCTTTCCAAAGCCCTGCAGTCAAGAACATCAAGCACTGGCTCAGTCAGTCGAAATATGATGTTTCTGTTCCTAGTGAGTTCATGCAGGCCCATGAAGAGCTACTTCGGTCGCACCTAGAGGTCCCAAGTCGGAAACTAGCACTTGGCCACCTCTACGCTCGGCTTATCACGGAATGGATGACTGCCTCTCTCAGCGACCGTCCAGCCTCGGAGGAAGAATCTTACGAGGTTTTGGATCAACAAAAGGAGAGACTGCAGGAGCTGTGCGACAAGTTTGAGCGAGTAGTCTTTGAGCCGCTGGAGACTGATGAAGTTGAGATTGACCTCTACCTCAACGAGCTGTTCCAAGGTGAACAGAGCGAAGAGGGCGCCAAGTCACTCAAGGTACTGAGAGAAACAATCGGTGATTCATGCAAAGAAATCTTTGGCGAAAAAGCGCCATTTGATTCTACGACACTCACGTGGTGTATCAATGGGCTACTCGCTGAGGATTTGCTCAGCGACCAGAAACAGGCCATTCTTCGAGATTTTCTTGAGAAGCCGGTTGTTTTGGGAGAGATCGCCGATGTCCTCAATATGCGTTTCTCCAACATTGATAGTTGGAAATGGGATGCTGGTGAACAAGGCAGTAAGTCCTCCAAAGTTGTTCTCCTCTATCTGCGGAAGAAATAACTAACTCAATGGCCCCAGTCCCTGTTCTTCCGAGGCAGCAGCTGAACGGCAAATACAGAATATGGATGGACGAGGATGTCTTGCAAGCAATTCTCATCCATTATATTGGGATAAAGTGTTGCGTTGCTCTCAAGACGGCTCTCGACTGCTTTATTACACAGTATAGCTTCTGGAGATGGAACACCGGGCCAGATCCTAGCCGTGATGAGAAGCAACGACGCATGTATTACTTGGCTGGTGGAGCTACTCCTGGCTCGAATCTCACGAATGAGAGAAGAAGACAGTACGTAAACGAGTTTTTCATGTCACAGCTGCCGGAAGATGTTGAGACTATTGGGTCGGGTGGTTATACCGATCCAACAGAGGAGCAAGACACCTCCAAGAAGCCCAACATTAAGCAGAGCCTTTTACGAACACTCGCCACAGAGGCCACCATACAGAAAACCCTGAAGGGCGAAGTGTCATTGATTCAGACCGACCTGGAGTGGTTTGCCACGGGCCTGTCGCATACAACTATTTTTGCCACTATGCGATTCTTTGGCTATACCGAAAGTGCCATTTCGTTCTTCAAGAAGGTTCTACAAGCGCCTCTCAACGTGCAGTCCTCCCCAGACTCGCCATTGACGGGCAGTCCAAGAGTGCGTCGTCGTGGAGTGCCGATGGCTCACGCGCCTGAGAAGCTTCTTGGCGAGCTTGTTCTCTTCGTCATGGATGTCGTGGTGAACCAACAGGATGGCATGCTACTCTACCGCCTCCATGACGACCTATGGCTATGCGGCGAACCACTACACTGCAAAAAGGCCTGGGCTGCTATGAACAAGTATGCTAAAATTCTCGGCCTCACCTTCAACAGGGGTAAAACCGGCTCTGTGTACATAACAGAGGAGGGTAAGAAGCGAGATATTGATGTTGTGACCGCTTTGCCTGAGGGTCCAGTCCGAGTTGGGCATCTATCTCTTGACCCCAAGTCGGGGATTTGGGAAATCGACCGTGAGGAGGTAGAGGGGCATATGAGGCAGCTGAAGAAGCAGTTGGATGGATGTATTAGCGTTCTGGAGTGGGTGCAGACGTGGAACAGCTGCATGGGACGGTTCTTTAGTCATACCTTTGGCGAACCAGCACACTGTTTTGGTCTGCATCACGTTGAGAGCATCCTCGAGACTTACCAGATGATGCAGAAGTTCTTATTTCCTGTGGCGCCAGATTCATCACAGAGCAGCCATGGAGCTGTCAGTCACATCAAGCACATGATAAAAGACCGCTTTGGGGTCGATGTACCCGATGCATTCGTTCATCTACCGGAACGTCTGGGCGGACTCGGTCTACGGAATCCTTTCTTGCCTATTTTGATGATTCGGGAAAGCATTGCAAAGAAGTCTCCGACCTCGATCATTCAACAATTTTTCGATGCAGAAAAGGAGAGATATAAGCGATACAAGAAGCACTTCGATTCTCTGGCAAGTATCGACAGCCGCATCAACGAAGCTGTCAAGGCCGCAGGAAGTGCAGGAACAGTCAGCTCTGAAACGTTCAAGAATCTGCTATCGGCTGAGGAGCTGGAAAGCTTCTTCAGCATCGAAGAGTACGCAAAGCACAGGGAGTTGACGAGCAACGCCTTGTTGGAGGCTTACGTGGCGTTGAAGACTGTACCCGTCGACATTAGTCCAGACTTGGACTCTGATGTTTCGCGAACCCTTAACTACGACTTGGGCGCCAATCTGCATGATTCAGACAGCAAAACGAAAGAAGTTCGGTGGGCACTGCAGATGTATCGGGATGTGTTGCGCCGCGACTACGGAGGATTGCGTCTCGTGGATAAAGAACACCTGCCGCTAGGTGTATTGACATTGCTGCGGAGTAGAGCAGTGACATGGACGATGGTTCTGTAGTATAGATTTCTGGTAGCCGAAGCTAAAGCATAGAGTCTCGAGACTAATCGAAGTTTCTGCCCTTCTCATATAGTGCAAATTGACTTATGCTGATAATAGCATAGACACGGCCATGGTGCTCCTTGTTTGTCCGCTGAGTGCCTATAGGTGAGAGAAGGCAAATTCAAATTGCCTAATATATATCTCCAGTAAATGACACCTTGTTGACTGTCTAAATCCTTCCTTTACAATTACCTGTAAAAGCTACTATTCTTGCTTCATTCCAGACGGTCTATGAAGCCGGGCTAGTAGCCGCCTTTGCATATCCAATGACATCAAGGTCGCTGGCTCACATATTAGCAATTGCTCGATAACGGCCGCATAAACAACCCTACGAATCACGGCATATGGCAGATATGCCCCAAACAGCAGAGTTTGCTGAGCCTCATGAGCGATAACCTCCGGGCCCAGATGCCACATATCATTGCAAACTATAGCTGTGCAAAGGCCCGTCACTGCACCGTAGACAACGCCAGCAAGCTCTGCAGAACCAGAGATGCGCTGTTTGGATAACAGTGCGCGGGTGAGATATAGTGCTAAAGGGAACTGCACAACTAACTCGACATAGACTAGAAATTCGAAGAAGTGCCCAGGAATGTCAAGGTTGTAATAAGGGTCCGACATTGTGGTGATGTACCACTGACGATAGGCGACGAGAAAGTGGAATGGCGAGCTGCGTGGTTGACATAAGGACTGCGGATAGAATGGTACAAAGTCGACGCCTAGGCCAGTTATGAGTTACTTCCATGGGCGTGACAGGTGCATTATACTTACCTAGCATGGCAGTCAAATGGAGTACTACTATAAGTAAATATAGATAATCGAGAAGCGGCTTTTGCGGCGACATGATGAGGATGCTGTTGTGTTAACCCAGATTATGCAACTTGGCAATATGAAATTGCAAACATGAAAACCAGAGAAGAGCGGGGTAGTGCGATACGATCCCCTAAATACCTACTTGGCCCATGCATTATGCCAGCCCCGAAAAGGCCGAGATGAGACTTGTTAGTGCTGACCATCAGCAAGGCGCCGTGACGATGGGTCAGAAATTTACATCAAGGAAGCAAATTGCTAGTCGGCAGAGTGTTTGAAGTAATTATGTGTCCTTCTGCTTTGGGCACTTAGTTATTATTCATATCCTCCAGATCAGGACTACAAAGTTAATTCTGCGTATGAGGGCGACTGTTCCCATGATAGGGTTCAAGATAGGTTAGCAAGCGCCGCAAGGGACGCTGAAAGTTTGTGTGTCATGCCCCGCATGCCCTTTGAGGGTAACCCCTGCAGCCCTGCTTGATGCTCAGGGCAG
This sequence comes from Fusarium fracticaudum, assembly GCA_003353625.1. Lineage (NCBI taxonomy): Eukaryota > Fungi > Ascomycota > Sordariomycetes > Hypocreales > Nectriaceae > Fusarium > Fusarium fracticaudum. The sequence continues at coordinate 723,703 of PDNT01000004.1, forward strand.
GCTAAGGTCTCGGACTACACTTAGCAAGGTTAATTGCACTCGCAAGACGGCATTCGGGACCTCGAGGGCTGCGAGAAGGTGAATTGCAGAACCGCCTACTGTATTTGGGTCCTAATGCCAATTCTTGTCTGTTTTCTAAATTATAAGGATGAATATCTTTGGAACTTCCATATGCTGATCCCTGTTCCATGTTGCGAGACTTAGGCAATACGCCAGCCTCCTGCTTGAGTACAGCTATATTATAGAGTGCAGTGCTAGTCAGATGTTTAAAACATGTTACTTAAGTTTATCTACAATATTAAATAGACAGGATAATGTAAGAAGATATAAGATCTTTATTCTATATTATAAAAAGCTTTAAATAAACCTAAATATACTTAATATAATATAGTTTAGATTTAGAGATTTTAAAGAACTTTAGAGGATTTTAGACAGTACCTTAACCTAATATAAAAGCCTTCTTATAATTAATATAATAGTAGTTTTTTAAAGTAAGTTATAAAAGGAAGATTTAAGCTAGCTAAAAAGGAAATAAAGCTTTTAAGCTAGTCTATTTATAGTAAGGCTTAGGCTATAAATAAAACTACTAACTTAATAATATTAACTTAATAAAGTTTTACTTTTTAAAAAGTAATTAATATTTAAATTATATTAAATTTTAAAAATACTTAAATATACCTTTTAAAGCTAACTTATAAACTTTAAAAAATAATAAAAAAGGTTATAAATAAGTAAAAATATTAATATAATAACTACTTTTATTTTAATAAAAAAAAAGCTATAAATATTTTCTTTATATTAAAATATTTATTCTTTTTTAATTTTCTAATTTAAATATTAAATATTTTATTAAGCTATTTTAATTATAAAGTAACTTAAATAAGTATTTTAAAAAGTATTATTTATTTAATTTTAAAAATTAAAATAGCTTATATTACTATTTATATAATTAAATTTTAAACTATAAAATATATTTATAAGACTATACTAAAAGTATTTATAAAACTGTAGTAAAAGGGGAATAAGCTAACTTATTACTTTTTTTTTACTAGGTAGAAAGAAATATAAATAGTTATAAAATGCACTAGGACAAAGCGACGGTGCTAGAGCTCAATGTTATGCAGTCAACATAGCCACCAGAGTTGATAAGCCACCAGATAGTTAATATAGCTAAAATGGTAAGAAGCCTTCGAAACTTACATCACGCTATTCGGCAAGCGAAAAACAATATCTCCCAGGTGTAGGTCAACCTTGTTTCTATTGCTCCAAGACGAGACTAATATAAAGAATTTATCTGCCTGGCAAAGAGATAGCTGAGTTTATGTTGAAGATTATGAAACAAGTGGGTTGATTTGTGGAAGCAGAATGCAGGTCAATGTTTAAAGACATAAGTAGTAGTAAGGAAGAAACAGGACGACTACGGTAGGTATTATACTTCCTCGGTAACACATTATCATTTAAGACTGTACTCTGAATGTCCGCTGTTCATGTTTGCTATTTTTGTTTGAACTAATGGTTATATTATGTCTCTTTCCAGACAACGAAATCTTGGAAGCAACAGCAAGTGGATGGGAAGATGGAGGATTAAGAAACGGGGAGCCCGGATTTATTTAACAGAAGGTCAGCATTTTGGATTATAGATAGCGAATGAGAATCAAAACATGATTCCTGGGGACAGCTGACCCTTCTGTCAAAAACAAGATAAGGTGAGGCGTTCTCGCAACACGTCGTGGTAGTACATCCAGTCCAAACGCACCAGAAGAATATTGGTAATGAATTCATTGATATCGATGTCAAAGACACAAATATTTGTGACTTTAGTGCCATGTTCCATTTACCAAGCTCACCGTCCCACAGTCAATGATTGTACCGACTTAACCTAGAAATCCCGCAATCACTCGAATAGTCCCTGCTTCTGGCTCGCTTCCATCCGTCCAAAGAACGTCACTAAAACCCGCATCTCGCATACATTTATCCCACAAGGTCTCGCTCGTCACTGCGTGTTCTCTGCCATCATTAAATAGCCACCAACCTTCGAAAAGGCCAACTGCAATATCCAGCCAGAACATGTTTCTGGTTATTTCAACCAATGCAACTACACCATCGTCTCTGAGCATCTTTCGGATATTGGTCAAAGACCTCGTCAAATCCTCTGTTGCATGGATACAATTGGTCGATATGATAAGATGGTAGGATGCCATATCTGTTGCTGCTGGCTCTTTCTCAACATCCATAACGCGAAAGGTCATTCCTGGAACAGATGTGAACCTCCGTCTAGCTGCTGCAACGAGCGATGAGGACAAATCTGTGAAAGTGTATTCGAATGTGATGCCGTGGCGCTGGAGATGATCGACTATGTGCTTAGTCGTTCCTCCTGTGCCAGCGCCGATTTCCAAGATGCGAAATTTACCAGGGCGATCCGGGTTCGCAAAAATGTTGACCACGTATTCTCCAAGGGTGAGAGTTGCTGACCGAACCAAAGGCCAATTCTCGTACACGTCATCCAGGTTCTTTTTGTTGACTTTGTTTCCAAAAACAAGTTGAAGGCCATCTTTAGCGCCAGTCAGGCACTCTGCAAGTTCAGATCCAGTGACCTGAACCAGCTTATGCACGTTGGCATGTTGCGGGTACTCCTTCAAGATTCTGTCAAAGATACGTGATGCGGGAGTCGGATCTATTGTAACCGCTGTCCGAACGGAGTCTCCGGCTTGATCGATAGTGATAATCTTCGCATCTTGGAGGATGCAGTGGAGTTGTCTGACAAGCCTCTTATGTCTTGGGAGATAGTTGAAGTTTGGTAGAATATCGCCGGTGTGCAACTGGCGAAGGTCACATCCTAGTTTCGCAAATCCTTCGACCACGTAAGCGAGCACCAGGCTTGCTTGCTGTGGGAATACATCCCTCCAGAAATTGGCAGCTTTTGTCTCAACTGCAAATCGGTCATACACATGATACCTGATATCTTCAAATGCATCACGAGCTCGAAGAAGCCGGGGTCCGATTGCATCGCTTCTCAAACCATTTGCGAAACTTGTTTCGACACTTGTTGCTTTCCCGGCCTTGGAGTTGTCTGTAGATCTTGTAATTTGGGGTGGGGCCGAAACATCCACTAGTTTCAAATCGAGGTAGGTGTAGACTGCCTCGAGATTCGGGAAGAGTAAAAATGTGTTCATATCGATTTCAAGACCGAAAGTTGACCGAATTTCGTTTAGAACCTCTGTTACCAGAAGGGAGTCAATTCCAAGATCTTCCAAAGTCGAATCGTCATTGATCTCATCAAGCGGGATATCTGTTATGGCGTGTATCAAGTCAAATAATTCTCCTCGGCTGCTCCCAGGTGGCATAGACAAGGGCATCGAGTCCCCGTTCGTCATCACCTGGCTAGGGAGCTCTTCCTTCTGAACAAAAACAGGCCCAGGGCTCGATTTGGGAGCTTGATCTGTCGTCGTGTAGGATATCTTCGACCCATTGACCTCCTTCAGAGACTGTGAAAAAGCCGATTGTGATGTCCGCACAAAGTGGAAACCGAGAAATGTCAAAACAAGCTTTCCAGTCTGTTCATCAAAGACGTAAACATCACATCTAGTCTCTTGTTCGCTGTCGTCTGTCGATACAGCATAGACGATCCACTCTTTGGTATCAGGCTCGAAGGTGCCGCCGGTCTCTATAAGATCAATGCCTAAACACACCAAAACTTCATCGAGGCTGGGATGCCTAAAGTAGTTGACTAAAATACCAGCGAGTTGCATCAGAGAGTCAATCATTGGAGCATCGTAAAGCCGTTCGGGAGGTGCTAGACTTGGATCGACGGATGCGGTAACCCTACCAGCTGCTTCATTGCCTCGGCAAGCTATGCTTTTGATTCCTTGATACATCAAGTCAAAGTGCACCAGGCGTTCAATAGCCTGGTAGATGTGCTTGCCACGCATCATTTCTGCTTTAGGATCCTCCAGGATAGCATAACATCGCTTGAGTCCGATTAGGGCCTCATAACGCCTGAAGACTCGTGCAAGTTGGGAGTCTTGACGTTGTACCAGAGAAATCACACCTTTTATGTGCGTTTTAGAATTGGTAGGTGCAACAACCCCTTTAGGAGCACTAGACATCACAAAATCCCAAGCTGTCTCTGCTGACGTGATTGGATTCAGCCTGATGACAATGTCTCTAGCAATGTCTAGGCCAATCGGCGCTTTCATCTGCAGTGAATCAATCCGGACAACTTTCGATGCATATGACTTGGAATCGGGATGATGTTGTAATACCGCACGGCTCAAGAGCTCAATGTACAAAGAGACTGGAGCAAGTGCTTGACCCGAGGTGATGTGACCACTGAGTAGCTTACGGTACCTTTCACTCTCCGGGTCAACTGAAAACATGGCACTATGATCTTGATATCCGTCAAACTTGATCAAGAAACGCTCGGGCGGCACTGAGGTTATAGCGTCTAACATTTTGACTGGTTCGCGGTCCTCGAATGCCGTGAATGGAAGCCAATGTTGAGTTTTCTCGAATTGGTATGGCGGAATGGTCAGATATCGGTACTGTTGCTTCTGCATGAAATGAAAGGCCCAGAATTGAACAGGTTTGCCGGATTTCCACAGGTCAATCGTTTGGTGAGCCAGCACTTCTCCAGCATTTTGTAATTTGAGAGGCGAGGGCACGATACTGTTCTTCGACACTTCTTCGGCGCTAAGACACGAACGGAGCAATTGAACCACAGAGGACCCATGTCCAGCTTCGATCCAGGTACAGGTATGGCCCATGAATCGCTGAGACAGTCTTTGAACAGCCTGTTCAAAGAAGACTGGCTTCCTTGTATGTTCAGCAACGAGGGTGGAGGGTAGGCCCTCGAAGGATTTCAACTCTGTACAGGTCTCCAGAAGAATATTTGGCTGATGCCAGGTAAGTGTCTCTGCAAGATCCACAAGATGCGGGAGCAGGCTTTTGGTAAATCTGGAGTGGAAGCCATGAGTTACGTTCAGCCGTTTGAGTCGAGCAAGATCCCGGAATGCTGCATTGCTGGAAACCACCTGCTCAAGCGACTGGACGGAAGCAGCCGATCCAACAAGAACATGACTGTTGGGACCATTGAAGCAGGCAACCTCAATTGATTTGTCGCCATCTAGTGCGTGGACTGCTTCGATTATCTTGGTTATGTTCTCACGAGAGGTTTGGACAGCAATCATGCAACCTCGTTCAGAACCCCAGCAGCTCTCCATCAATTTAGCTCGGCCAACAACAAGTTTCAGAGTGTCATATAGCGAAAGTCGTCCTGAGATGCACAAAGCAGTCAGCTGCCCGAAGCTATGGCCAATAACTGCATTGACTTTTAGTCCACAGTCTATCCAGCACTTGGCAGAGGCATATTGGACAGAAAAGAGCGCGCTGTGTAAAGTGGGAAGGTCCGTGATGGGGTTGCTCTGAAATACCGACGGGAACAGACTGCCTGCTTCTAATTGTCGCAAAACTGTCTCACAAGCGTCCAAATGGTGTCTGAATAATGTGATCGTTTTGTATGACTCTTCGGGAATGCCCACTATTTCGCTGTCTTGACCCCCAAATACCATCACGACAGGCTTTGCTTCTGTGGGGGTGTCTTTCTGAAAGATGGCCGCGCCCGATGATATCGTCTCTTGTAAAAAGGCGTCCATTTCCTCGATGCTCGAGACTTTTGCTGCAGCTACAGCAGGTAAGCTCGAATTTGCCCTACAGGACACATTGAAAACTAGATCCGAGAACATCTCTGATATTGGTTGCCTGAGAGAATCACTACGCAAATATGACAGTAGTTTCTGAGCGTAGGCGGTAAGACTCTTTTCAGAAGCAGCCGTCAAGATAAGCGGGTACCCAGAAGCCGAAATGAGTGTAGGTGCAGTTCCTCTTAGTCCTCGCCCTTCTCGTACAGCGATCACCGCGTTACTTCCCGCAGCCCCATAACTATTGATGCAAGCCAAACGAGACGGGGAGTTCCAGTTTTGAGTTTCGATTGGGATTGCCATTCGATCCGACTTTAGGGCAGGGATTTTTGGGTTCAAGTTAGAGAAACTGGCTTGCTTAGGGATGATCTTGTTGTGCATCATGAGGAGGACTTTGATGAGACCTGCAACACCTGCAGATGCCTCGGTATGCCCAATATGACCTTTGACCGAGCCGAAGTAGAGATCTTCGGTTCGGTCAGAACCCCCAAACGCATCTCGGATGCTCTGACACTCAATTGGGTCTCCAACTTGAGTTCCTGTCGGTTGAGAATGATAATTAGTGAACTGACCTTCCCATTGTTGAGTTACGAGTTGACATACCTGTTCCATGGGCTTCTACATAGGAAACAGTGTCTGCGCTCACTTTGGCAAGAGCCAATACACGGTTATACGCCGAAGTTTGTGATGCAGAACACGGCACGGTGATATGGTTATCGTTAAAGTTCTGATTGACCGTCGATCCAACTATGACACCGAGTATGTGATCGTTTTCTTTTAGGGCATAGCTCAAAGACTTCAGCACTACCACTCCAACGCCTTCACCTCGGCAATAGCCATCAGCTGAGACATCGAATGGTTTACACTGACCGGTCGGACTCAGGAAACCAGCAGCTGCTAGATTCTGGTAGTCAAAAGGACTTGTGAAAACGTTGGTTCCCCCAGCAACTGCGCGGGAGCATTCTCCTGACTGAATAGCCTTACAGGCTTCGTTGATGGCCACAAGAGAAGAGGAGCAAGCAGTATCGATCGACATCGAGGGTCCAGTAAATCCGAACTGATGGCTCAGACGGCCACTGAAAAAGGCCCGTGACGTTCCCAGCATCGAGTAGGCGGTTGGAGGATGGCATGATACGTTGTCGTAGTAATTGTTAGCCACTGCTCCAATGTAACAACCATAATCTTTCGGTTTCGACTCGCAGCCAACACCAAAATATCCTGACGATTCGAGTGCTTGGTATACCACTTCCAATAGTAATCGCTTTGAAGGATCCCAATAAAGGACTTCCCGGGCCGATTTTTTGAAGAACCTATGGTCAAACGTGTTTGGATTGTGGAGAAAGTTGCCCCACCAGGAAATTCCATCACGATCTTGAACACGGTGGTTGTTTAGAGAGAGTCGATCCAGAGGCGGTGCTGTGGCCATCGATTGTCCAGACAAAAGGATCTTCCAAAACTCATCCGTCGATTCGGCACCAGGGAACATGCAGGCCATACCAACAACGGCGATAGAGTCTGTTGGATATAAGTGAGATTCTCCTATTCCGTCAGTGGTTGATACATCAGGAAGACGCGGAATTTCCTCTGTCTTAATGCCTCGAGGGTCTATTTGATGACCCGAAAAGTGAATCTCTTTTTTTTCGTTCATCCTAGGTATTGAGACGATGTGGATGTTACCAGCCTGTTGCATGAGTGAACGAGGAATTGGGCTTTCACCGAACCCAATCGATAAGATGGTGTGATCCATGTCTGGAGATATATTTTCAAAGACCCCCTTCATGGTATTGTACCAATCTGCTGGGTGGCTCAAAAGACTCTGAGCAACAAGGTCATGAAGAGGCTGATCAAAAATCTTTTGCCCGGATATGTTGATGTTGGACAGCAGTGGAGCACAAAGACGGCTAGCAACTGGAAACTGCAAGTCCTGATTGCTGAGGCAGAAGTCCTGGAGCTTAGATACGTCCGATTCATGAGCCTTACAATGAAAGCGCCCTCGGATATCAACGTAGCGAACACGAAAGCCGCGGCACTGGAGGTCGTTTGTTACAGGGAACTTAAGATGCGTAGGAGTTGTGATTGTAAAGCAGTTCTTATCATTGATACATGCCACGTAAGTCTAAATTTCAATGGTAAGCTCTAGCTAGTGTTCCAAGCGAAGCAGTGATTTAGCTACTCGGGGCTCAGCGCCAAAATAGCAAAATCCAAGGAAACTAGGGAAGGAGAAGAAAATAGTTGTATCACCAACAACTCACCTCTGGATAGTTCTCCAAAAGCTGCTGTACCATTTCATAGTTCCAGTCTTCATCCTTCCATCGGATAGCAAAGGTCACTGTATCTGAAACCAGTTGAGCAGACGTAGACTCTTTGTCTATGTAAGCGCCTACGCATAAAGCAAGACGTAGGCTGATTGAAATGTATGAAGCAATGTCATTTTCTGTTTCCGAAAACGACAATGCCACGGCAGTCAAAAAGCCCAGACAAAAGCCCTGAAATCCACCCTCTTGAAGATTACTCAAAAGGGTTTCATGGGGTTTATCCACGCCAAGACTATCTGCATAGTCGATATATAGAGCTGCTTGCAATAGTACCATGAGTGGTAGAGAAGCAGTGTTAGCTTGATGGTTGAAACAGGCGAGATTATCGTTTTCAATCCACTGTATTAGGTCGGACACGTAGGTCTCCCCCGGGATCTGGACTAGGTCCAGATCGAAACGAGACAAATCAAACCACAAACGTGGGAGATCTTCTATGGCTGCTCTTAGGACATCTAGTTTAGGATGAGAAGCTAAGATGTGTCTCATTTTCTTGGTTGTCTCACTAGATGGAGGTGTGCAGTGCGGTCCGAAAACAACTATCGAAGGAAGCGCCACAGTGAGAGACATGCTGCAAGTCAAAGTCCAGACGAAACTCAAAGAAAATAGGTCAAAAACAGGTAGATTCACAGAGTTGACGTACAGTGACGTGAAATATATCAAAAATTGTGGAAGTAGATGTCAGAAAGACTAGTACTCTACGCTCTCGATCTGTCTGTTTCATCGGGATATTCGGTATTTATGTCTTCTTCTCATTTCGCAAATACCCCATGTCACCAAACACATGCAATTCTTCTCCCACGTGCAGACTTTTGGTGGCAACTTCTTGGAAGAAAAAAAATCGCTATCTCTTTGATTAAGTTTCATGCTGTTGCTATTGTGCCGTAACTTCCGAATCTGCCGTCCGCATGACCTGATGCTGCACTTGAATTGCATATGTACGCCCGTTATCTCATGCACTTCCCTACAACCTCGTTTGTGTTGGTTGCGAGGTGCGTAGTCCATAGTGTTACTTTACGCTACAGCCTTAATACTTGCAGAAGCGGAGCAAATACAGAAACGTGGAATTGCTTAATTGGTTATAACAAAGTCGTTGAATTACTTACTGCCCCTTGTACCATCCAGTTTTTAAATTAAATCCGACTATCAGTCAATTCCAGACGATCTCAGAGCCCCTGTGAAACGGTTCAAGCCAAGTTATCAAGTAGTGCCAAGATTCGCATTGAAAGGCATTACAGCACGCCGGTTTGCCTAGCTACTACCAAAATCTCACTTACAATAGCCCAAACGTCTTTGGAATGGATTGGCACCCTGTGATCTCCGTCCCACTCCACAAGATGAGCCGTCCCATCTTGACACCATAGCTCTAAAAGTTTCCTGTGCAAATGCAGCCCCTGGTCTCGCAAACCATGAACGTGAATCGTCGGTAGTCTTAAAAGACGCTCCGGCATGCCCAGACTTTGAAACGAAGACGTGGTTATCTCAAAAGCTTCTGCTAAAGCTGGTGAGGTAATTATTTCAGAGTCCAGCGATACAAGTGGCGGGCGGCCAGCCAACAGCACGGCAAAGCGATAGTTGGGACCAGCATTGACCAAACCAAGCGCATCAGCCCGCATCTGTTGGCGATACAGAAGACTCGCGCAGATTTTGGCCCCTTGGCTGAATCCGAGCAATCCGATCCATTCCCCAGTTGCCCCTTTGGCGTCATCCTCGTCCATGGCTGAACGGATACAGCGGTCTATCTGATCAATAATAACATCTGGATCATCTGGAAGATGCTCGGGTTTCCACCTGAGCCATCGGCGAAAAGGTGCAAAGTTCTGATATGTTGGAATCATTCCGGGACCTGGATCAGATAGAAACGGCCCGTCGACGAAGCAAAGTCTGAAGTGGTGCTGAAGTTGAGCAGTGAGTACACGGCTTTGAAGCCTAAAGACTTGAGCGGTGACGCCTCCTCCGTGTAAGCATAGTATACGTGGCCGATGTAAGCTTGAATGGTCCATCTTGTTCAAATGAGGGCGGATTGAAAAGAATGGATTTCTAAGGACGATGTTGGCGTGGTTGTGATCATTACTATTCATAAGTATCTTCAGTAGAAAGTGCATGCACTGTACACCTGGTGAGGAAAGCCTTAACTGACACGCCGATGGGTTCAAGGGCAGGGACGAGATGCAGTTTCTCCGGTGGGAATACATCTGCAAGGATCCCACACCCCGGTTTCAGCTTTGGCCGCCCACCATTCTCGGAAAATGTGCCGAGCGGGAACTAGATAAGGTCCCGGACGGGACCTAAATGCCCTATCAGCGCGTCATCACCGGACTTGGATCTCGGACATTCTCGCTAATCTCCGGCCAAAATACGAGAATCTATGGCATATTCGTAGGAGGACGGAAGACAGCTGAAAAGTAGAAAATCGCCGCTAGTATCAAACCTCCCACCCAGTATTGACATACGATACAAGCATACTCAGCCCTCATCCATGACACCTTATCAGCAAACCACTGCCACCTTGGGTGGGACCCCCACGTCCAGTGTCGATGTACCTTTATGCGCCTTGTTCATTGCTCTCTTGGCCATTGGAGCGGCAGGACATATGACGCTCTTTCGATTGAATCTTGGCCGTAACCATAAATTTATTCCCTCAGCAGCCACCTTCAGCTTCTGCATGACACGGATCACGGCAAACTGTTTACGTATTGCTTGGGCCTACCATCCCTCCAATGTGCCGCTCACCATTGCGGCGCAAGTCTTTGTTACAGCGGGAGTTGTGATTCTCTTTGTTCTCAACCTGCTTTTTGCTCAACGCATTCTACGAGAAGTTCATCCGTCCCTTGGTTGGTCCCGATCGCTTTCCGTTATCTTCAAGGGTGTCTATGGCTTCGTGTTCTTTACTTTGGTGTTAGTAATTACTTCCAGTGTTGAGAGCTTCTACACACTGAATGTCGATGCCAAAAAAGTCGACATGGATCTACTTCGTTACGGTACCTCCTACCTTGCATTAGTGGCGTCTTTGCCTCTGTTAGTGATGGTCTACGTTTTCCTCACGCCTCATGGGCTGCTGGGATCGATCTCAGATACTAGTCATGAGGGTAGACAAGTCAAGACTCTCATTGTCACAGGGGTGGCACTGCTACTCTCTCTTGGGGCCTGGTTCCGGGCTGGAATCAACTACCTCTCCCCACGGCCCCGTTCCGATCCTGGATGGTACCAAAGCAAGGCATTCTTTTATGTTTTTAACTTTGCCATCGAGATTTTGGTCGTGTACATATATCTGATTTCAAGGGTTGACAAACGTTTCTATGTGTCAAGCGCTGCAAATACGGTTTAGATAGGTGATGGGGTACTGTAGCAAGAGGGAAGCAACGTCAGTCGTCTATAAAAGATGCGGGCAGGCTCAAGAATTGGAATCAACTCGTTCACAAACATCAACTCCAGATATTCTCTCGTCACTTTGCCGCAACATCATTTCTCAACACAGCCCCGAGTATATTGAATCATGCGCTCTACTATTCTAGTAGTGGCCTTTGCTCTCCTTGTCGGCATCAGTACCGCGACTACCCCACCTGGGTTTACCCCTTCAATCTTGAAGAAGTTGAAGATGGAATTTGGAAACGGAATCCGTGTGACTCCCTCAGGCTTGTTGCTTTCGGAGAATGGTCAGTACCCGTCCTCCAAACGTGGAACTTCAGAAAGCTCAACCGATGTTGACGCATTTCTTAGTCACCGCCTCACCGCCAGTTCTATACGCGCCCAAAGCTGTATACTCTGCTGTCAAGTACGTCGTCATAATGATCGATTATGACGTGAATGTAAACGGTACCAAGACGACCGTTTTACAATGGTATCAGCCAGAACTTGCCCCTAATTTCGAAGGTGTGCTTGAGATCCAAGATCCGTCGGCTCCAGCGGGTTCGTACATTCCCCCGAAGCCTAACCAAGGACGTCCACACAAATACATCGCTCTACTTTACTCTCAGCCACCGGACTACACACTACCATCTTGCTTACAGACAAGTGTGTTACCTCTAAGAGATCGTGGGGGTTTCAACCTTGATCAGTTTGTTTACGAAGCAGATTTGGACTCGCCCGTGGCCGCGAATTGGTTCCAGGTGAAGAATCCTGCACCGGCATCGACTACCTACGCAATCACTACGTCTTCAACGAATAGCTATGTATGTACGACTACGACTTGATATCGTATGCGCCCTGGGAACTGTTCAAGAAAGCCACAAATGATCTATAAAATTAGCTTTGATCAATAGATAGTTGAATTTACCAGTTTACCATGCCAAACATTGACTTGAGATGATGGAATTTTGCTCTGTTATTTTTTGGTACAGGGCTTGTCATGGAATAAATGGACTATAGACTTGAAGCTACTGGCTGCCGCAACATAACGACAGGTGGCAGTTTACTGAAATTCTCTATGTCCTTGGTCAAAATCGTGCCTTCTTCACTAGCCAACACACTCTCTCTTATCTCTATGCTCGCCCAAGTCACAACGACTTCATGGCTGTAGGGCGCATTGTCCGGCAACCGGTACAATACCCATGACAACAACCGGGATGGACCCAGTAGCTCAGTAGCTAATTTCATGTGAGTATTCACATAATACTCGGCATCGAACTTCGCATCGTGGGTATAAAGACTCTAATATGATGGATTAAAAGAAGAAAATACAGGACAAGGTGAGGGGGGTTTCGACAAGTACCTACAGTAAATGTAGCTGGCATGTTGTTACCTAGCGCAAGTCTATGTAGCATAGTTCGCAATGGGTTTTCAGGTTCTATATTCAAGGCTAAAATGAAATTCTACTATAATATTCAAACACCCATGTGAAAAGACAATCATGCTTTTAATATTTCTCAAATCTCTCGATCTACATAACATTAATTTGCAGCTATCAATACTGCGTACATGCAGTTTGCTGCATTCCGTCTGGCCCGCTGCCGCTTTTTCCGTAAGATTCGGGATAGAGATACCACAAACACGCATTCATCTATCACATGTGCATGTAATACAACACACACAACCCCCACCCAGCATCCACTTCACTCTGCTCAAAAATCACGTCAGAAAAACCTTGTGTCTAATCTCCGGTCTTTATCTCCGACTCGACGACATCTTAACGCCTATCACCGTTCTTAGCAAACCAGGCTCCCCGTTTGATACCCACGAGCAGCGTCTGGTGAACATCTATCTCTGACTTTTCTGATTCCAGTTTTAACTGTCTTTGTGAACCGGTAAAAAGAAATCTAACATTATCTTCAGCGTCGACAGAATGCCAGCAAACCACAGCATTCAGAAAGCTATTCAGCTTATCAAGGATGATCCATCCAAGATTCTTGGGCTTAAGATCGGCTCCTTCACCAATTTTGCACCGGGCCAGTATATCCCTAGAACTGGTAAGGAACCAGAACATAAACGAGGAATACTACGAATGGACTGTTGACTGACCTGCCCAGATGCCCAGTCGGTACCGGAGCTGACCTTCACAGGGCTTTCGCCCGATACCAGTTATATGGTCATTGCTTTGGACATCGATGCCCCTTTCCCTTCATTTGGCTTGTTGGGTCCGATCCTGCACTGGATTCAGCCTGGTCTGATGGTGAAACCGGACAACACTCTCAAGGCGACCGTTCCATTTGTAGCTAATTATATCGGTCCGGCGCCGCCGCCCGGAAGTTCACCACACCGATACATATTTTTCCTTTACGAGCAACCAGCGGAGTTCAATGGTGAGAGATATGCCCCGCCAAATGGCCAGGCCTTGGGAAATGCGAAACGGATGAGGTTCGATTTGGATGCATGGGAGAGTCAGGCTCAATTAGGCCCAGTTTTAGCGTGTAACTATTTTAGAAGCAACTAGTCAGACATCTAGACTTGCTTCTCGTTCGTTATATTCGAATGTCGCCGTGGTTTTAACAATCGACATGGTCAATCGTGTCTTTTGCAAATTCTGTATTTCGTCACAGAACTACGTATTTTATATAACTACACACCTAGTTACTAACACGGATTAACGTATATAATAAGCAAGTGCTACGGAAATTCCTTATACTGTTAATATTAAAAAACAGTTCGCTAGATATATATTTAATTAAATATTAATATTACTATTTAATAAAAGTAGCCCCTTTATATAATATCCTGCTTAGAAAAGGTTAGTTAAGGCTTTTACTACCTTAATATTCTTTTTTTTAAGTTTATAAGTTAGCCTTAAAAGGTATATCTAAGTATTTTTAAAGTTTAGTATAATTTAAATATTAATTATTTCTTAAGAAGTAAAGCTTTATCAAGTTAATATTATTAAGTTAGTAGCCTTATTTATAGCCTAAACCTTACTATATATAGGCTAGCTTAAAAGCCTTGCTCTTTAGCTAGCCTAAATCTTTTTCCTATAACCTACTTTAAAGGATATGCTTTAATTATCTAATATATAGTAAGTTATTTAACTTAACTTTCTTAAAAGAAGCTTATAGAGGCCTAGTCCTAGCTATTTTTATTTAATAAAAGGAGGCCTTAATATAATTAAGAATAAAATAATTAACTAAGCCCTTTATAGAAATAATTATAATAAGCTATATAATAAGGCTATAAAAGTTATATATAACTAGTTTTATTTATATAATATTATTAATATTTAGTAAGTATTTTTTAGTTATAAGATCCTTAAGCTTATATAGTTTTAATATAAGCTAATTAATAAAAGCTTCTTTAGGAATAAGATTAAGGCACTTAATAAGCTTAAAGAGATATTATTTAAAGGGATAGATTTTAAGCCTAAGGAAATAGAATTTATTATAGCTATTTACTTAAATAGCTTATATAATAAGTAGTTTAAGGCTATTAAGTAGTAGGCTAAAAAGGTATTATTAAAGCTTAATTAGTTATAGTAGTAAAAATAAGGAAAATAGTATATTATAAAACTAATAAAAGAGAGGTAATTATAAGGTTTAGGGGGAAAATATATTAAGTTTTATATAAGTTTAGGAGCTTAAAGTTAAAGACTATTAGTATAATTAGTAAAAAAGGCTAATTAACTACGTAACCAGGCATGTAACTATTATGCCTAGAATATTAGTATACTATTAGTATAAACAGGGAATAAATTAAGTTATATATACCTTTAAGGTTTAAAGTAATAAAAATCTTTTTACTTTATAATTAATCCTTAAGTTTTATAATAAGTAAAAGTAAGGTTTAATTCTTAATAGTATATATATTAACTAATTAATAATTAATAATAAGTTTAGGTTTTTTATTTTCTTTTAATATAAAAAATATTAAAAATATTAAAAATAAACTTAACTTTTTAATATATCCTTTTTTAAGTATTTTATTAATATACTTTTTTTATACTTTTAACTTTTTTTTATTAAGTAAATATAACTTTTAAAATAATAAGTTATTATCTATAAGGTTAATTTTATAGTCTTATTAACTATATTTAAAAACTTTTATTTTTAGTTTTTTTATAAATAGTTTATTATATATATAGTATTCTTTTAGTATATTTATTAATTTATCTTAGCTTATTATTAATTATTATTATTTTTTTAAGTTTTATTATTAAAAAATATTTAGGATTTATTTTTTACTTTATATACCTTTTTTATACTTATATTATACTTTTTTTAAAGGTAATAATTACTTTATTTTATATATACCTGTACCCTTTTTAGTAATTAAAGTTTAAAATCTTTTATTATTTTTTATAATTATTTTTTTATTATTATTAAGGTTATTAAAAAAAGTAATTTAGTTATTTTTTTAATTAATAAATAGGTTTTCTTATCTAAGCTATATTATACTTAAAAAGATATTTATATCCTATCTTAAAAGTATAATATTAAAATTTACTTTTTATTTTCTTTTTTTAATAAAAATCTTAAAATAATTAATTTCTTAATTTAGAATATTATTATTATAGTTAAAAAGTTATTTTTTTATATTAATAAGTAAGTAAAGTAATAATTTTTTTTTATAGTATTTTAAGCTTTATAATTATTTTTAAGTTAATAAAGTTTTATTATACTTTACTATTAACTTAAGCTTTTAGCTATTTTCTTTTAATTTAAATAAATAATACTAAGTAAATTAATATACTTATTATTTATATTACTTTTAAAGTATTTATATTTTATTATAAACTTTACTTTTTATATATTTATTACTTTATTATAAATAGTATTTAACTTTTTTTAAAGTATTATAATAAGTTTTTTTATAATTACTATTATAGTATCCTTTACTATTAATATAGTTATTAGTAAACTTTTTATTAAATAACTTTTATTAATATTATTTCTTTAGTTTATTACTAATATCCTTATTAAGGGTTACTTATTTAAATAGTATATTATTATTTTTTAAGTATAGGCTATTTACTTTTTATTAATATTATAATTTATTAGTACTCTTTAAATTAGTATTATTAATTAATATTACTTTTTTAAGTATATACTTTTTTTAAGTTATTTTATTAAACTTTTTTTTTACTTTTTTAATTATTTATTAAGACTATTTAATTTTATTTAGGAAATTTTTTATTTTATAAATTAATATACTAAACTATAGTTTTATTACTTTAAGTTAATTATACTATATCTTAACTAAGTACCTTTTTATTTCTTTTTATAAATAAAGTTTATTATTAAGTATTTTTCTTATAATAACTAGAAAATAATTATTATTTATTTTCTTTTATTTATATTAATTATACTAATAGTTTTTATATAAAATTTATAAAATTTTATTATATTTAGAATTTATTAATATTATTTAAATATTTTTTTTTCTTTTTATTAGCTTTATAAAGCTATTAAGCTTTTAACTTTTATCTAAATATTATAACCCTAGTAATTATATTATATATAAATCAGGACCTTATAAATTCTACCTAATACTAATATAATAACCTAACCTAGTATTAAACTAACTAGAATAGACTAACTAATATTAAAATAATAGTATTTTAAGACTATATTATTTTAGGAATAATAGTAGCCTTATATTTAGTTATTCTTACTTAAGGATATAAGTATATAAAAATACTTATTTAGTATTAAATAAAACTTAGCTTACTAGCTATTAATATAACTTCTTTATATTAACTAAGCTTAATACATATTAATTTACTATTAAGAGATATAATACTTTAATAATACTTAGTATATACCTTATATAATTTACTAATAATAAACCTAAGCATAGCTTAGTTTAATATAATTAGATTTAACTATTATATATTAATAGCTCTTATTTAGACTATACTATATAATACTAAGTAATACTTATATAATAATACCTATTACTTTAAGCTAACCTTTTACCTTAAAATATAACTAGTATTTAAGTATACCTAAGACTTCTTAGCTTTTTATAGACCTTTTAATAAATACTAATAAAAAAAAAGAGAAAAGAATTATTCTAACTTACTTAAGTACTTATAAAGATAAAGTTAAGAAACTTAAGAAATAACTCTATAAACTTAGTAAAAACTATAATAACCTACTAAATAATACTAAATAGAATTTATAAGTTATAAAAAAGAAAATTAAGGATCTTAAAAAGTAAGTAAACCTACTATTAGCCTATACTAATAAAATTAATATAAAAGCTATAAATAGTAAAAAGCTTTATTAAAAGTATATTAAATATATAAGCTTACTTATTATTACTAGTAAGGACTTTAAGGAAATCTTTAAACTATAATAACTAGACCTATATAATAAAAACCCTAAAAAGTTATAGAAGTTCTTAATTAGCCTATAAAGCTATTATCTATATTACCTTATTTAGTTTACTATAAATAAACTTAAAATATAATATACTATAGAATTCCTTAAAGATAAAGCTAAATAACTATTTAAACCTATTATCTAGGAATATATTAATAAACTATATAAAGAATAATAAGAAATAACTAAATAAGTCTATAAAAAGTATAAAAACTTTAAAGTAAAGCTATACTATATATATAGAATAATAAATAAAAAAAGATAAGTAAAGATAAAGATTTATTAACTTAAATAGAAAGAATTAGCCTCTATCTATCTAGCTAAATATTACTACTAGGTATCTAGACTTAACTAAAATAAAAAAGTATATATAATATAAGTTTATTTAGGACTTAAAGAAAAAGTTAAGGATACTTTAATTAATATCTAACCTAAGCCTAAGAACTTAAATAAACTTATAACTATTATAGTTAAGATTAATAACTAGTAATATAAATAATAATATAAGAAATAAGCTATAAAGAATAAAGAATTATATAATCTTAAGTAAAATAAAAATAATATTAATTAAAGAAAATAAAAAAATATTAATACTTCCTATAAAACTAATATAAAATTAATAACTATTAAGATAACTAAAAAAGATAAATTTAAAATTACTTACTAAAACTATAGTAAAAAAGGATATTTTGACTAAAAATATAAAAACCTTATTAAAACTAACTAAAAATATAAACTAGTACTAGAAAGTAAAATAATAAGTATTACTAAAAAGGATAATAATAAACCTTAAATAGTAATTAAAATAATTAATATAACTAGGTTAGGATATAATTAATTAGGTATAGAATAATACTACTTTATTACTAATCTATTTCTTAATAAGGAATAAATACTTAAAAAGTACTATCTAGATATACTAAAAGAAAAATAACCTATTCTAAGATACTTAGTACTTATATTAGAAATACTATATCTTAAGACTAAAGAAAAAATAAAAAAATAATAAAACTAATAAAAAAAGAAACTATATAAGAAAAATAAGCTAAATAATAATATTAAACTTAAATAAATACCTATTTTAAAACTAAAAAAATTTAAAATAACTAAAAAAACTATTACTATAGTTAAAAAAGGAAAGGAAATTAACCCTAACTTAGATAATAAACTAAGTATATAAGAATTTAATTATAAGCTTAGTAATATACTAAACTAGATATTTATAAAAATAGAAATACCTATAGAAATTTAAGACAGAACTATTTAACTAAGTATTTATATAAGTATAAATAAAATCCCTATTAAAACTATAACTAAGTAACTAAACTAATATTATAGTAACCTAAACTATATATTAGTATTAAGAGTTAGTTAGGATTTTAAAGCTAAGAAAATTAGAAAAAAAGTAAACTAAATAGTTTAGAATATAAAAATTATACTATAATATAATAAATATAAAAACTATATATAATATAGTAAAGCTTTAAAGTATACTAAAAAAGCTAAAAAAAAAGTAATTATAAAATAAGATAATAATATTTATATTTAGTTATATACTAAAAATAAAGTAAAAGACCTTATAATACCTAAAAAAGAAATCTAAATTAAAAAGGACTTATAAAGGTACTTAAAATACCTAAAGTACTAGTAAATATTATAAATATCCTATATATAATACTATTACTTATAATATTAGTAAATAAAGAAAGTAAATAATTACTTTCTAGTTTAAACTAAGGAATATAAGAAATAGAAACCTTACTTAATTATTAATATCCTTAGATACTAAATTAATAGAAAATATAAAAAGACTTAAGTAATTAAGCTTAAAGTAAATATAAAAATATAAGAATAAGCCTTAAATTATATTTAAAACTCTTACTATATTACTAAATAAAGATAAAAAGTATAAAATAAAGTAAAAAAAAGAACTTTAAATAAAAAAATCTATAAAGCTATTATAAAAGTTAATAAGCTAGAAAAAGGATAAAAAGTTATCTTTATACCTAAAATAAGCTAAATAGTAAAAAAAGATACCTCTTTAAATAAATAAATTATATAAATAAAAGCTAAGTATTAGAATAAACTAGCTTACTAATATAAATACCTTAATAATATTAATTATATAGATAGTAAATATAGCTATAACTACCTTTAAGAAAAAGGAATATACTATCTATAATAAAGCACTAAATAAGTAATAAAGTAAAAGGAAATAAACTCCTTAAAAAAGCTCTAAAAATAACTATAAATAATAATTAATTAACCTGCCTTAAACTAAAGGTTAGAATTAAAGGCAAGTAGCTAAATATACTTATAGACAGTAAAGCTAATATAAACTATATTTCCCCTAATATAGTAAATAAGCTTAAACTACTATAAAAAACTAAGGAAAGACCCTATACTATAAGAAATAGAGAAAAAAAAATCTATAATTATAATAATAGGTAAATAACTAAAAAGATTAATTACTTTAAAGTTTTTATAAATAGAAAAAATTAAAAAATTAATTTTAATATTATCCTTATTAATAAATATAACCTAATACTTAAATACCTATAGTTAAACTGCTATAACCTATAATTTAACTAAAAAACTAACTAAATAAACTATAAAAATTACCCTTTAGATAATAAAATTAATTTAAATAATAATAATATAAGATCTTAATCTTTAACTAATAAAAATAGTAAAAATAGGTATAATAAAGTATTACCTATTTTAAAAGGAATATAATATAAGTATTATAAAAGTAAAATAAAATATATTAAATAAATAATAGTAACTTTTAAAGGCTAATTTAAATAATTAAACTAAAATCTATAAAAAATAAAAAAGATTACTAATAAGGAATTTAATAAATAACTTAAAAATATACTAATTTAGTATTATATCTATAAGAAACTTTTTATAAAAAAGTTAAATATAAAACTTCTAAAATACTTATATTAAGATATTAAAATAGTTCTAAAAGATAGTAAAAACCTAAAGTTCTTTCTAATCTATAACCTTATAAAAATAGAACTTATAATATTAAAAAAATAGTTAAAAAATATACTTAAAAAAGGATATATTTAAACCTTAAAATCCTTAGTAAGATACCTTATTATATTTATTTTAAAACTAAATATAAATAAATTATAATTAGTTATAGATTATTAATAACTTGATAAAATTATAAAAAAGGATAAAATACCTTTACCTTTTATTACTAAACTTAAAGATAGACTATTTAAAAAATAATTTTTTATAGCTTTAGATTTTAAAGCTATTTATAACTTAATTAAAATTAAAAAAAGCAATAAATAGAAAATAGTATTTTAAATAAAATATAAACTATTTAAGTATCTAGTTATACCTTTTAAACTTATAAATACCTTTATAGTATTTTAAAGGATAATTATAAATATACTATAAAAATACTTTAATATCTTTATAGTTTACTATTTAGATAATATTTTTATCTTTTTTAATATAAAAAAAAAGTATATAAAATATATTTATAAGGTTCTAAAAGTACTATAAGATGCTAATATACTTATTAAACTAGTAAAAAGCTATTTTTATTAAAACTAAGTAATATACTTAGACTATAAAATCTCTTATAATAAGATAAAAATAGATAAATAAAAAATTACTATAATTACTAAATAAAAGTAACTTAATTTAATTAAAAAAGTATAATCCTTTTTAGGATTTATTAATTACTACTAATAATTTATTAAGAACTTTAGTAAAGTAATAATCCTTTTTATAAAACTTATAAAAAAAAGAATATAATTTAAATAAAATAAAAAAACTTAATAAGCTTTTAAATAACTTAAAAAAGCTATTACTAGTAAACTAGTTTTAATTATATTTAACCTTAACTAGTAAGTTAAACTTAAAACTAATACTTTTAACTTTACCTTAAGAAAATAAATTAGATAATAAGATAATAATAGTATACTATATTTTATTACTTTTTACTTTTATAAAATATATAAAATAGAACTTAACTACTTTATTTATAATAAAGAATTTCTAGCTATTATTAATTATTTTAAGGAATTTTAATACTACCTTAAAGAAAGTAATTACCTAATTAAAGTATTTATAGATTATAAGAATATTACCTATTTTACTATAATATAAAAATTAAACTAATAATAACTATACTATACTAAATACCTATATAAATTTAACTTTATAATTATATATTATAAGGAAACTAATAATAAATATATAAATACTATTAGTTAATAATATAATTTTAATATAAAAACTATTAAAATTAAAAAATAACTCCTAAAAAAGGATAAATAAAAGGAATATAGATTTACCTAACCTATAAAAATAATTATATAAATAATATATAATACTAATACTATAATAAAATAAGAATATAACTTCCTTTATAAATTTTATTTATACCTACTATATAAATACTAAGAAGTAATAAAAATACTTAAAAAACTATAAAAATAGGGTTATATTATAAAAAGAAAAGATATTAAATAAGTTATTAAATAATATAATCTATACTTATATATAAAGGTATAAAGATATAAACCCTATAGATAGTTATAATTACTACTAGTAATATAATAACCTTAGGACTTAATTATAATAAACTTTATTATAAAGTTACCCTTATTAAAAGACCCTTTAATTAGAATCTTTTATAATAATATTATAGTTATAGTTAACTAACTTATAAAGTTCTTATACTATTTACTATACTAAAAATCTATAAATATAAAATAACTTTCTTATATTTTTTATTAATATATTATTAATATATATAGCCTATTTATAGAAATCCTTTTAAATAAAGGACCTATATTTATAGTAATATTTTAGTAATTACTAATAGTATAACTTAAACTAAATTACTAACTTATAACTACCTTTTAACCTTAAGTTAATAAATAAACTAAATAAATAAATTAAGTACTTAAATAGTACTTAAAGTATTATATTAACTATAAATAGAATAATTAGGTTAAGAAGCTACTAATAGCCTAACTTACTTATAATACTATATATAATAAAAGTATAAAGCTTATACTAGCTTATATTAATTTTAGGTTTATACCTAATATATACTATAATATATAATAAAAAAGATTAATTAACCTAGTAACTATTATTAAAAGTAATAACCTAAAAAGTCTATATAAAGAAATAAAAATAAAACTTAAATTTATTAGAAAATATATAAAAAACTATTATAATCTAAAATAGTTAAAAGGACTAACCTTTTTAAAGGGAAATATAGTTTACTTAGCTATAAAAAACATTAAAATAAACTAACTAATATATAAATTAAACTATAAATTCATTAGACCTTATAAGGTATTATAAAAAATCTTAAAAAATAACTATAAATTAGACCTACTAGAAAAAATTAAGCTTTATTTAATTTTTTATATTTTATTACTTAAATTAATAGTAAATATAATATAAGTTAAAATAGGTAATAAATTATAAGAAATCTTAAAACTAGAACTTTATAAAGTAAAAGTAATTAGAAATACCTATAAAATTAATAGTTAAAAAGAATATTTAGTAAAATAGAAAAACTACCTAGAAAATAAAAATATATAAAAACTACTAAAATACTTTATTAATACTTAGTAACTCCTAAAGAAGTTTTACTAAAATCTAATAAAGGTAAGGTATTAAGAAAATTATTACTTAACCTAAAAGTAAACTAGTTAATATTATTTAAAATATAATTAACCTAAAGGTCTTTAACTAAAGTAGTTTTATAAGTATTTAATATTAATAATAAGTTATTTTTTTATTTTACTTCTTATAACTTATAGTAAGTAGCCTTAAAACGTTTCTCCTTTACTTTACTTTTAATCTTATAAATTTATAATAACTAACTAGTAGCTATAGCTAAATAAGTCTATAATATAGCTATCTTCTTATAAAGCTTTAATAAGTCTTTACTTACTTTATCTTTATTATTCTTTAGTTTCTTTTCTTACTTTATTAAGTTTATTACTATATAAGTTAGCTAATATCTAGCTAAGCTAAGAATAATAAACTTATAGGAGGAAGTAATATAAGTACTATTATAGGATTTTCTAGCCTAGATATACTTACTATAGTAAGCAGAATTAGTAAATATCTAATATTTATTACTTTTTCCTATATAGAAATAATAAGTATAAGGCATATTAGCTTTTTTATTAGTAAGTTTAATAAAAAGTATAAATATATAGATTTTATAATCCTTATAAGCTACTTATTTTAATATATAATTAAATATAGTAATATATAATAGTAAAAAGTCTAAGTTAGGACTTACTAAAAGAAATATAATATTAATTAAAATAATAGACCTTAGGAATAAAACTTACTAGAGGGGGGAAATTATATTATAACCCTAGCAGTTATATTACATATAAA
The DNA here is from genome assembly GCA_003353625.1 of Fusarium fracticaudum. Lineage (NCBI taxonomy): Eukaryota > Fungi > Ascomycota > Sordariomycetes > Hypocreales > Nectriaceae > Fusarium > Fusarium fracticaudum. The sequence goes on from PDNT01000004.1 coordinate 747,856, forward strand.
TCAAGACCTTATAAACTCTACCTAATACTAACGTAATAACCTAACCTAGTATTAAACTAACTAGGATAAACTAACTAATATTAAAATAATAGTATTTTAAAACTATATTATTCTAGGAATAATAGTAGCCTTATATTTAGTTATTTTTACTTAGGGATATAAATATATAAAAATACTTATTTAGTATTAAATAGAACTTAGCTTACTAGCTATTAATATAACTTCTTTATATTAATGAAGCTTAATATATATTAATTTACTATTAAGAGATATAATACTTTAATAATACTTAGTATATACCTTATATAATCTGCTAATAATAAACCTAAACATGGCTTAGTTTAATATAGTTAGACCTAACTGTTATACTAAAGGCTTATATAGTAAGGCCCTTATAGTAGGCTAGTATCTTAAAACTTAATATTAGTAAAGGTTTATTTACCTTAGTAGTATAATTACTACCTTAATTAAGTAATATAAATACTACCTCTTAGTAGCTATATTAAGTCCTTTTCTTTATTCTACCTAAAAGACTAAGATATTTTTAATTAACCTTAATAACTATAGCTAGTATATTTATTATACTTCTAAAGTATATTCCCTAACCTAAATACCTATTAGTTATAGTTACTAATATTAATTATAGCTACTAATATAATATTATAAAATAGCCTATAGCTATATAATTAGGCCTACTATATAACTAGTTATAACCTTAATATAGCTATTAGGCCTGCCTTTTAGATAGCTAATAAAGAAAAACTAAAAAAGATTTATATAATAGTAGCTACTATTAAAAAGAACTTTTTATTAAGGTACTAATCTAACCTTATTAAGATAGTAATCTTTAATTATACTTTAATTAGGTTAATATATTATATAAATTAGGGCTACTTTTTTAGTTAAATTAATTTAATTTAGGTTAATAAGAAGCTATTTAAGCTTAAGGACCTAAAAAGAGCCTTAAAAGAAAGTAATAGGCTTAGGTTAAACTAAATAGCCTTCCTTACTGCTTTTATAGGTAACTTAGTTATATATAAAGAGTAGCTTCTTAATGTATTTAAAAGGGTTATTACTATAAAGGGGGTCCTGTTATTAATATAAGGATAAATACAGGGTAATAGCAAGGTTAGATTAAAGGTTTTATTAAAGTTAGAATCTAGTATAAAGGAATTAAGTTAACTTTATTTATATAAGTTAGTTAGTAAAAGTTAAATTAATTTAAAGTTAATAATAACTTTATTAATTAAATATATATACTAAAGTATATAACTAACTAATTTTATATTTAAGAATAGATAAAGTAATATTAGTAAAAAAGCAGTAGTTTAAACTAGGAAATATTATTTTATATATTAAAATTAAATTCTTAATATAATAAATTAAGTATATTATTAATATAAATTTTTTTTTTTTTTTTTTTTTTTTTCTTTTTATTAGCCTTATAAGGCTATTAAGCTTTTAACTTTTATCTAAAGGCTTAAATAGTAAGGCCCCTATAGCAAGCCAGTATCTTAAAACTTAATATTAGTAAAGGTTTATCTGCCTTAGTAGCGTAATTACTGCCTTGATTGAGCAGTATAAATACCGCCTGTAGGTCCATTACCCTTAGCAGCTGTGTCAGGTCCCTTCCTTCATCCTACCCAAAAGACTAAGATACGCAGCTGGTATATCCATCACACTTAAGTACATTCCCCGATCTGAATACCTGTTGGTCACAGTTGCTAATATCAATCATAGCTACTGACACGATGCCTGCTATACAAAATAGCCTGTAGCTATATAATTAGGCCTACTGTATAACCGGCCATGACCTTAATATAGCTATCAGGCCTGCCTTGTAGGCAGCTAATAGAGAAGATATAGGAGAGATCTGTATAATGGTAGCTGCTATTAGGAAGAACTTCTTATTAAGGTGCTGATCTAACCTCGTTAGAATAGCTGTCTTTGATTGCAAGCTGATTTGGTTGATCTGTTATACAGGCCCTCTTAGCCAGATTAATCTAAACTGGGTTAATAATAAGCTATTAGGTCTTAAGGAGCTAGAGAGAGCCCTAAGGGAAGGTAAGTGCCTTAGGTTAGACTAGGCTGCCTTTCTTACTGCCTTTATAGGCTTGGTTATGTATAAAGAGTAGCTTCTTAATGTATCTGAAAGGGTTATTACTATAAAGGGGGTCCTGTTATTAATGTAATAGGCTAGTTATAGTCTGAGACTATGATAGTAAAAGTGTGTCTGTAAACAGAGTTCTAGGATAAACGCGGGGTAATGGCAGGGTTTAAAGGTTTAAAGGAATTAGGTTAACTTTTATGTAAGTTAGTTAGTAAATATTAAATTGACCTGAAGTTAATAATAACTCTATTAATTAAATGTACGTGCTAAAGCATGTAACTAACTGACCTTGCGTTTAAGAATAAATAAAGTAATATTAGTAAAGAAGTAGTAACTTAAACTGGGGATTATTAATATAATAGGCTTTAATATAAATAGTACTTTTTTTTTTTATATTAGTATATTTCCTTATACTTTATATATAAAGATTATTATATATTTAAAAAAATTTAAATTTTTACTTATTATATTTTACTTTATAATTTTATATTTATATTTTTATAATTTTTCTATTTTATTTTTTAAGGTTATAATTTTATATTTATATTTTTATAATTTTTCTATTTTATTTTTTAAGGTATTAGGCTATAATTTATACTAACCTTTTTTTATATTTTATACTTTAAGACTATTATTAATAAGACTATTAGACTTTATTTTTATTTTAAACTTTTTATATTTATCTTTCCTTTTTTTTACTAATTTTAGTTTTAATAGAAATATTATTTACTATTTATAGTATTTATAGTTATTTTATATTAAAGGTAATTATCTTTCTTTATCTTATTATTTCTAGAGTTTATAGCTTTATAAGTTTTTTCTTTTTCTTTTTCTTTTTTTTATTATTTTCTTACTACTTTTTTTATTTTTTTACCTAGTAGTTTAGATCTTTTTATACTATTTTATAGTATTTATTAAACTTAATTTTATATAGTATAGGGATTTATAGTATATTTTCTATCTTAATATCTTTTTTTATAAAAGGTTTATCCTAGGGTTACTTAACTAAGCTTTCTTAATATAGGTTTTATCCTTTTTCAAATATATTATTTTTATATAAAGTAGTTATCTTAGCTATATTATATATACCTTGTATTATCCCTAGTATTTAGGTTTTAATTACTATTTATAGTATAAATTATTAAATTAGTCTTAAAGTTTATTTACTTTAATTAGAATTCTATAGCTTATATAGTTTTAGGTATTATTATACTATATATTTAAATTAGTTATAGTTATAGTACTTATATTTAAATATATTTTATAGTTATTATTTATAGTTATTTAGCTAAGTAGCTCCTAGAGTTATAGGGCCTAATTATATTTTATATAAAGTATTATCTTAATTATTACTTTATTATTATCTTTAATTATAAAAGTTACTTTAGTAATTATTATTATATTACTAATTAAAATAGTAAAGGTTAAAGTTATTTTTATATTTATAGTTTACTTTTTTTTATTTATATTTATATTATTATTTATTAATCTTAATTACTATAATAATATAAGTTATTAAATTATTAGGTCTATCTATAAAATATAGTTTATTTTTAACTTCTTTTTTAAGATTTTAGTAATAAATTTCTATAAAGGTATTATTATTTTATTAGGTTTTAGTTACTAGCTAATAAAACTTAGCTAAGTATATAGTATATAACTTTTACTATTTAAGTATAAGTAATTTAGCTATAGCTTATTATTTTTTATTAATTACTTTAAAATTATCCTTAAGTACTTATTTAAAGTTATTTTAATTTATAAAGATATTTTAAGTATTTTAATTTTAAAGGTTTTCCTTATTCTTAAAGTAATTTTTTATAATAAGTTTAAATTACTTTTTAGTACTTTTTTAAATTAAAAGTATAGTAAATAAAAGTTTCTTAGTAATAGTATTTAGTTTATTAGGAAATAAGTAAAAGTATTTTTTTATTTAAATTAAAAATAAAATTATATTAGTTACCTATCCCTTAAAGGGTTTTAGCTTAGGTAACTTTAAAGCTTTACTAAGGTCTTTTTTCTATTACTTACTATTACTATTATTAATTATTTTAGTATTTTATTAGCTATTTATCTAAGCTTATAAAGTTTAAACTAAGTTATAAAGCTACTAAACTTTAGCTATTATTTTAATATTACTAAGTAAAGTTTTAATATAAAAAAGTATTAAGCTAGTATTACTAAATATCTTAATAATATAATATTACTTAGTTATTTAATATAATATATTTTAAATAAAAGCTATTAATATATAATAGTTAGGGTTTTAAATAAAAAAACTAGTTTATATTAAGTTTATATTTATAGGTTATATAAAGTATTATACTAAGTATATTAGTTTAAAGTTATATTTCTTAATAGTTAATAATATAAGTAAAGCTTATTAAGGTAAAGAAGTATTATTAATAGTTAGTTAGCTAAGTTCTATTTATTACTAAATTAATATATATATATATTTAAGTAACTTATAGTATTATAAGCTAGGCTTATAATAAGTTATAAGTTTATATTATAAGCTATATTATAAGGCTTATAGTATTAATAGAGTTAAAGTATAAGTTACTTAATAATTAGTAAAAATAAAGTAAAGTATATATAATATAAGCATTTTTACTTATTAGGTTATAATAAAATAAGTAAGTACTATACTTTTTTTAGCCTTTAACTTTTAACTTTATATAAAAATATAATAAAGTATTAAATTAATTAAAATTACTTACTATACTTTTATTTAAAGGTCTTAATTATTACTTAATATATTTTTATATTATACTTATATAATAGTTAGGTTTAACTATATTAAACTAAGCTATACTTAGTTTATTATTAGTAAATTATATAAAGTATATATTAAGTATTATTAAAGTATTATATCTCTTAATAGTAAATTAATATATATTAAGCTTAGTTAATATAAAAAAATATTATTAATAACTAGTAAGCTAAGTTTTATTTAATATTAAAGAAATATTTTTATATATTAGTTAGGTAATATATTAGTATATAAAGGTTTAAGGACTAAGATATTTAAGCTTTAGTTTTAAATTATAATAATAAGCCTTTAATTTATATATAATTAGTATTTTTATTATAAACTAAAATATAAATTATTAGTTTTTAATAATTTATAAAATGTTTTTATAAGTAAAATATAACATAATTACTAAAGTTATAATAACTTAGTTTTATTATATATATTATAATACTAAATACCTAATTTAACTAACTTTTTTTAATTATTACTTTTTAATAATTTTATTACTACTTATATATTAATATTTATTTAATTAATTACTTATAATATATTTTATATAATTATAATCTTTTTTTTTTATAATTTAATTCTTTTTACTTTTTAATATTAACTTAATATTTTATTTATATTTTAAAGATTTTAAACTTTAGCTTTTAATAATATATTTTAATATATTATAGCTATTATCTTTTTTATAAAAAACTTTAAAGCTTTTAATATTAACTTTAAAAAGTTATTATAATAATATTTAATTTAATTATAAAAGTATTTAAATTAAAACAAAGTTTTAATAATTATTTTTAGGGTTTTTAAAGTTTAAAGTATTGATAATTAAGTAACTTCTTTAAAAAATATTAAAGTTTAAAGTATTAATAATTAAGTAACTTCTTTAAAAAGTATTAAAGTTTATAGCTATATATTAAGCTTTAAGATTATAGTTTTTAAGTTAAAAAAAGTAAGTTTAGTTTTTTTAAAACTTTTTTAAATATTACTTTTTATAAAAATAGCTTAAAAAGTAATATAAAAAGCTAAATAAAACTTAATTTTAAAAATATAAGTTATAAAGTATTAAATTAAATACTTTACTTTTTAATTATAAGCTTTTTTAGTACTATAAAGTACTTAATATTAAAAGGCTAAAGTAAGTAAAATATATAAGTAAGTATATAAAATATAATAATTTTATAATTTTAGTAATATTTTTTAAACTTAATAAAGTAATAATCTTTATAATTATTAAGAATTAAAAGATAATAAATATTAATTAATTAATTAGTTATAAATTAATTTAAGTATTTTAATTACTTAAAACTTAGCTTATTTTTTATTTACTTATTTTAGCTTATTATAATAACTTAATTAAGTAAAAAGTTACTTTTTTAATATTAATTAATAAAGTAATACTAGCTTAAATTAATAATAAATAATAAGATTAATTAACTTTTTATATTAATTATTATAATTATAATAATTATAATAATATATTTTTAATTTTTAAGTTATATTAATTTTAATTCTTTTATCTTTTTAAGCTTATAATTATTATTCTAGCTATAATAAAGCTTATTATAAAGCTAATTTTATTAAAGTTTTAAATATTATTTAACTAAATATTATACTTTATAATTATATTTTATATAAGCTTAAACTAGCTATAAATAATAGTTAAATCTTTATATTTAGCTTTCTAATAGTTATATCTTTAAAATAAATATATTTTTAGCTTTAGTTATTACTTAAGAAAGTTATTAAACTAGTATTTACTAATAATTAATATATTATAGTTAGTTAATAAAAGATTAGCTATATTTTTTATTAAATATAATTTTAATAAAAACCTTTATAAATTTAAATTAAAAATAAACTTAATTATTTATAATACTTACTTATTAATTTTATTAATTTAAATTAGCTAAAAGAAATAAAAAGCTTATAATAAAATTAATTAAATTAAAACTAATAAGTATTTAAATAATATTATAATTATAACCTTAGTATTTATATTATATATATATATTTTTTTTAAGTTTATAAGTTAGCTTTAAAAGGTATATTTAAATATCTTTAAAGTTTAATATAATTTAAATATTAATTATTTTTTAAAAAGTAAAGCTTTATTAAGTTAATAGCCTTATTTATAGTTTAAATCTTACTATAAATAAATTAACTTAAAAGCTTTACTTACTTTTTAACTAGCTTAAATCTTTTTTTTATAACTTACTTTAAAAGATATTATATTAACCTTTATAATATACTATACTTTAATTATTTAATATATAGTATTTTCTTTTTTTTTAAGTTTATAAGTTAGCCTTAAAAGGTATATCTAAGTATCTCTAAAGTCTAGTATAATTTAAATATTTATTACCTTTTAAAAAGTAAAGCTTTATTAAGTTAATATTATTAAGTTAATAGCCTTATTTATAGCCTAAACCTTATTATAAATAGGCTAGCTTAAAAGCCTTGCTTTTTAGCTAGCCTAAATCTTCCTTCCTATAACTTACTTTAAAAGAATACTACGCTTTAATTATCTAATATACAGTATATTATCTAGCCTAACTTTTAATCGTAACTGCTAATAACATTATAGCTATACTGTTATGATGTCTATTGTTAGAAAAAGCTTACAAAGACTCTATCCTGGCTATCCTTATCTAACAAAAGGGGGCCTTAATGTTATTAATAACTTAATATATAGTATATTAAAGAAAATTAGTAATATATAAAAATAAGAAAAATAATATATTATAAAATTAATAAAAAGGAAGTAATTATAAAGTTTTATTTTTTATTTTTTTTTTATTTTATTTCTTATTAGCCTTATAAGGCTATTAAGCTTTTAACTTTTATTTAAAGGCTTAAATAGTAAGGCCTTTATAGTAAGCTAGTATCTTAAAACTTAATATTAGTAAAGGTTTATTTACCTTAGTAATATAATTACTACCTTAATTAAGTAATATAAATACTACCTTTTAGTAGCTATATTAAGTCCTTTCCTTTATTTTACTTAAAATACTAAGATAATACTATAGCTAGTATATTTATTATAGTTAAATATATTCTTTAACTTAACTTTCCTTATACCTATTAGTTATAGTTATTAATATTAATCCTAGCTACTAATAAAATACTTACTATATAAAGAAGTTTATAGCTATATAATTAAGGCTCCTATATAACTAGCTATAACTTTAATTTAAGTATTAGATTAGCCTAAGAAGTAGCTAATAGTAAAGAATATAAAAAAATCTATATAATAGTAACTACTATTAAAAAGAACTTTTTATTAAAGTACTAATCTAGCCTTATTAAGATAGCTATCTTTAACTATATTTTAATTATATTAATTTCTTATATAAGCTAATAAAGCCTTATTTATATAATTAACTTAATCTAGGTTAATAAGGAGCTATTAGGTCTTAAGAAACTAAAAAAGGACTTAAAGGAAGGTAACCTCTTTTAGTTATACTAGGCTACCCTTTTAGCTGCTTTAATAGGTTTAATTATATATAAAGAGTAGCTTCTTAATATATTTAAAAGGGTTATTAATATAGTAAGGGTAATGCTTTTAAATTAATAAAAATTATATATTTATAAATAGAATTAAATAAATACAAGGTAATAGTAAGGTTTAAAGGAATTTGGTTAACTTTATTTATATAAATTAGTTAGTAAAAGTTAAATTACTTTTTATTAATAAAATATATATACTAAAGTATATAACTAATTAACCTTATATTTAAAAATAAATAAAGTAATATTAGTAAAGAAGTAGTAATTTAAACTAAAGATAAAGTTTTATAAAGGAAAAATATATAAAGTTTTATATAAATTTAAAAGCTTAAAGTTAAAACTTAAAGTTATAATATTAGTATAATTAGTAAAAAAGGCTAATTAACTATATAATAAAGTATATAACTATTATACTTAAAATATTAATATACTATTAATATAAATAAGAAATTATATTATATATAAATAAAATACTATAATTAAAAATAAAATCTTTATTTATATTAATGGTATATTAATATTTTAAGTATAATAATTATATACTTTATTATATAGTTAATTAGCCTTTTTTACTAAATATACTAATAGTCTTTAACTTTAAGCTTTTAAACTTATATAAAATTTAATATATTTATTTTTTATAAAATCTTATAATTACTTCTTTTTTATTATAAATTTTATAATATACTATTTTCCTTTTAATAATATTATATAAATAAAACTAATTATTTATAATTTCTCAAGCCTTATTATATAGCTTATTATAATTATTTTTATAAAGGGCTTAGTTAATTATTTTATTTTAAGGCTTTTTTTAGTTAAATAAAAATATCTAAAACTAGGCCTTTATAAGCTTCTTTTTCCCTATTTATACTAATAGTATATTAATATTTTAAGTATAATAGTTATATACCTTATTATATAGTTAATTAGTATTTTTTACTAATTATACTAATATTATAACTTTAAGTCTTTAACTTTAAGCTTTTAAACCTATATAAAACTTAATATATTTTTCCTTTAAACCTTATAATTACCTTTTTTTATTAATTCTATATTACTTTTTTAGTAAGTTAATTTCCTTTATTAACCTTTTTACTTACTTCTTAATAGCTTTAAACTACTTATTATATAAATTATTATAAATAGTAATAATAAATATTAAGTCTTTATAGCTTAGATATATCCCTTTAAGTAGCTTACCTTTTAGTTTATTAAGTTTTTTTATTTTATTAAAAAGAAAAGTCTTTTTAATAAAATAGTATTATTTATAAAGGAAATATATAAGTAAAAGTATTTTATAATTAAAAGCTATTAACTTAATACTATTAATATTATTTATTTTATACTAAGCTTTTTTAATCTTTAAGGCCTACTTATAAAGGCTATTAATTTTACTTTTTTTCTTTTTTATAAAAGCCTTTTTAATTATATTAATTATATTATAGTTTTTTATTTAATATACTAGGCTAAGGTAAGCTAGTTACTAGCTTTTTAAATAGGTATTATAATAATATAGCTATAATATTATTAGTAATTATAATTAAAAGGGAAGTTAAGTTAAATAACTTACTAGTAAGTTTATAGTTAAGTATTTAGTGCTTAGGCTTTAGCTAACCTAGAAGTTAAACTATATTAAATAATTAAAGTATAGTATTTTTTTAAAGTAACTTATAAGAGAAAGATTTAAGCTAGCTAAAAAGCAAGGCTCTTAAGCTAGCCTATTTATAATAAGGTTTAGGCTATAAACAAGGCTACTAACTTAATAATATTAACTTAATAAAGCTTTACCTCTTAAGAGGTAATTAAGGTTTAAATTATATTAAACTTTAGAAATACTTAAATATACCTTTTAAGGCTAACTTATAAACTTAAAAAAGAAATAAGCTTTTTTTAATAAAAGGTATTATAATAATATAGCTATTATATTATTAGTAATTATAATTAAAAAGGAAATTAAGTTAAATAACTTACTATTAAAGTATATTAAATAATTAAAGTATAGTATAATATAAAGATTAATATAAAGCCTTTTAAAGTAAGTTATAAAAAAAAGATTTAAACTAAGTAAAAAGTAAGTAAAGCTTTTAAGTTAGTTTATTTATATTAAGGTTTAAGCTATAAATAAAGCTATTAACTTAATAATATTAACTTAATAAAGCTTTACTTTTTAAAAAGTAATTAATATTTAAATTATTTTAAACTTTAAAGATATTTAAATATACTTTTTAAGGCTAATTTATAAATATAAAAGAAAAATAGTTAAAAATAATTAAATAATAAAAAAACTAAAATTAAATTAATTAATATTAAATTTTTTTTGTAAGTTTATAAGTTAGCCTTAAAAAGTATATTTAAGTATTTTTAAAGTTTAATTAAAAAGTTAAATATCTCTATAGCTAATATATAAAGTATAGCTAATAAGGTCTTATAATGTAAAAATAATATAATATAATACTTATTTTTTAGTATATTATAATATATAGTATTATATACTATACTAAAGAATATAATAACTTTAATATTAAGTCTTAAGGTTATATAGCTACTACTTTAAACCTTATAATCTAACTAAATAAGTAGCTTTAATCTATAAGTATAAAAAAAATATTTTCCCTAGCCTTAGTAAACTATATATTCCCTTTATTATTACCTTATAAAAGTAATTAGTATTAAGGCTTTAATATTAAAGGCCTAATTTAAAATAAGCCTAGAACTCTAAGATCTATTAAAAAATACACTACTATATAATTAATATTAATATTAAGTAACCTAGCTATAACCCTCTAGCTATAGCACTTAATTACTATAAAACTAAGTTTTTAACTAATATTAATAATCTTTATCTTTATAATATCTTTAATTTATATACTTTCCTTTAATATTATTAAATTATAAGTAAAGACTTACTATATATTAATAAATTACTACAAATATAGTAAGTTAAGCTTATAATCTTTAATTACTAAATAAAGCTTCTTAATATATAATAAAATAAATCTATCCTTAAATATATTATAAGCTAAATATAGGCCTTATAAAACCTTTATAAGTAGCTAGAATAGGGTTAAGACTTATTAATAAAGTAATATATCTTTATAATTTAAATTATATTAAATAGTAGTAATAGTATATACTAGCTATAGTTTATAAAGTTAAAATATATAGTTATAGTAATTAAATTATTACTATAAATATTATATTATAAAAATTAAGGGCAATTATAGTATAAAGGAAAGGAAATAAAAAGAAAAAGAGAAAAAAAAAGGTAAATTATAAAATAAAGGTTTTAGTATTAAAGGAAAAACTATAAATATTAGCAAACTAAAGCTAGCTATATAGGTTAGTAATAAATTAGATTAGGCCCTAAGGCAATGCAGTATAAAGAATATAAGTTAAGAAATAATATAGATAATTAATACTTAGAAAAGTCTAGTATAATTTAAATATTAATTACCTTTTAAAAAGTAAAGCTTTATTAAGTTAATATTATTAAGTTAATAGCTTTATTTATAGCCTAAATCTTACTATAAATAAGCTAGCTTAAAAGCTTTACTTTTTAGCTAGCTTAAATCCTTTTTTTATAACTTACTTTAAAAGATATTATATTAACCCTTATAGTATATTATACTTTAATTATTTAATATATAGTAAATTATTTAACTTAATTTCTTTTTTAATTATAACTACTAATAATATTATAATTATATTATTATAATATTTTTAAAAAGCCTATAGCTAGCTTATCTTAGCTAAATATATTAAATAAAAAACTATAATATAATTAATATAATTAAAAAAGCTTTTATATAAAAGAAAAAAAGTAAAATTAATAGCCTTTATAAGTAAGCCTTAAAGATTAAAAAAGATTAATATAAAATAAATAATATTAATAATATTAAGTTAATAGCCTTTAGTTATAAAATACTTTTACTTATATATTTCCTTTATAAATAATACTATTTTATTAAAAAGACTTTTTTTTTTAATAAAATAAAAAAACTTAATAAGCTAAAAAGTAAGTTATTTAAAGAAATATATTTAAGCTATAAAGACTTAGTATTTATTATTATTATTTATAATAACTTATATAATAAGTAATTTAAAGCTATTAAAAAGTAAGTAAAAATGTTAATAAAAAAGGTTAATTTACTAAAAGAGTAATTGTAAAGTTTAAAGGGAAAATATATTAAGTTTTATATAGATTTAAAAGCTTAAAGTTAAAAACTATTAATATAATTAGTAAAAAAGGCTACTTAACTATATAATAAGGTATATAACTATTATACTTAAAATATTAATATAATATTAATATAAATAAAAATAATATTAAATTAATAATACTTTAAAGCTATATTACTTTAAAATTAATATTAATTTTATATTATATTATTTTATTTAGTAAATTTAATATATATATATATTTATTTAATATTAAATAAAAGTTAGCTTATTAGCTATTAATAATACTTTTTTAAATTAATAAGCTTTATATATATTATTTAATTATTAATAAAAATATAATATTATATATTATTATATTTTTCTTTTCCTATTAGCCTTATAAGGCTATTAAGCTTTTAACTTTTATTTAAAGGCTTAAATAATAAGGCCCTTATAGTAAGCTAGTATTTTAAAACTTTATATTAGTAAAGGTTTATTTACCTTAGTAATGTAATTACTGCTTTAATTAAGTAGTATAAATACTACTCCTTAGTAGCTATATTAAGTCCTTTCCTTTATTTTACTTAAAAGATATAGCTAGTCTATTTATTTTAAAGTATATTCCTTAACTTAACTTTCTTTCTATTAGTTATAGTTACTAATATTAATTATAGCTACTAATAAAATACTATAAAGGAGCCTATAGCTATATAATTAAGCCTACTATATAACTAGGTATAACCTTAACCTAGCTATTAAGTAAGCCTTAAAGGAAACTAATAAAAAAGAAATAAAAAAGATATATATAATAGTAACTACTATTAGGAAAAATATCTTATTAAAGTACTAATTTAATATTATTAAAATAGCTATCTTTAAGTATAGCCTAATTAGGTTAATTAGTTATATAAATTAAATAGCTTATTTTAATATAATTAATTTAGGCTAGGTTAATAATAAGCTATTAAATCTTAAGGACTTAAAGAAAGACTTAAGGGAAAGTAATTACTTTAAGTTAAAATAAATAGCTTTTCTTATTACCTTTATAGGTAACTTAGTTATATATAAAAAGTAGCTTTTTAATATATTTAAAAGGGTTATTACTATAGTAAGGGTCTTGTTATTAATATAATAAAGGAATTAGATTAACTTTTATATAAGTTAGTTAGTAAAAGTTAAATTAACCTCTATTAATTAAATATATATACTAAAGTATATAACTAACTAACCTTATATCTAAGAATAGATAAAGTAATATTAATAAAGAAGTAGTGGTTTAAACTAGGGATTACTTTATATAATATTTTTTCTTTTTTTTTAAGTTTATAAGTTAGCCTTAAAAAGTATATTTAAATATCTTTAAAGTTTAGTATAATTTAAATATTAATTACTTTTTAAAAAATAAAGCTTTATTAAATTAATATTATTAAGTAAGTAGTTTTATTTATAGCTTAAACCTTACTATAAATAAGCTAGTTTAAAAGCTTTACTTTTTAACTAATTTAAATTTTCTTTTTATAATTTACTTTAAAAAAATACTATACTTTAATTATTTAATATATAGTAAGTTATTTAACTTAACTTTCCTTTTAATTATAACTATTAATAATATTATAAGTATATTACTATAATAATTATTATTAAAAAAGGCTTATAAAGACTTTACTTTAATAAGCCTTATTTAATAAAAAACTTTAATATAATTTTTATAATTAAGTAAAGTTTTTAAAGAGCTAGTTAAGGTAATTATAATAAGCTTTATAATTTAATTAATTTTCTTTTTTTTTGTTCTTTATTAGCCTTATAAGGTTAATAAGCTTTTAGCTTTTTTATAAAGGCTTAAATAAAAAGGCCCTTATAGTAAGTTAGTATTTTAAAACTTAATATTAATAAAAGTTTATTTACTTTAATAGTATAATTACTACTTTTTCCTATTTATACTAATAGTATATTAATATTTTAGGTATAATAGTTATATACTTTATTATATAGTTAATTAGCCTTTTTTACTAATTATATTAATAGTCTTTAACTTTAAGCTTTTAAACCTATATAAAACTTAATATATTTTTCCTTTAAACCTTATAATTACCTCTTTTTTATTAGTAAGCTTACTTTTTTACTTTACCTTCTTCCTTATTAACTATCTTTAAATAGTAAATTTTATATTACTACTATAGCTAATTAAGCTTTAATAATACCCTCTTAGCTTACTACTTAATAGCTTTAAACTACTTATTATATAAATTACTATAAATAGTTATAATAAATTCCATTTCCTTAGGCTTAAAATTTATTTCTTTAAATAACTTCTTTTTAAGCTTATTAAGTACTTTAATCTTATACTTAAAAAAGCCTTTATTAACTAGCTTATATTAAGGCTATATAAGCTTAAGGATCTTATAATTAAAAAATACTTACTAAATATTAATAATATTATATATATTATATATATTTTTTTTTTAAGTTTATAAGTTAGCTTTAAAAAGTATATCTAAGTATCTTTAAAGTTTAGTATAATTTAAATATTAATTACCTCTTAAGGGGTAAAGCTTTATTAAGTTAATATTATTAAGTTAATAGCCTTATTTATAGCCTAAACCTTATTATAAATAGGCTAGCTTAGAAGCCTTGCTTTTTAGCTAGCTTAAATCTTCTTTTTTATAACTTACTTTAAAAGAATACTACATTTTAATTATCTAATATATAGTATATTATCTAGCCTAACTTATACCTTTTAATTATAATTACTAATAACATTATAGCTATACTATTATAATACCTATTATTAGAAAAAGCTTATAGAGACTTTATCCTAGCTATCCTTATTTAATAAAAAGAGGCCTTAATATTATTAATAACTCTATAATTAACTAAGCCCTTAGTAAAAAGGATTATAATAAGCTATATAATAAAGCTATAAAAATTATAAATAACTAGGATTATATAGATAATACTACTAATATTTAGTAGCTATTTTTTAGTTATAAGATCCTTAGGCTTATATAGCCTTACTATAAGCTAGTTAATAAAGGCTTCCTTATACTTAAGATTAAAGTACTTAATAAGCTTAAAGAGAAGTTACTTAAAAAGATAGATCTAAAGCCTAAAGAAAGGGAATTTATTATAACTATTTATAATAGCTTATATAATAGGTAGTTTATAGCTATTTAGTTATAGGCTAAGATAGTATTATAAATTATTAGCTTATAGCTATAGTAAAGATTAGGCTAGTTATAACCTTAAACTATAAAAGTATAAAAATAAAGGGGATAGTATACTATAAAATCTATAATAAAAAAGAGGTAATTATAAGGTTCTATAAGGGGAAAATATATTAAGTTTTATATAGGTTTAAGAGCCTAAAGTTAAAAACTTAAAGTTATAATATTAGTATAATTAGTAAAAAAGGCTAATTAACTACGTAATAAGGCATATAATAATTATACCTAGAATATTAATATACTATTAGTATAAATAGGAGTTAATAATATTATATAAATAAAACTAGTTATATATAACTTTTATAGCCTTATTATATAACTTATTATAATTATTATTATAAAAGGCTTAGTTAATTATTTTATTTTTAATTTTATTAAAGTCTTTTTTTATTAAATAAAAATAGCTAGGACTAGGCCTTTATAAGCTTTTTTTAATAAAAGGTATTATAATAGTATAGCTATAAGGTTATTAGTAGCTATAATTAAAAGTTAAGTTAAATAACTTATTATATATTAAATAATTAAAGTATAGTATTTTTTTAAAGTAAGTTATAAGAAAGAAAATTTAAACTAGTTAAAAAGTAAGTAAGGATTTTAAGCTAGCTTATTTATAATAAGGTTTAGGCTATAAATAAGGCTATTAACTTAATAATATTAACTTAATAAAGCTTTACCTTTTAAAAGGTAATTAATATTTAAATTATACTAAACTTTAAAGATACTTAGATATACCTTTTAAGGCTAACTTATAAACTTAAAAAAAAAAAGTAATTATTACTTTAATTAAGTAGTATAAATATTACCTTTTAGTAATTATATTAAGTTCTTTTTTTTATTTTATTTAAAAAAATACTATAATTAATATACTTATTATACTTTTAAAGTATATTTCTTTTTCTTATTAGTTATAGTTACTAATATTAATTATAGCTACTAATATAATATTATATAAAAGCCTATAAACTAATTAAAGCTATTATATAATTAATTATAATCTTATTAATATAATTAAATTAGTACTAAAATAAGCTAATAGTAATAATTACTATAAGCTTTATATAATAGCTATAGCTATTATAAAGAACTTTTTATTAAAAAGTTTATTTAGCCTAGTTAAGCTACCTATTTTTAATTACTTTTTAATTAACTTAATTAACTATATAAATTAAGCTTACCTTAGCTATTTAATAAATTTAGTATAGCTAGCTAGAAAGCTATATAAATTAAAAACTTAGAAAAGGCTATAAAAAAGGCTTATTTTTTAATATAAATAAAATAGCTTTTATTATAGTATTAATAGGTTTAGGCTTATATAAAAGTAATTAGTAAATATAATTATTAATATTAAATATATAGTTTACTTTTTTTTATTTATATAAAATAAAAAAAAGTATATTTATAAGTAGAGTTTTAAAATAAATATAAAGTAATAATAAGGTTTTAAAACTAAAGATTTTATTAAAGTTAAAATTAAAAAAAATAAGTTAACTTTTATATAAGTTAGTTAGTAAAAGTTAAATTATAATTTTATTAATTAAATATATATATTAAAGTATATAATAAACTAACTTTATATTTAAAAATAAATAAAGTAATATTACTAAAGAAATAATAACTTAAACTAAAAATTTAACTAATAAAATTAAGTTAATTTTAAAAAAAGAAAATATTAATAATTATATTAAGCTTACTCTTTTTACCTATAAGGTCCTTTAGGTTATATAGTAATATCTTAATAATTTTTAAATTAATAAACTTTTTTTTAATTAAAAAATATAAAGGCTTTAAACTTTTAAATAAGCTTTTAAAAAAAGTAATTATAATAAAGGTAAAAGGTATTATTTAAAGCCTTTTATAAAAGTACATATAATAATTAGCTTTATAAAATAAAAATATAATTTATAGTAATATACTTTATATTAAAGGAAATTAGTAATATATAATATAAAATTTATAACTTTTTTTTAAAGTTTATAAGTTAGCCTTAAAAGGTATATTTAAGTATTTTTAAAGTTTAGTATAATTTAAATATTAATTACCTTTTAAAAGGTAAAGCTTTATTAAGTTAATATTATTAAGTTAATAGCCTTATTTATAGCTTAAACTTTATTATAAATAAGCTAGCTTAAAAGCCTTACTTACTCTTTAGCTAGCTTAAATTTTCTTTTTATAACTTACTTTAAAAAACTATATTATTAATCCTTATAGCTATATTATTATAATACTTTTTATTAAAAAAAGCTTATAAAGGCTTAGTTTTAACTATTTATATTTAATAAAAAAAGGCTTTAATATAATTAAAAATAAAATAATTAATTAAGCTTTTTATAAAAATAATTATAATAAGCTATATAATAAGGCCTTAAAAGTTATATATAACTAGCTAATTTTATTTATATAATATTATTAATATTTAATAAATATCTTTTAATTATAAAATTCTTAAGCTTATATATTTTTAATATAAGCTAGTTAATAAAGGCTTTTTTAAGTATAAGATTAAAGTAATTAATAAGCTTAAAGAAAAATTACTTAAAAAAATATATTTTATACTTAAAAAAATAAAGTTTATTATAATTATTTACTTAAATAATTTATATAATAAGTAATTTAAAGTTATTAAGTAATAAACTAAAAAAGTATTATTAAAGCTTAATTTATTATAATAATAAAAATAAGAAAAATAATATACTATAAAATTTATAATAAAAAAGAAAAAATATATTAAGTTTTATATAAGTTTAAAAGGTTAAAGTTAAAAACTATTAATATAATTAGTAAAAAAGATTAATTAACTATATAATAAAGTATATAACTATTATACCCCTAGTTTAAATTACTACTTCTTTACTAATATTACTTTATCTATTCTTAGATATAAGGTTAGTTAGTTATATACTTTAGTATATATATTTAATTAATAGAGGTTAATTTAACTTTTACTAACTAACTTATATAAAAGTTAACCTAATTCCTTTAAACCTTTATAAAACCTTACTATTACCTTGCATTTATCCTTATATTAATAATAAGACCCTTTTTATAGTAATAACCCTTTTAAATATATTAAGAAGCTACTTTTTATATATAACTAAGTTTAGGCCTATAAAGGCAGTAAGGAAGGCTACCTTATTTAACCTAAGCCTATTACTTTTCCTTAAGGCTCTTTCTAGGGTCCTTAAGCTTAAATAGCTTCTTATTAACCTAAATTAGATTAATCTAATTAAAAAGGTAGCCCTAACCTATATAATATATTAACCTAATTAAGATATAATTAAAGATTACTATTTTAATAAGGTTAGATTAGTACCTTAATAAGAAGTTCTTCCTAATAGTAGTTACTATTATATAGATCTTTCTTAGTTTTTTTCTATTAGCTGCCTATAAGGCAGGCCTAATAGCTATATTAAGGTTATAGCTAGTTATATAGTAGGCCTAATTATATAGCTATAGGCTATTTTATATAGGCATTGTATTAGTAGCTATAATTAATATTAGTAACTATAACTAATAGGGAAAGCTAGGTTAGGGAATATACTCTGGAAGTAGGATAGATATACTAGCTATAGTATATTATAAAGGTTAATTAAAGATCTTTTAGGTAGGATAAAGGAAGGGACCTAATATAGCTACAAGGGGCGGTATTTATACTGCTTAATTAAGGCAGGAATTACGCTACTAAGGCAAATAAACCTTTATTAATATTAAGTTTTAAAATACTAGCCTGCTATAAAGGCCTTACTATTTAAGCCTTTAAATAAAAGTTAAAAGCTTAATAGCCTTATAAGGCTAATAAGAAAAAAAAAAAAAAAAAAAAATAACTATTATATTTAGAATATTAATATACTATTAGTATAAATAAAAAGTAAATTAATATATATTAAGCTTAGTTAATATAAAAAAATATTATTAATAATTAGTAACTTAAGTTTTATTTAATACTAAGTAAATATATATATATATAAAGTTTATTAAGTAAAGATAATATATTATAAAATTAATATTAATTTTAAAGTAATATAATTTTAAAGTATTATTAATTTAATATTAATTAATTTAATTTTAATTAATTTAATATTAATATTTTTATTATTAAGTTATTTCTAGCTATAGTATTTAATTAATTAAAAAGTATAAAATATTTTATTTATATATAATATAATTACTAAAGTTATAATAATAAGTAATATTTAATATAATTATTAAGATTATAATAATAATAAATATTATTATATAAATATTACTTTATATTATATAATATATTTTAAATAAAAGCTATTAATATATAATAATTAAGTTTTTTAAATAAGTAAATTAGTTTATATTAAGTTTATATTTATAAATTATATAAAGTATTATATTAAATAAAATATAGTATTAATTTCTTTTAATAATTAAGTAATATATATAAAGCTTATTAATTTAAAAAAGTATTATTAATAGCTAGTAAGTTAACTTTTATTTAATACTAAATAAATATATATATATATATTAAAAGATATATAAGTTAAATAACGTTAATTTAACTTAATTTATAAGTACTATTTATATAAGTTAAATAATATATATTTACTTTATATAAGGTAAGTAGTTTATAGTTAGTATAAAAAGTAAAGTACTTATTTATATATATAAAAAATATATTAAGTTATAATAAAAATATAGAAAATTTATTTTATAAAATAAAAAGCCTTAAATATACTTAAATATACTTAATATAATTTATAAATTTAAAGGATTTTAAATTAAATATTTTTAATACCTTGAATTTAATATTAAAAGCTTTCTTATATCCTAGGTATAGATAAGAGATGTTTTAAATTTATCTTATATTATCAAGTTAGCTTAACTTTAAGTTATAATAACAATTAAGATAACGTCAACCATCGGCAGAAGCCCTTTTAACATAACTTCAATAGAGCATCCAGTCTTAACCTAGACAAAACAAAATCGCACTTGTTAACTACTTTCACCTCTAAACTATTCTCAATATGCCGATCCAATACCAAGGGTCTCAGATCCCCATCTCGTTCGCATCATGCAGCATCCCCATGAAGATCAAGGCCAGCCTTCCCGACAAGCTAGCCGCCATTCAAAAAGCCGGCTTCGACGGAATTGAGCTTTCTATGCCTGATATCCTTGACTATGGAAAGCTTCTCAGTGGATCTCAGCGAAAAGATGACGACTATGATACGCTTGCGGGTGTTGCGAAGCAGATCAAGTCGTTGACAGATGAGTTGGGTTTGAAGATCATGATGCTTCAGCCGTTTGCGAATTTTGAAGGTTGGAAGAAGGGCGAACATGACGAGCAGAGGAAGAAGGTTTTTGAAAAGGCGCGAGGATGGATCAAGGTTATGGAGGCTGCTGATATCACTTTGCTTCAGGTAAGCTTCAATACTGCTCATGGAATTAGCCACTGATCACTTGCAGGTCGGCTCATCTGACTCTGAGGGCATCTCATCTTCATTCGACGACTTGGCCTCCGACCTCGCAGAACTAGCAGATCTTCTCGCCGAAAAAGGCTTCAGCATCGCCTACGAAAACTGGTGCTGGGCCACCCACGCCCCAACCTGGAAAACAGTCTGGCAAATCGTCCAAAAGGCCAACCGGCCCATCGGCCTCTGTCTCGATACCTTCCAAACCGCGGGTCTCGAGTGGGGAGATCCAACTACCAAGGACGGTCTCATCAAAGCAAACAGCGATGAGGAGCGCAAAACTCACTGGCACAAGAGCCTTGAAGAACTAGCTGTCACTGTGCCAGCAGATAAGATTTATCTCCTTCAGATCTCGGATGCGTACAAGATGGATCCTCCTATCGAGGATAAGAAAGATGAAGAGGGGAGTAGGCCTAGAGCGAGGTGGAGTCATGATTATAGGCCGTTGCCGTGTGATGGGGGGTATTTGCCTGTTCAGGATATGCTACATGCTGTGCTCAAGACGGGGTTTAGGAGTTGGTTGTCGGTGGAGGTGTTTGACGGACTTGAGGGGGAGAATACGGATATGAATGAGTATACTGTTGCGGCGGTTGACTCGTTGAAGAAGCTCATTCAGGTTAGTGAATAATTCAGCCTCATCAGTCTTCTGAGAGAGGTATCATGAGGAGCAATAACAATAGTCTCATTACGATCGTTTCTTCTTTCTTGCTATTTACACACTCCTCTTTGCCTTTTTGCTAGTCATTATATCAAGATATCTTACTCGTAACAGCAGTATACTCCATCAAGTCATCCAAAGCATTGCGGTGTTCAGTGTTAATAACCTGAGCATGTTTAACCGATCGAGGTGTAATTGAGCAGGGGAACGGCAATGGACTCGAGTTGAAGCCCTCCGAATAAGCAAAGCTACATAACATTAGCAACAAATCTCCTCCGTGGTTACGTCTTCAACTTACATATCGACATCGATGTCTCGTCCCTTCTCATCCTTCTCAGGGTTGACTTCGAACCCCCATAGAATGCGCGCAATGTTGAGCGTGACTGACGCAGCTCCGAGGTGCATGCCTGGACAGATCCGTCGACCCCAGCCAAAGGCACTATGGCCAAGTGTACCAGGGTACTCTCGCTCCTGCATGAATCGCTCTGGTCTGAACTCGTGAGGCTCTGGGAAATCGGCTTCGTTGAGATGAACTAACGACATCAGCCATTGTGAAATAATCAGTCGATGTGATACTTACGGGTCCAAAGCGGTGCGATGATGGTGCTTCCCTTGGGAATAAACATGCCCTTGTAGACATGATCCGCAGTGCTAGCATGGGGTGTACCTCCTAGCACAGCAACAGGTCTCCATCGAAGAGTCTCGGATGCGATAGCCCTGACGTATTCCAGCTTTGGCAGATCGTTGAATGATGGGAGCCTATCACTTCCGACTACTCTGTCCAGCTCTTCTTGAGCCTTGGGGATGAATTGAGGTCCGAACTTTACGCAGGCAAGGAGGAAACTTGCGAGTGACCCCGCGGACTGTCAAAGTATTAGTCACAAGTTCTTTTCTGTCACGAAAGAGTAGACTTACGGTCTCAACACCAGCACCAAAAGGTGATCCAGCCGTATAAGCGATTTCGAGATCACTCATACCCAAGCTCTCTTGCTCCTCAAGAAGATGCTTTGCGAAACAGGTGGGCGCAGTGCCTTTAGAGACCTTCTCGCGAACCTCGTCCATTAGTTCTGTATAGAGTTGAACGTCTTTCTGACGTTGTTGAAGAACTTCCTTTTTCCATGGCGCCAGGAAGCTAGGGAGATACTTGAGTGCGGGATAGCGTTCGACGGCGTACTTTCCGGGAATACTGTGACATTTGTCAGCTTAAGATCAGGTTTGGAGTAGGTTTGGAGAAGTTTCAGTGGGTTGAGAGTAGGTTTAGTAGGATTAGAGTAGATGTAAACTCACTTGACCATAGTCAGACGCTCCATGGCCTCAGCATTGCGCCTCACCACAATATCACTCCTCACATCCTCAACCCGCCGCCCATAAGTAACAGTAACGATAACCGACGCCGCATACCTTTCCAAATGCATCCTAAAATCAGCAGGCCTCTTCAAAAGATCAAACATCAAAACCTTGGACTCAAGGCTCTGAATCGGTCTGTACGTCTCACTCTGCCTCTGCATAAACCCACTATGCAGTAACTTTCTCCACCGTCTCCAATATGAAGCATACGGCGCCATAAGACCTCTCATTCCGCCGGAGAGTAGTTCACCGCCCATGATGAATCGTGGGCGCGAGGAAAATACGGCGCCGCGCTTCTCGAGAAGATCCCAGGCTGCTTGGGCGGAACCGAGAATTATGGTTGGTGTTGGGCCGAGTTGGAGATAGACGACGTCGCCGTATTGCTGGCTGAGTTCTTGGAACCAGAGCCATGGTTTACGGATGCCGGTTCTGATGGTTTTGGGGCCTGGGGGGAGCTGGGAGCGATGGGAGTAGAGCTTCCATTCTTGTTGGAGCTGTGGTTGTGAGTATTGGTAAAGGGACAGCTGTTATTGGTGGATTATGCTTACCCTTGGGAAAATGAGGGCGAGATATGCTAGGCCCAACGCGACGGCAGCGTAGAGAACGAGTTTTACCACCATCTTGTCAGTACCCAGAGCAGGTCTCACAGAGCCTTGCCAGGACTAAAACAGCTTTGACAGCTTGGCAAAGGTGATCTGCCTAGGGGTTAGGATCTTGATCCTAAATAATATAAAGACTTGGGTAAATTTGCATAAATTCAGGATATCTTTTGCTGAGTTTATTTTCACACCTTGTATCAAGGTCTGGTGTTTTCTTGCTCCCTAAAGCGAGGTACAGCTTTGGCAAACGTGAGATCTGTGTCTGGAAGTGAGATGTATGTCCCTTGTCAGTCGGCTATCATCCGGTAATAAAAGAAGCCGAAAACACACACACTCGCATACATGCAACCGAAACAACCTCAACTGCCACCCTCAACTGCCGAACCCAAAAGATTGGATAAGCCACCCCCGCGTCAACGACTCGTACTAAAGGCATTAAAGGATGCCCTAATGACTCTGACTTCTCGAGGCGAGATGTCATGTTATTCCCAACCCCGCGTTCTAAACTACAAAAGGTTATGCCGAGATGTTTTAAACCCGGGAAGGTCTCCACTGAGCTAGAGATTGTGGGGGAGTAAGAAAAGTGCTGATATTGAGATAGGATGTCAGAATAAACTGGTCTAAGAACTATGAAATTTGATGCAGGGTTTGCCTGAGACCTTCTGTCGCTTCGGTTAGATGGCACAAGTTTTCTTGTCTTCGCTAGATTGGTGGGACACTCCGATATCCTTGTTTTTCGGTTAATTTTACCCCGAGTTTAGATAAAGAGGTTGCATTGCATCTCGTCGGGAAGAATATGTTAAGGATATCGATTGAATCATTACTGTCTCTAGTAACTTTGAACGGCTGCAAAAATGAAGAGTGACGCTTGGCTTAGCAAGCCCTTTTTGACTTCCATATTCCTTGGAATAGGAGGGTTCCTCTATGGATTGTAAGTCAATGCCCTTTACCAGCCAATAACATCATGTTGACGGATTCAGTGACTCGGGTATCATCACGCCCAGCTTGGCGCTGAGCTCATTCCTCACGTACTTTGGCAAACCTGACCCTCCCCTTCGAGGAGCCATTGTGTCAATGTACCAAGCAGGAGCATGGCTAGGCAGTGCCTCAGTCGGCATCACCAGTGACAAACTCGGTCGTCGCAAAGCCATTGCTTTCGGCTGCATCTGGGGCGTCATCGGCGGTGCGGTCATGGCTGGCGCCGCTCATGTTGCGATGCTCATCATTGGGCGACTCCTCGTCGGTTTTGCCGTTGGTACCATCACGGGTGTATCTCCCGTGTTTGGAGCTGAAATCGCGAAGACTCATGAACGTGCGAGAGTCACGGCTGTGAATCAGATGATGACAGCTTGGGGATTCTTTGTCGCGCTATGGATCGGCGTTGCGGAGGGGAAGTGGCATAACGCGAATCAATGGCGCCTTGGCTTTGCGATTCAAAGTATTCCTGCTCTCATTCTTGGTGTTGGTGTTTTATTTCTCAGCGAATCACCACGTTGGCTTTGTCTCAAGGGCCGTCATGATGAAGCTGAGAAGGCATTCCGCGCTTACCATTACGACGGAACCAATGATGATTGGTGTCGCACTGAGTTCACTGTCATCCAGGTCAACATCTCCGAGGAGCTGCAAGCTCAAGGCAGGCTTTCATGGGCTGAGCTAGCCAAGACGCCTGCGTTCCGAAAACGTCTCTTTGTTGGTACGTTCGTCTGGGCAGCTGCTATGCTATCTGGCATTTCTTTCGTGCAGTATTACCAGACCGCTATCTACGCAACACTCCAGTTCAGTGAGGACCGCCAGCTTCTCGTCAGTGGCCTTTACGGTTCTGTTGGTCCAGTCGCTTGTTTCCTGTCATTGTTCTTTGTCGACAAGATCGGAAGAAAGAAAATTCTGGTCATCAGCTCGTCGCTATTGTCGCTATGCTACTTGATCATTACGATCCTGGCTGCTGAATTTCCTGCTATCCCTGGTATGCCGACCAATGCTGCGGCGCAGAGGGGTTTGATTGCGTGTATTTTCGCTGTTTCGGCCAATTATTCAGCTCTTCTTGGGCCGATGACTTGGATCATTCCGTAAGTCTCAGACACCTGAAGCTATTAAAGTTTATACTGATCGTAGCAGGCCCGAGGTTTTTACTACTGAGCTACGAGCCAAGGCCAACGCCATTGTGCAGGTGGTTCACTATTCCATCAGTCTGATCATCACGCAATGCTCGCCCATCGCTTTAGCAGCCGTGGGCTGGAAGTACTACGTCAGTTTATCCTGAATCACTCTCAGCTTTCATATTCTAACAATTTATAGATCTTGTTCGTC
This sequence comes from Fusarium fracticaudum, assembly GCA_003353625.1. Taxonomy (NCBI): domain Eukaryota; kingdom Fungi; phylum Ascomycota; class Sordariomycetes; order Hypocreales; family Nectriaceae; genus Fusarium; species Fusarium fracticaudum. The sequence continues at coordinate 773,968 of PDNT01000004.1, forward strand.
CTCACCAACGCCCTCTGTGCTGTTGTCTTCTTCTTTGTATATCCCGAGACACGAGGTAAGTCAGAGCTTCGGACTTAGGTCTCACCAACTAACGAATTGTAGGTAAATCACTCGAAGAGATTGATGAGATCTTTGGTGATGTCAAGATTGTCCATGAAGAAGATGTCCGGTTCTCTGAGAAGAGTGGCGTCGAAGCGATTGAAACAAGGGATCAGCGCATTGCGCAAGGATCTTAGAAGACCTCCCATGCGGCTAGACTTCTGGTATCTGATGATGGTGTGAAAAATTAACCAGTCACATCAGAAGACACAATTCAAGAGGAATTATGAGCCCCGCCGACTAATAGTCGAATTCATATCGGTATTTAGTAAATTATGTCCTATAATACTCAGGTATTCCTTTCCAATGACTAAGTATATACAAATAAGTTTCCAAGCATCAAGCTCAGAGGATGTGTGCATCAGGGAGCTTAGAGGCACTGAGAGTACCACTCACTGTGCTTGGTACACTTCAGACCAGAAGCGCACTTAGTAGGGCCGGTATAGCCAGCACCACCACCGCACTGAGCGTAGGCAGCAGCAGTAGCGCTTGAGGCGGCCTCCTTGACAGGCTTGACGGCAGTTTGAGTGGCAGCCTGCTTGACAGTGGTAGTAGTAGGCTTAGCAACAGCAGTCTTGGTGCTAGCAGCCTTGGACGAGACAGGAGTGACAGCCTTCTCAGATGAAGTACCCTTGGAGGCAGAGCTAGAAGCAGTGGATTGCCAGCCACGCTCGCGAGAAAGCTCGTACCACCAGTTCCTCAACATCCAGCCATCAAAGTCAGTGACCTTGGTGGATGAACCAGCAAGCATGATGAAGTTGGTCTGCCCGGTGGGAGTCCAGTCGTAGAAATCGTCAAGGGCAAAGGTATGACCGATCTCGTGCTCAAGAATATGAATGTCCTTTTGACCAAGGAGATCCATAAAGTACTCCCGGCCAATACGTTGCCCCCAGTCACCACCAGCTCCGCCCTGCATACCGTCGGTCAGCCAGAGGGAGTTATCGTAGTGTCGCTCAGCGCCTCCGGGGCAGCTGCTGTAGTCACCGTTCTGGTGGAAGAAACGGCCGCACTTCTCGGAACACTGAGGAATGCCGTCGGCGTCAGTGTCGGTGTAGATATCGAGACCTTCAGTAGAGCCCTGGAGAAGACTCTTGTTCTTGACAGCCCATCCAACGACATTGATCTTGACTTCCTCGTAAGGAAAGTTATCATAGCCGGAAACCCACTTCATCCAAGCACTATACGAGTCCTGAAGAGCAGCAGCAACCTTGGTGCGCTGCTCAGCAGTCACAGAAGCGCTAGACTCCCAGCGAACGCAGACGTTCAGCTGGCCCTTTCCAGCGATGACTTGGTCCCAGCCGTAGTTCTTGAAGCCGAGCGCATCGCTGTAGGTCTTGACTTCGTGATCCCAGACTTCCTTGAGGGGTGTGGCGAGATCAGAGGGCGGGTTCCAGCCGGACTGACGCTTGGTGGGACGGTTTCGGGGAATGGACGTCCATGAGCGGGATTTTAGAGGTGTGAGGGCCTTCCAGACGGAGCCGTCGAGATCGGAGGTGGCGGAGTTGGGATGGGCTACGGTCGACGTAGCGAGGGCCATGAGGCCAGCGGCGGAAGAGAAACGCATGTTTGCAAGTGAGTGTGTAAAGAAAAGATTGTGGGTTTGTTAAACGAGTGTCAGGTTGGAAAGAAACGAAGAAACAGAAAACGAATGTCTACCAGAGATGCTTGCTGGGCTTCAACTTAGACGTTCTAAGCTTAAGTTATATAGAATCGATCGTGGAAATCGGATCATATCCTATTACGAGATGATGAAAGAGTCTAATTGGCGGGATAATAAGACGGAAACAATAGCTTCTCTATCGCGAGAAACTGATCCATAATTCTCGGTCTCTTCAAGGACAGGGCTTTTGTGTCTGTGCCCCTTTGGTTTGTCAATCTCCTAATGTGGTTCATCTCCCCGATATGGCATGTCATCGCTCCCAACAGGGCAGTTTTCGGTATGTTGTTGGCCCCCGTATACTTATCCCTTGTCATTGACCAGTTCTTTGGGATTGTCGTCGGCGAACCTTATATTAAGCTTCGGGCAAATACTTTAATACTCTTTGAGTTTACCTATATTATGCTTAAAAGATAGTATCAATCGAATTTTGTCTTGACCCAGATGGATGCATATTCGCTCAATGGAAATTCTTAGCCGCATTTTCATCGGTCCTGGAGCTGCTCCGAGAGCTCACCTGGAATCTCGTCTTTTTGCAATTTATCTCCGCCAAAGCATCCTTTGTTTCAGGCCATGATCGGATGCCTCTTCAAATCAAACGCACGGAATGTGCCGCCAGCTTCAGCCTTTTCTTTGGTGGTTTGTTTACAGTCTGTTTCAAGTTCCAGTGCTTGGCTCATCCTTAATTTGATACAAGCAAGGTTCATCCGAACCCGCGTATAGAAATGGATCTGATAAGTGGATGTAAGATCGCACCCGAGCCTTCGGGACATTGGATCCTGTGAAGAATCAGGAAAAATATCTCCGTACTCCGTAGACGTTTTATTCGACTGATACGCGCATCCCTTGTGGCACGTGAATCGAACCCGAGCAACCATACAGTCTTATTCTTTCACTTGCTACGTATCCTAGTTACAGTTCCTCCGACTTTTATTAAAGTCCCGCATTCACACATTGATATGCCAACTTGCCACTACTATCTCCGGCTTTCACTCCCCAGCACAAGGCGGCCGAGTTCTCCATCTCCTTCTTCGGGGCCACATTCCATTTGACCTCACCTGCCCAGACCATCTCCCTGTCTGAAGACTCAGTTAGAGCAGTTTCAAGCTGCCACTGACCCACGATGAATGGTTTTCCATCCTCTCCTAGACGCTTGCGCGGATAGATCCCTTGCATTGGGGGGGTAATTTCCTCGTCGCACTGATCCTGACATGGACGACACCACGGAACTACCACAGTAGGGCCACCGCATTCCATCCTACATCCATCGCATTGGAGACAATAGGGAATTGTCACGTTAGGCCCTCCACAATCGAGATAAAACGTCTGCTCAGAGGAAATCGGCTCTTGAGCTTGGACAAGACTCAGAATGGCAAGAAGGCCAATGCACTTCCGATACGAGAATGCCTTCATAATGATCTGAGCACTTGAGGTATTGAGGACCTCAAAGCCAAGGCCTGGAAGGAGTTAGCTGTTTTTGACTTTTATGAAAGCTATTGAAGGTCAACTAACTTGTGGTATAGGGCCGTGGCAGCGCGTGATTTAGGAGCGTTGGGCTGTAATAGCTGAAGTCTTGGGAGATGTAGCAGATAGAGAAGGCACTGGGTCTTCCATCGAGGAATTAAGTCAACTTATATAGAGAGAATCTTGTCAAGCCTTACTTACAGATAACTCATTCAAGAATACTAACACATACCTATTAGGTATCCTCATGACGTTGTTCAACATGTGAACCAAGCCATGAGCTAAGAATCCAACCAATAACTTGGTCAAAGAAGCACGTAAAGCATTTAGGCTTATGCTACAGATCTTTTTACTTTTGAAGAACAGAAGAGTTTCCCGATTATTACAGGTCCGTATTCAGACGAGGTATTTCAGCTTCCATCATGCTCTGAGGCCACTGGCTCTTGGCATTTCTCAGCTCTTCCCAAAAGGTCAGGGCTGGGTCAGATGCATATTTGGCGCTAAGCCCGGAGACCAATAGGCAGTCCAAATAGCTATCCGTCCATTATCGGAGAGGTTTTCGCTCAATGTTTAAATAAAGTTGGGGCGCTAGTCGACGAAAAGAGCTGTCTCATGACGTGCAATGCCAAAGGGGGCTTAGGATGCAACTTGAAGTTTTTGTCTATCTCAACGAATACGAACCGACTCATCAATGAGGTATCAGGTTGGTCATGCCATGGATATAGCTACCTATATATTTATGGCTTAATTATTAATAGTTAAGATGCGCTACAGGAAAAATAGAGTAATTCTGCCTGAAAGAGGGAAAAGGCTATCCATGATTCCAATGGGGTCAATCGCAGGGCAAATGTAAGGTCTGTAAGTAAACCACTGATCTGCTCCCTTGGCCTCCTGGACCTTCTGGCGCGACCATCAAATGTCCATTTCACTCATCTACAAACGAAGTGTCTATTACTTAAGGGTGGCTTATTTCTAAGTGAGAACAGTGGCTGTAGCAAGTTACAAGCTTCGTTCATAGCTCATTCATTTCAGAACATGATTCGCAAGCCCGATCAAACTGCTGTGCAAGTGTGCCCCCCTTTGCGCCGTCAGGATCTGTCGTCGCAAGATCCAAATCAACCATCCAGCTAGCAGTTATTCCATCCATAGTTTGGTCGCCTCCATCAGCTATGTACCGCTGCCCTATTGCGTCGAGCACGCTACGGTGGCGAAGCAGTTCTTCTCGGCCCAAGACCCCTTGACGGAACGCCATACCAAGAATGGCTTTTTTAATACAGCCAAAAACTCTGAACGACAGAAACAGTTCTTCCAGGCCAGCTAAACACAGGTGTGTGAAGAAAAGCACCTCATCAGGGCTGCCCTCCGTATCGCGAATCGTTGCGTTGGCGACGTAAATGATGCATGTCTGCCAAAGGAATGACGCCCCCTGCAAGTCGAATTCGAGCCGATATGAGAGAAGAAGGCGTTTCATTTGGCGAATGGAGGCGTGGTAAACAAGCATGGGAGAAGCCTGGTCTGCACTTAACGTAGGTGCATGGGCTGGATAGGTGCAGAAGAGGACGAAAAAGGTCGGTGATGATAGCGTGATAATAAATGCTACCTCCAAGTCAGCTTATACTATACCTCTCGTTGATGGAGGGGACAAGATCTCACTGCAGCATGTAGGTCGCATGGTCACTACCTGGGCAGCGAACTAAGGTGATGGGCAATTTATCAGCCCAAACCAGAAGCTGTTGGTAGACACTCTCTGCGAATACAAGCGCATTGTGTTGGTCGAACAAGATATGGGTGTCTTTCCCATAGTAAGCCTTGGTCACGACGAGGAAAATAGTCCACAGACTTGAACTGGCCCTGAAGGCCTCAACACTAGGGTGCGGCATAACTTGCTTGTTATCGACACCCGCCGTTGCAACGTCTATATCCCCTGGCATAAAAAGTCTTGGTGGAAACTCAACCTCGGATTTTTGATGGTGGAGTGAAAAGAGACTGGGTTCTTGATCAGTTGATTACTATTCGAGGCAGACATAACATACGAGATCCAATTGAAGGCACCCCATGCCGTATACGATGCAGCCCTCATCCATTCAGTATAGCCGCTGAACCACGCGTCCTCTGCCTCTGTCCCAGGCGCCAAGTTTAGAAGACCCATTGATTGTGCGACCCTAAGTCCTTCATGGAGATATTCAAAGGCGAGCTCGTCCTTTCCATAAGTAACAGCAGTCATACATAGCAGCTGCAAGGCAGATACACTGGACAAAGTAATTGATTCGCGATCACCATAGTTGCTCCACTGGGCTTGAGCGTCGGCGAAACAGGCTGATGAGTAATGGGCGGCCTCAGCATACACTGGAGTGTAGGCTTGCTGTATCAGTTGGGTGTTGGTTATCGGTCGAATCTTGCTATGAATGGATGGCGGATAGGGTTTTACGTACGCATGCCCACGCTAGAAGGGCGGTAATGAGGAATGAAGAGCAGAAATAGGGTTGGTTATGAACAAGATCTCGGAGAAACAAGTCGGCATCAAAGAGGGGAAGAACCGGATAATCGTTATTGAGGTATAGTGCGATTACCTGGACTGCAACTTGATTGGGAATAGGCAAGGTTGTCCACAGAGATATATCGACTTGGTTAAGGAGATCCATGTGGGACTCAGTCAAATTAGATAATCTTTCCCAAGAGTCTGTCGAGGTGGCAGCGTCTTGTGTCATGCTGATATCTGGAGATGCTCGGTGATGGGAAGAATCGGCTTGTTGGTGTACCGGAGGCACGCCTAAAGATTCCCCCAATCTCCGTGGGACGAGCAACTCATCCAGCGGCAGCGACCTAGGTGAGAGAGGTAGCAGAACAGGGTAGGCAATTGGATAGCGGACCATGAGCTCAAGCTCCAGTGAACAAGACGCAGGAGGTAAGAGGCTTCCAATCATGCTGTGCTGAGAAAGCAAGGGGAAATGGGACCATAAAGACGGCGACGATGCTGACAATGAGAGGGGCAATGGTAGGGGCGACGAAGTCAAAGTCGAAGGCGAATGCGAAGGCGAAGCTTCTGTTGGCGCATGAGGTGTGGCATCAGCAGGCATATCACGAAGCATATGCAGCAACTCCAACACATCATGATAAGGTAATGTTTTGCAGAGCCCTGAAAGAGCCCCAGGCTCCTTGATGACCTGAGTCAACCTCTCAAGCTGGAGGGGACTCGCTGTTTGTCCTGGGCGGTGGATATACTCGCACAGCAGGCCTCGTTCGGCGCAATTGGCGCATGTTGGACGGGCTCGATCGCACTGCAACATCGGATTCACATTAGCATGGCAATGACCTGGAAGCACCAGTGAAATATGGTCGACCTTTTTCTTACGCCTTCGACAGTCCTCGCAAGCTGGGACTAGGCCAGCCTTGCGAGCTCTCATCCCCCAGGCTGAGCTTGACAGCGAGGGTCCTGGTGAGGAATCGTAGTCGGCGGCTGATGGAGCCGGCTGCAATGGCCGTAGCGGTTGAGTAGGCATGAAGTGCGGAATTGTATAGAAGCAACGTGTAGTAGAAGGGCAGACATGATTTGATTGTTCAGTGCGTACTATTAGCAAATATAATCCCAGTGTCGTGTCAGGTCGTGTCAGGTCAGTTCAGCTCAGCTCAGCTATCGTCTCAACTAAAAGTCTACAATCGCGTCAAGCCGTGACGCTCGGGTCCTGTTGTTGTGCTGTGTACCCGATTTCGCCACCCCACCACGTAGGCTAGGCCTCGACTTTCAGGTACCCTGACAGGCTACCTAGGCTTTTTTGGGAAAAGACCAGGTCCCTGGGGGTTGACCACGCATCGCTTTCCCCGAAAGATGGAGAGCCATGATCGAGATTGTTGGAAATGCCTTTTCGATGACCATGGGATTTCTCGATTTTCCCATTCCGATCGATCTCACAGGATGGTATTTCTCATAGATGCCATGTTCTAGATTCCCATTATCGATCGATACACTTGCCTGACTGCCTAGGTACCTTTCTTAGGACCAATGTGATGCATCGCATCGTCTACGTAACGCCCCCAGTTGAAAACAGACCAGAAGGAACTGCTGCTGCCAGGTTTCGGAAGCTTACCTTGCCTTTTTTACTGCTGATCTGAGCTCATAAGGAACGATGACTTGCTATTTCAAGACATTGGACTCTCAAGACAAGCCCAATCAATGCCTTTCCGATGAGTTGCGACAAAAGTATCTCACCATGGATGGCGTCATGGGCACTCAGGCCTGAGGCACACACTTTGTGGATACATCTGACCCCAACTCCGCTGATAAAGCTAGGGCATATCTGGGCATCTGTACTCTGTATACCTTAGACGACAGTTCGAAACAAGGCATCGTTGGGTGGCGATTATTGACAAATGTGACGCATAACCTGACGATCTATCCCCTATCAGTCAGACAGGGGCGATCATGATCATCGACAAATTCTTTTTTTCACTCATTTAACGATGAAAAGCGCATATCTTGGACATGGAAATCGCATTCTAGTATAGGAATCTCGGTCTGGGACACGGGACCAACCGTTGCGTCCAGTATCCGTCGTGGCAAATTTTCTCGGCGTGGCTTTGCTTGGTGGTCTAGACCCAAATCCAATGTGTGATCGCGATGTTTGAGTACCTACCTAGCTATTCAACACTCCTTTTCCCCGTCAAATGGCCTCCCACGGGCTTTCTCCTCCTTCTGTTTTCCCGTAATCTCATTATGTTTGCCAAGTTATCCGAGCCGGCATGACCACCCACTCAATACCTAGGCATGTTACGCCTTACAAGACTGTTTCCGAGACGGCTCGTGAGCGGGAGACGCTGAGGTGAGCACTTTGCGCCCAATTCCCTTCTGCTGGACACTCATGGATACTTGCCAGACACTGGCTTCCATTCCAAATCCCTCATGGGGTACAGGAATCTCGGCAGTCAGCCCCAGCGACCGGCCAACTCTCTTCTTCCAATGTCATTCTGACGGCCCTTACGCAACTTGGCATCTATCAAGTCGGCGCAGAACGAGCATTCGTATCCCTCTTCGACTCCGAGTATCGTTATTTCATATCCGAGGCTACGTCTGGTACATATCTGCGTCCATCGGCTCCCAATCACGAATACAATCAGCCACTCCGATTGTGCGGCACAGCTCTTCGTAGAACCCAAGATGCGTGCAACTACACCCTCCTGAACCAACTGGCCGATGACCCCAAAGATGGAGACGTCTCCGTTCTTCCTGTCACAGTCGTGCCAGATTGGACAAATGACGCTAGGTTCCAATCTCGTACCCTCCCCATGGTAGAGTCTCTTGATGCCAGCTTCTACGCTGCTGTTCCCATTCGAACCAAACGAGGCATAAATATCGGCGTGTACAGCGTCGTCAATACATCGCAGCGCGAATGGACCCAAGTCAACGCTGATCGGTTGCGGGACATCTCCTGTACCATCTCCGACCACCTCGAGACTGAGAGCCTCAAGGCCGTCAACCGAAGAAACGCGCGTATGAACAGAGGCCTAGGGTCCTTTCTAGAAGGCGGCTCGACCCTCACCGGCTGGCGTTTCGGATCAAACCCCAGAGACTTCAGCGATGCTCTTGGCTCGCCTGAAGGAAACCTTAACTCGAAGCAGCAGTCGTTGCAGCAAGATATGGACGACGTGACCGATGCACCTGATTTTGCTATCGGCGATTCACCAAAGCCGGATCGTCGGCCTCGCGCTCCCACGGCCAATGCTAGTCGTACCATAGACACAATGTCGGAGAATCAAAACCTCGGAAACGTCTTTTCAAGGGCTGCCAACATCATCAGAGAGTCGGTCGAAGTCGAGGGCTGCATCTTTCTAGACGCAACAATGGCGAGCTATCGATTGGCCAAGGCAAAGACTACACCTGACGCTAGAACCGTGGGCCAATCGTCGTCAACAAGCAGCGATGACAATACCCGACAAGATACTATTTGCGACATGGCGGGATTTTCCACGTCTGGGACGTCCAGCATTGACCGCACTTCAAGCCCCAATGTGTCAGTGGCGTTGAGTGAGAAGTTTATGATGAGGATGCTGAAGCAATATCCGCAAGGCAAAGTCTTTACTTTCAGTGGCGATGGTGAGCTTCAGACGTCCGACTCGTCATCTGAGGACTTATTCCCTTGGATCTCCTATCACGACTATCCTGATAAACAGGCTGGGCAAGAGAAACGAGCAGGGTCTATGCCGCTTGACAAGACCCGGAGGAAGTTTGTGTCACGTCAGCGCGAGGGTAGAACCATCTCAGCTGCGTTTCCCAATGCGCGCAGTGTGGCCTTCTTCCCCATCTGGGACCCCAGACAAGAACGATGGCGCGCCAGCGGATTGATCTACACCAACACTCCCCTCCGCACATTCACCGTCCAAGGTGAGCTGAGCTATTTGAGAGCCTTTGGTATGCTCGCTGCGGCTGAAATAGTGCGGCTCGAGGCACTTCAAGATGCCAAGGTCAAATCAGATGCTCTCGGATCTCTTTCCCACGAATTGCGTTCTCCCCTTCACGGGGTGCTGCTAAGTACGGAGCTAATGGCCGATACGAAACTCGATGTTTTCCAAACCAATATTGCCCATACCATCGAGACGTGTTCACGAACGCTACTGGATACAATAGACCATCTTCTCGACTATTCGAGAGTCAACAGCTTCGCCAAACAAGGCAGAAGGCTCATTGGTAGTTTCCCGCCACACCAAGATGCACCAGCGCCGCAGAGTTTTGGCAAAAAGTCCCTGGTGACCGATTACTTGGTTGACCATCTTGTCGAGGATGTGGTGGAAAGTGTTTTCGCAGGGTTCAATTTCCAGCACAAATCCATAAACCAATATGTTTCCCGGCAAGAGCAACAAAAGGCACGGGCTGGCAGCACCTCACAGTACGCCGATGATGCAGCCAACTCTGCAGCTGACTATCACGAGGCTATGGACCAACTCACCCCTGGGGTCTCAGAGAACACGGGGTCGGCGTCTACGTTTGGAAACGTCACTGTGATTTTATCCTTGGACGCCCGGTTCAATTGGCTATTCCGAGTCCACGTGGGTGCTATGCGTCGCATCGTCATGAACATTGTCGGCAATGCGCTCAAGTACACGCCTGACGGTGCTATCAACATCACCCTCACCCAACAGGTCGCTTCTGTGAGACGGCGCAGGCCGGAGCAAGTTGTTTGCTTCACGGTAGGGGACACGGGTAAGGGCATCGACGAGGACTTTCTCCAGAGGGCAATTTTCAAGCCCTTCAGTCAAGAGGATGATCTATCGCCAGGGACTGGTATTGGTCTAAGCCTTGTCAAGAAAATCGTATCGCAATTCGGAGGCCAGATCTCGATTGAGAGCCAAGTCGGAGTCGGCACAACCGTTACTGTCTTGCTTCCACTCGAGAGGCCTGAATTGCCTCAAGATAGCATTTTGTCGGACGCCCAGACCCATTTTAGCGACCAAGTGCGGGATCTAGCGGGCCTTCGCGTGCGGCTCATGTTCGGCTCTACCGCCTCAGCCGGTCTTCGCAGAAACTTGGAACAGATTTGCAAAGAATGGTTGAAGCAGGAGGTGCTCGCCCAAGATGACGAGTCCAAGAAGCCAGACATCATGCTCTGGACGCAGGACGCGTTGCCCCCGGCGTCTGAGTTTACAGGGTCGCTGGCTCTCATCCCAAACGTGGTTATCTGCCTGAACGCGCTGGCCGCCTATGACAGAGCAAGGGAGTGCTACGAGGTTGGGTGGAGAGGAGTTTTCGAGTTTGTGTCACAACCGTAAGTTAACCAATTCGTGATGGTACCATGTGCCGTCCCAAGCTGATGGGTATTTCACGCAGGATCGGCCCAAGAAAGCTAGCCAAGACTCTATCTCTCGCCTACAGCCGTTGGGTAGACGACTATGACCCTCTGTCTCCCCCTCCCAGCGATCCAACGATGATTCGTCGACCTCCCATCTTTGGTCGCAGGTCGAGTAGTTCGATTGCTCCGTACACGGGCCGTGCCACAACACAGCCAGCGCCAGCGCCGGCGCCAGCATCACCACCTGTCGAGGGTGATGGAGCAGGAGAGTCGACAGGGCCTCCAGGGAGTCGGGGTCATAAAATACTCCTTGTTGAAGATAACAAGATCAATCTTAAAATCCTCGCCGCCTACATGAAGAAGCTGAAGCTAAAATACGACACAGCTGTCAATGGAAAGGAAGCGGTGGAGAAATACACGCAGTCACCACGAGACTTTATCTGCATTCTACTGGACATTTCAATGCCGGTGATGAACGGGTTTGAAGCTGCACGGCAGATCAGGGCATTCGAGAGCAAGGAGAAAATCGAGAACGGAGTCCCGGTATTTGCAATATCCGGTCTCGCATCAGAAGAGGCGCAAAGGGAGGCTTACGGGAGCGGCTTCAATTTGTTTCTTCTCAAGCCAGTCAAGCTTCAGGTGTTGGGCGAGTTGCTAAGAGAAGAGGGTATTTTGAGTTGGGCAAATCCATGACAAGAGTAAAGTGTCACGGACGTGTTTAGAAAGATATACATTAATACTATGAATAGACGTGGACCAAGAATATTTCTTCCAGACGCGCCTCGAATGCCGCATATTAACGTGACGTTTGCAAATATCCCTAACCAATGTTGCGCCGCTGATACCCGTTATTTCATTACTCGTTTCTCTGATGTGTCCATGATTCATGCCGAATTGTTACTCCGCAAACATCCGCTGAATGAGACATCTATATAGCCAAGGAAAGGAGAAAGACATGTTTGTCTGTCTGTCTGTGTGTCGTGACTAGGTATTTATATATCGATCGATTCTAGCTCTCTTTTTCGCATACAGTAGACCGCAAAAGTTACAAAATGACCGAGGACCGAAAGGCCCCGTTCGCCAAATTGGTGTCTCTGTCGTGCTGCAAATCCAGCACTGAGTCGTATCCTCGAGATCGAGAGTGGGCCTCTTCTACAACAACAACTGGTCAGCAAGGATCAGCAGGATACTGTTGAAGCTGCTTTACCTGGTGGGGTTTGGGTTTCGAACCACGCATAGCTGCTTTCGCTTTCCCATGCGCCCGCAGCACCGGAGGTAGCTTATCAGGCGCGAGGTATGTTCCCACGCTAGCTTCTGGTCCCGCCGACAGATGAGTCTCTTTACATGTGAGTTTATGGGGAGATTCGGCGAGGGACGGCGATATCGATGGTGTTTGGAATAAGGGAACTTCGCAAAGGGGCCTTCCCATAACTCGGAGATCTTGCATGTCGTATAGATCCTAGAATAAGATTTCAAGTTAGAATCATGAACCGCAACACTGCTCTCGAGGGGATACTTGTCCGTACAGGCGAGTTGCCAATGCTGTGTGGAAGCGGCGAATAGGGAGGATTCTGCGATAACACGACACCAGCTCCTCGACTCTCCAACCGACAACCGTGTCTCCGACCAGGGTGAGGCTGGGTGAAAAGGAGAGGTGACTCCATGGTCAGAAGTCTAAGTAAGAATGGCTGTGGCTGTGGCTGCTACTGTACGTTGCGGCGCGGGCGGACGAAGTCGAGAATGAGCAAATGCGAGAATAGAAAAACCACCGATCTTGAGAAGCCAGTTTTCCCTTGGGGATCGGGATTACTTTCTATAGGTACCATCCTTATGTACTTACAGTCAGCACCCCCTATAAGGACTCTTACTGTAAACAGACTAGACAGCGAAGAGACCCTGCCAAGAACTTTTAGGGGTCCTCAATCTCTGCAGACCTTGTCTGGAAAGACCCTGACCCCACTGAGGCAAGGCACACAAACACAGTTCATTCCGTGCCGTCATGCCACGGCACAAACATCGGTGAGAGACGATCAAGTGAGCTACAGGCTACAAAATCGCATGGAAGCTTTGAGGACCACTACGTACTAAGGTGGGGTGACCGCAGCCACAGATAACTTTAACCCCGACTATGCGTTCCTACCCGTCCACTAAGGCCTAAGGGCCCTGTAGGCCCCATAATTAGACATGGTATGTAGGACTGTGCTGTCGGAGGCCCGCACCAATCAGAGACCAGCGTTTTCCGGTGCAATGGTCCGAACTTCCTATGACATCAGAATTATCAAATAGATTAAACATTATTCCAAGTCCAGGAATTTCGATTTTGTTTGAGTGAAACAGCACATATTTTAGCACGTTGTTTACACTAAGTTTGCGGGCAGCCCTAAACCCAAGGTATCTTTATGCATCTCATAGGAATTGGTCTGTCACAACATAACACCATTTTGTGACATAGGCAAGGTACTTACTATCTTTGGTCAAAGCATAACCCCTCAAGGTCATTGCAGGCTGGCCAATTTTCTATTTTCAAGCGGCCTCTGGGGTTTTACAATCAGACGCCTCCTAGACGTAATTCTTCTGCGTCTAGTGGTTCTAATGAACCCTCTCTTCTCTAAGATCGTGAGGAGTGCGACCGTACGTACTATTCCCGGCAGTAGCTTTTCCTACCTCGGGAACCTCCAAATCTACATGTGAGAGTATCACGCCGAGCGTGCTTGATAAAGGGTGAATGTGAATGTGAGAAGCAGCAGCAGCAAATGTATTGTCTTTTCCGTGCAGGCTGCTCCATTTCGCAGTTAGCCGCAGATATCATCCATTCATCATTCGGCGGTCGCAGGGTAGGCATCAAGTTACCGCCTGGGCACTAGGTGATTGAAGAGATGGTATATAGATCGTAACATTCGCTCTACACGGATTTATGACACCTGCTGTAAACTGGACCCTCAAAATGATCTCAAAAATGAGAAGAAAGACGCAGGCTTCAGACAAGCGACTTTTAGTTACTACGGACGCCTCAAAATATAAGACTCTTTCCATCACTTTGCTGTATTGACGGCGATTGAGTTCAGTCGAAGTACTAAAAAAACAGTGTAAGAAGGCTGGCAACAACGCCAATAAGTAGGCCAACAGCAACACTCAAGCCAAGACTAGTACTACGGCTTAAGTGTACATCCAGAGCCAGACAAAGGATAGGATATTGGAATAGGTCCTAGTTACTGCCAGTAACTATTCACAACCCTACTCACAATTAATAATAGCTGTTAAAGGGTTTCAAGACTACTGGTCTTGACGCTACCTATAATGAAAACTTTTACCAAGTATATTCCATGGAGCCATCCTCTCAGCTGAAGGGTGCGGACGAAGAATCTGAAAGGCCCTCCAAGAAGCCAAAGATGAGGAGCGAAAATCCGAAAGGAAAGAAACGGCCTCTCCAAGGCCTCAGCGAAGGAGATGCAGGAAGATGCGAGGCGTGCGGCATGGCGTACCACGCTCTTACTAAATGCTATTATGTGTTCCCAGAGAAAGCAACGATGAATTCGCGCCTGTTTTAGCTATCATAAAACAAGCCCAGCAACGAATTAGTGAGAGCAAAGACAGGTTGGCTAACCGAATCAAGGAGATGAGAATGGAGAGTTCATGCTGACTCCATCCTATCGGCTCGGTAAAGGTGAAGGCAGGCTTACTGGTCGCTGAGAGCTACCCGCTTAGATATAGTATGTTCCTTGACGCAGGATCAACACTACATATCTTTGAGGACACCTTAAGGCTAAGCCGCGTTCGAAGTGCTCCTTTAGGCGATTTCTTCTGGTCAGGAACATCACAAGTCCTAATAGACGGATATGGCTAAACTGAGGTAACCCTCTCTGCGGCCGACGGATTGCCTAAGGTGCTGCAGCTATACGGCATAGCGTTATACAGTCCATTCACAAGCAACTTTTTATCCTTCTGGAAGTTACGGAAGAGGGGTCTATGGTGCGACACACAACCAGGGAAGAACTGCATACAAAGAGTTGATAGGCGTCTCGGCGAGGCATCGGAGTTTCAAGGGCAATAATTGCTAGGAATCTAGGATACATATCATCGAACCCGAGAGGAGGCAGTTTCATGTAAATAATAGGTAGACTGCACCCCAAGCCGCAGCTAAGGGAGGCCATCTCAAAGCTTTTAAAAAGTTGCTAGCAGTAGGAGCTAATATCAATACATCTACTACTATAGCCCGCCTCACCCGAACTCCAGGTCCCTTAACCCAACCTCGGCACCGACCCAGCTTAGAGCGGCAAGAGCTCAGTTTTAGAAACGGAAGTATATTCTAGCATGCTTGAGTTTCGTCTCTGAGTTAAGTGGTCTTGGTGTTGGTACCAGTCTTAGCTGCTCCATTAGCAGTACCAGTGTTGGCGTTGTTGGTACCAGTGTTGGCGTTGGTGCCAGTTTTAGCTGCTCCGTTAGTAGTGCCAGCGTTGGCGTTCTTATTGGCGTTGTTACCAGCCTTCTTGCCAGCCTTCTTGCCCTTCTTTCCACCCTTCTTACCCTTCTTTCCCTTCTTACCCTTCTTTCCCTTCTTACCCTTCTTGCCTTTCTTGCCCTTCTTTGCAGCTCGGGCTTCAAGCTCGCCAGCTTCCTCCTCGGTGTCTTCCTCGACATCCCTGGTGGTAAGCTCATGAGTGTCTTCTTCTTCATCTTCATCTTCTTCAACGTCTCGGGCTTCAAGCTCTTCGTCTCGCTTGCCATTCTTGTTGCAGTTATTGGTAGCCTTAGCAGCAGCCTTTCCGTGGGCTCCCTGGTGATGGCGGGCGACGAGTCCCTCGATGGCCTTTTCGTCTTCGTCTTCCTCATCTCGCTTGGCCTTGCATCCCTCGACCGCCTTAGCTTTGGCGCCCTTGGCCTTGTTGCCCTGATGATGGGGCTATTCTTGTTAGTTGATGGACGGGTAGAAGAAGGTGGAGGAACTTACATCGCGCGCCTCAAGGGCATCAAAGACGGGGAGTGCTCTGGCTGGAAGAGCAGCAGCAGCCACCAAGGCCTTGCGAGCTGTCAGATAGATACTAGCAAAATTGTAAATAGTTACTTACAGCGACTTGTCCGATGCGAGGGCGTGGGACACGGTTGTTCTGGGCAAGGGCCTGAGCGGCAAGGGTGGAGATGATAACAGTAGAGAAATACATCTTGAAGGTATAAAAGATGGGAAAGAGGTTAAATGAGTTCTGACCAGCAGATAAAGAGAGAATTAATGTAGAGTGATTAGGACTAGCCTGTCATGATTAGAGAAACTTGAGATATTGCGTCAAGCAAAGCTCAAGTAGATAAAGAATAGAAGGAATTGAGTTGGTTGATGAGAACAATATGTGATAGACATGCCAAGCTTTATATAGCTCTCATCTCGACTATGCTCATCTACGCCAATGCCCTACCTATTTCCCCAGATCCCATGCGCTTGGAGCAGCTTCTCGCGCTCCTCTCGTATTTCAACAGTAGTAAAACGTAACCGACAACACCAGACCTAACATGTTTTGAAGTTTCTGCAACGGTGCCGTACTTCCTTATAGTCGAGATCCGAATTAACCGATCTACACGAGTGATGGTATCACCAGACTGTATGCCTCTTACTAGAAGACAAACGTGCGGCTAGAACGGCCAATCATGAAACTCGGGTCCCGGCCGGAAGCCGACAAGCTGGGCCTGCCTCTTAAAAGCGTTTCAAATAATTGGGCGACCCCTGACGGACATTACACTTTGGATGGAACCATTCTTTGTTTCGTCTTGGCGTTTCAAGAGTGTTATTGTAAGCCGATTAACCGTCCAATTACGAAGACACCAATCAAAACGCCAAGAACCTTAGGGCTGGGATAGATTTATCGCATCTTTCGGTTCATCTGCGCCGCCAGCAGAGCCGGGGTGATTCGGCGCCTCAGAACCCGACGAAAAGGGCGGTCTTCTAGTCCTTCTCAGTCAAGACCGCTGGATTAGGCACTATCGACCCTGTGACTTTGATTCAATAGCTTAGTCTATAGGGTAAAGATAGGTTGCAGCTTTCGCCGCCATATTCGTCTATTTCGTGGCAGCATTTTTGAGTGACACGGCGCGGTTTGACAAGATCTTGCTGGAGATTGGTTGAAGAAATGGGCCTGGGCGATTGATTGAGCTACCGGTATGGGAGTGGTTCCAAGTGTATCCAAGTCAGAGGGAGAGCTGCAGAAATTCCCGGATAATGTGTACGGGGTTATTAAGAATTCAATTCATTGATTAATGACAGCATATTGTTTGTCTAATGTAATAGGAAGATCATACAAACACCTCGGAATGATGCGAGTCGACAGGAGCTAACAAATATCACCTTATGACTATTATATCCTGCCCGATCCTTTCATTTATTTGATCAGCCCATTCGACCTTTTGTGAGATAGATCTCTTAATCTATAAAATTCACTTATTCGCGTATCCTTTGAGCACGTGAGCTGGACCCGAGGTCTCTCTCTCTTCAGCCAAACCCGAATCGGCTTTAGACCCGAAAACAACCTCACCAAACCCAAACCCGAAGCCCCGCCTGAATCATCCCAGACTCATATCAATTGAAACGCGAATCGGATACAGAAACGATGAGAACGACAATTGCGTGTGAGAGGTAACTAACTACATCCTGAATGCCCATATGTGTAGTTCTAACGTGGTTGTAGATGCAGGTAATACCGCTCTTCTAAGACCCAAGGCTGCGTCTGACCATTATCAATAGAAAGTCCAAAGTCAAGTGCAGACATAATGACCAGCCCCCTTGTGCAGGCTGCATAAAGAGCGGTTGTACTGAGACTTGTGTCTTGAGTGGTCCAATTCTGGGTCAGAGCTCAGGGTCTAAGAGGCCTGCTAAGAGACAGCGATTGAGTGTTGATCAGTCGCGAACAGATGTCTCGGGTGATGCTTGGCAGGATGTTAATCACGTCTTTCAACTAACGCCCCGAGCGCAAGTGATATCTGCTATCAACTTGTTCAGGGCTCAGTTTCCTGAGTTTGGATTTCTACATCCAGATGATCTTGAGTATCGGCAAGATGAGCTCAGTGTAGTTCAAAAACTTCGACTTCTCGTCGTCGCTACAGTGTCACATCGATACTCGGAATCTTACACCGCAGATATCAACAACAAGAATATCCTTTTTATAGCCAGCGAGGTGCAGAAGAGAGTTACGAGCGGTCCGAGCCTAGCTCTCATTCAGACTTTCCTCATTCTGTCGCTCTGCAACTGGGGGGATGGAGATGGCTTTAATGCGTGGATGCATTGCGGTATTGCAACGAGAATGGCGCAAGGGCTGCTCAGCACTGGTTTCGCAAGCTGTGGTAAAAGAGAGACGCTTTCAGAACTGGAGAAGAGAACATTGTGGACTTGCTTCAAGATGGACAGACTGCTAAGCTGCGGCAAAAGACGACAGGCTATGTTCTCTGACGGAGACATACATTTCTCCCTGCCCGTGAACGACACACACTTTCTCTTCGGGCGGAGTCCTCAGGCAGAAACGATAGATGACAGTTTGAAAGTCTACGGGCCGGATGATCATCTTGTTCTTCTCATTCAAGGTTTACGTATCTGGTCGAGAGTACATACGTGGATTGCTGAGGGCGGGAGGAGACAGCCTGGTATGACGGAACCAGAGCAGTGTCCGTTCAATGAGACTTCGGATTGGAGTAAGATGAAGCAGGACTTGATCAAGTGGCGAGAATCTCAGGATGCCCTGATGAAGTATCCTGCTACCAAAGTGTCGGTGCATGCTCAGCGAGGACAGGCTGAGAGGTTTGGGTACATCAATTTGGTTTACTACGTCAGGTAAGCATTAGTGACACTTAAAGTAAAGCAGTATACTGATCGGTTGGCAGTTTGCTCTTCCTCTGCCGTGAATTTATTCCCTTCAGTCCAGTCGACGAAGTCAAGCCCCGTGGCCCCATCGAACCACCCCTCCTCAAAGCCCGAGGCCCCGATTCATTCTGGCTCCAAAACGTCTTCGATCTCTACGACGCAGCATCCCAAATATCCTCTCTCCTCTCCGATCTCGAACACGTCGGCTGTCCCCTCCGCACCCCTTTCTCCGGCCTATGCGCCTTCTCCTCCACTCTCTGGAGTATATACGGCGCAGCGTTCCCTAACTTCATGGGCTTCACGCCAAGTCAAACCTCTGACGCTGATGCTCAAGCTGAAAGGACTATGGCTGTGTTAGTAAGGATAAACAAAGTTTGGAGACTGGCGGAGGAGTGGATTGATGTTCTGAATACGGCGAAGAGTATCATGACGAGGGTTAGTGAGGGGAGGAGGGTTAAGAAGTCGAGGTATGATTATCCTGAGTTGGAGGATTCTATTCATCTTGCGCCGTTGCAGGGGATGCCGAGGCAGACGTTTGATAGACCTGCGGGGTTGGTGTCGGCGGATGGCGGGTCGAAGTTGCATCAGCTGGTGGCGGGCGATGCTGAGCAGGGGATTGAGGCGGAGGGACTTGAGTTTCTAGAGGAAACAAGTGGAAATGAGTTTGTGGGTGAGGATTGGTGGAGGTTGTTGTCGTTTTGTGATGATCCGCATCTTTTGTCGACGAGTATGGATAACATGGGAGATGAGAATGTAGCGTAGATTTATCTTTTTTTAATCCCTAGGTTGATATGCTCTTTGAATGACCTTGTTGCCCATCTTGGTTCGAAGATAGTTTCAGTACTGAAAGCTGTCATAACATTCGTTCGCATCTCCTCGAAACCCGAAACAGTATCCAGACCCGAATCGCGTGTTCTAAGCCGAGTGGCTTCAGCTCCACTCCAACCTAGATAAGAATCGACAGAACACCATTCTCTTGCTTATAAAGTCCTTCGTACATCAGTCCAAATTCTTTCCCATCTAAGTGTTCATCTGCCAAAGCAACAGCTACATACAAGACGTAATGGGCGACCTTCAACTCTCCCCTGCCTCAGAGCCACATCTCATGCACCGCTCCCTCCTCACCCGTCCAGAAACCGTAACATCCGCATCAGGCGTCTGGATCACACTTTCATCCGGCCGCAAGATCCTCGATGGCTGCGCAGGCGCTGCAGTCGCCATCATCGGCCATGGAAACACTGAAGTTCGCGATGCAATGGTCGAGCAGATGTCGAGTGTGTCATACGTGCACACCATGGCCTACACAACCAACAGTGCAGAGGATCTTGCAAACTATATCCTGGAGGGAGAGCCTTTTGATTTGACGAGAGCGTACTTTGTCGGCTCCGGTAGTGAGGCTATGGATTCGGCGATGAAGCTTGCGAGGCAGTATCATGTTGAGAGTGGGCAGCCGCAACGAACTAAGTTTGTTTCGAGGAGGCAGGCTTATCATGGAAACACTATTGGTGCCATGAGCATGGGCAGTTTCGTGGCGAGAAGGGCGCCATATGAAGGCGCTATTCTTCTCGATAATGTGAGTTACGTTAGTCCAGCGTATGAATACCGAGTTCGAAAAGACGACGAAACGGAACAAGAGTACGCTCAGAGATTAGTCGACGAACTCGAGGCAGAGTTCCAGGCTGTCGGCCCAGACACCATCATGGCCTTCGTTGCAGAGACAGTTGGTGGCGCAACAGCAGGTTGTATCTCTCCTCCAGCCGGATACTTCGAAGGCGTTGGAAAGGTCTGTCGAAAGTATGGTATTCTTCTTATCCTCGACGAAGTAATGTGTGGAGTCGGACGATGCGGTACATTTTTCGCCTTTGAGCAAGACGGCGACGTTCGTCCTGATATCGTCACAACAGGCAAAGGCCTCGGAGGAGGATACGCTCCTATCGCGGCGACGTTGGTGCACAGAAAGATCATCGAGACGTTGAAGAAAGGAACAGCGAGCTTCAACCATGGGCATACGTATCAAGCTCACCCCGTGAGTTGCGCAGCTGCACTAGCGATTCAGAAGATTATCCGCAGAGACAACTTGGTAACTCGTGCTGCTACCCTCGGAGCACGACTACACAAGTCTCTTGTCGAAATCTTCCAAGATCTGGAGTTTGTTGGGAATATCAGAGGGAGGGGGTTGTTTTGGGGTATTGAGTTTGTCAAGGATAAGAAGACCAAGACACCGTTTGATAGCAAGATTCGGTTTGGCGTCAAGGTTCAGGAGAGGGCTTTTCAGTTGGGTCTGGCTGTTTATCCTGGTTCTGGGACTGCGGATGGAAAAGAGGGTGATCATGTCATTGTTTCACCGCCGTTGACTATTACGGAGGATGAGATGGATGAGTTGCTTGTGTTGTTGAAGAAGGCTTATGATGATGTCGCTGCTGGCTTTAGCTGAGTTACACAGAAACTAAGATCTATAGACATTGGTATATAAGAATTTCGCAGCCATTCAGAGACTGAACGGTCTTTTTGGTCCTTGCTGCTTGGCCCCTCTAATAGTCGTCCTGTTTATTTATAGATCGGAGGCTATTCCCAACCTCCTCCCATGCCTCAGGAAGATAGAAAACTCAGGCCTTGGAAAGAAGATGACTAAATAAACTCAGAGAGAAGCCCCCCAAAACTAGGGTTAAATTAGGCAAAATGTTTTTATCTTTTATGGTCAAGGTCCTACGTTTTCTTGCCTCCCCTAGCCATGGTAGCCCATTTGAGACCACAAGGCGTCGGATCTCTCTTTATATCCTCCCAATTGGCTTCTTTCCTCTCCTTTCTCCACCAGCTGAAACAGGGTTGTCCGCCACATTTACAATCACCACTGTGGGCAAATTTGGTGACTTACAGCATGTTCTTACCTAAAAGCTTAGACTGGATCCAGAGGAGATCATAGACGTGTTTCGCCAGAATCTCATAATATTCAGTGTATTCCATGTCAAGAGCAAGAAGTGTTCCACGAGCGTAATTCTTTTCTCCTTGAATATAAGTAGTTATGTTATCTCTTTTTGTCCTACCATGCCCATTGCTTGGCATAAGCAGCCACTCAAAGAGTGTGTAACACGAAGATGGCAATACTTTTTCAAGGCTGCAGGCTCTACACTCTGCTATTACTCATGCGTGTATTGCATTACGCGCAAAGAAGACCATTATCACTGTACCCTGTCGTCGATCGCATTTGTTATCATGGGTAGAAGGGTAGGCAAACAGGTTTCTCCAGACAAGGGAGTTTCAAGCACAATGGGAGTAGGATGGTCGCGGGCTCAAAGCATGTACGCTGCTGTTTTCTACTGGGTTATGACATTCTATTTAAAGCAAAGAGGCGTCGTTAGTTGGCGTAGATGTCAGTGCTCTCTACAGCCACAGCGCGAAGCCTGCTTCTCAAAACAAGGCTGTGAAAAGAAATGGAACTGGGCTCTGGCAATAAATTCCAATTCATGTGCTGCTGCAGGCCATTCAACCTCTTCCACTACACACTGGCTCTCTTGTCCTCTACGAAATGTTCTCATCACCGAGGTCTCCGTCTTCTCACGTCGAGAACGATCGTGAACTAGACGAACGGTCGATCGCCGCTACCGACGACATCATGCTTCTGCGCCCGGACGAACACCGCGAAGCTCAGACATCTCATCGCTTGGATTTGGCAAGGGATGAGGCTGAGCCCGGAAAGCATGGTATGAAGTTCCCGGGACTTGCCTTGCTCGAGCGCGGCATCGACAACTTCTGGGACGCCTGGAGCGTGTATAGACATAAGCCCTGGAATATGTGCCTCTTGGTTCTTGTTGGCATTCTTTTTGCTGTTGGTCATCACCTATTCTACTTCTACCTCAATGGCAAAGAGGCCGTCAACCAGTCTCTCATGTTACGGTACGGGACTGTCCTCGCATTCTGTGCCAAAGCTAGTCTCGGTACAGCTGTTACTTTTGCCTTCCACCAAAGAGCCTGGAGAGTGGTCCGAAATAAAACAGCCCGAGTTGAGACTATCGACTCAATATTTACCGCCAACTCAGATATCTTCTCCCTCTTCACCTGGGGCTCTATTCGTAAAGCAAAGATCGGCACTCTTCTCGCGCTTTACTGCTGGGTCACTCCTCTTGTTGTTGTATTAACATCTGAGACTTTGTCCGTTGTTGTCGGGGTGTTCGAAGAAGAGCATACATGCACATCCGCTCGGACGTTGAACTTTGAAAATGAGGAAATAAATTGGTGGGATCTTCCGACGATAGAAGCCCAAGCTCTGACAACCTTGTCCGCATGGCGTTCGACTCTTGGCCCTAACCAGACTCTTTCGAACTTGAACGCAGAGGAGTTTGACTATTACAGCGATTTTACCAGGGGGCTCGACTATATTGCCACTAAATCGATGCTGATGGGCGAGGCCATAGTTCGCAAAGAGTCAGCGGTTGAGATTTGCGAGTTGGGATGGAACTGTTCCTATATCATCAACTTTGTTGCTCCTGGCTACAAGTGTGAGGAGCTAGCATCTGGAGTAGATTCTGAAGTTGAGAAGCTTGGGAATGCTGCAGCACCATTCAACACCTCTGTGTTGGCGCCGACGGGGGACCTTACCTATTATGCCATCAACGATCAAGGCGAGTATGGTAAGCCCCAAATGCCGTCTTACCCTGGGGGGAAACCAGTGCAAGGCCCTCCATATCCGGAAAACTTGGGGGCCTTCAGAACGGAGCCTATTATGTGGATTGGTTATGCAACCGTCGGTGATCTTTCAGTCCCTCAACCTGTAGAACCAGGCACAGAGGCGTGGAAGAAGGCATATACACCTGTTATCATCGGGTGCGAGCATTACGAGGTCAACTATACAGCTCAGATCAATTACACAAACGGTGCACAATCTTTTAACATCATGTGGCGAGAACGCCTGGGAAAGGTAGTTGATA
The DNA here is from genome assembly GCA_003353625.1 of Fusarium fracticaudum. Lineage (NCBI taxonomy): Eukaryota > Fungi > Ascomycota > Sordariomycetes > Hypocreales > Nectriaceae > Fusarium > Fusarium fracticaudum. Next base: position 797,725 of record PDNT01000004.1, read on the forward strand.
CGACTTACATACCTGAGAAGGACCCCGACAAGAGGCTGCTAGACCAAACGCAAGCTGTCCCTGGCAGAAATTACATATTTCCAAGGGACATCAAGAGATACCGCCGAGCAGCTGCCTACCATTCCATCGGCAAAGCATTGAGGCAGTATCTCAACGGAACTGTCAGAATGCCTAATTACGATGTAAAGTCCGAAATTTTGTCCACGCGGTTGCTCACACCGGTTAATTGGCTTCCCGTCAAGAACCTCAAGCGAGAAATCGAAACCTTTTATGAGGACATCATCATTTCGATCTTTTCAAAGCCTAACTTCAGCGTTGTCTCGTGGGCGGCTAATGGGGAACCATCTGGTATGGCCAAAGGAGGTCCGTCAACAGCCTATCCTTGCCACCGCCAGAGGGTGGCAACTTTCTTTCAATACAACATGGCCCAGCTTCTTAGCGTTTATGCAGCAAGTATATTTTTGGCGGGCGTTGGCGTGCTATTGGGGTTGCAGGCTTACCTTGAGGAGGGCGCTATGCGTGACATGAAGCCGTCCTCGATAATAGAAGCTTCGCGGGCGTCGGATCTTGATGTACTAAGGGCACGGCAAGGAGGGGGTGTCAAGATTGGGTATGGTCTTGTTCATGAAGTGGCTGGTAGGAGTGTTAGAAGCTTTGGAGTCGAAGGGAATGTGCAGCAGTAAAGACGAAGGATAATTAGGTTATTCCTCGAGTTTCAACAAAGTCGGTAGGGCATTGAGCGGCCGGTTGTCGAGTTACATGCGTCTAGCGACGACCACCATGTCCTTTTCAAGATCCTTACCGTTTTACTTCAGTCTGTATCCATGGCAATTGGATCTTCCAGAAGTCTGGTAGTTACTTTTCATAGGCTTTTGATCGTTGTTTGCTTGTAGATGTCGGGGATTGGGCTCTTGTTAAACCATGACCTGCATTCCCGACTCAACTTGTCTGCCCATCAGTATGCACTGGCAGCACAATAGCACGCTTTTGAGAGGTATGTCTAGGTACTCAATTGGCCGGGAACTTGATTGGACAATTCCACTGTCGGTCGTCAGTCGCATGACCATCAGCGACAATGAATCCTTCTTCTGGTTGCAGATCGACAATACTTCCGAATGACTGCATATCACAATTGCCAGCATCTCTCAACCTACCGAGGGCTGCCTCCCCGCATGCATGTACCTCCCCCTCCCAGGCTTTAGAGTGGGTTGGCTGTTGTGCCTCAGAGTGATGTCTCGGCAGCAGCAGCATTGGCTCTAAAGCCGCCCACGGCCCGCGGCCTTGTGTTCCAGCGCATCATATCGAACCACTCCAGACCATTCTTCAAACAAACTGCGCAATACTAACTGCGCAACACCTCCCGATAGCTTTGAAGACTCCCGAAGTTTGTCAAGAATAGGAACTCGTGTTCAATTGAAGCAAGACGATGAAAGCATGGTGAGGTCGGTTATTCGGCCGTTAGTGCAGAGGCTTAGACGTATACGATACGAGTACGATGGACCCAATAGACTACCATCAAACGACAGCAACAAGAAACAAAAGGGTCCCTTTGTTTCATGGTCTCGATCTGCAGTGGCTTTGACAGCTCTCGGGGTTCCGGGAGTGTTTCGGGCAGTCCACGGAGTCCGTGCAGCACCAAACTCCGTGGTCCTCACCTCAGCGACCGAATATGGAACGACGCCGGAACGAAATCTTATGTAATCATAAATCGGGCTTATGGTCTAGGGGTATGATTTTCCCTTCGCATCTTCAGTCTGACATGATCAGAAGCAAGATCTCTGGGAAAGGTCCGGGGTTCAATTCCCCGTGAGTCCATGGTTTTTGCTATTTGAGGTGATTCTTTTTATTAGTTGTGGTTGTGGATGAAGGATTGGCATGTAAGACTTCAGGCGATGGTGGTGGTGGTGAGAGGAGGACAGGAGGTTGAAAGTTGAGTTAGGACAAGCTTGGGCGAAAAAGTATGTTTGGAGTCAAAGCTCCCGACACCAAAACAACAACTTCAGATGCCAGAACGTCGCCAACAGAGTAGCAGATTCTGTAAGTAGGCAAAAAGAAACGCAATCAGATGGACTCACGGGGAATTGAACCCCGGACCTTTCCCAAGCGTCGATTTAAAGATGCGAAGGGAAAATCATACCCCTAGACCATAAGCCCTATCATTGGTTGATGATTCGTTAGGGGACAGAGGCTGGAATACGTCTATCATTTGGGTCTGGACAGACACGTTTGTCGCGTAGGATCCAGCAATTGTTATCATAAGAAAACGACAATACGATTACAGTTTGTGGAGTAATTACTCTGTTGTTGAACTCCAGATTGGCAAAAATTGTTTAAGCGAAAAGGTCTAGAACATTATGTTAATCGATCGAGATCCGAGATGCTCGGAAACGCAAGTCTCCTTGGTGCTACGTAGCATAACAACACAAGTCGCCTATCATCATTTTGTCTTGGAGCGAGTAATGTCTGGCACGCATCAATCACACAGCGTGTGCCAAGGGAAGAAATACTGATAATTCACGTCATGAGCCCAACACTAAAAGCACAATCTACTCGCTCTCCATCAAATCCCAAGCAATAACGCAGCGTTGATGAGTTGTCCATATATCATCCAGATATAGGGTGGTTCATCAAACATGGAGATGCCTGCACTCACGGTCTCTGCACAGGAATAATAAGCTTAAAAATTAAACAGAATCCTGATTTAAAAAACAAGGGTTCATAAGCCAAGAGATTTATCTACTGTGCAAAGTATATGCCAAGCTGTCCTCTCAGCCTGTGGTTCAGTGTAGATGAAACGGCTGTCCCTTGTCTTGATCTGGAGAAGCTGTGATGTAATTATTGCGGGTGGTAATTTAGTGGCGTTGGCTGGTGGATTACAGACGAAGAGGTAGAGAGAGGCTTCTGTAGTATCTGCAATATCACGTTATTTCCATACGAGCACTAAATGTCTGATGCATCAGCAGACTATATTCACAGTCATCATGAATAATGCTTTGTTATATTCCCGCGGATATACAGACTTTTACATACAAAACAGACAGAGGCTCAAAAGGATGGATATCGCGGATGTCCCGGCACTAACTGACCCCTGGGCGCCAAACCTTTTTATCGGGGCTGGAGATTACTGGCCATAGCGGCATCAACTTGTGACGTAGGGCGACCCACTACGGCACGACCTGATTAACGACCTTTACGTAGGAGGTGCCCTACGGCTCAACTACACTTTTCTTGTTTTGAGTGGAAATGGCTGATCTTCACTGACAAGCGGTTAATCAAGGCCTGGGAACTAAACCCGAATTGCTCATGCTGTGACGACTGACTAATTCCAGCCTCTACCAGTTCAATTCAGTATCACTTGGTTTTCTCACCTCATCTCTACTCCCTTTTTTTTTTTTTTTTAATTTACTCTCTGTCTCTCCCTTTCTACCATGCATCTTCATGGGCATGGCTTCCAATAATAACCGTCTTCAGCCCACGGGCCATCTTAACCCAACGGGCCATTACAACAATCGTCGCTCTCCGAGTCCCTCGTCCTCACGTCCCGTGCCTCCCGATCCCGGAAGTCCAGGCCCCATCGAAGAAACAGCATCGGATTACTTCAACTCGCTGAGCCAAGCGCCCTCAGCGCAGTCGCAGACATCGCTATCGTCGTTCCCGCGCTTCCCATCGCAGACATCCCTCTCGGCATTTCCATCGTATCAAGAATCGTCGTCGAATTATCCACAGCAGACGAGACGAAGACCACCGGTCGATCAGGCTAGACAGCCTAGTATCCGCATCCGCCGAAATTCAAACGGATCGGTCTATTCGAATCATAGCGTGACGAGCCAGTTTGATGGGTTTAGCGATGATGGGAGACCCAGGAGCATCTCGCAGCCTGAGCGCGCCAGGGTCTCGGATGGCCTTGCTCGTCATTCCAGGAGGGTTCCCCAGGTGGCGATGCCGCGACTTACAGAGGAGGGAGGACGGCCGAGTCTGGCTGAGCTAGGGATCAATGATGATCAGTCTGCTCCTTTGTCGCCCACGGCTTCGCTCCCTGAGGAGAACACGAATGGGAGGGGTGGGCTTGGTCGGCTGCGGCGGGCGAGTCGCTTCTTCTGGCCTGGGCATCGTCGGCAATCTGGCGAGGATCAAATGGCTGTGCCTATGGGGCAGCGAGATGACGATCCTCGCGATGATGAATACGAACAGGAACTTGTGGATTGGCTCGATGTCATCGGTAAGAACATTCACATTCACGCCATTGACACCATCAAATCTAACAATTGCAGACCCCGAAGTCCAAACCCTCTCAACACTAACCAACGTCCAAAACTCCCTCTTCGTTCCCGATCTCGGAAAATGGGTCAACCGTCGACCGACCTACACACTATCCCGACACGACCCCCAAGCAGACTGGGCACGAGGCGCCATTGAGCAGGAACGACGTCGCGAAGCTGCACTGGAAGCACAAGAGACTGCCACGATCCCACCGATTCCAGAAGCCGAAGCAGAAGCAGAACAAGAAGAACAACGTCATCTTCCGCAGCGAAGCAACACTATCACTTCTCGTCTGACAGACTCGCACTATGCGGCGCTTCCACATGGGACGAACCTTGATGGCTGGACGCCGGAGGAAAAGGCCGAGTTGGATGATCACGTTCGACACATGCTGCACTCTCGCCGTGCACGCTTCAAGCGTCGCATGAAGGGTTTCGGCCAATACGTCAGACGTCCTCTCGGTTTCCTCGTCACACTCTACGCTACACTCATCACGCTCTTCGGTCTTGCTTGGGTTCTTTTCCTCATCGGCTGGATCTACGTAGGCGAGAAGCAAGTCTATGCAATCCACGTCATCGACAGCGTTCTCGTCGCGCTCTTCGCCGTCATGGGTGACGGTCTCGCGCCCTTCCGAGCCGTCGATACATACCACATGTTCTTCATCTGGCGCTTCTCGCGACTGATCAAGAGAGCTGAACAGGGAAAGAAGCCGAGGAACAGACTGCAGAAGAAGCGTGTTCCACCGGGCGTGTCTACGAACCCGGAGCATTCGCACTTGACGGGCCATCAGGCTCGTGCTCTGCTCGAAGCTCAGGACTACAACCCCGAGAGAGATGGAACGGTCGGCACGATCGACAACCAACCTCAACCGCAACCTGAAAGCCCCGAGACTGTTGACTTGGAAGGCGCCAAGTCCAACAGCCCCGATTCAGACATGCCCGCTCTGACGTTTGCTCAGTTCAAGAGCCTGCAGCACCATCAGAAGAAAATGGCCAAGTCGCACAGTTTCTACAAACCCAACGAGACATTCACCCACTTCGCATTCCCCCAAAAGTACCTCATCGCCATCGTCATCCTCCTCGACTGCCACTCGTGTCTGCAAATATCCCTCGGCGCATGTACCTGGGGCATCGACTACCACACGCGTCCCTTCGCGCTGACCACCGTGATCCTCTGTGTGAGCATAACCTGCAACATCACAGCTGGCCTGCTCATCAGCATCGGTGATCGGAAGACGCGAAAAAAAGACGTGTGGGAGCTGTTGGATAGACAGGAGTTGACGCAGGATGCTATAAAGCATATGAAGAAGAAGAAGGAGGAGGAGGAGAAGGAGAAAGAAAAGGAGAGAGGGTCGGATAAGGATGGGGAGTCGAGTAGGGGTGATGGATCGAGTAGTAGGACGTCGAAGGAGTTTAAAAAGTTGGTGAAGCAGAATAGTTAGAGGATGAAGGATAAGGATGGATATATATGGATATGATGATTACGGTTAATAAATAGTTGATACCAGTTTCATTTAAATAGATCACGAACACGGATACTTACATCACACCTTCTGTCTCTTGTTAGTCTTGATGCATGTCATCGACTATAACCACGTCGACTAAAGACACCCCTATGCCGCTTATAAAGTACCAACCCACTGGGAGTTGACATCTCCGGCAGTTCGGTCCGCTTATCTGTCGATCAGACGACGATGGGGCAATGCGCCTGACTTGGGTAACCGTATCTGATTATTCTCATGCCATGAGAGATCTACGACAATTCTGTTCTCCAAGACCCCGCTTGGTGTTTGGTGGTGCCATGTGTCGTGGAATGGCCTGTGCCTCGGACGAGTGTGGCTCAGTGATATCGTCCGAGCTTTCAGTGATGAGTGACGATGTAAGTGAGTAGGACACTGGAAATATGAGACTGAGTATGGCGTAGTGGAAGCGAGTATAGCAAATTCGGAGTGAGATCACGGTAGAGAAGTGATGTGAATTAGTACCATCTCGTGGTCTTCAATATAGCATTTGTAAATAATATAATATAGTATAGCATATCGACATAATCATCGACCCTTCAAACATCTTTTTCGTGCTCAACATCTCTCCTCATTCTCTTACATTTTTATCATCATAAAATCCAATTATGAGGAAGCGTTCTGGCCGAAACTTGAAAGCTGGTTGGTGACGACAAGACCAGCGACACTGGCAGAGGTGAGAGTGGCGAGAACACCAGAGATGAGAGCCGAGACAGCAAGCTTGGCGACATCACCGCCGCGAGAGGGGGCGAGCTGGCTGAGGATACCAATCTGGATACCGAGGGAGCCGATGTTGCCGAAGCCACAGAGGGCATAGGTGGCGATGAGCTGGGAGCGGGGGGAGAGGCCGTAAAATTCGTTGTTCTCGGGGGAGGGGTTTGTGAGGAGGGAGAAGGCCTTGTACTCGTTCTAGAATGTGTCAGTATCTGATGGGGGAGTGAGAAGTAGGAGGAGAAACGTACGGTGATGATCTTCTCGGCAATGAGCTTCGCGACGGGGAGAATATCGCCTGTGCTGTTGGTTCCGTTGGTGCGAGATACCCCGAGGAGGAAAGACACGGGGAAGAGAAGGTATCCGAGAATGAGCTGGAGAGTAAGAGGAGTGGGATCGTTGATGTTGAGGTATCGTCCCCACCAGGTCAAGAGACCGTTGATGAATGCGACCAGAGCAATAATGCAGAGAAGAGAGCAGACGATGGTACCGGCGATCTTGATTCCGAGCCAAGCACCGTTGGCGAAGGCGTGGAGAGCGTTCTCAGCCTTGTGCTCATCATCATCGGGGATGACTACACGACCAGCTGTGAGAGTCTCTTCAGTCTCGGGATATCGCATCTTGGAAATAGCCAGAGAAGCGGGGATGGACATGATGCAGGACGACACGAGAGCTTCACGGTTGAGACCAAGACCAATGTAGCCGACAAGGACAGATCCGGAGATGGTAGCGAAACCACAGGTCATGATCTGGTGAAGCTCGGCTTTGGTCATGTGAGGCACGAAGGGGCGGACAAGCATGGCAGACTCTCCCTGGCCGATGAAGGGGGTAGCAGCAGCGACGACAGCCTCAGCGCCTGAGACTCCGAGACCCCAGAAGACAAAAGTGGCGAACTTGACGATGAACCACTGGATGAAGCCGATGTAGTAGAGGACCTGGACGAGGGAGATGAAGAAGATGATGGCGGGGATGACGCCGAAGAAGAAGTTGCCCGTGTTGGCGACGTCGTCGCTGGTCAGGAAGGCAACACCAGCCTTGGCGAAGCCCAGAAGATCAGCGGCGCGGTCGGCGATGAAGCGGAAGATGTCGTATCCAACAGAGGTTCGCAGGACGAACAGACCGATGACATACTGCGTGAGCATGCCGCCGATGACAGTGCGCCAGTTGATGCGCTTGCGGTCCTTGCTAGTAGCCCAGAGGATGAACAAAAACACAGCCATGCCGAAAAGACTAACGGCGCGGTTCTCACGGGTGTTGTCAGCGACCTCCTCCGAGACAAAAGCGCCGATGAGAATAGCAGCTACAGTGACGGTAGCGCCAGCCAGAGTGCGCAGGTGGGCGGGGATGAGGTCGTAGATCCTGACGGCGGTGTTGAGCCAGACCTTCTTGATGACGTTGGAGACATGGCGACTGGGGACGTGGAAGAAGATCAGACGCAGGGTGATGGCGAGCCACAAGAGGAAGGGAACAACCCAGTTCTTGTCGTTGCGGTGCAGCACGAGAGAAGCGATCCACCAGCCGGTGAAGAGGCAGAAGAGGATGAGGTGGATTATAGGGCGGCGGTAGCGATATACAGGGCCAAGACGCCTGCGCCAACCGACGACAGCGGGGCCGTCGCTGTGGGAGTTTGCGCGGGCGGACTCGTCGACGACGCCTGCTTCGTGCTTCTCGTGGTCGCTGTAGTCAGGGGGAGTGTGCGCGCCAGTCTTTTCCTTTTCCTTCTCAGTGAGGTCGTGGGAGTGGCGCTGGGGAGGGACTACGCTGGGTGCGTCTGTGGTGCCGGTTGTGTAGACGGGATCATCGTGGCCGGGGGCGTCGACGCGGGGAGAGTGGTGATGATGTTGGTGGTGGTGTTGGTGGGAGGGCTCGAGAGCTGGGTCGGGATTATGGTGGATGTTTGAGTCTGCCATTTTGACTGTCTCTCACACTAACAATTGGGGTATATAAAAGAACAGAAGGGTATAGAAATTAGAGGTGAGACCTCGGAGCTTCAACAGCTTGAGCAGTGAAGCACAAGAGAAGAAGCAAGAGAGGCAAGAGAGGACCCTTGAGGAAACAAGGGCTTTTGTTCAGCAAAAAAGTCTAGCTAGCCCTCAAAACTGGAGACTGAGACTGGAGTCAGACGATGGAGCAACTGAACTGAACTGAACTGACAGAAGAGACGATCTTCGTGGGTCGACAATTTTTTTTTAATCTGGGGATTTCTTGACTTTTTTAACCCATCTTTTTTTTGCCTCCAGGGAGTGTTACACTAGAGTCTAGAGGGGTGTGTGCCATGGCGATTCATTATCTATGGAGGGATGTATGTAGATTGGATTGGATTGGATTGGCCTGCTGGTTCAATTAAACCCCAGACTAAAATAAGGACTTGAGCCAATGTTTGTTCAGACGACGATCTTTTTTGAGGAGGTGAGCACGAGGACAAGAACAAGGATGCGATGTCAAGGCAAGGGAAGGGATCTGGACTGTGAGCTTATCAGTTGGGGTCCATATATTTCGGAGATGCCTTCAAGGGCCTTGCACCAAGTATCTTTTGTGTTACAGATCGGAAGAATAGCGATACACTGCAGGTATTGTAGCAGTGATCGTGACACAGTATCACCTCTTCTCACTGAAGAATGCCCATTCTCATCCTCTGTATTCTCCCTGTGTTCTGTAGGTATCTTGATGCTCTGTATCTGTAACTGCTCTGCCCTGTAGTCGCCACCCCCGGCCTAAACCTCGGCGTGTACTATCCCTAATCTAGAAGGTTGCTGGAACGTTTGCAAAAGCTCAGGTTCGTCTTCTCCACTGACGTAGTCTCCACAAACGGAGAAATCACTCGTTAATGGTATAGCTCGGAGGTCCCTTTGCCCACCACTTGCTCACTCATTGGCCAATAGCACTTGGTTGTCGATTCATTCGGAGGGAACTTGTGTAGCTTGGCTCTCTCTCGGTCGCCATTTGCATCTCGTTCCCCCGGGGCATTCACTGATACAGACTGGCCTGTTCCCTATCTATCTATTACTCTGACACAAGATACTGTAGATAAGAATCTGTGCTGATATCTTTTGTAAATGTCTAGACCTCGTTGTGAATCAAGACCAAGCCTGTTTCTTGTCTGAATCTCCGATCCCCTCTCCACTTGATACAGGAAAAGCCACACCCGTTCTTTAGTGTTTAATCCAAATTCAGTCTTTTTACCTTTTCACTCCGAAATGGCACTATCACTCTTTAGGTAGGTCATTCTGCTCTTGGCCTACACCTACATACAGCTTCAAAGAGCCGCCGCCTCGTTATGTAACAACAACAACCACTCATCTCCTCCTCTTGTCACTAACCCCCCCCAGCTTGTCTTGCTTGAGCTTATCGACATGCATAACTAGACAGGGATGAATGATAGCCTACTTTACTTTCCCCAGCTTCAGCTAACGGGCCCCCTCCCCTCCCCTCCCCTTCACACCATCCGAGGCTGGGGTGATAGCCTATTATCTGCAAACAATATCACGGTAAGCACAGTCGTACACACACACATGTCAGCCTGAAAAGAGATAGACATGGATAACTCATTCGTCTCCTTCCGTGAAAGATATAGTCGTTTTGCATGTCACTGTGATTGTCGGCCATCTCCGTCGATATCTCGGTCTGGCCCGCCCGTCAGCCTCTATCAAGACGACCAGACCGTTGTCTTGGGTTGACACTGACACTGACACTTCCCCTCAATTTCGAGAGTGCATGCATTGTCAATCTGGATCTACTCACTTCATCTTCGTTAATCTGCTAATCGCTTCGTTCTTGACTCCATATCTACATCACATGTCTCTTTTGTCCTTGCCGTATATGGCATCTCCCTACCTCCCCTCCTCCTTTCTCCTCTCCTCTTCCATCCCAACTTTGCCGAGCTGCCCTCGCATGTGAGATCACGATGACCTCTTTTTGACTTTGGCTTCACTGATAACAGGCTATCCCACTCTCACTCCCGAGTGTCGCCCCAACCTTGACTCCACCGATTCATTTCAACAGAGCTCAAATAACCGTAAACGATAGCATCGCTTGAACTCTCACGATACCGCTTCTCTCGCGTTTGCATTCGGTTCATCGGTCCCCGTCTGGCCGATGAGCCATTACTAAGCGCCACAGCCGAGAGAGAGAGCGACGTCCCGGCCTCTCTCTTACGGTTATCTCGGTCGCTACAGTATTTGTGTAAATAAGCTTGTTATGCCGCGTCGGGCCTGGCTGTGTATGTCAATGACGACCTTTGCGTCTCGTCTCGGCTCTATATCCGCTCCACCTTTCTTTCAGGTGATGAACTTCGAAGTGCTGGGATATGCTTTTCTGGATCAACAAGTGTCATTTCCAAGCCGTGATGGAATTGAGCGTAGTCACCATTGGACCTCTTTAGGCATCTGATCCGTCACAATTGTAGATATCGCGATGCTTCATTGCATGTACCTCGTGTTCTTATTAAATACAATCTATCAATACTCCAAACTCCATCGCACTACTGCCTATTACAACAGAACAACCCTCGTACAATATCCTCCTTTTACTCTCCACTTCTAAACCTCCTATTAAACTCTTCAACCGCAACCCCAATCATCTTGTACAAGAATCCCCTCTCACTGCCCTCGCCAATAGGAATAAACGGCCCATTCACTCCTCCTCTCAACGCCAAGCTGACACCCGTCCGCTCCTTTGCGATAGTCTGAACATCCTTCAGAGGCACGTCCCACTCGCTTGTCAGACGTCGCGATCGGATCAGCAAGATCCGAGCATATGTAATCATGACGACCATGTCTTCCTTGGGTAGCTCAAGATGTCCAATGTACTGCTCGTCGAAGTATCGCCCATTATCAACTTGCTTCAGCCAGTATTGGCCGAGAGCTTCCCGCGGGTTGTAAGGGCGCACGATGCCATCTTGTGGAATGTATCGTGGGTATCGTGTGCGATCCAATTCTTGGCCGTCAAACACTGTTGTAGTGTTGCGAATACCCTCACTGACATTGCTTGCCATGTCAAGCACACCAACCGCCGGCTTGGTAGCCAGTCCAATCATGCCCTTGCCGACACCCTTGAAGAAACCCAGAGCACCCTCCTGTTCGGCGCCCTCTAGAGGCTTGCGTGCAAGGCCACCAACGCCCGATGCGACACTTGTGATAAAGCTGTTCGCGCCAGCAGTCACACCGTACAAGGCGTGCTTCGGCCTGTTGCGAGCCCTTGTGATACGACGGCGGTCCTGGAATTGCTTGTCCAGTGACGCTGCTGCAAGTCCCTTGCTGAGACTGCCTGTAAACTTGGAGAAACTGTCACTGAAGCCAAACACCGTCTTCTTGGCAAACGAAGCCGCTCCCTTGGCGATGCCCAGGCCAAACTCTTCTGGCTTATCCGACAGGATCAAGCCCTGGTACGGTTCGTAGAACACATCTGTCACACCCGACGAGATACTGTTGAACAGACCCACAGGGTTTCCGAGGAAATCGGCAGATCCCAGAATCTTGTGGATCTGATACATGACCTCCTGACTGTAGTGGCTGGAGAAGTTCTGAATAAGTACCGCTGTAGTCACTCTCACGTTGTCCAGAATAAGCGCGTTGAACCGAAGTGGTGCATCGTTGACGTTTCCGACTGCCATGGTCATGACGTTGAGGAAGAACATGATGGGGTTGCGCGATGAGGTCTTGTCCTCAGCATTGACACGCTCTGTGCGCATGAAACTCAAGTTAAGCTGCATGGGTTGGATGTTGAGAACCTCAAAGTAGATATCTTGACCAGCTGGTTGGCCTGATGGCTCAGGAATGTCAAGATCCTCGTCGCACAGCTTGCCAGAATCTTGAACATCTGTCCAGCTGGCACCAGGCACGTTTGTGAAGTCAAGAAGAGCAAACACAAAGTCCTCGTCCAGATCAATGGTCATTTCCTGCAGCAGAATCGTCGCGTACTTGACATACAGCACACCATACGAATCATCCTTGACACGGCTGACCATAGCGTGCAGCGATGGATGAGCCTCCACCTCCTGCGCCTTCTTTGGCACAACACTGGGGTAAAGGACCATAGGGAAAATGCCACCGTACAATTGATTGTCGATCTGGATCCACTTGATAGCCATCGAGATTGTCTGGATTAAAGGCGAGTCGCTGTATCGCAGTTGAACATCACGGAAGGTCAGGTAGGCAAGCTCCTTCATTTGAGCGTTCACCAGAGAGACGCCAATACCGGCCAGCTTGAGCTGCGCGCGGAATGTAGCGCCTGTATCTTGATCCTTGACCTCAAAAGCCTCGGGGCCGGTATTGGTCCTAGCCAATGCCTTGGGCTTATACATGCTCTTGCTGGCTCGGAAATTGCTGAGAATCAGGGTTTGCTTCGGCCCATCGGCTGCAACGTTGATATCGACAATCTTAGGAGCCCCAGACGAAGTGTGAAACTTCATCGGAATCTGGTTGCCGATCTCAGCCAGCTTGACATGGCGCTCCTTGCCATTTGCAGAGATGATGATCTCGCGGAACTTGGCAGCAGGGAAATCCCAAGCATATGGCATGATGCTGCGAGGCGGGAGACGATATCTTATCAGGCGCCATCCGCTGCGGTCCTCATCGCCATCTTCGTCAACATTGGGATTGGCTTGCCAGAACATGAATTCAACATCACTCTCGTTGCGCATCGAGTATGGCCAGTTCTTCTTCTCCATGCTGAGGTTCAGGAAGACCGTTGAGTTCTCCATCAGAACCTCGACCTTGACAAGGTTCTGTCGCTGTCCAGCCTTGGCGATCTTGACGTAAGTTGTGCCAATGTCCGCAATATTGAAAGGAGATGTCCATTGGTTGTTGACGCCAGGGTAGCAGAGACACAATTGCTTAACCTTCGACTTTTGCATGAAGTGCAAAGGCTGCAGGGCGCCATCGCCAAGAGTGAGATAGCCAGAGGAGCTGGATTCTCGAACAAGAATTTCTCCATCCATCTTGTTGTGCAGGACAAATCGAGGAGCAATTGTAACAACCTTGGTGAGCTTGTACTTGCCTTCACCAGATTCGACGGTAACGCCCACGTGGATCTCCTTATCCTTGGTCGCCGAGTTCAGCACAACCTCAGTAGTACTGCCAATAGCATCGAAACTTTGAGGCTTGCTCCATTCCGAGTCGGCAATCTTGAGAAGAGCTCGGTTTCGATGGTCATCATTTCCATACGAAAACATAAAAGGTAGAGCCTTCGGCCTTTCTCGATCAGATGTATCCATAAGAGGGAATTGACCCGCAGCTGGCTTAGCTTGTTGCAAGAAGCTCTTTGCGCGGACTTGAACGTCGACGCCAGTCTTGTTCAACACGACGTACGGGCTGAACACTGTGATCTTGGAAGCACCTCCACTGTTGGGGATCTTGAAGTGATGCAGTGAGAGATGCAGCGGCAATCCCTTGTCATCCTTGACAACGAGTTTATACTCCTTGCGGAAATCTTCATTCGTGCCTGAGTTGATGATAGCAAATTCGCTTGCCTTGAACACTGTATCTTGCATGTCGACGCTCAGGAGCAGAAGGTGTGAAAGCTCAACAACGTGAACGGGACTGACACCTCCCTTCCTCAAGAAGTTGGTCCAATCTTTCTTAGTGTTCTTATCATAAATACGATACTTGAAATCATACGGAAGCAGATTCTCAAGCGTGACTGGTGCTGAGAGCTTGACCTTCATGTACGGGTATTGTCTGCATTTGTCAGTATTATTACATATGTTGGGATAGGAAAACTCACTTGGTCAATGGGTTGCCCTTGTCGAAACGGGCATGGACCTGGAAGTAGAATGGATCGCCATTCTCTCCCTTACACACGACCTGCTTTGTAGGTCTCTTGAGCAAGTCTCTCCAGAACAGATGGTCGGTACTCCACTGATAGCCGAAGCCACCATCAGGCCGGATGATCACTTGCTTCTCAAAGACGGCACCCACAGGAGCGGGTCGAGCGTCACCAGGTGCGATCTTCTCAATCTTGAGTAGATGACCCTCCTGTACGTCAAAGATGCCGAGTTCGACTGGTATCTGTGTGGCATTTTCCACAAGAAGTGGAGATCTGAAGGTCACATACTTGATGTTGTCTGTGCCCAATTCGACCTCAACACAGAGACGATGTAGAACATCAGCCTTGGGGCGGAGACCATACAGGTATTCTCCTTCTCGGTTGATTCTCACATTCTTAACAGGATCGAAACCGCTGCCATCCAACTGAACAGAGACGTAATTCTGGTTCGATTCAGTGAGAAGGTTCTCACGCATCTTCTCCCAATGCTCAAAACTCCAGGGGGCTTCCTTGCCATCCTCCAAGCGGAGATTGATAGGCTCATCGCTGGTAGGACTCTTAGAGTGCACAACAACATCAAAGCCAGTGTAGTTTCTGATGCGGTACGGTGCTTCAACACCACGTGGCTTGTCCAGCACATCCTCAGCGGATGTAAGGAACTGGAATGACTTGGAAGCCAGAGCAATTGAAGCAGTGGTAACGGTCACATCAAAGACCTTCTTGGAAGCAACATCGACAGACAGAAGTCCTGAAATAGGGTCCTTTGCTACACCGAAGCCAACTTGCCATGGCTCGAGAAGAGGTTCCCAGCTGGACTTGGCAAAGTTGTAGACATTGGAGTACAGGTCAATGGCAGTCTCGGCCTTGAGGTTCGACGACCAATTCTCAGCTGAAGCAGTGAAGTTCTTGATGCCCAAGTCAAGGATTGGAAGTTCGTGGACGTCGCCAATGAGGACAACACGGACGCCGTCCACAGTCGCTGACAACGTCTCGTGGTTCTTTTGGGCAACCTGCTCTGGAGACTTGCCCTTGTTATCGGCATGGGTAACGGCGTGGGAGGTTGCTGTCACCTTGCTTCGTCCAGCGATGGTAGACTGGCCTCGCCCACTGGCAGATCGTTGCTTCATTCCAGCGTGGCGAAGTTCTCTTGCTTTCTGCTCAGCGGGCGTCTCCTTAACTTGTTTAGGCTCGTTGCCAGACAATTCGCCCGCTTTGCTCACAATCTGAAGAACGAGGAGAATATCGCGTAGTGACAGTCGCAAGACAAGTGGTTCAATGTCTACATGGATGCCAGTAGCTTGAGGCTTGGAGCTATCCATGCTCAATTGGACTGAAAAGTCATCAATGATACGAAGACGGGATGTCTCGAACTTGTCCATTCTACACAAGAACATGCCGATTTCAGAAATCTGGAAAGTCAAGGCATGCTGTTGTGAGAGAAGCATCTGTCGGATGGATAGGACAATCGCCTCGGAGCTTGATGTCAAGGGGTTGGCGATCAGAATGACTTGTGCGTCAACGAGATTGACGCGGAAAGCGATGCTCATCGCGGACTCCTTCTTCTCTTGTTTTTGAGTAACCTCTTCGCTCCGTTGTCGCGAGATTTGCGACCGTGGACGCGAGACGTCACCGGCATAAGAGACTTGCATGGACTCGGTGTCGGATTCGTCAGGCGTCGTCTCAGCAATGCTCTCGTCGTCCATTGGGCTGCCCTCATCAACTGTCAACGCCTCCATGGCAAATTTCTGGATAGCGAAAAGATAGTCGAGCGCAAAGATCACTCGTGGACTGTCGATTGTAGCCATGGCGATTAAGCTCTTTTCCTTGCCACCCGACATTGTGACGCTGGCCATCAGTTGTTGAACATCTTTGTTCATTGATGACATGATACGACGGAATTTGTTCGTCTCGCGTGGCCGACTATCATAGATCGTGAAAGATCGGATAAGCAGCTCTGCCTCAAGCGAACCGTCGGATAGCATCCTCGTCTTGACCTTTGTGTCATCAAGCGAGAATCGAGATAGGCTGGACCTCGCAATGTCATGGACGGGCTCATTCTCAGGCGCGTTGATCAATTCGAGACCAATGGTGTTGACTCGGAAAACAAGGTCAAGTTTAGTCCATTCTTTGTCGATGGAGCCAAGCTCTGGCCCAAGATCAATCAGGCTCTGGTCTTCGCCAGACTTGTCCTCACTGTTGATTGTGCGAGCGCGCTGTAGAGTATCCTCGTCAACTGCTTTGGCAGCCTCTTCCTCATTGTCATTACCTTCGCCGGCAAATGCTGCAGGCACAGACTTGGAGATCTCAAGAAGGAACTTGACTTGGTACTGAGTGAGTCGTAGATTGAAGTCAGACATCGTTCCTTCTATTTCAGTCTCTGGCCTTTTGACACCAGACTTGTGCTCAGCATATGTAATGTTGAATCCAAGATCGACATGGTCGATCATCTCGAGCTCCTCTGAGTCTCCGCCAGCGTAATGGAAGTCGGAAGTGAGCTTGATGTTTCGAATACCAGCAGACAGCTTCATGGCAATATCTGAGTTCTCGCTGTCGTCCAGAGGAGTGAATTTGTTCTGAGCGTAGATCTCACCAAGGTAAGCAGTGACGACATCTCTCTCAGTCTGACCTGGCTGTTGCACTCGAGGGAAGACAACGATGGGAGTGTTGACAACAACATCAAACTTGAAGCGGCTTGGGCTCTGTTGCAGCTGATTGGCCTGGTTCATAGCAGCTTGGCGCGCAGCATTGAAAAGAGCCTGCATCTTGCCAAACTTGACCAAGAAGTCAATGATCTTGCGGAATGGCTCCTCCACAAAGTTCACCTTGACGGAACCAGCACGGAGGAAGACAGAGCTATCATATCCTGGGTACGCCTTGGGGTTGGAAGAGTCGAAAGTCTCGTAGCGGAAGTCTGCCAAGTCATCTCCTTGGATGGTCACGAGCTTTCGAAGATGTGAATCCTCTGAGACGCCGAGATTAACGTCATCAACGAGTGAAAGATCACCAAGTCGAGCTGAGATACGCATGGTCTTGCCTCGGAGGAAGATACCAGCGTCAGCCTTGTTGAAGGAGAGTGTAGCAAGCCGAATGCCATCATTATTGAGGATCAGTCTGATACTCTTCAAGTCAACCTTGACACGAATAGATCCTGTGTTGGAGTTTACTGAGGGGGCGTTGACGACCGCTACAGCAGTGTCAACGCTTTCCGAATCGTCATCGTCATCCAGTATAGCCTTGCTATTGTTCGACTCGTCCTCGTTATTTGTAAATGTGATGAGGATAAAGTCCAGTAGCGTTAGCAGTGTTTTTCGGGTAACGACCAAGTTGATTGTGGATATGACAGCGTTGATATTGGTCTCTACACCCTCATACACAGGCATGAACTCTGGAGACAAGGGGTTGACCTTGACAAACTTGACGTGAACCAAGCTGCGGCCCTCTTTGAGATCCTCGCTATCACCAGACGATATTATCGACTTGAATTCGGCAGACGGGTTGTCCACAAAATCATCGACAGTGACCGAGCCAAGTGAAACATCGGCTACCATGTCGAAAGGTCTGGTGTAAAACTCTAGGTCGAATCTCTCGGCCACCAATTCAACAAGCAATGCATCAGGCTTTTGTCCATCAGGGTCACTTCGGTAAAGTGAACCCTTGAGGGTATCAACCTTGAACTTGAACTCGAAAATACGTTGCTGAACTCGGAGTTGCTCAGCGTCACCTCCATCTGGGGCATCTTCAAAGTCATCGTCGTCTTCATCCATATCATCAAGCACGACAGCGGTTTCCGATTGCATAAAGGGGAAAGGTGTGGATTGCCTTCGCTCACGCTGAGACTTTCTTCGTGACCGGTTGGATGAGTTGCTCTTAAGACGGGGACGAGATGGCTCCTTGCGTTCCTCCAATCTTGGGGCAGGCCCGCCAAACTTGGGGATGGCCACATCAATAACCTTCATGAGATTCTTATACTTGGTGTCGGAGACGGTGGCATGAAGCATTGGTAGATGCCCTGAGACCTTGAACTTGGTCAAGTTGGGAGCCTTTGGTAGGATGGAGGTCTCGACAACGAAGTCCACATTGATCCGCTCCACAACATGGAGATGAGCTTCATCTGTCTTCTCAACCAACTGAGCTTTGGTGTCCTCAACTGAGGGTCCGATGAGGACTTGGGTCGATGTCAGCTTGACAATGAACTTGTCGTACATGACGGACTCGAGTCGCTTGAGATCTTCATCGCTGTATGCCTGCTTCTGTTTCGATTGGATCTCCTTCATTGTGCTTTGGTCTACCAACTCACTGTTGACGTGGATGTGACCAGCATCTACAATCAAACATGTAGAATTCTCGGTGGTGATGCTGACAGGCACAATGATAAGAGGTGCTTGGAGATCCAACTCAGCATTGATCGTCTTGTGCTCCTCCAAGGCGAACTCAAGACCTGCTCGAGTTTGCTCACGAATACTCTCAACGGTCGCACCAGCACTCTCCATGAGGGCGGTAATAGACTCCATGTGACGCTCAGGAGGCCTGAAGAAGTCGGCGATGCCAACAACAAAGTTGGGGTTCCAGATAACCTCAAGGGGCTTCATCTTTCCGACGACAGCAATGTCACCCTCACGCTCGATAGGGTTCTGCTCAAACTCAAACTGGAAGAAGGGGTCTTCCTCCGGCTGCTCGAGTTCGGCCAACGACAGTCGCTTACGCTGCTTGTCAGTCGGTGCATCCTTGACTCGGACAATCTCAGGGTAGACTGAGTCTGGTGTCGTGCCGTCGTTGACACGAAGGCCACCAAGGCTGACATTAGCAAGAACTGAATCCTTTCTCTGTAGCATCTTGGCTTTGAAGACATCAAAGTGCAGACTGAGAAGATCTGCTGCATGGTCGTGAGGGCTCTTCTTGAGTGTAAAGCTACCTGTGCTCAGAGACGTCTCGATGCACATCTTGATAGCCTCACGAGGAACATCGACTTCATCGGCGATGGCGTTCTTTTCGTCCCAGTCGATGGCCTCGTAGAGCTCCTGTCGCTGCTCCTCGGTCATTTGCGTGTTCTCTTCATTCTGTTCAATCTTCTCTTGAGGCTTCGAACCCCACACCCACGAGATCCAGCCTTGTTGTTGCTGTTGCTGTTGTTGTGGCTGGTTTTTGAGAGCCTCTGCGTTCTCTTTCTTAAGCTGGTTGCGGGCCAAGGATCGCCAGAATCGCAGATCCTCGTACGTAAGCTTCCACTCGAGAGCATTGATCTCATCAGTTTCCTCAGCAGACATCTGTTGGCCTTGTTTTCTCTTCTTGAACAGCTCGATATATCGTTTTCGATCGTCTCGTCGCTCGCGGAAGTAGTCCCATGACCATTTGCGGTTGCGTTCGTGAATCTTTGACAACACAGCGTTACCTGCAAACTCGAGCCAAGCACGGGGATCTTCCTTGGGTCGGACATTCTTTGGTTGTAGGCGTTTGTATTCTTGGTGTCGAATGAAGTAATGGAACAAATCGACCATCATCAAAGCGTCTCGATATTGGTCGTCATCAAGAACAAGACCAATCTCTTCGAAGAGTAAGTTGGCCTTGAACTTGGGTACCTTGATATCTCCCGACTTGTCGAGCTCGATCTTTGCTTGGCCATTGACGGGTCTGAGGATGAACTGATGGTTTGCATTCTCTTGCGCGTCTTTTCCAATCATTTCTCTGAACTTGGCTACCATTTCATCATGTGGCATTAATTCCTCTGAAGAGGTTGAAGCTTCTCGGCCAGTTCCGAGAAGTGTAGAATCGGTATTCCAGTACACAGCCAAAGCACCCAAGGTAGCCAGCTTGTGAGTGACTGTGTTAGAGTCCTGGATGAAAGTAGGCTTCCACTGACCGTCAGTACTGACGGCACTGAACTCCTCGAGAGTGACACCGAGGGCGAATGGGTGCCCTGGTGCTGAGATGGAATCTTCGTATCGAATGTGTATGTTCTTGACCGTGACTTGAAGGTTGTCTACGATCTTTGTCACCAGACTTTGTGTAAAGCTCTGGCTCTTCTTCTGCTCCTCCTGACTTAAGCCTTCCTGGTTCCTCTCCTTGAGCAACTCAGCACTGTCAAGCTTCTCCATCTTGAGGCGCTGTTTCCTGCGATCTTCCTCGTCCTGATCGTACTCAGCCTCTTCCTTCGGGCTGGCAAGAAGAAAGACATCCTGAATAAAGACCTTGACAGGTGCACCGCGCAGGTTTGACCAGGGAATGACGAGTGTAAGCTCGCCGAGGTGACCCTCCATGACATTTATAGGAAGCTTGAGCTGGTCGAGTGCCTCGCGGCGCAGCTCGAGGTTGCGGAGCTTAACATCGCCGGACCAGATACCGACTTTCAACTGGGCTGGGTCGAAGTTCTTGACATACATGCCCAGGAACCGGTTAAGCAGGCCAGCGACGAGACCTTCGAGCATTCTGGCGGTGTTGTGGCCGTAACCCGGGCCGGGGAGGGAAAGGTAGGGTTCGTGTTATTTGATTTATCGAGGACTCATCTGTCGGCGTGTGGTTGTTGACACGGGTGCCATACGAGGCTCGATCGGTGAAGCGACTGCTATCCTCGGGCGTGAACGTGAGGTATAGGACTTTGTAGAGCGGGGTTGCACTCGAGGCAGTATCGTAGGTATTTCCCCTTGAGATTTTGTGTGGGAATAGAGGGGAAAAGCGGGATTCGGTGAGTGAGGGTATTATCGATTATGCCTCTCGAGTAACAAAGATGGACGAAACTCGGTGATGGAGGAGATATTGAAAAGGTGGGTTTCGTATCGGGCTGTGAGTGAGTGAGTGACGCAGCTGGGCCCGGAGCAAAAGTGGGAAGCAGCGGTTTTGGGGAATGGTGTGGCGTGTATGACGATGCTGTCAGAGGTACTTGTTGTTTGGTGATGATTCTGGCGGCGGAGAAAGTACCGAATTGGCTTCGAATCGACGGTGGCTTTATTTTTTACGTTCCAACGTGGTCGGGTACCTACCGTAAATTTAGAGCTGCTAATAGCTGGACCTAGCCCTGGAGCACATCAAAGCACAGGACACTTTTGGTGGGGCATCATGGAAGATCTTCTGGACAATGACTTGGCAGAGTTAATCTGTAGAATATCATGACTCTTCATCGATATCAACAATACGATAGAAGGTTCAGCTATCTGTGCATTCCCTCTTCTCATCATTGCCGACTTCGGTAACCATTCTCACTTTCAAGGTCTATTTCTGATTGGTCTTCATATCAATGGCTGCCCACCTGAGCGAGGTCTAGAGCTATTCCACCAAAATACAACTCTCATGACGTCACGACATAGCTTCACGTCCATCGCGATGATGTAGGCGTGACAACAAAAGCAGAACAAACTGGCACATCCATGAACGGCTTGGTCTCCTTTTCCGGGCCGGACGGGACTGTCTCTACGTGTGACAAGCAGAAATTCTATTTCCCCAATTTCCATTTCCAGTGCCAGGCACAATTACTAAGGAAACCGTAGCAAACAAGCGATTACGTAGATAGCTCCCAGATCTTGGAATAACAGGAAGCTTCCATGATTGTGGTGTCTCCATTGAAACACCGATCCTCCTGGTATTTCAGTTTCAGCTGGTCCTTTTCATTCCCGACCTTCTTGACTCTTTTCTCTTTTTATACCTTTTCGGTTACCAGATGAAATCAGCTTGGTCTGACTGCAGCAGTTACTCGCGTGCTTCCAATTGAACTCTTGCCTATCACATTGACAATGTTCCGTACCTCATCTCGCTCCCTCCGGAGCATCGCCTCAAGAGCTTCTTCCAATCGAGCTTCGCAATTCCTCCCCCGCGCATCAATTGCGCCTCTTTTGCGTCAACAGCGCGCCGTTTACTCTAGCAAATCCGACGACGAGAATCCTCCCCCTCCCAAGCAGCCCATTGACATTGAAGCTGAGCGCAAGCGCGGACAAGAGCTCCTCCAGTCTAACCCAAGTGTTGTTTCATCTAAGAGTTCAACCGCCAATGTTGCGTCTACAGCTCAGGGCTCCACGAGTGCTGACCAGGACATGACTAGCGAGCTTAAGCATGATATCGTAAGCTTCAGCCCAGCATAACACCCAATTCGAAGTTTCTAACAGTTCCAAGGACGTTGTTAAAGATACCTTCACCTTTACAGACGTCCCCCGCGAGTCGAGCATCCTCGGTTTGGCTGGCACACTGCCCTATTTGGGAACTTCGCTTTCAACTGTCTTCCTCGCTTGGGACCTGAACAAGCCCATTCCCACAGGCAACTCCTTCTACGATGCTATCATGATCGATCACGAAACAGCCAAGTACCTTCTGAGCGTAATTGAGCCTCTACAGCTTGGATACGGTGCTGTCATCATCTCTTTCCTTGGCGCTATTCACTGGGTAGGTCTGTAGCTTCACAACGGCTGAGTATGAGCTAATCACTGGAACCAGGGTCTCGAGTACGCTGAGAAGCAACCCCTTCGTGAACGAACCCGTTTTCGCTATGGCATGGGTCTTGCAGCTTCCATTGTCGCATGGCCAACTCTTATGCTCCCCGTAGAGTATGCGCTCACCTCTCAATTCATGGCTTTCGTGGCTCTGTACTTTGCCGATTCCCGCGCTGCGACAAAGGGATGGGCGCCTCGATGGTACGGATCATACCGCTTCCTTCTCACAGCTATGGTTGGCTTCGCTATCTTTATCTCCCTCATCGGCCGCGCCAAGATCAAGCAGGGCGATGCCATCACTGCCAAGGGCCTAAGCGACAACTTCGCCAGGTCCGGTATTGCTGATCACGATACCAACTGGGAGAAACTAGAGGCTGAGGAGAAGGCACGTCGACGAAAGCAAAAGGAGGAGGAGGAAAAGAAGGCAAAGGAGGCTGAGAAGAAGAAGAAGGAAGAGGAGAAGAAGGGTAAGAAGAAGGATAGCAAGGGCGATGATAAGGCCAAGAAGGGTGACGACAAGAACAAGGCTTCTGAAGACGGTGACAAGAAGAGCGATGAGAAGAGCGAGAGCAAGGACAAGGATGCTAAGAAGAAGGACGATGGCAAGGACTCTGAGTCTAAGGACGAAAGTGAGTCCAAGGAAGAAGGCGAGTCCAAGGAAGAAGGCGAGTCCAAGGATGACAAGAAGGAGTCTGACTCAAAGGATGAGTCCAAGGATGAAGACAAAAAGTCCGAGTCCGATGAAGAGAAGTCTGACAAGGAAGAGAAGTCTGATAAGGAAGAGAAGCCAGAGGAATCATCCGACAAGGAGTCAAAGGACGACTCTAAACAAGACTCCAAGAAGAAGGACGATAAGAAGGACAAGTCCGAAGACAAGAAGGAGGAAAAGCCCGAGGAAAAGAAGGACGATAAATCTCAGGGTAAGAAGGACAAGAAGGAATAAGTCGCTGTCACAATGGCCAGGTTGAGCTGAAGTTGAGCTGAAGCGCTTACCGATCATAACGGAGTTCCGGGGGATTTAGTGTATTTATTTCTTACATGCTCACTTAATGAATTGATGTCACAAGATACTACGTTTAAGTTGAAGGTAATATTTGACTTGACAAAGATGGATATCACGCTTGAAATGAATATTGTATAAAGACAAATCACCAACCCGATGCATTAAAAAACTAGGTATCTCTGACCCGCCGCGGGTATTGCTTCGCAAAATCCCAAACACAGCCTTGGCCCATGTGTAATTCTATCAGACCCTCGAAGAGAAGCGAAACACGCAAGACAGATAGATGGTGGCACAACTTCCAACGCCGTGAAAATGCAACCTGACCAGGACCGTCTGTGTCAGTCCCAGGAGTACCCATCCAGCTTTTCCGCCATAAACCTCCCAAAAATCATCATCGTTAATACTAGAACAAACAATCATTGTGCGCCGAGTTTCTAACAATGCTCCTAAGGTCGAGCGAGCCCTTGCTTGGCCTGTGCATGGTCAGTTTCGGTCGCATCGGATACTAGTGGTGTTGGGTTAACCTACCTTCATCTGTTCAATTCGGGCCTTCAGCTGACTCGTCACCTCTGCTGCCCTTCTCCAACTCTCGGCACCATTGCCTCCAGTAGGCTGAGGCAGCGATGACATGGGTCGTTGAGAAGGTGCCGGTGCATGATCGTCATCGCGATACGAGGCAGCACTTCTAAAGCCTCGTGCGGGAGATCCACGTCCGGATGAGCTTGCGCTACCAGCATATCGCATCTCAGGGCTAAGCTTGTTACGAGGAATCATCTGCTCGCCATTTTCCTTCTCTTCAGACATACTGCTAGTGACGCTCATTCTATGGCGGCTCACTGAGGGAGGTCCATGGTCTCGGTAGACATCATCATGTGTAGGAGAAGCAAGGCCAGGGCTGTTCATACCATTTCCAGAGCTGCCCAATCCTTCGGCACGGCTTAAAGCCTTCTTAAGTCTTTCTAGCTCGCGTCGCAGGCGGTCGTTGGTCTGTTCAGTAGCCTCTGCATCGCTTCTCGCGCGGACCAATTGTGTCTCCTTAGCCTTGATGCTCAAGACGTCTCGGGTGTGGTCTTCGATCAGGCCAGCATTCTGGTTCTTGAGCTCTTGAATCTCTGACATGAACTTGCTACGTTCCTGTCGCATCTCATCAACTTGACGGGTTAGCCGGTCGTTGGCTGCTCTAAGCTCCTCAATCTCGGCGCGCTCCACAGCAGTGAGACCGCTAGATGGAGGCGGTGAGGCTGGTGCAACTGGGGGTGAGGGTGCAGTAGGTTTGGCGAGAGAGCGTCCAGCAAGTCCACGAGAGAGACCAAGGCGAGGTTGGGCGGGTGGCGCAGGCTCGTCGTCGGGCATAACAGGAGCAGCGGGTGCTCGGCGAGGAGAGCCAGGTGCCGGAGCTCCAAGCGTCCTCTTTTGGGGACCCTTCAATCCTCCGAGTGTAGGCTTTCCAAGCCTGCCAGCGGCAGGTCGAGAGCTTGCCTGAGGAGTGGGAGGAGTGTCGTCTGGCATTACAGGAGCCGCAGCCGCAGCAGGAGCGGGCTTCTTGGCCATAGGCTTCTTTCCACCCATGACTTTCTTGGGAGGCGCCGCTTTGGGTGCAGGTGCCGCCTTGGGCTTGGGCTTCTCCTTTGCCTTGACTTCGGCGGCCTCGAAGAATTCCTTGACCTTGTTCTTGCGGATATCGTCCAGACCTTCCAGGTTAGGTGTCATAGCACGCTCACCAATAATCTTCATGATGGTACCAAGAATCTCAGCACCGCCATCTCGAAGAGCAGGGCTTGACTCGGACAAGAGCTTCTTTCCAGCCTCGCAGATGGTAGCTTGCTCGGGCTTGCTGGGCACATCTCGGGTGTTTCGTAGGCAGCGAATCAAGAATTTCATGGTACCCTCCTTGACCTGAGGGTTCTTGTTTCCAAGGTATGTGGTGATGTCCTCAAGACACTCAGTCAAATCGGTGGAGGCGAAAGCAGCGTCGAGAGCGGCGCCGAGAGCATCCGCAACAGACGCCTTCTTCTCCTTGAGTCGATCCATGATGGGCTGCATCACAACACTGCGGTACTTGGCAAAGGCCTTTCGCAAGCCCTTTGCGAGAGCCTCGATACAAAGAGCAGCTTGAGTGACGACGGCAACGTTGGCGTCCTTCATGCATTTGGCCAATCCACGACAAACTTCGTTGAAATCGGTTTCCTTGATGCGAGGAACGTTGAGTGCCTGGTGAAGGCCGTCGACGGCTTCTTTTCGATCCTTCCACTTCGAGGAGGCGAGCAGGTCGCTGAAGTTGGGCGGGATCTTCTTGCTAACGTCCTGGGGTTCAGCCAAATCGAAAGCGTCGACCTCACCAACCTCTTCGCTCTCTGCTTCACCTTCTTCACCCTCTTCGCCACCTTCAGGGGCCGCGTCGAGAGCTTCTTGTTGCGATCGGAGGAGTCGTTCTTGCTTGGGAGGGCCCTCGGCCTTGATCTTCTCAAACTGCGCTTCCAAATCGGTCTGTTGGGTAGGCTTGAGCTCGCCCCAGAACATGGGCTTCATAGCCTCCCTAAGCCATCTGTAAAGTTCGACTGTCAAGTTCGTTGCTTCAGCACGGACGTTCTTGTCGGCAGCACCGAAGGCTTTGGGGAGCGCTTTGAGCACAGGTTTGGGATCGACGACCTTGCAGCCATAGTTGTGGAAAATTTGTGTAAGAGCGTTCAGTGTCGCAGCAACGTTCTTGGGAACCTTGTTGGAAAGACCGGGCAGCATGTCCTCAATGACCGGTCCAGCGACATCGAGCTCAATGTACAACAGCAAAGCTTCGATGGAGTTTTGCTTGATCGCGGCACGTGTGGAGGATAGACACTTCTCGACCATGGGTGTAATGGTCTGATTTCGCGTCCGTAGACAGCAGTCTCGGCCACCATATTTGAGGAATGCGCATAGGGCGGTGACGGCTTCTTGTTGAGCGGCGACATTTGAATCGAGAACAGCTTTGTTCCACAGGCCGGGCTCGTTCAGAAATGGTCGGAAACAAGGATCGGACTCGTCGGGAGACTTTTCGAACTGCTTGGTTGCTTCTTCATATGCTCCTTTTCTAACCTTCCAGACCTTGTGAGCGAAGCGGTCCGCCAAGGGTATGGAGCTAAAATCTTCTTCTTCAGCCATGGTAATGTTTGAGGGTGAAAATGTGTATTGGGGAGAGGTCGAGACGGGGTATCTTTCGAGTGGATGATGTTGTTTCTTCTTGTTGTGCTTTATAAAGCGGACTAAGCGGGTAATTAGCTTATGGAATAAACGAGAGCGGCGAGGAGGATCCATCATATATATAGCTCTAGTTGGGCTCTCATAAGCGCGCGAGACGCTCTACAGGAGCAAGAACTGGCTTGATGATAATCGAGGGAATGTAAGTTGAACGTACCAGAGTTTTAAAGCAGCGGATTGAACTGCGGGTATCGAACAGAGGGAAGAGGCTTTGTCGCGTGAGTGAAAGGGCAATGGATGGATGTTCAAGAGGAAACAAAGCAGAAGTGCGTCGTTCTTTCTATAGAAGAGAGCCCAGCGCAAGGTCAGTGAATCCAAATCTGCAGAAGAACAAGCATGCGCAGGAAAGAAGCAACTGCCAAAATAAGGAAGCAAGGCAGGGTAAGGTAAGAACAGGCAAGGGACTCTATTTGTTCCCAGATCCTTGTTTGTTTGGTTTGGGTGAGGGACGATCAAATGGTCCTGTTCGTTTTTTTGGAGGGGGAAAGACTGAAAGTCAACAAGCGCCCGTCACCTGATTTGCAGGGGTTGAAATTGAAGTGCCTGAAATGACGGCGGGACAGAACAGAACATGGGGTCTGATTTTCAGGGACCTTACTTACAGTTTGTTTGTCTGTAGGAGAGATTGATAGGTAGTGCAGATGTTATGTCGAATTGGGAAAGACAAGAGGTATAATAAGAGTTAAATGGGTTTAGATGCTGTGCCACAGACCCTCCAAGATAGACGTTCCTGGCTTATGACTCTTGTGGTGTGTTGTCATTCAAGTGGCCCGGTTCTCTTTATTGACGCCCAATCTGCGCCATTGCCCCAGAAACAGACAGACTGCAGCCACACCAATGTCAAAACGCATCAAGATCAACACATCCAGCCAAGAAACGGTTCATAATTAATTCATTACGGGAAAAACCACGTTTCAAAGCTGAGAATTACCTTCAGAATATTTCTAGGACCAAATCATCAGCCACAAATCTGTCTTTTTTGAACAATACCCCCTCAAGCCCCTTCAGATTGAGAGGAACAGATGACACGTGCAAGGGACTTCAGTCACTTACATTCCAACTATAGCTGCAAGCCTTCAGCTCATGCAGGGTCAAAGCTCCAACGTCATAAAATATTCCTTACATTTGATCAAAGCATTCAATCTGCCCTGCCGAAGTTCGCCTTGCTTTTCATTGCGTAGTAACGAACCTTCTAGTAGGCTATTGACGTGGCATGCATGCTATAAACTAAAGACTGATGTGCGTTGGTGTGCTATCCACATTCTTCAACAAGCTTGGAAAGGAATCCAAGACATATTAATTGAGGGGTAATTCTGGACATGGCAAACCCTCAGAAATGCACTACAAGGTCCCATCATGACTGGTCCGTGCAGAAAAGTGAGAGACGGAGTCTGATGTTGCTTCTAAAGCTTGAAAGCCCAGTGTTTACATCTGTCTGTTGAGCATATGCTCGCTTCACGGTCTTTTTAGACAAGCAGGGTTTACATCAAGTCAGTTCAGGGTGGCAGATCAATATATAGGGGGGTCTCAAAGAGAATCCCGAATGGTTCTGTTATTTCTCCTCTACGTATTTCTACCAAGAGCCTTCAACATCAGAACCCAATGTGCCGTACCATTGGTCAAGTCTCTCACGCCCGACAAGGTCCCGAATTGCTGCAAGAGAGCATCTAGTAAAAGTAACCAATGATCTTGCCAGAGACGTGCTTGCGACGAGCCTGGTCATGATCCATGATACCAGCGGAAGTGGTGAGGACGAGATGACCGAACTGGCGGGCAGGGAGAAGTCGAACAACCCACTTCTCAAGGTCTCCCAGGCGAACGTTGAAACGAGGGCTGATGACGCCACACTTGTTCAGACTGAAATCAAATTAGACACGCATGAGTCGCAGAGTCAGGGATCATAACTAACCGGCCGGTGAGTTGGACGACAATCTTGCCTCCACGGTTATCATCCACTTCTTCAAACTCCGAGACGTAGCCATGACGCTGCATGAGCTCAAGGAACTTGACAATGACCTTGGAGGAAGGGCGGAGGATGACTTGGCGCTTGCCCTGCTTCTCGGCGTTGTTGATGCTCTTCAAACCATCGCTAAGAACACTAGTTCGGACCATCTGATTCGACAGGTTAAGAGATGAACGTCAAATCCTGGCTGTCGAAGTACTCACGATGGCGGTTGTTTGGAAGTTTGCAACGGCTGTTGTTCAATGCTTGCTGTCGATCGATATCGGTGTGCAACAGGTTCTTCAGAGACGATAGAATCGTAGTCTGAAGGTACCTGCAACGGATGGCAAAGCCATCACCCGAATGAGTCCATGATCGCGGGGGTCCTGGGGAAATCTATCACCTACCTATCCGGATGAAGTGGGCGAAAGTTGGTATGTTGTTGAGTTGGTGGAGGGGAGAGTCGAACTTCTTGAAAATTATTGGCCTTATCGTTGTGCGAAGAAGGGATCACGTGGTGATAAGTGTCTGTTCACAGGCAGCGCGGGCCTCTCCTGGTCTCACAGCGATGTAGGCAGTAGAGTTCCAGATCATCACGTGACGATAAGATCAGACTCTCTAACATCGTCATGCCCGAGCTTCCAGTTTATTTCTAGGTCTGCCTGTCGCGTCGCAAGTATTGCTTCCCCATGCTTCAAATGCGCTTTCGCACGCGGAACTCAAAAACAACATATAGAGAGTTCTCAGCAGCACTCGCAAGATGAACGGTTCATCGCGCCCGTCCTTCGACCCCTCGCGCCTCACCAAAGCCGCCGCGGCCGAATATTCTTCATCAGCATCCGAATCTGAGGACGAGCATCTCGCACCTGGTCTTGATGCCGACAACGACTTCGGTGATTTCAACCCCCGGAAGAGACGTCGTGTTGGTGGTAATAACAAAGAGAAGGCTGCGCTGGGCATCTTTGGCTCCGATAGTGAGGACGATGGCCCTGCTAGAAAGTGGAAGAGGACCACCTTGAGAAATAAAGGCATGAACTTTGTTTCAACAGGCGCAGGAAGTGATAAAGAAGATGTCGACGAAGATTCCGACGATACTCGGCCGATGCTAGGAAGCGCCATGGACCAAGACAACGACGATGAGGAGGAGGAGGAGGCCAACACTGGAGTAGGACTAGGCTTCGGCGGTATCGCACGTGGTTTTGCACAGAATGATACCCAAAACTCAAGTCGAAGCGCGAGCGCTGAAGCAACAGCTCGACCATCATTTCGAACCCGATTCGATGGCAAGAACCCTCTCGGTATGGGCTTTGTGCCATCATCAGCAAACGATCCTGTCCTCAAGAACCCCCGCGACGAGGGCTCTCCGACACCGCGTAATAAGCCACAACCGAGTGCCTTTAGCGCAAAGGGCAAGACAAACCCCAAGTCTTTTGGTGCCCGGATGATGGCAAAGATGGGCTACCAAGAGGGACAAGGTCTTGGTAAGGAAGGCCAGGGCCGAAATGTCATTATTGAAGCGAACCTCCGACCGCAGGGTATTGGTCTAGGTGCTGTGAAAGAGAAGTCCGAACAAGAACGAAAGGAAGAGAAGCGACAAGCAAAATTACGAGGAGAGGAGGTTATAGATTCGGACGAAGAGGAAAAGAAGAAACGAAAGAAGGCGAAGAAGAAGTCCCTGGGAGCTGCGTTTGACAGCGCGACAAGTACGCCAAGACGACAGAAACCGAAATACCTTACGGCAGAGGAGCTCAAGGCTGCGGCTCCAGGTCTTCATATCCCGGATGCATTTGCCCCCATTCTCGATATGACAGGGCCAGGAAGTAAAATGCTCACATCTACGAGTGGCATCATGACACCGACAACAGGAACTGCCACGCCAGAGTCGACTGAAGTGATAGAGGCGAGGAAGCTTGTCAAGAGAGCGCAAGCAGACTTGTTAGCCTTTTCTGATGAATGGAAGAGCTTGCAAGAGAGAAAAACGTGGATAGACCTCGAGCTCAAGGAAAAGGAGCAGGAGATGGGTGATTTACGATCGGATTTCGAAAGATTACAGGTCTTTTCTGAGTTGGTCAGCGAAGAGCTTGCAACAGCCGACTGGGATCAAGTTATCGGGTGCTTGAAGAAGGCTCTTGAACTCCAGGCTACTACGTCAGAGATTGCCGATATTGCTGTTGCAGCTATCCATCCTTTCTTACGAGAAGGAGACTGGGATATCCTGCAAGAACCAACACGCTTCGCTTCAGATCTCAAAGAACTAAAATCACTCCTCATGCCATCGACGACAGATGGCAAATCTGTCGGCAAATGGGATTCCTCGGCAGCAGTCAATACAGACGACATCTACCGCCGCCATCACAAATCCACAACGCCGTACGAAAGCATGATGTACAAGAATTGGCTACCCAAAGCCCTAACGGCTGTCCGGTCATGGGATGTCTTTGAGCCAGAGAAAATGCTCAGTGTCATGGAGGCCTGGGATGACCTCCTGCCATCGTTTGTCCGTGCGCAATTCATCGACAACATCGCTCGGAAATTGGAAACAGCAGTGTCGGACTGGAATCCCAAAAACAGGCGTCAGCATCACAGTCTACCGCACATATGGCTATTCCCATGGCTTCAATACCTTCCCTCATATCATCTCGACCCCAAGGGAACAGGTCTTGTAGCAGACGTCAAGAGAAAGTTCAGACAACTCATCGACGTATGGGATTTCAAGGAGGGTCGCTTACCCGGTCTTACAGAATGGAAACGCATCCTTGGCGATCAATGGCGACCACTCGTGATGTCCCACGTCCTCCCGTCAATGGGCAAATATCTCCAGCGAAACTTTGTAGTCGAGCCAGCAGATCAGGAACCGAGTCTTCCTGTGCTCAGGGGTATTCTGAAATGGACGCTCACGCTCGGCCGAAGGGTTATTGCCGAGGTGCTGATACAGCACTTGTTCCCCAAGTGGCACAAGACGCTGACGGAGTGGCTGTCGCTTGACGAGGTTGACTTGGGCGAGGTGGCGGATTGGTATGCTTGGTGGAGGGGGTTGTTGCCTAAGGATGTTATGGAGGTCAAGGGTGTGAAGGCGGAGTTTAATACGGGGTTGAAGGTCATGGCGAGGGCGGTGGCAGGGGCGTGATGAGTTGGACGGAGATACGCAGATGGAGTGTCTCGGCTGAGCGGCGATAATGTAGCGTGGGAATATAGATTTGCATAGGGGTTTATAGAAATGAATCATATGGCCATCTGGATAGATGGGTCACGTTGTCGGTTGTGTCTCAACCCTGATTTTCCTCAGCTTCGGTTGTTCCGTGAGTGATGTGAGGGTCTTTTGTTGATTGTCTGATACCCCTCAAGGAGCACTTACTGGTTAGAGACTTGATCAAGTTTCCAATGGAGCTCGGGAGTGGCTGGTATGTATCAGATCCCTCCGTAAAGTGACCCTATGAACAGGGACGTAGTGACCTCAATGCCCATCTCACTCGTTCATATTCTGAACTGATACAAAAAAGGCTAACAACTATACCTTTTCCATCTCCAACGCGATGATCTACAACACAGGGAGAATTATGTACGAGTCCATAAGCGTGGCTGTCTCAATTGCCACTCGTTCTCGAAGGTCTTCATCACAAGACGCTTTCTCTATCAGCAATACAATATTTCGGTGTGACATTTAGAAGATGAAGTTTCAGATTTAGACAGATCTTCATGAAAATGTCCGTTATAAGATATTGATCTTCCTGTCGGTTGATTAGAGATTAATGTGCAAGTTGAATCAAAGACATTGAGTTGCAGAATGATGCACAGGGTCCTGAAGACTCAGAAATTCAGGTCGCCAACTCCGAAGACAGAAGAGCAAAATGATATCAAAATCCTATAAGAGGAAACCTTTCTCACTCTTTCTATAATCATCATCCTCATCGCACTCCTTTCGTTCAAGATGCATTATCTGAAGCTCCTCCTCGCTCTTCTGCCTGCGATCATCGCTGCTCCAATCGTCACTGACGATGATGATATTATCGAAGGCGCATACATCGTCACTTTGAAACAGAAACTTGACGAGAAACAAGTCGAACAGCACATCGATTGGGTTGACGGTATCCATAACGGAAGTGTTTTCCGTCGTGCTGACGATGGTGTCAAACTGGTCTGGAACGAGACAACCTATAAAGGGTACTCTGGAGACTTTGATAAGCAGACTATCAAGGCGATTGAGAAGAGCAAAGATGTAAGTCCCCCCTTTCTGCTTCTAATTTTTGATACTGATGTTCTAGGTCCTTGCTGTTGAGCCTGTTCGCAAGATCAATCTTTACGAGACTGTCACTCAGCAGAAATCGACCTGGGGTCTTGGCTCTATCTCGCATCGCACTCCTCATTTCAACGATTACATTTATGATTCTTCAGCTGGAGCTGGAACGTATGCGTATGTTGTTGATACTGGTATCAATATCGCACATGACGAGTTCCAGGGCCGGGCGGAATTGGGTTATAATGCTTATCCTGGTGTTGACTTTGTCGATGCTAACGGTCACGGGACACATTGTGCTGGTACTATTGCTGGTAAAGAGTACGGCGTGGCCAAGAGAGCAAACTTGATTGCAGTCAAGGTGTTCCACTCAGGCAGTGTAAGTCTTCCACTCCCATATCTTGGTCCTGCTGACAGTTACAGTCTCGGAGTGATATCGTGCTTGCGGGGTACAACTGGGCCGTGACCAACATCACCAACACTCCAGGCCGCAAGGAACAGGCTGTGATATCCATGTCTCTTGGCGGCGGTCGCTCAGACGCCTTCAACGCCGCCGTCCAAGCTGCCTACAGCGCCGGAGTCCATACCGTGGTCGCAGCAGGAAACGACGGCGCCGATGCTTACAACTACTCACCCGCCTCGGCCCCCAACGCCACGACTGTGGGAGCAATCGACATTAACAATAACCGAGCAAGCTTCTCCAATTACGGCGAGCTCGTTGATTTGTTCGCGCCGGGCGTGAACATTAAGAGTGCTTGGAATACGGCCAAGAATGCTACCAATGCCATCAGCGGTACCAGTATGGCATGTCCTCATGTTGCTGGTTTGTCGCTGTATTTGAGAGCCAAGGAGGGCTTGACGACACCTGAGAGTGTGGCGAGAAGATTGAAGGAGTTGGCGACGAGTGGTGTTGTCCAGAATGTTGGTACTGGAAGTCCAAACTTGTTGGCTTACAATGGGGCTCCTCCGAGTTAGATTGGGGATGTATGTTTGGTGTTTGAGAAGGTGATAGACATAAACGATTGGGATATCATAGGACACTCGTTCATTTCTTAGACACATTCGTTTAAAAACCTTATGCTTTAGACATGCTTTTCTGACAATATTCATACGATGCGTCACTGTATCATTCATTCACCATCCTCATGATACAATTTGCAGGGAGAGATACAGGGTAAGCAAACAGCCGACGTAACTTAGCACCAGAAAACTAAAAAGCCATATGATTCACTGTTTCATGCTTTGCTTGGCATTAGTGTTTAAGCTGTGCCTCGATTCCGAGCCTATTAATTGGTTGGATTATCAAGCCACGCAGAATCAAATGAAGGTATCGATGTCAATGGTGCGAGCACATAAAACGTGGCAGGGCAGGGTTGGGATGATGAAAGAGGAAAAGAGGAGGTCCGTGATGAGATAGCCGGTTCCGGGGGGGATCTTATACTCGCCAGTAATGTCACCCACTGTCCAGGAGAGAAAATAGTTGATGAACCTGTGTAACAGTCTGACCACGTTGTACAACCCACTGAATGAGTTGAACTGTGAGATTAGCTGCTGTCGTCATGCAGCGTAAATTACATTCAGATCCTTCTGCTTCTGTTCGCGGCGTTGCCCCCTTTTCCTGTTTTGATTCGAGGCCTGCTTCTCCACATAAGCCAGACGCATGCATACATCGTATGGACATGGCATTAGCAGAAATAACAAATAATAAACACAAGACAATAATATAATCGGATAAGTAATTACTGGCTCAGATAGAGTATCGTACATCAATTCGATCGTGAGAAAAAAAAAGAAGCTTCTGCAAGCCCAGATGTCCCACCATCAGCTTCATCAATTCAGCCGCTGCAGCCGCCACAAACATTGTATGTATGGAATCAATTCCCATGTGCTGAGTGTCGCGTGCGTGGGAACCTGGTCTTATCTCGGTATGGATTTTCAGCTTAGCCTCTAGTCCTGGCCTGGCTCGTGCTGTGCTGTGCTGTGCTGTGCTGTGTTGATTATGGTTGGCGCTCTTTGCCGCTGCCGCTGCCGCTCGCTAAACCACTGGAGGCCCTTCTGTGCTCAGCGGTTGGCCACCTACTGTTTGCCCGCTTGTGATTGTGCCCGTGCCCGTGCTTCCTCAATCAACCACTCCCAGCTCCTCTATCGTGAGAGCCTGACATCACTGCAACTGACACACGAACTGTCTGTTTGAAATATTCTTCGGAGGCTACTTCAGAGGCTTTTGCTTTTTTTTATTTTTCTATTTTCCAGGCCACCATTTGCCTGTGTTTTAGCATATTCTTGGCAACGAGTTGATGCGACGCGACAGTCGTCATCTTGCTATTGCTTTGCTTCCAGGTTCTCTACCTACCACAACCAAGGCAGATTATTGATCGATTAGGCATTCTGGGAATGTTACAGTCTGACTCCTGACTACCATATTCTACTCCTTACCTGTTATTCAGCTGTACCGCTACAAAGTTTGCCTGCTGAGGTGAGGCAAGTGAGTGCGCAACGACTGCTGAAACTCACTCTCCGCCCACCGACCTGACCCGCCTAACTTACGTCTGCCTGACTCAACTCGATTCGATTAAACCTGATTACATGATCCATTTCGACTCCTCCACAATCCAATCTTCAACCTTTCCCCTCCGCCAAACGCTGGTCCCGCGACAGCGACAGCGATAGCGAACATCGACCCTTCACCATGTTTTGGAGATTCGGCGGTTACGCCAACATCTCCACCATCGACACAATCCTCGATAAGCCAGACTTTACCCTCGAGGAGCTACTCGAAGAGACAGACTTGATCCAGGAGCTCAAGCAGCACAACTCAAAGCTCATCGAATACCTCCGAAGCGACAAGGTTCTCGATAATCTGCTCGAATATGTAGTCGCTCCAAAGCTCGAGACCGTCGAGTCTCCCGACGAGTCCACCGATCAAGAGACCAAGGCCAAGAACCGCTTCCTCTCTCTCTCGCGACCGCGCGCATCATCCCACGCCACCGACCCGGGCGACGATGAGGAAGAGCAGGAGAAGAAGCGCAATCGCTACGCTTTTGTAGCTTGCGAGATTCTCAGCTCCGATACTTGGTCCATCTACGAGGCTTTGGCTGAGAACAGACAATTGATTCGCGATTTTTGGAACTTCTTGTCCCGCCCTGCCCCGCTCGATCCCCTCCAGGCGAGCTACTTCACAAAAGTCAATGAGTCTCTGTTTGAGAAGAAGACCGAGGATATGATGGAATTATTGACGACTCTTCCCGATGCTGTCCCTAATTTACTCAAGCATGTAGAGTGTCC
This sequence comes from Fusarium fracticaudum, assembly GCA_003353625.1. Lineage (NCBI taxonomy): Eukaryota > Fungi > Ascomycota > Sordariomycetes > Hypocreales > Nectriaceae > Fusarium > Fusarium fracticaudum. The sequence goes on from PDNT01000004.1 coordinate 834,088, forward strand.
TATGGTCATGGACCTACTGCTCAAAATCATCGCCCTCGACCGTAATGAGGGTGGCCAGGGTGTGGTTGAGGTGCGAAATCTCCCCACTAATCTAATGCATCTGTGCTAACATCATGGCTTTAGTGGTTGTACTCGAAGGACATCATCCCGAGCCTCCTCTCATGCCTCAGCCCCGAGAACAACTGGGTTGTGCAAACCGCCGCAGGTGACTTCATCAAGGCCATCATCACCATCTCTGCCAATGCCTCGCAGAATGAGCAACAGTGCATCGGTCCTAACGAGCTCACCCGTCAGCTTGTTTCCAAGCCATGCATCGAGCAGCTTATTGGTTACATGCTTGGCGGCGGCAACCCCCTGACTGTTGGTGTTGGTATCATTATTGAAGTAATTCGAAAGAACAACTCCGATTATGATCCCGATATGGGCACAGAGGCAAGCGCTGCGCCTTCTAGCCGTGATCCCATCTACCTGGGTACCCTTCTTCGCATGTTCGCCGAGAATGTCCCCAAGTTCATGAATCTGATTATGGACGTTCCCTCCAAGAAGGAGAAGATTGACTCGACCTTTGGCGTCAAGCTCGAGCCCCTTGGCTTTGATCGATTTAAGACATGCGAGCTCATGGCCGAGTTGTTGCACTGCAGTAACATGGGCTTGTTGAATGAGCCGGGTTCCGAGGAGCTGACAGCTCAGCGTGATATCGAGCGACAACGTCTTCGTACTGAGGGCAAGTTGGCGCCGGTCAAGGAGGAGGATCAATCCACTGACGACTTGACCATGCGAAGCGCTGCACCTGAAGAGAAGAGACGTCTCGAGGTCACTAACGCTGACGACGATGGTTTCGAGGAGGTCGAGCCCAGCAAGGAGATGAGTGAGGATACTTCTCATGAGTTTGTCAAGGCTGAAGACGACATTCCTGGTGCTTCTGCAACATCTCTCAGCAAGGATGAGGATGACTTTGTAGATGAGCCGCTCAGCCCTCCTCAGACGGGTGCCAAGGACGATGAGACACGATTCGATGAGCCGGATTTGATGGTTGCGCCTTTGTCGCCCACAAAGATTAAGACCGTCGAACCCGCATCTACAGAGCCTCCTAAGGCTGATTCAACTGAAAAGCCCGAAGTTAAGGAGTCTAGTAGCGAAAAGACCGAAGAGCCCAAGCCCAAGACGGTGCCAGAGGATGTTTCAAAGGAGGATACCTCTGACTCTGAAGCTATCCTGACTCCTGCACCATCCGAGCCAGAGTCTAAGGCGGAGCCTTCGGATGTCTCCATCAAGGTTGAGGAGCAGCCTAGAGGTATCTCTCCCCAGCCGGACGACATGCCTGCACCTCTTTTCTCTGCTCCTCCTCCACCGGAATCTGGAGCCGATCGCCCACCACAAGCGGCTGAAAAGGCAGCTGGTGATGCTCAAGCTGCGACAGCTGAGACCTCTACCACGGAAACAAAGACCGAGGAGGTCAAGGAGGACAAGCCTAAGGAGGAGCAGGCTACGGGTCAGGCTACGGAGGAGCCCGTTGTTGGAGATTTCCTGAAGCTTCAATTCGTTGAACACCGTGTTGTTCCAACCATTCTTGTAAGTCAACCATGCCCTCTACTGATTGCTATCTAACATGGGCAGAACTTCTTCTTTGCATACCCCTGGAACAACTTCCTGCATAATGTTGTGTACGATATTGTTCAGCAAGTTTTCAACGGTCCCATGGACCGCAGCTACAACCCCACACTGGCCGTTTCACTGTTCGAAGCTGCCGATGTCACAAGTGCCATCATCAACGGCCAAAAGGCCAGCGACGAGTCCCAGGCCAAGACCAAGACCCGCATGGGATACATGGGTCACCTTACCCTCATTGCTGAGGAGGTTGTCAAGTTCACCGAGCGCCACCCTCCGGAGCTCCTCTCGGAGACTGTTCTCGACCGAGTCATGAGCCAGGAATGGATAAGTTACGTTGAGGGATCACTTGCCGAGACACGCGAGCGAGACAATGCCATCCTTGGTGGTGTACGACCAGAGGTAGCTATGGGTAACCGGTCAATGGGTGGCAGTGGGCTTGGCGGCGTCGGCCTTTCAGGCTTGAGCGGAGGCTCTGGCGGTGGTGGTTCCAGTGCACTTGCGGAAGCTGGCCTTAACGGGGGGATAGAGCTCAGCCAGGACAGCGGGAATGGCATCGGTCCTTTCACTATCAGTGGGGCCACATTAATGTCCGGCTTTGGCAGCAGTAGCGATGAGGAGGATGAAGATGGGGACGAAAACGAGGAGGATGTCAATTCCGAGGTGAGTGGTGTTTCCGCTGAAGACGATGGTTCGGATCACGGCATCCCTGGATACCCTGGCATCGCAGAAACACTGGAGGATGTGATTATGCGGTCTCCTGAGACTTTTGCATCACAATTTCCTGACCTGGATTATCCGGAGGACGTTACAAGGGGGTCTCCTATGGACTTGGATGAAACTGTAGCGCATCATCAGCGCTCATCTCAAGATGAGGAGCAACAGCACGCTGAGCAGGTTGAGGATGTCTCAAAACCAGAAGGCAACCCTTAGGAGGACGCACCTTACTGGGGAACACTTGATCGTCCACGTACCAGACGAGAGAGTCGAGACAGGCGACGCCCTGAGATGCTGCAACTTGACGACCTTGAGACCTTCGAGGACGTCGAGGTTGAAGAGTTCATGAAGCTGCTGACGACACCGAGGTTTTGAGACATTTATACCAGGCGTTGTGGGATAGAAAGGGCGGGTGGATGGCTCGGGGGATTATCATGTAAGGTCTGGATTGACCTAGTTTGGGATCTGTATAGAATAATGATTGGCAACGGAGACAAGAGTTAGGAGTGCACGCTGCTACGAAGGAACGAAATGGAAAGGGGGATCAAGCTTCGATGCCAGTGTTTTCAGGACGCCTTTCCCTCCGACTCATCTCATCTCATCTATCACATCTCCTAGTGTCAACTGATTATTTCACCCATGAGCGCCTCGTACTAACGAGACATTTCTAGTTCCGAGCTTACACGGACCCCTTGAACTCGGGATCAATGGAGCCTCCATCTATTCCTCCACCGCCTCCACCTCCCCCGCCGCTGAACATACCTCCTTCCAGGGCGAGACTCCAACTGGCGGCTCGACTGGCGATGCACCAGAAGAACAACCAAGCACAATCATCTGGAAATTTAAGTAACGACGATGATGACGATGACGAGAACCCTACAGATCCATTTGCCGATACAGAAGAGGACTTTGACGATGATGATCAGACGCAAGGTGATGAGAGGGGCGCATGGTGGAGAGATGTGGTCAGGGATCGTGGAGGCAAGCCAGATGGGAATGAATCAGACGACGAGCGTGATGACGACGATGACGATGAGTTTGGAGATTTTGCTATGCCAGAAGATGATGCTCAGAACGTTATAAGACCTCAACCTGTGAATCCTGCAAAGGAGGGTTCGGCTTCAACGAGGGGGTTGAGTGGACTATGGCCATTTGGACTGTCAAAGGCGGAGAAGGAAAAGGAGGGGAGTAGACAGGCTGCTGAGGATGGGAAAGATGATGAAGTCAAGGCTGTGGAAGTTAAGGAGGCCAAGCGACGAACGAGTATCGAGGATCCTGATGATGATGAGGTTGTGGTTTAGATACCTGAGATGGAGGGATTAATGGTGTACGATATGAATATAGGAATTGCTATGGGTTATGTGTATGTAGAATTGCATCAAGACAGTTGTTTCAATGCGTGGTGTGCGTGGATGGGTGTAAGCAGTGCTTGGGGTGTTGTGGATTGCTGAGATGCTCTATCTAGTGTGCTGTTTCTCTGTAGAGAGAGGGTTGGGTTTTCAGGAATGTGACCATCTATCTCTCAGTGCTCAGCGTTATCGTAGTCTTTCGTATCAGCCCCCAGAAAGACTAATAATACACGAAACGTTGGAATTGGGAGGATTGGAACCCCTGAATCATAGCTGAGCTCTCAGGCGCTTAGACATGACGGGGTCCGTGTCTTGGAGCGTGAGCACTAAAACGGCCCCAGCTCATCTCGCTTATAGCCTTATCTCGCTTGTAACCGAAGACTCCCGTCTCGGAAACACGGGAAGTCCTTGTTTAAAAGGGAAATCATACTCCGTATTCAAACAATTATTTTGTTCTTCAAACTTAGGTACGCATGGGACGAGGGTTTGTTAGTTTGTTTTAAGTTTAGAGCGGGAGAGAAGACGGGATGAAAGGGATAGGATGTCTTAGGGAAAAGCTTAATGTTGAGCGTTTAATCTCGGTAAGTTCGCCCTGCAGATCTGGACCGAAGTTCTCTTTTTTTTTGTCGCTTTTCGCCAAGGTATGTAAGGAGTAAGGGTCTGATAATAATAGGTATGAGGTGAGGTGTCGGTGAACTTGGGGGTATCAGGTCTGAATGTAACTTGAGACTTGCAGATGCGAGGGGGCCAAAGGATGATAGAGAGTAAAAGGGGAACAGGAACAGTTGCGATACTAGATTTGGGGGTTGATCCTTCAATACGAATGTGCTATGACGAACTCCAACTAACAGAGTTTGGAGTTGAGGTCCGAGGGTATCAGTCGTGTTAATTAATGCAAGAGTAACATCGTCGTGAAGATCAAAGAACATCAGTATTTAATTCTGTCAACGTGAAACAACTTAATTCAGTGCTCTAACTGTACCAGTTTATGCTGGCTCTCAATCTCGATGATTGTTAGAGCCAAGTAAATAGGAGCAGACGCGCATTGCGGCACGTCATGGCGTGGTGATGGAGTATTGATCACGGTCTCAATTCGCTGCGGCCTAGAGTCACGGGTACTTGGGCCTTGTGCTTGGACTCGTTGGGTCTGGAGTAGCTTGTACAAAGGATATTTTGGGGGCTATAAGCTGGAGACAGGATTCAGGATTTGGGATGGTTTGAGGATGGAGGGCATGTCATAGAAGACTGCGCATAAAACAAGAGAAGAGAAAATGGTAGAATAACTCGAGGATCGCATCTTCAATTAGTTACTCGGATCTTTTGATAACATCATCAGTTGAATACAATGTCTCCCCAAAGACCAAGCCTACCAAGGCTCATGACCGACTTGTCCCACGACTCACCAGACCAACTCATAGAAGCGATAGCCTCAACACTGTCAATATCGCTTGAAGATATTCTTCTCTTTGATTCATTCACCGAACTAGGCGGCGATGAAGAAGCAGCAGAACTCGTCCGTCAAACATGTCAAAGCAAGGGTTTCGATATCAAAAGCGACGACATAATGGCGTGTCAAACGCTAGCCGAGCTTCAGACAAGATGCACCCCGAAATCCAACGCCAGGTCTGACTCGGTAGACTCTTATTCCTCGTCCTCCAGCGGAAGTGTTGGGGGGGTTAACGTTAGCGGTAGGGCTGCAGGGGGAAGCTCAGCAGCAGTGGACCCTAATTTGGAGAGCTTACTGGAGTCATTTCCCAGCGTCAGCAGCGTGTGCATGGTCTGGCCCAGAGCAGGCCCATTCGACGGCCAACTCGTTGCTCTTATTAAGATCGGCTCTACTACCTCTAATAAACCTCTACCTATCGACTTTGTCAGGGACGAGATTTCTTCACTTCGCATGGCCGTGCAGCAGCCCCAGATATGGATTCCCGCCGACTTTGACTTTGACTTGGGCGACAGACGTGGCGCGCAAACATGGGTGCAGAACATGGACGAGATTACCTACAAGGAAGTCATGAAGCTTCAGATTCCTACGCGACGGCGGGTGGCGACGAGGGAGGTGAGTAGCAGGGTGGGGAGTGAGGATCTGGAGGTGTTTCCGATGAGTGCGATGCAGCGGATTTATCTGGCTGCTTTTGATGAGAGTGAGGGTGAGAGGTGGACAAAGGGTTTGATGGTTAGGGTGAAAGGCGGTGCGGAACCCGTTGATGTGGACGCTGCGATTGAAGCCATCGTCGCTCGACATGACATGCTCAGAGCACGATTCGTCAAGGGCGATGAGTGGATGCAGTGCGTTGCTCCCAACGGCACGAATTCTTACACTCTTTCGCATCATGTTGACGTTGGGGAGGACGAGATACCCACACTCATCAACGAAACTGAAGAAGCGATTGATCCATTCGATGGTCCGGTTTTTGCAGCAATGTACATTCACAACCAGGACAAGCAGATGCTATACCTCGTGGCGCACCAACTCATCCTCGATTCGCTTTCCTGGAGGATTATTCTCAGCGATCTGGAAGAGTTGCTTCAGAAAGGCACGCTTTTGTCCGAAGGCAGTGTGTCGTTTGAGCGGTGGATTGAACATCAGGGCCATGAGATGGAGCAGAGGTTGTTTGAGCAGACACTTCCTTTTGATGTCTTCTCTGCGGATCTGGAGTATTGGGATCTGGATCACCAAGAGAATACGTACGGAAACTCAGACCGCGTATCGTTTCAAATCACCGCGGAGCAGGCGTACTCTCTGGAGCAATCGTCAGCGCAGGTGTTGAGAACGGATTCGGCAGATGTGATACTCGCTGCGCTACTCCTCTCGTTCTGCCAGGTCTTTCCTGATAGAGTGCTACCGACGTTGTGGAAGCAGGAAAATGGACGGGATGCTTCAGAGGGGGATTTCAACATCTTGGAAACGGTTGGATGGTTCGCTTCACTGTGTCCCATGGGCGTGTCTGTTAATCCAGATACGGATTTGATCGGGGTTATTACTTTGGTCAAGGATACAAGGAGGAGTATTCCAAGATCAGGGGTGCCGTTCTTCAATTCTGAGTTTTCATCATCGCAAGGCGCTGCGATGAATACCCCCCTCGAAATCATCTTCAACACAATCGACACCGTGAAACAACTTCAACGAAAGAATGGGTTGTTAGAACCTATCGCTATACCTGGCCAATCTCATTTTAAAGCCACCACCGGATCCGACGTTGGAAGAATTGCTTTGTTTGAAGTCTCAGCGATGATGGATAACTCTGGAGGTCAGATCGACGTGGTGTACAACAAAACCTGCAAATTCCAGGATAGGATCCAGACGTGGATTCAAGTCTTTGAGTATCAACTCCTCGAAGCCATCACAAAACTCGAATCCCACGAACCACAACTCACACTCTCCGACATTCCTTTAATCCAATCGTCGTACCGAGCTCTTGAGCGACTCACATCAGATCGAAGGATTAACATGAAAGACATCGAGACGATACAGCCCATCACACCAGCCCAGCAAGAACTCCTCATCGCACAATCGCAAATCAGCGAATCCTTCCACGTTCACGTCTCTTATGAACTTAAAGGCTTGAGTCACATCATCGATGTCACGAGGTTGTGTGAGGCTTGGGAGGTCATCGTTGCAAACACACCTGCTCTGCGGAGTATCTTTATCGATGCTATTTCGAGAGAGGGCTTGTTTGATCAAGTTGTGCTGAGAAAGATCTCACCGAATATTTTGTTCATTGAGACGATGGACCCGAGAGAGGCGATTGGGACGTTGCCCGGGTTGAACATGGGGTTTGGAGAGCCGAGACATAGACTCTCGGTGTGCTATAACCCTGAGGGGATGGTGGTGAGGCTCGATGCTAGCCAGGCCCTCTGCGATGTAAGTCACCATTCACATACTGTCAAGTAAGGTGTTAACCGTGATAGTTACCGAGTCTTCATCTCTTGATAACAGAACTGAGCCGTGTATACTCGGGTCAAGATCCGCAGGACAACTCATCGCTTCACAACACATATCTCCACCAAATAGCCTCCATCGACACAGCCTACAGTCTCGAAGTATGGAAAACGAGCCTTTCCTACGCAAGACCATGCATCTTCCCACCGCTCTCAACAAACACAAAGGATACCTTGCACACCACCCCCTTTGATCTCGACATCCCGACCATGCAGATGCGCATGTTCTGCCAACAGAACCAAGTCCACGCCCAAGCTGTCTTTCAACTTGCCTGGGCTCTCGTCCTTCGTGCCTTTGTAGGCATGGACGCTGTTACCTTTGGGTATCAGTTCTCCGCACGGGATGAGCAGCTCCTCTGTGGGATTGAAGAAATGGTTGGTAGTTTTGCGACCATTTTGCCGTGCTATGTCGAGATGCCGCCTCCTGCTTCTCTGGGACAGTGTCTTGCTGTTGTGAGTGAAGGGTATGCTAATGCGAGGAAGCATGATAATCTCACCATGTCTGAAGTCCAGCATGCGTTGGAGCTCAAGGAGAAGAGCTTGTTCAATACTTGTCTTTACTTCCATGAGGAGAATAACCTTGTTGCTGGCGATGAGTTGATTACGTCGCTTTTAACGTCTGGGCGCAAGACGGATTGTGATGTGTCGCTTACGCTTATGTTTATCAACGATCAGTTACACGTCAACTTTGCATCGCGACATCTTTCAACTTCTCACATTCAGAGTGTTATGAATAGTTTTCACTCAGCACTTACTCAAATACTCACGACACCCCAGAAACTCATCGTGGAGACAGATCTTCTTACAGATAGGGACTATGCCCAACTCGTCGTTCAAGACTGGACCACCCAATCTCAAAAGATTTCATCCAGTCTTCATGATATAATTCTTCAGCATAGTCTTCTTCGTCCAGACGCAGAAGCTGTCTGTTCCTGGGACGGCGACATAACATACGCGCAACTCTCAACGCTCGTCTCACGACTGAAAACATATCTCGTCAATCTCGGTGTCGGGCCTGGAACAATAGTCCCCGTCGTTCTGGAAAAGAACCATTGGGCACCTGTCATCATCCTCGCCGTCCTTTCAGCCGGTGCTAGCTTCGCGGCGTTGGATTCACAGGATGCTAGTACGGTCAAGTCGACTATTGATTACCTCAATCCACACATCGTTCTGGCGACTGAGACTGCGTGGAAGGATTTGAGCTCGTTGGCGATCAATCTTGTCATTATTAACGATACCTTCTTTGCAATGCTTACGCCGTATCTTTCGACGATGGGGCAAGAGGCAAGTCCTGACCATGCAGCGTGTGTGTTTGTCACGCCCAAGAAATCGCGGAGTATTTTCTTCACGCATTCGTCGTTGCTCTCTGCGTTCTTCGCCCAAGGACCAGCGCTAAAGCTCAACAGCGAAAGCCGTGTTCTTCAGCTCTCAGCCTTCAACGTCGACATCTCCCTCGTGGAAATTCTTGGAACGTTGGTTCACGGTGGTTGTGTCTGTATTCCTTCACCGCAAGAACGAAGTAATGACATCGCTAGTGCCATGGCTCGAATGGATGTTACGTGGTCGTACATGACGAGTCTTATCGCGAGGAGCATCCATCCAGATTCGGTGCCGAGCCTACGAACGCTGTGCTTTCGGACGCGAAAACTCGATCCTGACACGTACATGCCGTGGCTGGAAGATCATGATATTCTTCTTGCGTACGGCGCACCGGATATTTGCCCCCTCGGTATTTCAGTAACCGAAGTTGAGAAGGATAACAGTTTGGACGTCATTACACCACCGGTCACCGGTCGATTTTGGGTTCTTAATCCTGATAATCACAAGAAACTCATGCCTGTCGGTGCGATCGGTGAATTAGCCATCGACAGTCCTCTCGTCACGCCTCATCGCTTTGCACTAGACAGGCCTCTCGTTGCACCAGATTTAGACGGTGATCGACAAAGACCTCGGTATCTCAAGACAGGGCATCGTGTACGCTATCTCGACGATGGCAACATCCAGTTCATTTCCAGCGTTCGCGATGAAGTTAGAGTCGGCGGCCTGGTGGTCGACGTCGCGCATGTTGAACAACTCATGCGCCGTTGTCTAGGTCAGGGCATTGATGTGGTCGTTGACTCCGTCACCATGCGCGACACAGGCCCTTTGCTAGCTGCGTTTCTTCAGCTCGGTCACGCTATGCAACCGAATGAGAATCTTCACACCCTCACCCCCGAGACTCGGGAGCGGATGTACATTGCTAAGAAGACGTTTGAAGCATCCCTCGAGATCCCAACGTCCAACACACCCCGTCTTCCACGGCACTCTATCCCTGCAGTGTTTATCCCTGTCAGAGCATTTCCAATGTCAACATCTCTAAAAGTCAACCGACGAAAACTCCAGCGCAGCGTCGCTAATCTTTCAACACATGATGTTCTTCTCATGTCGCACGTTCCTAACCCAGGCGAAATCCAACGTGTAACTCTCTCGCAGAAACCCCTTCCCCTCACAGGCCCTGAAGAAGCAATGCGAGAGATGTGGGCAAACACCCTCGGTATCTCTGTTTCTGCCGTCAAAGGCTCAAGTACCTTCTCCTCAGTTGGCGGGAACAAGTACCTCGCTGCTCATCTCGTCATCACAGCTCGCAAAAGCGGTGTTTACATTTCACTATCTGATCTCTTGGGCGAACGTACACTGACCGAGATATGTCGCTCTGCTGAGTCTTCAACGAAGAAACCCTCGGCTCGAAAACAAGTCGCGAGGAAGATTGATGCGAAATTCGTCAGGGAAGTCATCGCGCCCCAACTTGGAGTTTCTTCACCTGATGTCCTCGACTTTGCTGAAGCATCCTCCCAACAAGTCCGCGCTCTTGAACTGGGAATGTTTCCAAACCGAGCTGATATAATCTGTCTTGCCCTTCGTTTCAATGGTCCCATCGATACAGCGCGTCTCGAAGCTGCGTGTAAAGGCCTGAGCGACATGCACGCCATTCTCAACGTAGCGTTCATCACTCACTTGCACACTGTTTATCAAGTCCACTGCGCTTCCTTCAAGCCCCCGTTCTCAACCATCTCTTGCAGTACAGGCTCTCTTGAAGAAGTCACGCAGAATCTCATCAAGGAGCATCAATCTTTACCTTTTGACCCAACGACCCCTGTCACCAACTTTACATTCTTAAATGCAGAACAGCAAGGATGCTTGGTTATTCGTCTAAGCACCTCTCAGATCGACGATATAGCAGCTCATTTACTCGTTCACGAACTTACTTCTCTCTATGAAGGAGACGATACGACTGATGTACCGAGATCTTCATATCTTGACTACACACGCGCTTCACAAATAACGCGTGCTCAAGGTCTAGAATACTGGAATGTTCAACTTGAGAATGCAAAGATGACAAAGATCATCGCTCACACACGCCCCGTCGCTCCAGCGTCTCTATCTGAGATTCGAACGGTAAAACATACAACGTCTCTAGGCCACCTATCCTCCTACGGCATGACTCCCGACGCAGCGCTCAAAGCATCATGGGCCATCGTCCTCTCTACACTCTCATCCTCCCACGACGTTCTCTTCGGCGAAGTAATACACACTGCAGGCCCTGATATCGTCGGTCCCATGACCAACATCCTCCCAGTACGAGTTCAATTCCCGTCTAGTCACAGCACACCCCTCGATCTCATGAACTGCATCCAACTCCAGCGCCAATCTCACTCTCGCTTTGAAACATTCGGGTTTCAAGAACTCGTCAACAAATGCACAAACTGGTGCGCCTGCACACGCTTCAGCACCGTTGTAGAGCACCACATTCCTGGGCCGCACGATGGATCGTCGACGATGAATATCGACGGTGCGACGTTTACGTATAAGATGGTGGAAGCGTGGACGAGGGACTTTCCAGACCTTTTTGTAAGATCGAGTACCGAGGCGAATGATCGTCTTGTTCTGGAGATCAAGTACTCTGAGGAACGACTCACCACCGCTTTTGTTCAAAATTGTTTGAGTTTACTTGTTGCGGCTTGGGAGACTATCACGCATCCTGAAACGATCCATCAGCCCATGATTCACTCATCAGATGAGATTTCGAGATCACAAAGGCAGATCCCTTTACCTGCGAAACAGCCCCCTCAAGGTCCACCAGTTGAATCGCTCGATGCGTCTCAACGCAAGGATCTTCAAGTCTCTATAGTCAAGGCCTGGGACAAAGTCATAAAACCCTCTTCCACAAGCATCCCAAAGGATAAAATCCCCACGACACCATTCTACACTATTTCTGGCTGCATTCTTCCCGCACACACCCTCACAGCCGAACTCAACAACGCCCTCCCCGTTAGCATCACACTAGAAGACGTTTTGGCCCATCCAAGCATGCACTCCCAACTCGAGCTCGTAACACGTCTTCTCCCTCCCAAGTCAGACTCTGGGTCTCTACTCCGCCCAAAGTCCAAATCCGGTCCTGAGCGCTCAACGACAACAGCACTTCGCAACGGACTACGAAATCTCAAGAACAGAAATAGCATGCTAAGTCTGAAAAGCAGCTGGATCAAGAACAAGCGTCCCTCAACGGCGCATTCAGACGATGAGCCTGTTCCTGTTATCCCAGAGACAGTGCCGGAAGCACCCGTTCAAGTCCTCTCCCCCATCCCGACGATTGTAATACCCGAGATTGGGTCTTCAGATACACCCGTTAGTCCAAGTGGGCCAATGTACGAACTTGACGGTGGCCCTGTTCTCGGCGATAGGCGAAGTAGCGGAGGATCATCGTGGAGAACAGTTGAAGAGGGAAGTCTGATGAGTCCTGTCAGCCCAGTGAGTCCAGGGCGGAGGGTGTCGACATGGGGCAGTATGTTTGAACTGCCCATGAGAGGGCGATCGCCATTTGGAAACAGATCACCGAGATGATACACTCGCTCATTGTGATTTCTTATGTGGTGCTATGTCTGTTGAGGCTCATGGATAATGATGATGATGTCTTATTTCTTAGTTTTGGTAATATGTAGATAATAGTGAAGGATACCCATTGAATCAACTCCAGCTCGCTTACAAACACCCATGGCTGTACGAGTAGCTCAGACTTTGAACGAACTGATTCAACTAACACCATGCTAGTCCCCGGCATCACTATACCATATGCCAAACACCAAAACTTGTAAACAAATTGTCCTCGACTACAGCCTCTTGGTTTTTTTATACAATATCTGTCCCAACAGACAAACAATCTCTATGTCAATGCAACCGGGGTATATAAATCTTCCAGGTAATTCAAAAATGTCCCAATACAAATAAACGCACGCTCAAATCCCATATACATTGCGCCAGATCATCTTATCATGATGCCCCCAGTCGAGGCGGCTAGTGGAATTCACCCTCCCGAGGACCGAAGTAATCCGTGCCCTCGAGAGGTTGGAGGGGACAGGCGTCGTCCTCGCATCCCACGTAGCCAACTGTGTTGCCCCACCAGTTGAACTCGGTGCCTTCAAGCTGGAGGGAGAAGAAGATGATGATGCCTGCAATGGCGATACCGCAGGACCAAGCTGCAGAGAGCACGAAGTTGTACTGCGACTGTTAGTATTGGTTCGGGAGTCTCTGATGAGAGAAGAACTTACTTTAGACCACAAGCCGAGGTAGCGCGACTTGAGATAAATCCAGGAAAAGTACGCGATGGGTACCGAGGGCCAGACATACGACATGTTGTAAGGTGCCCAAACGATGCCTCCATACATGATAGCCACAGGGTGAATCTGTCTTGTCCAGGTCCAGTTGGGGAACCTCTTGTTGATAGCCCAAACAGCTAGCACAACCACAACACCCAGAGGGAAACCGATCAAAACCTCAGTGTAGAGACCGTTCTTTCCAAAGATCTTGCTGGGTCCAACAGTGCCCCAGAGAACTGAAGCAGTGAAGAAGGTGTTGACACTGGGACAAGTCATCTTCCATCGAGCATCCTCGGTGCAGACTCCCTCGATCTGAGTCATCTGGAAGTTGAGAACGCCAACGCAGACAAAGGTGCTGATGAAAGTAGCGATGATCTGAGCGAAGAAGGTGTGTCGAGGAGGAATCTTGACGTAGTGAGCGAGCTTGAGATCGTTGGAGAACATGACAGCGTGAGCGCAGGTAACGTAGCCGAAAGACTTGAAGTAGTTCATGGCCAGGGCATTGCCTTCAACGAAAGAACCTCCAATAAACTCGGCGAGAACTGTCAGAGTGACCTCGATACCAGTCATGGCCTTGATGATACCGACGGGAATGACAAACACAAGGCAAAGTGCAAGACCGTAGAAAATGACACCAGGCGAAGTGTGGGTGTCCCAGCCAGCAATACCAGAAATACCAAATGCAATAGCGCAAACAAGGCAAACCATGTACCACCACTCAGGGACTTCACGGTAGGCCTTCATGAGACGAGTGTGAACGTCGAGATCGTGAACCTCCTCGGCGCGCTTTGACTTCCTCCTCATGCTGTTGAAGAGACCCTTGAAGCCAGTAACAATTTCGCGTCGATGGAACAGAAGAGCATAGGTAAGGGTCGAAGTGTAGATACCGAAGAAGAAGATGTAGATGGTAACGTTTCCAGCGCCCAAGAAGGGAGGAGAGTAGTTGGCGTATTTATCGGCATCGAAGAGTCCTCGGTCGTTGATAGCTCGAGTGACGTTGTACAGCTCGCCCCATCGATCGTAGACACGGTTGGTGTTGATGGGAAGATATCCAGTGTTGTAAATGTTGGAGTACCAGAGGCCGAGAACCACCCACATGGAGATGAAGGCGCCAACAAATCGGTTGAAAGTGCTGAAGAAAGGAACCATAAGCGGGTCAGCAGAATCCCAGAGGAGAACGTTCCAATCCCAAGTTGGGAATGGGTTGATGCCAAGACCATTGTTGAAACCGGTGATGGTGTTGAGGTCACGGTTATAGGGATCAATCCAAGACATCCAGCTGAAGTTGGAGAGCGAGGTCCAGATGTAGTTGGGGAACCAGAACCAGACAAACATAGCGCCAAACATGACATAAAAGAACTTGATACGAGAAACGCGCCAGATCTTGCCAAAGGGACCCTGCACCGGGGAGTTGTTGTCGGTATGGAAAGCCGAGTTGAGCGCAATAGTAACCAAAGACGCAGGCCAAACGCAGTACGAGGGATAAACGAGGAAGCGACGGCAAACACCAGCCATTCCATAGCCGATAAAGTTGGTGCTCAGCGCGATCAAGATCTGGTAGGCGAAGTGGGAGGCATATGGCTGGTTGAAGTACTGGGGCAGATACTGGACCCAGATGATCAAGTTGGTATAAGGAGTGTTATACGCAACGTTGGCCATGATGGTGATGAGCATATGCTCCTTCTTGGAAAAGGGACCTGGGTTGAGGGAATGGCGCACACCGAAGAGAGTGATGCCATAGTCAGGAAGCCACCTCTCGAAACCTTTGCCAATTGGGTATGAGAGCAGCTGAGCGACATTGGCCATGATGCGAATGGCAGGTTGGCGAATATCGAAAAGCTGGTTGGTGAAAGCAAGAAGCATTGAAAAGACGAGACCGATTGTCCAACTTCGAATGGTTGATGAAGGGATGGAGGTATCATCCTTGTTCTCGACGACGGCACGAACCTCGGCGTAAGGGCTGTTATTTGTGATGAGAGCAGCCTCGAGTTTCATCTCCTGCACCAGACTCTCGTGCTTCTCGGGATTTGTAAAGAGTTCATCGTTCTCGAGGAAGGCCTTGATCTTCTGGATAACTACGAGTGGGAAGTTGGGATCTTTCTCGTGGATGCGATAAACGCGAGCCATTATGTGGCGCACATCTTCAAGTGTGTACTTTGAGGCCAGTTCGCGAGCCTCGAGCAGGTCATCTTCGGTGACGTGAAGGTCCTGCTCGGTTGTTTGGAAGTCGGGCATGTCATCCTGATCGTAGGAGAAAGACTGTTGAGGTCCTATGTGTCAGTCTAATTGATCCGCAGTAGGTGCATATCCAAATCAAGCAAGTAGCGCAAAGTAAAGCAAGGCAATGTGACTTGACTAGACTCACCTCGTCAAACTCGGATGATGAATCGCTGGCGACATTGTGCTGGTGCTGAGCCGGAGGCAATGGGTCAAGAGGGATCTCTTGAGCCACTCCTGTGGAAACCCTCTTTTCGTTGTCGGCCATGGCCAAAGGCCTCCTTTAGGCAATGGATCTTAAATTCCACCAATCTCAAGAGCCGTACCAAAGTCCCTCGACCTGGGGTCGCTCTTTATGCGTCTTTGGTCGATTGCGCGAATGGAAGAATTGACTGAGGCGGTGATGATGGCCAAGCGACAAACGTCGATGCGTGAATTCAAATCGTGTCAAGGAACTCGAAGTGGTCGTGGTGGTGTTATTGAGGCGATTGTAGCGGTTGACAAGAACGAAAGAGTGACGAGATGGCGCGACGGAACAAGGCTCGCGGATGAACGAGAACGGGGGGAGCCGGTATTGAATACGTTTTACCACGGGCTGAAGTGAGTGGTAAAAAGCAGGTATTCTAGCGTAGGCACGTTGCGTGGGTGGTCGGATCGAGAGTCGAGTCGAGTCTAGACGAGTGGAACAAGGTACGCGTGGCGCTGCCGTCGGTAGATAACTCTCAGCTGGCAGGTATCGCGAAAAACGAAGTCCAGGGGAAATGAAAGCGAAGCCGAGCCCAGGATGAGGAGAAGAGAGGCCTGTGAAGGATACGAAAGAGGTGACGAAGAAGAGGAGGAGAAGATCGGAGTCCGGCAAAGAGCCAAGTCAAGCGTGCGTGCGTGCGTGCGTGAGGGAGAGTGAGCGACGGGATGGACGAGATTCGCAAAGCAATTGGACCAGAAGCAAGGGCCCTGAAGTGAAAGAGAGTTACAGTGAGAAGACACGGGGAGCGTTAGGGGAGTTGGACGGACGGGCTGGTCTGTGGCGGGACCTGGAGAGACGGACGCAAGACAGGGCAGGTCAGGATTTTCGGTGGAGAACTGGGAGAGCATAGATGGGATCTGATTGGTCTGGAGAGAGACGAGCCGGGGGGCTTGGGCTTGCAAAGAACCCCCAAAAAAAGGCTCGGGCTCGGAACTAGGGAGCCGTAGTCCAAAAGCAAGCAACCCAACGGCAAAGACGGCAGAAGATACTTGCCGGGTATCACTCTGTGAGAGATATAGGCAGGTACCTCATTCATCAAGCACTGAGCACCTCAGGCAGGTCGATGTCTCTGGTTTGGTCTCTCTACCATAGATAAGGTACTCACTATATTCTTGTCTTGGCTCTACTGACTGACTACTGTGTCTGTTCTATTCCCTGATCTCGAAAGACAAGACAAGACAAGACAGACTTGGCTATGGCTGCGAATGAGGCGGGAGGAATCAGTCACTACCCCTTGGCTCCTGGTTGGTCCCCTTCTCCATGTCTTGGCGCTATCGTCAAAGTGGAACAAGCCACCACCACCACCTGCAAACTCCACGGCCACTCCGTCGATGATGACTGAAGAGGATCAATCTCTGGTATTCTAATATCTCAGATATCCAGAGATTCAATTGATGATATCTCGTCTTCATCTATATACAATCCCTCAAGCTTCTGTTGTTGTTGCGTCGTGGTTCAAGACGTCTCGGGTACGTACGTACCGCCTCGGAACTGACGGCACGGCTACCGGCCTGTTTCGTCTCGGCGCTGTCTGTCCTCTCACTTTCTCCAGTTCCAGTGCCAGCTCTCGCAGTGATGGTCCCCTTCTCACGCCGATTACCCGGCATCAAGCCACCCCAAGCGAAATCTACAGTTTCCTTTCCACTTGTAACATCAACGAAACATGCACCTTGCTCCTCATTGGTCTCTTCGCACTGATCATCAACAACTTCAAAAGAACACGGGTCTCGGCACGACTCTTCAATTCAATTGCTTGCTTGTTTGTTTGTTCACAACTGTCGTGATTGATTGTTGTGGGGCAGGATTCAATGTGAGGTACGAGCTGCATCGTATGTACGTCCATTGGAGGGATGGTACATACTGTACGACAACGGCACACCAAGGCATGGCCATGCCGACTGACATGACAGTATTCTTGGCGATAGTCATCCAAGACCTGGTTGTAGATCTTTTAGTGTGTCGACTGATCAGCATTGATGAGCTGACTCATGTGGTATAGGGTGGGTAGCTTTGCCCGACTTCACATCATTCAACCACTCGTACGCTTCACTTGACACCATCAATTACACAAAGGGTCAGAAGACTAATAATAAGCTTGTGTCAAGGTATTTATATGTGATGCAAATAACTCTTATTTGAACGGAGTGTTCTGTATACGCCGAGTTAAGTACTTACTGAATAGACTAGCAGAGTGTGTTTCCATCGTATTGTTTGCACCACTCATGATTTGAGATGTTGTTTGACCATAATCTTGGGTCTATAGCATAGGTGAAAACAACATAAGGATATTAATTATTAGTCTATCAGTCAGTCTATATTCCCATATGCCCAGTCCCGCTCATACCCAACAAAATGATCAAAACCCTTAGAACTCCTTCAAAAGATGCATCGCTGCATCCCTCAAAGCGAGTTCAAAATACCGTCGACGTTGGCAAATGACAGGAGCTTGTTCGTCTCATACCAGACCTTGTCCGCAAAGGCCTTCCCCTCTTGTGTGTACAAGAACTTAGTATAACTACCCTTCGTTAGTGACTGGCGGCATGTGGATTGAATAGGTTAACTTACTGGTGAATCCTCCAATCCATGATATAAGACCCATGAGTCTCCTTGCCCATCACAACACCAGCTTGCACAAATGTACTGGCCCCGCTCTTGATGCTCCGAGCAATGACCCAGTTGACAAAAGCAAAGATGTATTGAATGACGATGTTTCCCTGACCCCGTTGCAAGCTAGTTCCGCCGACCATACCTGGATCAACGAGGCTGACAATCACATCCTCGGCTTTGACGCGCTCAGCCAGCTTAACGATCCAGAAGTGTGCAAGGGCCTTGGTTCTAGAATATGTAGGAAGGGGATTCACGCCACCGGTGAAGAAGGCCTCCTTGTCGAAGAATTCCATGACGTTCTCGTCTTTGGCATTGGGAAAATCGGCCATCAGAGCTGTGCCAGAGTTGACGATCGTGAGATGTCCTGGTTGACCTGCTGGAGCCTTTTGCTTGAGCATAGGAAGAAGCAGCGTGGCGAGAAGAACGGTAGAGAGGTAGTTAACTTGGAAAGAAACCTCATGGCCCTCAGGACTAAGTTCGAACTTTGTCATTTGTATACCGGCATTAAGAATGACAAGGTCAATGCGGTCAAGCGTCTCGCACTTTTTTGCAAAGTTTTGAACGCTCATGTATGTGTTCATGTCGACATCCCAGACGAGGATCTCGGCCTTGGGATATTTGGCGCGGAGGGTTGCTGCGGCGGCTTCACCCTTGGAGATACTTCGGACGGCGATGATGAGACGCTTGAGGTTCATGGCGAGGAATTGCTCTGCGGCGCCATAGCCAAGGCCGGTGTTTGCACCGGTGATGATGATGGTGCTGTCCGAGAGGGAGATGTCCTTGGGGATGGGGACGGGCTTAGTGGTTTGGGAGCGGAAGAAGCGGTAGTCATCTGGGGTGAGTTCAAGAGACTTGGGAGCCATTGTGTAGATATCGAATGTGTATTATGGGGGAAATCTGATTAGAGTGGTAACAGTTGATTGGTATTGTAGTCTTGTTATTGTAAGAGCTGATGATTGTGTTTGTGATGTTCTGAATATGCTATAAAGACGTGGACATCCATCTCTTTTATGTCTTTTACAACTACATTGAACATCATGGAGATAAAGCACATATTCGCGAACAAACCGAAAAAGGGAAACAGTTCTCAACGCTATCATGTCTCGAGTGGTATCGCAAGCCACCGTTGACGACAACATCTCTACGGCAAAGACAGATTGGAAACCGCTTTAGGAAAGCAATAGATTGCATGCCAAGAGTTTATTTCTGGAAAGATCAAGAGAAGAATTGCTTTTGCGGGCCTCTTTGAGCTTGTCTACGTCCTATTCGACGTTCGGACAGGCTCTCAATGCCCGACATCGTTTGGCTTGAGTACGATGAAGGAAGCGGGGCAGATGCATCTCGGACGAACATTAGGGCGATTGGTAGACTAAATACGATCGGCAGCAAAGAGACAGACTTTGCGGCAAATATGACTCTGTTATTCTGTCAGATTCTGTCACCAACGACCGGCCTTAAGCTCAATCGCTAACCCGACACTAAGCCCTGTGCTCTAACCGAAATAGGAAAACAATCGTGTCTTGGCAATATGATGCTGACAGGTCCTCTGGGAGCTCGATTGCTTTCCGTAAAGAGTTAACAGTCTCATCTCGTCTCACCTCAACTCTTTACTCATCACTCTTTGCTTCGTTCAACGGATCGTAGCGTCGTACAGTCATCAGGTTGAAAGAGGATACCTTTACCTTATCGGATATCCGAGTCATCATGCTAGAGCCCTTCTTACAACCAGTCCCCGTCCCGGAGACACTCCCAGTGCGGGCCAAGCCACGAGCTCGAAAGCCTCGCCAACAGGGTCGTAAGTTATCCCCGGATTACAAACGAATGATGTGCTTCGTTTCGATAGTGCTGACCAAGTACAGCCAAAAAGTTCGAGTTCGTCTCTTCAGGCCCAGTGGGCAAACCAGCGCCTGAATCTCGCAAGTTCATCCGTAGCCATGTAATGCGCGGCAAGAATACAAAAAAGTCACCTCCAAGACATCCAATACTGGACGTTAGAGTCGATGCTCTCCCCAGAGCTAATGATGATGATGTGGAGGAGCTAGATCGCCCTGCACCCCTGGCGATCACTCGCTGCACAGATGCCATGTGGACTGTTGGCCATACACATGCTCGCCAAGACAGAGCTTGGGTTGAGTCCCCTTCTCTTATGGCGCAACTAGTCAAGCCCCCGCCTGATCTGGATCTGTTTACTTTTGCTACGCCCCTTGATAAAGATTCGAGGTATTACATTTATAGATGTAAGGTTCCTGTCCTGTGGTACGTGATGAAGCTAATGTTGTAGTTCTTACTACGATCAAGGAGACTATGTATCCTGCAGAATGGTGTTTCGATCCTGACGGCGAGAAAGTATGCTGGTTTCGCTGGTTGCTAGAAGATCCGGCATACCTGCACTGTATCTGTTTCATGGTCAGTGCCTTTCAAGACCTTATCAATATGCAGTCATTACTGGGACGTGGAAAGTATGATACTGGATGGGGCGGAGAGTTCTCGGCCTCCACGCGGAATCGTCTGCGGCATACCATCAAACTGCTACAAGAAAGGCTGAAAGATCCTGCCAAACAAGTCGAGGATGCAACTACAGCTACCATCATATCGTTGGCTATGATGGCTGACGCAATGGAGGATGCACAGGCTTTTGAAGCTCACTCGAATGGCCTTCGGCGGATTGTCAAGATGAGAGGTGGTTTACAAGGGTATACACATAATCGACAACTACAGATCAAGCTCTGCCGGTGAGTTCTGCCCCTGATCCAGTATTAAGTAGTACTAACACATGGCAGTGTCGACCTCGGATGGTCCATCAGAAGCGGCTGCAAACCCGAGATTTACGACGGCAAGCCAGCATGGGAACCTCTCCTCGAAGCCTTCGGAACCGTAGCCTGCTCCTTCGAGATTCAAGAACCATCTCTAAACTTCATGAACGTCTACTACACCTGGGACTGGAGATTACAAAACACCTTCAAAGATCTTCGAGACTTTTCCGCCCTGGCGAACAGATACTCCCCGAGCGCCAAGAAGCTCAAACCCGAAGCGTTCCAGGAGATCATGCTGTCGATCCAGTATCGACTTTTACAGCTTGACTTTTCGCAGGATCCAGCGCCGATACAAGAAGCGCTGCGTATTGGACTTCTTGCTTATGAGTCAACCATCTTCTTGCAAATGCAGGGCACGAAACTAAAGTCTGATTCGTTCAGTCGACAGTTCCGCGATGCCATTCAGGCAACACCTGTGCAGGGTGAGGCTACCGCCAATATCAAGCTTTGGCTTCTTGTAGTGGGGTCTATCATTGTCTTTGACAGCAGTGAAGATTGGCTCGTGCAGTCGATAAATAGTCTGGCTGGACGGCAGAGCTGGGAGGAGGTGAGGGAGCGTGTGAAGGAGGTTATGTGGATTGATGTCATTCACGATGTCCCTGGCCGAAAGGCCTTTGAGGCGACGCAAGCATATATATAAAGTGGGAGCACAGCGGGGCAAATGTCACCTGTACATGCCTACGTCTCTCGTTTAGCCTCAGAGGGCCTACAAGAACTAAAGCTATGGCTAATCCCATGCTGTAACGCATATTTGACGGCATGCTCTCTGTGAAGTAAATGATGATAAGCTGAGCTGTCACTTCAAAGGCCAGGTTATGCCCAGCCAAGGGTTGCATAAAGACATGAACAGGGAAGGGCTTGCTCTCTACCTCATCTTGAGAGATCAATTGAATGAAGATATCGTCAAAGAGCCTGGTCAAGGTTTTGGAAACACGCCCTTCAAACAAACTAGATGTACGCAAAAGCAACATCTAACGACTTTAGCCTGCCACTTCCGGTAGATTCACTGAAGAAGCTTGAGTTACTGTTGGTCGTCTGATGCTGAATCTTCAATTCTTCTGCGCTAATGTTCTTTGTTCTCTGGGTAGAAGCATGGAGCTATGGATAACTCCACGTTCATTACTGTAGCTTGCTTCGTTTACGCAGCTACCCGTGACGACTTGTCACAGCCATGCTGTCTTATGCCTCATTCACCTATTTTATTCTTTTTATCTTGCTGTTGAGTCTTGATGTCCCTTCGAAGCTAGGCTTCCGTCTGGTGGTGAATGTCTATCAACAAAGAGACTGCGGGATCCATTCCAGAAGTTTAGAAAGACGTAGCCAGCAAGTTACGTATCACATCCACTTGATAACCTCATTGAAGGTATTTTGAGAGGTTTAAATACGAGTCTATGATCATCACTCGGTTTCTTGAACGCAACCTCTTCTCCTCAACAATCACTCGAATCAAGAGCAAACCAACACGTACAGACATCTCGCACAACTTCCTCTGTTCAGTACACAAATTAAGTCATATTTTCTTACCACGAACTCAGCCAAGTGACTATATCATCATCATCACTATGTCCGACTACACTCCCACCTCTTCCTCCTACTACACACCCGCCACCTCCCCTTCGGAGACGCCCTACAACACAGACAATCGTATCTGCTTCGCCCCCCGCAGCGCTATAACAGATGGCATCGTAATCCTCGACAGGCGCAACGTCCAGCAGTGGCAGCTGGATATGGCATTAGCCCGGGCAGAGGGTGCCACCAACCAACTCGAGGCTTGCATCTATACGGCCACCCGTGAGCTTGATCGTGAGATAACTAAGCTGCATTCTGAAATGAATGCTATCCTTCGTCTGCGGAAGGAGGACTTGACGAGAGCTCAGCGGCGCCACAACCAGACCTTGTTGTTCTGTGTCTTGGTTGTTTTGGTGGGGGTTCTTGGGTCTTGGGTTTTGCACCACCGTGGCAAGGAGCTCTTTGAGCTCTTCGACTACTAGCAAGGGTTTGTGGTACTAAATAGACGGAGAATCAGGAATTGGCAGAAGTCATGGATCTAGATGGGACGGTCATTGCTTGAGTTACTGCATTTGAGTCTTTCATATTGTTTTGGATTGGGAAACATAGATGGTTGGGTATTCAGATTGCATAAATACACGCTTGTACTATGTCAAATTTTACAATTCATCTCTTGTGATCGCCTTTGACCTGCCTCAGGAGGAGCAGTCCAACTCTGGTATGACACGACAGGCTTACGAGATAACTTATCCATATTCACTCAGGCCTCGCATCTGAGTAGCCAAGCAATGATCACCAATTCAAGAGAGAGGTTCTGGCACATTGTTGCAATAGTCTGCCCTTCAACTTGACCAGCTTGCTGCATACTTTTGATGGTATCACCAGCCTCATAATCGGCAACGCGACAGTGCGTCCTCACCGCTGACACAGTCAGTCAGTCAAAAACCATAGATATGAAAGAAGTAGACGTGAACTTGCAATAGTTCTGCCATAATGGAAGGCTCGGAACTTGAATCTCGTGGAGATGTGGTTGAGTTCCCTCTGTGTTCTAGCATCGGATCTGTGGACTCAACACAGCCGCTTGGACTAGCTGTAACGAGGGCTTTCTATTTATATTCAAATGAATGCATATGAGAACTCGATGTCAGAGTCTGCGGTGATGGCTTCATGTCCACGTATTTTTTTTATTGTCATCTAAATCCTGTTGAATCACGCCTTTATCGTCAGGATGCAATTTGCCCGTCTCTATGGCAGCTCAACACAAGAGTATCTATTTCCTTGGGATCCAGACAGCCTCATGCTTCGAGAGAACGTCTCATATTTCCAGATGCCACAAATGCTTTGAGAGGTAGTGCTTTTGCATTCGCGGTTATGAGATCCCACATTGGCAGCGGGATTATCACATCACATCGATCTTGACTTTTCACAAATTACTCTCGAATAAGGCAGTACTCAGCGGGCTATGTAATGAGCATTAAGGACTTCAGCGAGAAAATAGCTCGTGACGAACACAGTCCTATGTGTAGTTATAGTGTGGGACACAAAGACGATGTATCGTGAACATTGGAGAGGCTTGATTGACCTATCCGTTGGAGGGTTCATGCTATAGACGCTTCACGTCAACAGCCACAGCTTTCAAATCCAAAGGCGCCCTGCCAGTTATTCTAAGAACAAGCCCCGGCCTTGACGCTCGCTGTTGATGGGCGCGTGAATTTGAGAGACCGCTTATGAGTCGAGACAGGGCAAACGCAAATGGGACATTCTTGAATTGAGGTGCGACTGTTACTTGAATCCTTGTGCTTTCTTATCATCTGGTGAAGGATTTGACTTGCTTGATACCACCAATGTTGCACTCCGTCTGAACGCCGCGGACGGGCTTACACTTTGGCGGTCATTTTACTTCCTCCGGAACATCATACATCATTAGGCAAAGGCTAAGGTCAAGGGTTTCACGCGGACTTCTTCTTCATGCTTCGGAAAAAGCTATACAGGACCTACTCCGTGGCATCCGAAGATCAGCTGAGGGCTGAGTCTCGGGCACAGATAAGTATACCACATGGACGAGCACTAACGACGATCTCAATAAGAAAGATTGCAATCAGCGTGGGACCCGTCTACTGTGAGAGCTGAGGGAGGGACACTGAAGGTTACAGTCACCTCTGCCATCTCCATCATCTTCCATCATCGTGACTTACACGGTCATTACCCGGGACCATAGCACCCCAGACCCAATATCAACACTACATCAGCACGGCTTAACGTCCAGTCTATCTCTCATTCATCATCTAGTCATACCCGATTTAGTCAGAGACTGAACCTCAAACACCTCGCGTAATGAGTCCTTCCAGAAGTAGCATCATGATTGCTTATCCCTCAATCCTCCGAAGCATGCACGACCCGACAGTCTGGTAATAAACGGCCCGTTTACAAGGCAAATGTCCCTCCTTCTGCAGCCACGGAGGAAGAGAATACCCGTCCTTTCCGCGCCCTATTCTGCCTAAACCTCCGAAATACAGGTGAAACGAAGACAATGACACTCCTGTGATTGCTTTGGGCTGCCTCCTTGTTGATCAATATCCATTCACTTGCATAAGGTATCTCTTCAACGGCGGTCATTCCTGTTTCTGATAAAGTCCTTCAAGGCTAGCCCTACCAAGCTGCATCAAGTTTGCTTCAAAATGCTCCGGAGCCATGCCATATACTGTACCTAACTATCTATAATTCGGAGATGATCTACCTGTGGATTGTAATGCCTCGGTGGGTTCATGACGTTCTCCCATGCTTGGCCCTGCTTGTCGTACTGCTTTTCAAGGGCGATTATGTCAAAAGTCCGTCCCTTGTCCTGCCTTACCGCCTGGCCCGAAACCTGAAGTTCGATCGCAAGAACACCCCCACAAGCTAAAAAGTTCAGGCATGTCAAGGGGGAAGAGGGGAACCACGATCCCCTCACGACGGCGCGGCACGGCCTCGGTTTCCGGAACCAGCAGTGGGGTGCGTTTGTGGTCCCAAGGTTACATCCGTTCCGTGAGAAGGAGAAGAGGAGCAAGGGCAACAATGCCGGAGATTATTTACATAGGTAGAGAGACGTACGGCACTGGGTTGCTGTGATATGGGGGGAGGGAGAGGGTTTCAAGTGGGAGGCAAAGCAGACAGAGAGAGACACAAGTAAAATTAAGAGGCGACGGCGTAGCAGCGTTGATAAGGAATGACAAACCAACAAACTTCAGGATAGAAAGTGTCACAACTGAACTCTGTGGTTAGTGGTGTTCAGTTGAATGCAACAGGTACTGCCGTTCCGCTGACGGAATGTCAAAGAACGGCACTTTTAGACCAGGAACCACTTTGCTAATAAGCTAGCTAGCTAGCATCGCAGACTAAACTAGAGTGAAACTAATGAATATGGAGAAACTATCGACGTCAGAAGCAGAATGGTCGGAAAACACACATAATACCCCCCGACCCAATTCGGCCCTCGGATGGAGGTCCTGCGAACGGTAACCACCTCCGTTCTAGAAGGTTTCTCGGCCGTGGGCACCAGATTCTGATACTGACGACGCAAAACAAGCATGATCTGATCTGATCCTTATTACTTTAGGAGTTTCTGTTTGTTTGTCTATATGTACTTTGGAGGAATTGCTTGTGAAAACATCCTATTACCGTTGACAGGTAGGGATCATGATCCTCTTCTGTCTAGGCTAATAATCTCATTAACATGTGTTTATACGCCATAGCGAAACAATTATGCCTCAATCTTTCCTTTACTTGGCAATTCTTGCGAATTGCAGTTGATATGTGAAAATGCTTAGTTGCAACTCAAACTTGTATGATCAAGGTCCAGACTCTCTGTTGATTCATTCATGGTTCACGGAACATGCCTTTCAGGTCAACGCAATAGAGTGGATCAAATATTGAACTGAATTATGAACCATCACTAACTAGACAAAACCCACAATCCGTGAAGTCTATGCTAGTCTCTCCCATCTTCTGCGACCAAGCTCATGACAAGCGCGGAATTATACCGAATAGTGCCGGTGCTCGAGCCCTTTATCCCACTACAAAGCATAAACTGGAGCCTTATGAGAACGGACCGTCTCCTCTTCAGCCCCAGCTTTTTGCCAGCTCCATCTCCATCGCATGTGATGATTGTCTCGAGTTAATTACCACTACGGCCATCTCCAGGTTTACATGCTGTACCAATATGTGCTCGCTGTTATGTTATAAAAGGCAAGGATATAGCGTTTGCGTGCCAAAACAAGACTGGCCCGCATAAGCACCGAGGTTTCGCCCTGCAGAAGACAAAGGGAGAGAGCGCTTTTAAAACCAATCTGGAGAAACGAGCATGGCCCAATGAATCTTAAATCCCAAGACAGGAATAAGAAGCGGGAACCCTCGACCTGCCTTTCTCTCTAGTCTCTCCCCTGCAGGGATTGCGTGGCCCAGCTGGGGACAGGTCGACAGGGTCAGAGAACAAAAACCCCTGATGTCCAAAGCCCAGAAGAGGAATGATTCGAGAATATTTCTGGAAGCATTCCACTTTTGGTAGACGCTACCAAGGTGGGCGTGAGCTGTCTAATTCGTCCGTCTCTTTCTGCTTCCCACCCCCATCATAAATAATGTCGATCGTCAGGCTCTTATCACCCGTTATTATAGCTTCATCCTTCTGAAGAGCAAGGCAATGTAGCCTCAAAAGGTAGGTCAACCGCATCCAAGTCACCGCTTACAGCTATCGAGATTAAACGCCGTAAGGTCCGAGGAAGCCGAAATGTCATTCATGTCCTGTCCTGTCCTGCCTGTCACTGACAGCAAGGCCATATTCCCAGTTGAGGGCACATCGCCCGACGTAACCTTAATTAACGTGGTTTCAGATAGAGGATCGCCCTCGCTAAAACTCGTCGGTTAGCAGCTTCACTGACACTCACCCTCGGCACTTCACAGAGATAAGAAACGTCTCGAATAAATTAGAATTGACAGAAGGAAAAGGCTAGCCCTACGGATAACGTTTAGCGAAGAGACCACAAGCATTCAACTCCTTGAGAGCATTGGCGCTGAAGATTGAATCCTCAACGCGACAATGGGGCACAGTAGGTGTTTCTTTTTCCCGCTATCAATTGGAGGTCAAGTCTGGCAGGGCTATGAGTCAAGAATAGCGGCGTAGCATTCGAGTCTTGACGCTTGAGTCCTGAGTCCTGCAGGATTCTGAGGGCGATCCGACCATTTTTAGTAGAGATGCAAAAATAGCCCACCGTAAATATCCTCAATCTGATACAAGACATTAAGTTCAGGTATCGCAAACTGCCAAGAGAACTTTATGTGGCAATAACAAGACTTGGCAACATCAGTAAATGAATGAATGCAATGTAGAGAACTTTTGAGGCTCACGGATTGCCGGATGAGCTGTGCAATGGTAAGCGTCGTACAACATCATCTCTGTGAGACATGCTGTGCTCAATAGTTGACTTGCTTAACAAGCAGCATCCCAGCTTAACCCCGGGCTCTCGTTGAGATTGAGCATGCTCAGGCCACTTGACTTTTATTTCCGTGGCAATTCTCATGTGAAAGCGCCTGTACCATGTCGATTGTGCAATGGCTCATGGGAATATTGCTTTTTTCTCTCCAATGGCCTCAAAACCCCACAGATCTTCCCGGCCCGCTGCAGCCCGTCAGCTTTCATATCTCAGCTACCGACATGTCGCCTGCTGCACCTCAGACATAAGAGAAGAACAATAGGCCTGGCAGTCGTGATATACTCGGCACAAGACAGCGCTCGTACAACATCCTCTCAGATGGGTGAGTACATGTGGACCTGTTGCAGGTTTCAGGCTTTTCGTGCAGTGCACTTGCACCGCACACTCTCCAGTTGGAGGCCTTACGGACATAGAGACCAGACCACCTCGGAATTCCGTCATCCGCGGAGCAGTTGGTGATCCGTCCTGCGGCGGTCGATCCCTAAGACAAAGAAGCCGAGGGGGGTTTCTGTGGAGTGATATCGACTTGGATAGGGCTGTGGGAATCTCCCCCCTCCCCAGCGTCTTGACGATTGGGTTATTTCCCCGATGCCTTCTGGGCCGAGATGTTCAATGAGAAAAAGGTCCGCTTCTCCATGCCAAGAGGGCATCGAGCTTTGTATTGGAGGCTTCGGATGAGTGAAGCTAGAGCGGCCGCTTGGCTGATCCGCTTTCACGATGAATGGAGGGCGCCTGAAAAATGGATCGATGGGGGAGGGAGTGAAGTGAATGTCGTCCTCTTTCTCTGTGTCTGGTGATGCCTGTCAATAAGACTCTTTCGCCTTCTGAGTGAGGCGATACTTCCCTTTCTGGATAAATCATGTAAGAGTCATGAATGAGGTCTCAAACTTGTTTGTACTAGTCAGCTGCCCGCGAATGAAGAGCGGTGAGATGTCATCGTAAAACACCAATCCCAAGATGGTGAAGATCGAGAGAAATGCAATCAGAGACAAGACCAAGCACATCTCCCATAATAAGCACCCCTTTCCTTGTTCTTTCAGCCACATATGATTGATTACTATTTCCCTAGGAATAGTTACGTGTCGCATGACCAAGCCGACTACAATGCTCCAGCCGGACCAGCCCTAGACCAGACTTCTCAAGGCGTCCAGTCGCAACACGAGAATGCAAGGCGCCAAGATGACAAAGACAAAAGTGCTTCTGACTATTTCCTCTGATAGACGCGCGGTTCAATTTGTTTCGGAGACTACTGATCAGCCACATACCGTTCTGAGACTCAGATTGGATATCGTGGTAATTGATATCCCACTTTTTATTTAATCGACGGCGATGTTCTGATCGTGGCTCGTGGAGCATGATTGTATTGGACGAGATGCGATGCTGATAATGTCACTAGAGACACTATCCCCTAAGATTCTGATGCAAAACTGCAGATGTAATGATGCTCCGTGCCGGACGTGATGGAGCGGAGGCTACGGAACAAACGGTGGTGTAGATGATCTCGTGTAGCTATATCTCCGAACGAATCAGCTCCAGAAACCGCCAAAATAGAAACAGTCTATCAACTCCTTGTATCAAACACGAAGGCGAGTGCAGTTGCTATTCAGGGACTCGAGATGTTGGTTCTCAACTTGACTTGTAAGCCGCTCAACGTTGTATCGCCACAGAGAAAACCAGGATATCAGCGACGTCTTAAGATGTAGAGTTTTCGAGCCGCATTTGCCAAGAGTGCGCCCGTAGCCAATCCCGCCTTGATGGGCTGAAAGCCACTGCCTTGGAAGTCCTTGAAGATGCCCTGTAGACGAAGGGGTCTGTGGTGCGCCTCTCCCGCACCCGCAGGAGGGCTGTGCTGTGCTGCAGTTACGAACTCGTTTGGAGGTCTAGGTTTGCAACCTCGTTCAACTCGGTTTGCACAACGCGAACCCGAATAGTTTCGGCAGACGCCCTGTAAGGAAAAGAGAGTGAAAGAAAAAGAGTTACGTGGACTGCCATAGCTTCGAACCTCTAAGACCAAGGGAATGACAGGGCCCTTTTGTTTTGGCAGAGAGATGAACCTCGGCAGCCCCACCGTTCAGACTTTCATCCTCCGTGATTGCCACTGGACTTGACTCAAAGGAGATAATATCCCGGGCGCTATTGGTCAGGACGGATGTACGGGTTTAGACAAGGCTTGAGACGAGACTGGTGAATTTCAGGAGTAGGACAACTGAATTGCATGGCGTTTTACAGTGTTCAGAATTGCAAATTATGCCCAGAGTTGAGAGACTTCGTTTGGATAACATTTTCCGCCGACGTACTTGACTGACCGTACAATACCTCGTGTGGGGCGTCAAAGGGCAGCTCAGGACGTTGTGGAACACGATACAAGAGAAATACTACAGTGTCAAACTCTCGTTGTAAGGAACAACAACAATAATAGATCTGGAATATGAACAAAAGTAACAATCATCACCGATTAATTAAGTCAATGCATCAAGGGTCTCGTGATGCCATGCCATGCCATGCCATGCCATGGACTGCTGGTCGAGCTTGGATCTCGCATCTGTCAAAGCCCTCGGAATATCGCCCAGAAATACCTTGCTAAGGGATGCTAAAAAGCCACACTAACGTAGTGCTATCGAGATCGACAGTGGACATTTCGCGGATGTGAAATAAGGTGTTGCTGCGCCCCGTTGAGTCGTCATCAGAGTTATGAGTATCGATTCTCTACCAATTGTCCGTAAAACCATCAAGACAGAAGACCAATGTTCCCCCCACCAGCGGTAGCTCAGGGCGTCAATCTTGGAAAAGAAAATACACGTATCCATCCATTCCTGAAACCCCAACGTCGGTGCAACATCAGCAGGGCCCCTCGTGCCCGCTTTCTGAAATCAAGGTGCTGACACCTCGCAGGGACTTACCGCTCGGCAGTTGGGGGTACGGCCTCTTGGTGTTGTTCGATAGGGCGATCGCGCACATCCCTTGGCTGCTTGGGATACGAAAAGCCCACTGAAACAGGGTCGTATTCTTGCCTCTCTCTCTCTCTTTGACGCTCTCATCATCCGAAACGGCAGCAGAGCGTCAAAACGGCAGTGCGTGACTGCAACGTCAGGGCCAGGCTCGTGACCTAGACCCGGGCGGCACAGGGCTGAACGAGGTCGTCATTGGCGCTTCAGGGTCTCAACATCATGCTAAGGGTCAATGGTGCAGTGCTAGTCTCAGATTCGGGAGGCCTGTCTATTGGTAATTTCGATTCACGAGACGATGGCGGGCCACTTGGATAGCGAAAACCCCTCCATCCAAGGTAATAATGTGCGAAAACAAACTGGACATGGCAAAGCCTGCAACGTCTAAAACAAACAATCACGGTAGAGAATCTCCACCATTAATAATCGCATACGTTGCAACCGACAACTCTACTTTGCTCTCGTGCTACAGAGGATAAGGGCTTAACCGTGCCACGGCCTGACTGTTAGGTTTCGCTTGGCCTCCGCGCGTCAGTCTTTAATCTACCGAAGATTGACGGCCAGGGAGTGAGCCTGCAAAGGCGTGTGAATCCGGCGAACTGACTGCCCTATTCGTAATAGCCTAAAAGGGTCCGAGGGAATGGAGAGCTAAACGTTAGCAGAGAACGTCCCGCGTCCAAAAAGTCAATGGTCGCTGAGCGTCTGCCGGATAGTGGGAGACTTGCCGCTGCCGGGAGATGAAATGAGCGTATGTAGTACACACACACATACATATACACGTATTCCCCCCCCCCTAAGAATGGCTGAGTAGGATGACGAAAGGTGATGACGCTGAGGCTCAGGTGAAGGTTTGGGGCGAGATGATGGCATGTGGAAGCATGGAAGCACGAAAGAAGCAGGTACAGAACTGCCGAATGCCTGTCCCGGGCGTCAGACCTTCTAATAAGAGATAGACAGAGCTACAGTACAGTGAAGTGGTCAAGGTGTGGCACAAGCCGGTAAGTTCGGTAGCTCTGCAGCCATGGCGTTGGTCGTCTTTTTGCCCTTCACACCCTCCATCGGGGCCTTCAAGTTTACCGAGAGCCCTATGACTATTGCGACGATGGCTTGACCTTGGTTCTGCGCTGCATAACAAATTCCAATTTTGTAATTCCGCCGTGGGTCGATTTCTCATTTCCTTTGCCTTTTGAATGTGGCTTTGACGGTCTTGGAATTACCACCTTCTGCTTGGCTCTTGAGTAGATCACAGCCTGATTCGGATTGAGATTGACCGAGCTTTTCTCCACGTTCGGCAGATGCATGTAAGTATTTGTTATTTTAATATCCGTCGCTAACAATAGATTGTAACGTTGCTTTATCCTCGACTGTAATGACGAGAGACAGAGAGAGAGGCATAAATGATATTTGACTGTATTCTCTCTGTGACGTGTTGGCTGTATAGTAGCACATCTTGGCAGTACAAATCTCATCACACCACCAAGACAGCCCTAACACTGGACAGGCAATTCAACAGATGCCAAGACTGCTATCCCATGGTAGGGCTGAGAGCCAAAATTGTAAAGCCGCTAGCTAACCTGCCCTGCCGTAGGCGGCGCCCAACCAAGTCACCCCGGCCGAGGTCCGAAAAAGTGTGGCGCGAGTATGTACGGTACGGAGTACGAACCAGCCACGAGGGTACATACGCGGGTACTCTCCCTCTCCCCACTTGGTCTAAACTTAATTCTCCCATGCTCCATCCATGCTCTGGGCTCTGATGGATGGAGACGGGACCGAAGAGACCTGGACCTGGACCTGGCCTGGCAGTCCACGCACGACTCAGTGCAACACGACAGAACACAGCTTGCGTTGCAATGGAAGTTAGGGATACTGTAGGGCTTAGTACAATACCGGTAGGTGAGGTGCAGAGCGGAGTTAGGGACCTTTTACCGCCAATTTCCAGTCATCCAGCCATCCATCCCTAGAAGGCTTGAACTCTAGACAGGGACGATCTTTCATGTGCCGGGTTGGTAATCATCTTGTAATCCTCATTAACTTGGTGTAGCTGAGCTTGCGAAACTTGTTGTGTCCCTAACGAGCTATGTAACAGATTGAACCTGCAGCTTCGTAACACGTTGATCGTAAACAAGAATCGGTCCTGCTCTGAGGACCACGACTCCATCCTCAACACCACATACATGCAGGCTCTTCCTTCGCTTGGACAAACAATGCCTAGGACAGCAGCAGCAGTAGCAACAACAGCAGTAGTTGGTTGATACCTTGAGAGGGTCGCAGCCAAAACTGCCTGCCTCTTCTGGAATGTTGTGCACCCGACGGATTGGATTCGCTCCTTCACGGTGAGGGAGGATCAATCATCAGGAGGAACCAAGCCAGAATGGGTTCATCAGAAGGTCGTATCGAACCGTCGATGCGCTATGCTTTCGCTATCCGCTCCCTTGGCCGGGTGCAGGGACCAGGCCACGACGACTAACACGGACATCTAAGTGGGGGGGACACGACCACCAAGGAATTCCCACCACGTCCGTCCGTGTTGGCTCTCAGCTTTTTTTTCTCTGGGTCGTCTAGGCCGTGGGGTCCTGAACGAGCAAGTCTGAGAGTCTGCAAGATGCTGATACATAACTAGCTGTTTGGCTTGATGGATACTCTGTACTAGAAACTGATAGTCTAGGCAGCCGAATTGCTTGTTCCTGCTAGTGGGCGGAGCCCGCCGTTCTCAGACAAATGCCTTAGGATCTGGCATTTGGTTAGGCGGAGTAAAGATTCATGAGGGAACCTAATGAGCCAAGCATCGTGAAGCAAGTGACTCGCCAAAAAATGATGAGATGCCAATGGGGATTGAAGGATGAGACTAGACTCGACTAGCTAGGGCTGGAAGCATCTTGACAGCAGCCACAAACTGGGATTGCGTAAACGTACCAAACAGATGAGCAGAATCGATGACGGACACACGCGCACGCACGCTGCAAGAATTGCCTGTTGTCTATCTAACCGCTTTCGCCTCATGTGCTCTGCTCTGCTTGTCTTGTCTGTCGCATATCGTCAGGCGATCCCTATTGAGGGAGATATCATTCAAGGGGGCATCCGCTTGGGATGATCCTGGCTCGTTAGACAAGATCTCCAAACTTCTTTACCCGCGGGGTTTTATCCATGGAGACACATTTCGTAATTCACTTGCAATCCTGAGAGATAGTGCGTCTACGTTTACGTACGTATGTAGCAATTGCCCGAGAAAGGATGTCACTACAAGGTGCTCTCTTATTCCCGTTTGCTCTAAAATGACATTTCGTCTGTTGGAAACCGCGTGCTCGGCGTGGCTTCATGTCCAGTGAGACTGACACAGCGACATCTCATGTCCAAGCGGTTGTACCTAGCTATTCCTGTGTTTGGCAGGTTGCACGAAAGATGGGGCGAAAAACCGTATTTGCAAACGTCCTGTATTCTCTTTCGCGCGGTTCTCAATGTTGGGCTTTTGTCGATACTGCTGATCTTGGATTGAATCAGCGTAGTCGAGTCATTTACCCCGTATCTTTCCATGCCATCGGTCGCTGACCAAGGAATGAGAAATGAGGATGCTCCCACTCACCGCTGAGCCTCAAGATTCGAAGTCAGATCTTTCTTGGCAATTCTTTTGAGGCTGGAATGTGCCAATGACAATGAGATAAAAGGTTTCGCTCCAGGTCGCGACCGTTGACCGAGCACCGTCGATACCGTATTAACGCAAATAGGTTCAGGCTCTGGCACTCTGGCCGTGGCGCGCGTGGGTTAGGGGAAAGCCCCAACCGGCCGGCCACGAGGTTGATGACGAGGCGGCATAGAGGAATGACGGCGCATTAAGGGCCAAGACGACCGCAAGGCGACTCCAAGCCACGATATTCGTACAGTGAAAGAGGAGAAGCCTCCCGGACTCAGAATGCCCTGGCTCGGCTGTGACCTGTGAGGTGTTATTCAAATCACAACTGCCGTTGGCAAAAGTGTATTATAGGGCCAAGGCGAAATATCCATGGGTTCTTTCTGGCTGTTGGTGGGTTTGAGGCTAGGAATGGTAGCTACGGGAGGCGGGCGGGATGCACTTGAGTGACCAGTGAGCATTGCAGGTGAGAGATGCGGAAACGGAAGCAAAGAAGAAGCGAGCCGGCAACGGAGCAGGGAAGAAGCCTGTCCTGTACTGCAATGTCGTAGGGCGTGATTGAGTGAATGTGAAGCATCTCGTGCAGATGCTACCACCCACGGATGTTTCTATGAATATGGATCATGGCCGTCGACGTCAAGAGCAGGTAGGATTGGATGGGCAAATGTGCGTATAGCAATACCGATTCAGTGGGTAGGTTGGGTCGCGCAGGTGAACAAGGGATCATGACTCCATCTCAAAGGTGAGAGAGGTAAGGCAAGGTCAGGTCAGTCAGATACTTACTGTACATTGGCCGACAGCCAAGATCTGGTACCCTGCTAGACCAACACCTTCAAGGCGTCCAACAACGCTCCATTGACTGCCCTGCCCTACACCCCTCTCCCCCGCGGGAGGCTAACCCCCAGCAACTTGTGCTCCGCCCACACCCAAGTGCCCAGCCAGTCCAGCCCTCCAGGGCAGAGAAGAGCAGCGCAGGGCTACATGGCAAGGTGGTATTTTGATGGAGCCCATCTCAAACGAGAGTCCGTAGGGCAGGGCACTCAAAGACCTCTCAGGAGCACCGTCGGAGCGGGGGTAGCCCCCTGTAAACGACTTGCGGGACCCTTCTGTGGTGGACAACAACAGCGGAACGCAGAACCAGATTGATACCGCACCCCCTTGTTCCTCTTGTCTGTACGGAGGGCCAAATGAGAGACAGTTGGGAAAGGTAAGCAAGCAGCTGGACTACTCTGTAAGACGATTCTCAGCGTTCAGAGAGGTTGAGTGTAATACGGCGTTTTATGTAAGAGCCAAGTGGAGGAGCTATCACATCACATCTTTTTTTTTTATGGCTTCTTGAGATGCAGCCCATCATGGTCTTGACAATGGGAGCTAGCGAATCTGTGGGTGATTCGAACTGACAGTTATTGGTAGCACATGCAAGCCCATGGATGAATAGGATAGGATCCTTTGACATGCCACTGCACACCCGTTCCGTCCCTGTACCTCAATAACTATGCTGTAAGTACGGAGGTCCCTGCTAAAAGTTTTATCTTGACCCCTGGTTACGCTAAACAGGGTTAAAAATTACTAGTGTTATTAAAAGTAAGGTAGTACTTTTAAAAAGGTTAATTTCTTACTAAATAATCCCTACTTTTTTTATACTTATTTCTTCCCTTTAGCTTAATAATTTTTTCTATATAATAAGGTATCTATTTAATCTAAGCTTAGATTAACTTTTAAAGTATTACTAACTATACTACTTCTTACCTATAAATAGCTTTACTTTTACTTTAAAGAGTACCTTTTTTTATAGTTTTTCTCTTTAAATAAGGCCAGGCTACTTTAATTATATTTAAATTAAGGCTATTTTTATACTAAAAAAGTTACTATATACTAATAAGGTTAAAAACCTACTACTATATATAATAATTATATAATAGTACCTTATCTTTTTAAATAACTATACTAGGTTTTTCTTTTTTATATACCTATATAAAAGAAAGTAATTTTAAAATAAGAATCTTTTACTAATATTACTACTAGTTAATACTACCTTTTCCTTCTTTCCTTATAAGCTTCCTATTCTTTTTATTTTACTTTTAAGTAGGCTTTTTACTAGATAGATTTCTTAGACTTACTTTTCTTATCCTTATTATTAGCTTTTATTTCTTTTTTTTTTTTAGCTTAAGCTTATAGTTAAGCTTCTTAAGGATAAGTATAGAATCTGCCTTTTCCTTTTTAATCTTTAGAACCTAGTAATAATAAGGTCCTTTTTTATTATAAGAAAAATAGCCTTAGAATATAAACTCTATTATACCTTTTTACTATATATAAATATAGCTATATAGAAACTGCTTATTTAATCTTTACTATATATAATAACCTCCTTACTAATATAAAAGAATTATAGCAGTTTTATTTAACTAAATTACTAACTTTTAGTCCTTTAAGGTCTAATTACAGTAAGTAAAATACTAAGTAAGTCTTTTAGCTTTTATTAACTTTATTAAGCCTAGCTTCCTTATTAGCTTTATCTTTTAAAATCCTAAAAAGACTAATATTTAATAAATAGCTAATATAAAGATTACTATTTTTACTTTACTAAGCTTACTAGTAATATTAATATAGGTTTTTTCTTATTTAAAGTAATTATATTATACCTTACTAATA
Organism: Fusarium fracticaudum; assembly: GCA_003353625.1. Classification (NCBI taxonomy): domain Eukaryota; kingdom Fungi; phylum Ascomycota; class Sordariomycetes; order Hypocreales; family Nectriaceae; genus Fusarium; species Fusarium fracticaudum. Next base: position 871,417 of record PDNT01000004.1, read on the forward strand.
ATAAGCTTTTTATTTTCTTTTATTACCTTTATTAGCTACCCTAATTATAGCTTATCTTAAAGATATTTATCTTTTAAAATTAGTAGCCTAATATTAAGGTTAAACCTTAAGTTAATTATATAAATATATATTTAGTTAATTATATAGATTAAAAGACCTATAATTTTTACTACTTTAAGAAAAGTCTTACTATAGTATAATACCTTAAGGGAAATAATAAAAGCTTAAGTTATAATATTTATATTTAGGGCTATAATCTAAAGACCTGTTAGATTATTAAAAATATTAGAAAATTAGTTAATAGCTTATAAAGGGGTTATAAAAGGTTTATAGGTTAGGAAGTCTTATATTACCTTTTTTACTTTTTCTAACTTTACTAGGGTCCCTTATCACAAGCCGGGGGTTAAGATAAAACTTTTGGCAGGGACTTCTGTAGAGAAAACGCACTAATGCTACAGTACAAGGGACGGATATGCAGCTCCATCTTGAGCAAGCGAACGGGTGACGATGGTATGGCATGTCTGGCAGTTGATAGAACAGTCTAGTAGGTAGGTAGAGAGAGAGAGAGTCTCGTTAACAAAACAGAGAGACGTTGTTGATATTGCACTCGTCTTGGCTTGGTCTTTTCTATGGCAGCTGGTGGATGTCCTCACACCCCCCTTCATCGGCAGATGCTCACTCCCCGTCCTGTCGCTCATGCTCCCACCTCTTTTTCCCTTCTTCAGCTTGTATCTTGTTCCCCTCCGTCACATCTTATTACCACTTTCGAATAGTTCAAGAACGGGAATAAGCTGTGAGCACAAGAAATGAGGCGTGCAGATATCGTCATTGCTACCGCCACATTTTATTTCACGTTGCGTTGCGTTGTAAGGCAAGGTTCCATGTCTTGCCTGTCTGGGCTTTCAAATCTCCAGAGCTTTTTTGCCCTGCCTGCTGCCATTTTTGCACTCCCGGGCCCCATCTTCAGCCCTCCCCCCCTTCTGTACCCTACCCTACCAGCTGCTAGCCCAGTTCAGACTCACCCCTACGGTCCACCCCCGTAGGCGTATCTACAGGGGTTGACGACAGCGCTTGCCGACGCCAGGAACAGTGAGTGTAACAGCGCCAGAGCGTGTCAACGTCAACGCTGGATCTCCCATTAACCTGAGGTATGGTGCTTGATGCGTAAGGTGCAGAATCAACTTATTAGCCGCTTTGCCTCCCACCTTCCTTCTCCCATCCGATTCTTCTATACCACATCCCGCACTTGTTGGTTCTTCATATTGGATCTGTTTTCTTCTTCTACTTTTTCTCTTCAATCTTCTCTTCTATCTACAAGCAATAAATATATACTCCCCAAGTAAACAACAAGCATTCATCCACTTTCAAACAGCATCCCCGATACGCTCTGTCATTCGTCGACCTTTTTTTTGCTGCGGCATTGGTGGACGCGGACCCAGCTGCACCAGGTTCTGCAGAGCACCTATTGTCTTGGACTGACCAGACGGATACCCCGAAGCCATCATCGCCACCACACAACCACCCCGTACCGTACCGTAACACCCTAGCACCAACAACATCGCTTGTTTATTTCGGTCGGATCTTCAAAGTAAAAAAAAAAAAGGAGGCCGCAAACGGGGAAGAAGAGAGGTCATCAACAGTTTAACCGAGAAACCGTTACCTTCTCGACAACCGTCTATTCTATGACGGATTAGTCTCGGGCCTATGTCATCCTAGCTTCAGCCTCCCTTAACTTCAGCTGTCATTGTCTTGCCTCTGCTCCATCTTCAGCTAGAGTCATCCCAACTGCCAAGCTTCCCAATTTCACAACAGCAACCATGGCCTTTCCTCCTCAATATAGAGAGCCTGCTCCGGCTCTCCCGAGCATTATAGTCCCTACCTCAGGCGACCGTTTTCGAAGCCACGGGAGTCATCACCACGAATTGCCTTTTAGTGGGAGCCCTGCCATGTCAATACCTGGCATGCCACCAAGAGACGACGTTCCTCCACCACTACCTCCTCCTCGATATCCCGGCTTCGATCAACCTAGTGCTTTGGCTGAAAGTATGAGGGAGAAGCGGGAATATGCTCATGGCTCTTTTGCAAGTGGTTATGGAAGCATGAACTCATCATATCATGAAGACCGCCCGAGCTACCAACGACGAAGCAACACAGGCCCCTTGGGCGAGCGAGATGAAGGCTATGCCAGTTACTCATCTACAGATAGGTATGGCTTATAATGCACCTAGCATTGGTGCAATTCAAGCTTCCAATGGCTTGAAAAAAAAAAAAAAACTTTGGATCAATGAACTAACATTGTATAACTACAGGTCCCGAGAATCAGCTCCCAGTGGCTTTGGCCGTCTCCACAACCATTTCCAATTCCAGTCCCCTGCCGATATACATGGAGATACCCTCAAGAAGAAGCTGGACCAAACTCGTCCTTTGGAAAAGTCACCACCTCGATCGCTTCTTAGCTCATCAGCCAACGAGCTCCTCTCACGAAGACCTTCAGCGGAAGGTCGATTCCCTCCAGCTCTCAGTGTTCCAGTACAAGTACAGCTTCCCATCCACTCCCGAGGCATTCTAGGATCTCCCGCAAGGTTGGCCGATACGCCAATTCACTCCGCCATCTCTCCACGAAGCACACCCTTCTATCATGGTGATAGATCACCAAATGATAGCTCAGATATCGATCGTTCACCCCGAACACGAACCAAGAGGAACAACAGCGATGATGCGACTTCAACAAATAGCTATGACTTCACTGGAACTGAGGATATGGAGATGGAAGACGGACAATCACTCAAGCGACTACACATTGATGATGCTTATATGCCAGGCGGTCAAAAGAGACGGGCGGCCAGTCCTAACGATGAGCACATGCTTGGCATGCCAGATATGTCTCGACGCCGTGATATGAGCTCACGCGGATCTCCTCAGGGTCGATACACCTCCATGTCTCGAGGTGCCACTATGCCTTCGGTCTCAACTTCACGATCCAACTCATACATCTCGAACATGTCAATGTCGATGCACCCTGCTGGTCTGGCGACTGCCAATTCATTCGGTCGTCGATCACCTGTGGGCCCCTCTCCCGGTGGCATTTCACCCACATCTTGCAATTCACCTTACACAGCTCCCGTATCACTCAACCCAAGCCCTCGAACCTCCATCTCTGGCCGGGGATCAATTCACTCTAGGACCGTTTCGGGTGCCAGCACTCGTAAGATCACTGAGGTGCAGAAGCCTGGTGGAACTAAAGTGCAAGGCTTCTTCATGTGCGAGTGTTGCCCCAAGAAGCCCAAGAGGTTCGAGACGATTGAGGAACTCAAGTAAGTCAGATTTCACGCTCAGCAGCCCCACTTCAGTCAGATAAGGCTGTGTGAGATTATAGGACTCGGCGTATGTATCTCAGTGCTAACCAACAACTAGCGCTCACGAGGCTGAAAAGCAATACGAGTGTTCGTTCTGCGGCAATCGCTTCAAGAACAAGAACGAGGCAGAGCGCCACCAGAACTCACTGCACGTGCGCCGCCATTCGTGGTCATGCTCAGCTCTCTCCGGATACGATAGGGCTTTCCATGATTCTCCTAACAGACCTGGTGAAGCTGACACCTGCGGGTACTGCGGCGATGAATTCCCACGATCTGGACGTGGCCCTGGTACAGGTGCCTTGAGTGGTGGTAATGCGCCTCGGCACGCCACGGACCAGGACTGGGATGAGCGTATCAGGCACCTGCAGGAAGTGCACAAGTTCCGAGAGTGCAACTCGTCCAAAAAGTTCTTTAGAGCGGACCACTTCAGACAGCACCTCAAGCATAGCCACGCGGGCACCAGTGGAAAGTGGACCAACATGCTAGAGAATGCCTGTATGTTGGAGGAAGACCCAACTCCCCGGTAAATCGACAGAGTACAGTACAGGTTCGGCCGCCAGATGACGAGTCAATGCTAAAGCGCTGGTGGGTGTTGGTGATTCAAGATAAGTGGAGGATGAGTCGGAAGGGCGGGGTACAAAAAGGGAATCGCCGGCGCCCAGAGAAAGGAAAAGGATCAGTGGGTCAGAATCCATGGAGCTTCCATTGGAAGATCAGCATCGAAACACTGGCCAAGAAATCGATCAGCGTTTTGCAGTCACGGAGCAGTTGGGATGTTTGGAAATAACAAGCCGGCGGCAATTGTACGACGTTCCGCCCGCAACAGGCCACCAGCTATCCAAACAATATCTGGAATGGCAATGCATACAACAGACGCGAAGAAAACTGTGTATCGCGTGGGCGGATTGCCGCATGATGCAGATGCGGCAAGTCCAAAACGAATCAAGGTGCCGCTCCAATGCAGTCGTTGATCTCTTCGGATCAATTGGGGTATTCCGCGTGCACCTAACGCGCGTAGGGATGCAGTTGGCCGCACCTAGTCATTGGGCTGCCTCTCAGGGCTGAAGCACGAATGTGGCAGTGCTGTCGGAAGGGAGGGACAACGGTCAAATACTACCTTGGCATGTTCCGTTGCATCTACGAATATTGCAATGCAACAGCGTTTCAACGTTTTACCGGCAGCTCCAAGCGACATGGAATCACTGTCTGTGTGCAGACTCGCACTTGTGGTGACCAATCAACCAGGGCCTTCTGATCCAGGGTTCAGGTGGAAGGGAGGCTCCATTGCCCGACAAACCTGAAATGCACATGGCGAAATGAGTTTGACGATGGATGAAAAGCAGGCGATGGCACACAAATGAGAAGATGCAGGCCTGGGGCCATGCGTCTGTGGATGCGCTACTTTCTGACTGGGCTTGAAATCCCTGCCGACAACCCAGTCACGGATGAGCTACACGACTGCCGGAGTTTGGTAATGGAATGGAGAACATACATACAGCAAGAGATTCATGGCAGAAAATGCCCAGGCGTTGTCTTTAGAGGTTAGCACTTCAGCTAATGCTCACCAACAAGCGAGGGAGGATGTCGGCAAGTGAAATGGGGAGGACAAAGGCTTCACTTCGTATACATATTAGCTGGCACAGCTTGATGCTGATGTCGCATGCATCATCTTATGGGTCACGGTACAAAAAGGTTCAATCATGGTAACGGTCACGGTTCATTGGCGCGGCATTGGGACACATGGCATTGTTATTGTTTATTATTCGAGATTTCAGGTTAGGAACATATCAGACTCTGTCATGTAGATATAAAGTAGTTAGTCTGACAAGATAAAAATTGTAGTTCAAATTCTCAAAACCGCAGTTGTCTCTGCAGTATTGTGTTCTGTTCAACCATTGTGACGCGATGCACCAGCCAGTTGCAGTTTGTGAAACATACGGAGTAGGTAGCGTACCCAACACTGAGGTTGCGGCCGTTGCAGGGACCAGGAAAAGACGGCACATCCAATTTCTTTGTAAGGCTTAGTTGGAAAGATCTACGAGGCTTTCCAAAGGGCATTCACTCATCAAGCCTGAACACCAGAATTAAATGCAGAAATGCCTCGGGCACCGGCAAGTCCATTATCAGACAAGAACACAGCGGAATTGAAGCGCATACCACCCTCCTTTGGGCAATTCGTGTCGCGTAAAATTGTCTGTCTGTTCAGCTGAAGGGTCTAAAAGTTCAGCTGGCTGGGTTTGACGTTTCTAACACCACCCTTGACGCGGAATTGGAATCGATCACGTGATGATGCGTATAATTGCACTGTTCGGGTCCGAGCTACGAGGTCCATTCCATTAGCGGGATAGTTGATGTGTTGTTTGACGGAAATAGATGAGACGATGGACGCTTTGAATTAAAGATGGGATTTGAGAAGGTGTGGCTGGTGGGAAGCTCAAGATGGAGTGTGGCGTTGGATGGTATGGCGGGGTAAATTGATGTGGCGCAGTGGTCGTTGTAGAGGGAGGGGCAAAAAGATGGAAAAGTTGTGGAAGTCATGATTCACACCGAGGTTGAAGCTTAATTTATTTTACTTCCTCGGGTTCATGACTGATCTATAAGAACCACTCTCTGTTGACTGCAGATTCTATCATTCTTCTTGAAATACCAACATCTACGAAGAGATCTCAGAATACGCAGGCGATTATAGCGACTTGCGACAGGCGCACAATCTGGCAGAAGACGATTCTACAAGCGCCGATCAGGCATACAAGGTTTTCACATCAAAGGACAACCAGGAGGACGACTCGAAGCCACAGCAGTGGGAGGAATTTGGCCACAAATTTGAACCTGGAGAGCTTGAACTTCTCAAGCAAAGTATCGCCCAAATGGCTCTCAGCAGGATCGACGGCCAGGATGAGCTATTCGTCGGAGGGTAGGTCTCTCTCACCACTAAACAATTTCCGGACATGCAGTGCTAATTATTTCCCAGGCTCTGGGCTTTGCGCCGCTCAGACTCGCTGACGGATCGTCGCATCACGCATGTCCTCTCCCTCGTTCCATTCGACATATCAAGCCTCAAAAACTTCAAGGACGAACCATGGATCGATTACGGAAAAGACCTACAACACCAAGTTATCGACATTGACGATGTGGAGGACGCTGACTTGCTGATTGAGCTACCCAAGGCTGTCAGATTCATCGAGGAAGGTCTAGGCGCGAGCTGGCTTGGGAAGGATGAGGAGGATGGGGGCGTCTCGTTAGAGAAGGGTGTCGAAGACCTCGATATTGGGGAAAAGAAGAGGAAGAAGAAGGGAGGCGTCTTTGTTCACTGTGCGGCTGGAAAGTCGAGATCTGTTTCGGCGGTTATTGCTTACTTGCTTAGGCGGTATCCAAGCCGTTTCGACCCCAATATCACGCCGACTGCCATTTCGGATCCGACCCACTCGGTTCCCCAGACTGGGGAGAAGCGTTCGAGAAAGGATACCGCTAAAGAGGTTGTCCATGCTGCACTTACGTTTGTGCGCAGAACTCGACCCATGGCTGAACCTAACGAGGGCTTCATGGAGCAATTAGCCTTGTGGTGGGAGATGGGTTGCCCGGATGATGTTGAAGGACACCCTGTTTATCAGCGGTGGGCTTACAAGCGTGAAATCGACGAGAACCTTGCAGTAGGCCAGGCACCGACGAGGCTTCGTTTCGAGGATGAAGAGACCCAGCCTCGTGATGACTCGGGCCTTAGTCTACGATGTAAGAAGTGCCGTCGAGCTTTGGTCACGGCACCCTTCATTGTGGAGCACAAGCCCTCTGACAAGAAGTCCTCGGCGTCTACATGCCAGCATTACTTTGTCGAGCCACTTAGCTGGATGCGCGGGGTCCTTGAACAGGGAGAGCTCAACGGAAGATTGTTATGCCCCAATGCAAAGTGTGGCGCTGGTGTGGGCCGGTACGACTGGAAGGGCTTTCGGTGCTCCTGCGGCGGATGGGTGACGCCGGCGTTCTCGCTACAGAAGGCGAGGGTCGACGACGACGTCGTCAAGCGGCCGGCGACTCAGAGCATGGGGATCCGGATGCCGCCCGGGTTAGCTCCACGGAGCGGAAACTTGTGAGGACAGGCGAGGGTGGAATTACTATCAACCAATACTACACAAGAGCGCCGCATAAACACCGATTCAGGCCTATGCTACCGATCCGTGCCTTGAGAGACCCGTCCTCCGCGGACCCGTTGTTATGTCCGGTGGTTAAGGTATGTCGCATACTGCTTGACAGGTCCGTCTGGACATGGAGCTTTACCCTTCTCGAGATACATTCCGCTCTGGCATGATGCATCTCTCATGGCGAGCGAGCCACTGGGAGAGAGGGAGCAAAAGCCGGCGGGGTACCAGACGGGATCAAAAGCCCTAGGGCTTACAGGGCGTGAGGTGTGCGCTATGGAAGGGAGAAGAGAAAGTGTGTCGAGGTGCATTTTGCATCTCGTCGTGGATAAGCCGGGAGACTCGGGCTGCATGAAGAGGGGATCTTTGCAGAGCAGATGGTTCCTGGGAGACAAAGTCCGACGGAGAGGAAAGGGAGTCCGAGTTCGGGGTCCAGAGAAGACCCAAGGCATCAGCACTAGACCTCGTTGGAAGTGTCGCATCAAATTTCTACCTGTCAGAGATCAGATCAACATCCAAGCAGAAGAAAGAGTACATGCGCACGCCTCTGTCTATACATACAATAGAGCTCTACAGTTCTGCACGAGCAGATCCTTCGAATGTTTAGCTCCATGATTCGACGTCTTGTTGTCTTATTCCCATGTGGATATTCATTCTTCTCCATATCCGCTCTACTTTCAACTATCTAATCTAATCGAGGCAATTCTGATGACAGCCCTAGCTCGAATCCTTCTACATGGCCCGGCGTCTTACATACATAGCTCGATCCACTGCGGAATTCCGACATAGCCCAGCGACTGACTAACTGACTATAGGGCTGATCTCAGGATTGAAAACCATGAAAAAAAGAAGAAATACAGACAATTACGAAACTTGAATACGCTACGCTTACTGATATACCCCGTTTCGCCTTGGTCTGAAACCCACATCGGGCGTAAGCCAGTCAGCACCGCCGTCTTCACCTTGGTTGAAGGATCGCACACATTGTGGGAAGAACCTTGGGTGTGAGCTTGTACAGCGGGGAAATTTGCCAAAGGGTCCTTTTTCACCTATCGCCATTTGATCTATGATGCGTCTAGGCGGAGAAAAAAGAAGACAGCGCTGTCTTGGCGGTTCCGCTTACGCCCGGCGATTGCCCTTTGGGGCATATACTTTATCTTTATGTCTTACAGCGACATTTCAGCCTTTTGAGGATTGCATTTAGCCCTGTAAAGTTGAGTTATCTAAACGCCATGCTTGGCGGGTATAGCTTCGATGTTGGTCATAGCTCCCCTTGTCTATTCTCATGACGTCTTTGCTCGCATCTTGATACCGTTTTTGACCTCGATGTTACTGATCATGGGGGAGCGATACTGGATAGTATGGACTAGTTGGTTTGCTGGGAGCTAACTTGTTGGAAACTATCTACCCGCAACGTGCCTCATCGACGGGTGCATCTTACTGCATGACACGTTTTTCCCATCTTGGGTTAGAGTGTGTATTGACAACGAATGTTATACGCAGTCCTTCAGAGATGCAACGGTGCGAACATAGGAAAGCGAAGGAATATGAACTATCTCTCGGTCTTGTTCACGAACTGACCACTTGAGAGTCAGCCCTATCTTGTAGCCTGCTCTTACAAAGTTATTCCAGCAAGGCCCTAGAACAAGGGCAGAGTGGCACTCATCTACGCTCTTCCAACAAGGAGGGGCGTGGTCTCTCATACACACGCCCCTGAAAACGATACCTGCTCGTCTGACAGCATACAAGTACCCAACCTGCGAAGTTCGTTTGTCTGTCCCCGAAAGGAAAGGCACGCGTTTTTTATCCCTGACTGCAACCCCAACCCACCGGAAGGATTTGTAGCCGTTAGACCCCTTCGAGAGATCTGCGGGAAGTCTTTTTTTTATGCCCTGGGGTCTTCGCTGTCAACACCCTTCGGCATTCCCGATTTTATGAAACGTAGGAGAGCATGAAACTTGATGGGAGCGTTTATACATAGAAACATGAGGGAAAACTCTATTTTGAGAGGGGGAGCTACTGCATTGCATGGTGTCATACCCTCCGTTGCCGATGAGATTCGGCCTGTGTGGTTGTATTGTATGGGAGCTAGTGCTCCTGTTGTTGTCGCGCCATCACTGTGACGAGCCCGAGCCGTCGGTACTTGGCGCAGACCGCTTCTCTCTCTCAGAGAGAAATACCTATCTTGGAGAGTCACATGTCTTGTTTTGCATGTCTCATGTCAGCCCTATAATAACGCTGTGGAGTGTCTATCTTGGACTCGGGGACTACAAGTCACTGACTAAAAAGACCACAATGTGTGGCTTTTGTATCAGGGAAAAATAATAAATGACGCTATTTCAAATCATGTCATTGCATGCGACGGCATCAAGGATGATTCAGGTCCTTGCAGGAGTAGTGCTCCCAATGCATGTCACTCCCCTCAACCTTTCGATCATCATGTATATCTGCAGTCATCAGCTAGAGAGAAAAAACCATTCCTCTCTCCACTGCTGTATTGAAAACAATAGCATGATTCTAAATTCTTATTCTCAACATGATGAATCCCTCTGACTCGCCCCTCGCTCTGTATCTCGGATCCGAAGCTCTCAAGGCTACCGAGTCTATATGCTTACACCTAAGACCTAGATGCCGTAATTCTGCGGAGATTCCTACAAGGATGTAAGCTACCAGAAATCGTCACCTTGACACCGCTTCACGATGGCTTTTTCTTCCTTTTACTTTCCGCGCGAATGAGACATTGGTGAGGCGTCACGATACCCCCTTCATTGGAACTCGACGATAACTGATCAATCAGACCTCGAGACAAGCGAGCATCACATCACCATTGTAATCACAGTACTGAACTTGTATGTCCTCTGAGTGGGAGTTGTCGCGGCTCTTCCAGCTCTTGTTTCCCAAGCCCAAAGATGTAAGCACTAAGTAGCTCAGACGCCCCGCACCCTGAGGGTCACATCCCATGGCTTTTCTTGCTATCCTATCCTGTCAGACGTTTTAGAATGCGAGATCAGTACAAGAATCCCATGTAGTGTGTTTACTAGCATCGGGCGAGTTGTGTGTGTGTACACCTTCATGCGCTGAGACCAATCATCGTGTAGTTGGTCTGCATGGAAAACTTGAAGACCAATGCAGCTGTTTCAGTAAAAGGGCATAATCGTCGGTATAATGGCACGCCAAGATTGGATACTCTTTGCGCTTGTGGCTTGCGTCGTAACGAAACCGAACGTTGAAAGGTTAGCGTGGTGATGCCGGAGTTTACGGTTAACTGGTAAATCCGTGATATGACTTGCCTTGCCTAAATAGGAAGCCAGTTATGATGAAGAAGTAAACTAACAGATGTGATATGTAATTGAGAAATCTCTGCAGTTTGTGGAGAGTGACTTGAGGACGGCGGTAGTGTGTTGGCACACGAGCAGATCAGGGCTCAAAGGACGGGAATTCTGAGGGACAAGTCGGGATGAGAAGCTTGACTAAGTTGTTACAAAGAGTTTGAGATACATGCAGGCTAATTATAGAGCGGCAAAGTAGCTGAGTTGCCACTGAGTTGCAACGAGATTGTCGATGTAACAAGTGTGAAGAGGTATGAGACATTACTGGAGACCACACGTTCGCCTTCACAGGGAACGTTTCTTCCGGTGTAAGATTTGTGAGGTATTTGGCCTTGGTTTTCAGTTTATTTCCTGGCCTCGGCAGCAAGAGAACATCTGGCCTTGATATAGGGTATTAAAACAAACTCAGCAAAACATCGTCAACTTAGCATAAGTTTAGTAAACTTATGCTAAGTTACTCAGGCCTTTTTATTATCTAGGATCGAAGGCCTGTCCGCTCCTCCCCTATCCTAGAGTTAAAATTTATGCTTCTACCCTGGAATACATGAACAAGTTTTGTTCTCAAGTGATGTTATTAGTACTACCGAGTCTGCTAACTCTGCGACGGCAGGAGCCTGAATTCAGGAGTCATCCATGGCCCATTTCAGAAATGCCATTCAGCCGGATATCCAGCCACAATATTTCTCCTTCAAGTGTTGAATTACATCCTGATAAGATGACAGGAACCGCCGATGGATCACAGCCGTTATTCTCAGCATCAACTGTTGAAGAAAGCCCTATTGAGAAGGTACCCCTTTCAGGAAGTGATACGTCTGTAGTGCAAAGAAAGCCTGTTGTTGTGGTATGTTACCCTGAAATTTGTGGCTCGAGGAAGTTTCACATCCAACAACAGCCTAAGCCTAAAGCCCTCAAGTTTCAAGAAGGGCCTGTCCCTCATAGCTTTTGGATAGAGTGCCTTTGGTGGTTCCTGAGTGTCCCAAGTCGGGAAACCAGGGTGGCGCGGACCTGCCGTCAGACAGCAGAGCCCATTCTATGTCATCAGCGAACCATATAAGGATGCCACGTCTGGAAATACTAACCTAGAAGCAGGCGTTGACGGTCCCCAGCTCTTTCTTGCTGGCGAAAGCGTACTTCCTGAACTTCACGAGGGGATCGGACTTTGGTGGGCCAGGATGATCCCGAAGTCTCTGAATCTCGCATATACCGTCCGAATCAAGACTGATGCGAAGACATTCGGGGTCCTTTAGACATCGCCGACATACTACTGGTGCGGCGTCGCCACGCTTCCAATGCCAAAGGCGGGAGAGATTTGGGTTGTGCAGAGATTGACCCGTAGAAATAAAATCTTTGGAGTCCAGTAACTGCACCATATTCCAGAAATAGGCATCTGGACAATAAGATCGAACCATATCAACAAGCTCGATAGGGAGTCGTTGGAAATATTCGAGTTGAGCAGCTGCGGCGACCGTCGCTACGGCGGGTGGACTGATACGGCGGGGTCCAGGAATGTCCAGTCCTTTGGGGAAAATACGCATGAGGTCGAGTTTGCGCCATCCCAAAGCTCTCCCGAAGCAGTTGATTTCGGGTTGCGGCCGTCGTTGTCCATTGGGCAGAACCACGATGTAACGGAAACAGCCCTCATGAAGGAATGTGCATCTTGTCTTTGGCAGGATTGTCATAGTACTCGGTCTCCGAAGAGAAAAATTCTCGGCCTTCCAATCTCCGGTAGGATAATCACCACAGTAAACTGTTACATCTCAGGTTCTTTCCTTTGAGAGATGAACATGCAACTCACATCGAATCGCTGATCGATCTGAATCGGTGAACAATACCTGACAGCCATCGCACCGAGTTCGGCCCAAGATGATGGACATTGTGTTTGGGAAATAAAGATAGGTAAGGTAGGTAGATGCTGTGTCGATGTACAAACTCGAGTATGAATGATCTGAGAAGAGTTACCTGAGTAATTATTTTTATCATTCAGGATAGAGGTCCCTGCCCGAGTTGTCTTTCCTCCCGTGGGGCGAAAGGAATGGCATGCGTGATGAGAGAAGGACATGTACTTGTTCCTGCCCCTGAAGTTCTTCGCAAAGGTAAGGTCCAACCATGGTTGGATCCTTGCCCTCAGAGAGAAAACTCAAGACTCTTAGAGGCCGCTAAAATAAACCTACCTGAGGTACCTTAGGTAAGGTAGTCAGTACTCCTAATGTTCACGATTCCTCCATGAGGGCTTGTCGTAGAACCGAATATCTTGGCACAAGAGCTGTGAATATATTAAGTCAAACCTACATCGTCGTCCTGGAACGACAGCCACCGCCCACAGGCATCTCTGATCTCCTTCATCACCAACACCAGCAGCGCCGTCTCCTGTCATCGACTGGGCGCATCGGAGGGCACAGACGGAAAATACCCAGGCTTTGACGCTCGTTCCCGATCAGCCTTGGCCGCTTCAGCTTGTCGCTTCTTCAACAATCTTTGCTGGTAAAAGGCCCTGCTTCTGTTAGCATGTTGCCTCTCAAGCGGACAAACAACGTACGTTTTCAGCTCAAACACACGGGGTTCTTCCTCAGCTGGGGGAGTTTTGTCTTCCTTGTCCTACAAAGTTAGTCGTGCAGAGAGCAATTGGAGTATATACTCACCTTGTCTTCATCCTTCTTCTCATCCTTCTCCTCCTTGTCTTTCTCCTTATCCCCATCCTTTTCCTTCTTATCCTTATCCTTATCCTTTTCCTTATCCTTCTTCTCTTCTTTTTCCTTCTTCTTCTTCTGCTTCTCCTCATACTCCTTCTTAACTCTCTCCTTCTCCTCCTCTAACTCCTTCTCCCTCTTCCTCTTCGCAGCCTCCTCATCAATCTTTGGCGTGCAAAAGTACCGATCCTTGAGGTGGACCGGGCAAACAAAGAAGAAATCCTACCATGACAATCACATAAGTTTGAGCTTACAAAGGGATCAGCTGTACTTGCTTCTCGTGTTAGTATCCCGCATACCTTTTGATCAGGTGTGATTAGCACTGAGGTGCTCGACTTGTAGCAAATATCGCATGCTTTTGCTGCGGTGTCAGCAACCTTGCGGAGCGTGTAGATGTTTGGAAACGTAGTCGCCATGATTGTGATTCAGAATCGACGATATTGTAAGACAAAAAAGATTTGTTTGTTTACTACGGCACCTGACGGCTCGTATCACACGAGGATCGGTGAATAAGGCTGGGCTGGGTTGGGTATCGCGGGGAAGTGCTCCCGTCCAACCTTGACGTCAGCATCTGATAGGGCGGAGCACCCCCTGAAAGGTTTGACAACAGCGCCTGTAACCCGCCAAAACTAGCGCCAGTCCCTGACTAATAAGCGCCCGCCGTCATGAATCGCTCGCTATCTTATCGCACTTGCAGGAAATATGATGACCTATGTATATCCGATCGCCACAGCCAACTCGAAACCATTCTCTTTCACCCAATTTTTTAACCCCCAATCTTTTAAAAAGCAGTTGATACAATTCACGGAAAGACGATTGGATTCAGTCATGAGCAGAATGCTCGATACGGAGAAGCTGGGTTCGGTATTTGGAACCCGGCCGGATATTGTTGAAGGAATTCAGGTACTAGCTGGTAAACAATACCCCTGAAGATGTTTTATTCGCGAAATACTAACTCTGGAGTCTAGATACGCCTGGTAGAATCGCTTTGTTCAACGAGATTGCAACTCATGTTTACGATCAGTTGTTAAATGGGGGTAACGAGCCCGCGCATAAGAAGAGAAGAGTTGATGCTCAAACAAACGGAGCCGCGAACGGTACAAAGGCTGTTAAGACCGAGACGAATGCCGCAGACGAGGCTGTTCTTCTCGAGATTAAGGAGATTTCAGTTTCCGTGCCCCAGAGGAAGAAGTTTGAGTTGTGTTTTACCGACGGCCACATCTACGCTCGCACGCCAAACACAGCAGCACCGATTCCAGCTATAACCTACGCGTGGTCAGACATTGGTACGCGTTACTGCATTGCTGTTATGGGCTCCATGCTAATCTTTTGCCAGAATATGTTTTCTACCTCCCCGTCCCCGAAAAGAACCAGGTCCAGCACAACTATGTCATTTTCCCACGAGGAACATGTCTCCCTTCCAAGACGAACCCCCCGACCGAAGAGCCACTCGTGTTTACAGTTCCCGCGACCCCGCCCAAACAGGGCACGATAGGTGGACCTGACGCTGGAAGTGCGGCTGCAGTTTCGGACAATTACAAGTCCTTGTTCCACTGGGCTTTGAACCGTCATCTCAAGCCCAATGGCGTCAGCATTACTTCAGCCGACCCCAACAAGTTCCAGAGCATGGTTCGACAGCCCCATCGACCAAGCGAGAAAGCCGTGCATGTCAAGGCCTTCAGGGGCTCCAAGGATGGGTACCTTTTCTTTCTCGAGAACGGTATTCTCTGGGGATTTAAGAAGCCAATGATGTTCATTCCCCTGAGCCGAATCGCTGCAACGAGCTACACCAACATTCTCCAACGAACGTTTAACATCGCAATCGAGGTCTTTGCTGGCGAAGGTGATGCGACCGAAGAAGCTGAGTTCTCCATGCTGGACCAGGAGGACTACAGCGGAATCGACGATTACATCAAGAAGCACCGTCTCCAAGATCGTAGTATGGCCGAGCAGCGAAAAGCCAAACTTGAACTCGCGGAGAACCGCGGACCCAAGAAGAATGGCGAAGAGGCTGGAGACGACGCACCAGCTGCTACCGGCATTTCTGAACTTGCGAAAGCCGAGTTAGACGCTGAGCAAGCGCTACAAGATGAAGAAGACGAGGATGAGGAGGACTACGATCCTGGGAGTGATGCGGATTCTGATGGCTCGGGAGAGTCCGATGATGATGATGACAGCGACGACGATGAGGAGGACGAGGAGGACGAGGAAGAAAAGCAAGAGGAGGTTAAGCAAGAGACAAAGCCGGTCAAAAGAAGCCGAAAAGCTGCCCCTCAGCCAACAAAATTTGTACCAGCACCACCGAAGCCCGCGAAGCAACCCGTTCAGCAGCCCGTCGTAGTGACAGGCTGGGCAGCACTACGAAGTGCTGTTCAAGCGCCACCCCGCGGAAGTATGGACTTGGACGATGAGAAGTTTGATGTTGTCTAATGATGCAGGGCATGTGCATACCTATGTAACAATACACTTGGCGGGATATGAATGACGGCGGTGTACACAGCATAGGAGTCGAGGAACATGAATACTATCAGTACTACAGGAATACTACTCCATAATGTGCTATTGATTCAATCTTACCCATGTCTGAAGTGAAGGGGCAAAGCAAGTCTCGGCAACAAAGGACGTAGTAAGGAGACCCATGGTATCATTCCAGCGGTGAACTTCAAAACAAGCCACTTTTCCTCATCTTATCCTCGATCCTGGCCTCATCCCTATTCTCATCCTCAACCCCTACTCACTGTTGGGAGGCGAAAACTTCAACACGACCACTTCGGTGCCACTGAGCAAGAAGTATCTTACAACTGCCACAGTGATGAAAAACATCCTTGAGCGAGGAGACGAAGTAGGGTACCCAGGCCAGTAAAGCGGCGGATCCAATGACTAAGGCCAAGGCAACAGCACTGAATATGTGTGTCAGGAACAGATCTTTCTCAAGGAAGGCAAGGGCAAACTCACTGAGTGACACCACCAGTATGCACTTGTGTGATAGTCATGGCCCTTACTCCACACTTTGGGCAAACGACTGTTGCGCTCACATTTTTCAGTTGATGGAGCTGCGCACCCAGGAAGCCCTGCTCCTTCGGCTCTCGCTCCAAGGGATCTTTGTGGTCATCTCCTTTCAGATGTGTAGGTGACGAACTTGTAACTGGTGGTTGGGCGAGCGGTGAGCTGAATTCGATGGACCGTTTGCTTGAAGGCCTTTTATTGTCGTCCTCGAGGGAGTGATGAGCGTGATGCTTATGATGCTCGGGATTAGGTGCTAGACCTCGTCAGCAAGATGACCATGTACACGCACGAGGAGCGAAACGTACTAGGATGCTCCATTGTGAATGTGGATGTAGGTACAGCGGCTGATAAGATGAGATCTGGATCTGGTGTCTTTCAACGCTGATGAACTGTCCAGTTCTTCACAAAGAAGTCTGCGAACGGATAAGGATGATGATGAAAGGATGATGTTGGAGGTTTCCGAGGTCCATTGCGACAAGTCCAAAGGTAGTCACCCATCGCTCATGATCAAGGAAAGAACCTAGCACGACAGGAAGGTTCTCGTCAAGAGAGCAACGGATGGAAGGCGGCCCCCAACATTTTGAGAAAGAGGCAGTGATGTCACGAATGAAGCCTACCCGGGCATTACTCGTTCCGCGGAAGGTGATGTCACAGCATGAAACTTGCAAGTCGTGCTGGGTCAAATTGTGGCCGACATCATAAGCTTGGCTTACAAGAGGAGGAAGGTGAAAGGATGCAACTGAGGTGTGCTTGGTCTCCGTGGTCGATGGACCGGTGTTGGATATCAGCACCGAGAGGAACTTCGGTCAAGTTGAAGAACTACGTGTGATCTTGTTATTATTAGTATGCATAGGTAGTCAATCCTTGTTGAATAATGCAATGTTGATTGTTGCAAACACTCTCATTCTTAACGTTGCTGTACTGGGTTGTTGATGGAAACATGCATTGCTGATCGAAGTTGTGCCTGGGCATCAAACCTCGCAGTCTACGCAGACAAAACAAAATAAACAAGAATTCGGAGATGTCAGCTCAATTAAGTTCAATTCAGATCCTCGAAGCAGAGAGACTGTCTCATCCTCTTCATCTCAAGATGTCCATGCAACTTCACTCCAAGCTCTTATCTTATCACCAATCTTATCACCATCTCCACCGCACGTGACCCCTTCCAAACTTTCCACTCCTCCATAACCGCATCACGACCTCAATCGCCCGGCGATATCAATCAATCCAATCCCCCCGTCCAATCCCTCCAAAATGACAGGCCGACACAAAGCAATCCGTCTTCCACCTCTCAAGACCCTGCGCGTTCACAACCCCAAGCGCCAGGTCGAGAATCCCTGTATCGCCATCATGTCCAGCGTTCTCGGTAAATCCCCCCTCCCCCCCACGACTCAATTCACGATGTCACTGACAAATTACAGCATGCTGGGCTTCAGCAGGCTTCAACGCAACGGGCTGTGCAGCAGTAGAGAACCAGCTCCGCAAATGCATGGACGGTCCGGCTCCTCCTCCCGCCGGCACGAATACGATTAACTACCATCTCTCACGAATGCAAAAGTACATGACCGGGCCGAGGAAGCAAAAGTAGATACAGATACAGAAAACGAATAACAAGAAGAAGAAGGGTTATGCATTTTGGGCGTCGGAAGCGCTGCTTTTGCTGGGATGGGATTGGATTCGAGATATGTACAACAATACCCGTACGGGGGATAGAAGGGCGAGATGTATAAATATCGCTGTACGATACAGTTACAAGTACAATTCAAGTCATGACAATTTGAATCACTATAAACTGGTGTTCATATGGATAACAAAGCTACGGACTCATGGGCACAACTTCACGATATTTAAGACGGAACAGTTCATTCAAAGTGTTTGCATTTCACTACCTCGCTCTGCACAACACTTAATACTCAAATCAACAACTCTACCCATCATAAGGCGCACACCCAATGCCACAAGTTTCCCACATCCACCTCTATTGCGCACGGGGGGAATCACACCCAAAAAAACAAAAAAAAGGAACGACAAACCCGAATCTTGACAAGACAGACACACAAAAAAAAAAGAAGTTAAATGACAAAGAACGAGAAAATCAAGAGAATGATGATAAACGCCCCCATTTCTTAAAAGTAGCGCCGGATCCCATGAAACTGTGCTGTAAGTGACTGAGAAGATGAATGATCCCGGTTGAAGAAAATAGCTTTTCATCTCACAATAGAAAGGACGCATACAATGCGAATGAGTCATTTCTATGCAAGAAAGGAGAAGCCGTCCCGAACCAAAAAGAAGTCTTAACCCAAGAAAAAATAATGTCCAGGGGACGAATGAGTGGCTTGAGTAGGCGGTGTTTTTTTCGTTAGATGGTGACGATAAAAGAAAAGAGATGTGTTCGAAAAGTCGAGTTCGCTTGCCGTCTATAATAATGTATCGGCCTTGCCCAGTCGTCCAGACGCCCTTGGTCGTTATCGTGCCTTTGATCATGGATGGTCTCTTCAAGTAAATGTATGAATGTTGTTTTGTTTTCCGTGCGCCGAAAAATGCGGTTAATGATCCGTGGGTATCCTAAGCACAATGCACCATTTCTGCCTCCTCTCCATGAGTGTGCGCCTGCGAGAGGCTGTCTAGGAAGTGCCACCGACGCAGAAGAGCTCTATCTCTCCTACGCCTCCAGAGTACATGTTCCTGACACCTTCGCGCCACTCCATGAAGGCGATCTGGATATCATCATCGCCTTCGATGGCGACAAAGTCACCGTCTTCGTCGCGGTATCGAAGCTTGAGCAGGCCCTTGCTGATACTGCTAGTAGTGAAGCGGGCGAGCTTTGCGTCGATGCGATCAACAAGAGACTGATAGGTAATGTTGAAAGCCACGACCAGGGTGACGTAGTTTCCTGCCTCGCAGTTCACTCGGACCTTGAGCTGTGTTGGGAGGGGCATTTCCGGACTTAGAGGGTTCGAGTTTGGTGGCATTGTTGCTGTACCAAGGGCGGGGGACACTGTTCGTGAGTTGGCGGCAGCAGCGTCAACACGAAGAGCATTGCCTCCAGCACCGGGTGTCATTGATCGTGGATGAACTGGTTGTGATGGGAAGTGGTTCATGCTGCCGCCCACGCTGCCGGTGTGCTTGTGCATGCGCTCTCGCTGAGCGCCTGGGCTATTGGTTTGAGCCCGAGTTGGCTGATCATTTCTAGGCGAACCTGTTTGCTCCCGGCCAACACTGGGGTTGTGGCCAGGATGCAGGTGTTGAGGGATGCCAGGAACCGCTGGAATGTTTCCATGGCTAGGCTGTCGTGTGCGTGGCATTCCTGGTCCGTTAATATCAGGAGTGCTGTACGAGCGGTTCCTCTGTTGAGCAGCGAGAGCCGCCTGGTTGTTTGAGGCCATTGCTGGCAGAGAAGGCCCACGGGGGTTACGTCCATGAGGGTTCGGTGAAGGGCCATCCCGAGAGGGAGCCCGTGGCATGGCGGGTGCGGTGTAGCGGTTGCCGTTGCCATCCTCCCATGTTGGCTGAGGAGTGGCACTCTTGGGGAGGCCATAGTGAGGTGTTGTAAACATTCCACTGGCTGTACTGGTTCTTGATGATGCTGGCGACTCGGTGACAGGAGAGAAATAGCTATCGCCCGCCCAGGCGCCGGGTGAGTGGGCACCATTCGCGGCTGTCTGGAGGCTGAGAGATGCAGGAGGTGCTGGTAGAGGGAATCGAGGCGGGGGCGCTCTCACCATACCGGCCAGTGAAGCAGAGCTCTCTCCGGTTCCGGCTCGAGCGCGAAGGTTACTAGTTGAAGCTGTTCGAGGCACGATGCCTGCAGGTGGTCCATTATGGTACCCAGCGGGTGCTGTTGCTGGGCCGAGGTCTTCATCGTCGTCGTCTTCCTGCAGGTATGGATTCTCCAGTCCAGCCCCATGCTCTCGTGTCCAGGCAAAGTCGGTTGAAAGCGAGTCTGAGTTCGAAGATTGGCGCGGCACGTTATGCTTCCTCTGGGTCTCCAGAGTCATCACCCATTTCCTCAAAGTCTCTTCGTTCAAGAACTTGATGACAAAGTTCTCAACACCAGGGTCTCCCTTCCACCATATCTGTACGCTGTGATTGCCTTCCGAGAGTTAGTTGTGCCGATTACTCAGAGGTTCATAACTCACCTGGCTTAGAGAAGGACACAATATCAGTCACATTAGTCATGAAGATCCTGCCTTTCAGCTGAAGCTTGGCACTCTTGTTCCGCGTCTTGGTGCCAGATGACCGCAGCTTGTCCTTCTTATCCTTGCTCTTGCTTGATGAGATCTCCTTGCAGCACAGGAGAATAGACTCGAAAAGGTAGATTTCGTACTTTTCAAGGTTAGTGTCGAGCCCCTGGAATCTGGCCAGCAGACTTACATCCTTCTCTTGATCTGTCTTTCCGGTGATCACACCATACACGCCATGCAGGAGAAGTTTGCCAAATTGTTCCACCTTGTGGCTCTTCCAGTCCTCAACTCGGCTTGTAAGGTCCTCAAGAGCCTCATCAAGCAAGTCACGGTTAACGGCTTCGTTAGCCTTCTTCAGCACTCGCTCAGCGGCTTCGCAACCACTGGTCAGATCCAGCTTGATTTCATCATCCTCGGTCTTCTTGTTCAAATCCTGCCATGCATTAGCTATCGAATGTCGAAGAAGCACAATCAACCTACCTTCAGCAACAAAGGATATTTCACCAGTCTTTGCATGGGCTTTAGCAGGAAACCATCCAGGGTATTGAAGTCGGTTGCCACGGGGTGTGAGGAGCGTTGAATTTTGTCGAAAACCTGATTCGCAACCATAGCCGCCTTACGCTGGTTGGCGATAAAAGGCTGGTAAATGTCGAACGCATCCTCGTACATAATGAAGGGAGCCCCCCATCGTTGGGCGTCAGCGGACATGGAGTTTGTTGTCTCTACTCGAATCAAAAAGCGGCGCTGGAAATCGAGAATGGCGTTGATGTTGAGGAAGATCTGATGGAGGGTATCGCCAGGAATCTCGCCTTGTTGTTCGAGTGTCTTCTTCAAGTCGTGCAGGTTCTCTAGATCTTGGACGTATTTTCGCTCAGTGTCGACAAGTTCACGGATGATGTGGTCTCGGTAGGTCATCTGTCCGCCCGTGGGCTCGTTGTTTCCATCCCCAGATTCTGGTAAAGGTTGAAGGAGATAACCGCGTTCCTCTGCTCGATCCAAGACGTAATTAACAACTTGAGTCACCTATTTCATCACTTTAGCTTAGTCTACACACCAAGGGCAATATCTACCAACCTTTACAAAGCCACTGGTATCGTTGCCCATCAAGTCAGTTATCACAAAACTATGGGAAGATGGAATATCTAGGTCTTTCATGCAGGCCTGGACGAATTTGAAGATGGCGATCTTGGATTTCTTAGCTTCATTAGCGCTAGGGTCCTCGACCTTGAGCTCTTCATTAGGTCGCAGGGCATTGTAAATGAGGAGTAAAGGGTATCCTGTTCGGAATAGGTTCCACAGAGGATCAACAGGATCATTAGGGTCCAGCTGATCCAGATAAGGGTCGAAGCCAGGGACCTGAGCCAAGCGCTGCTTGAGCGAGATGCAAATCTGGTAAAGCGATCGTGAAGCGTCGGCCTTTTGATTGATAATGTTCGCTGTGGCTAGCACGGGGCCACCGTTCTGTGGTGTGGCGGTCGTAGCCGTGGACAGAGAACTCAACGAAGCCGAGGAGCCAGCAAAGGCTGTCGAGCCCGAGAGTTGGCTGGCGCGCGGCGCATGGTTCATACTGGTCTGTGAGAAGCCAATGAATCCGTTGGAGTTTGGCTGAAAGGCCGGAGCTGTATTAGTTCGTAGCAACGGGGCATGGGCCATAGCCTTCTACGCCATCCGTCGAGAGGGAGCGACTTGGGAGAGAGTGAGATAGAGAGACAAAGCCGACAACAGGGAGGGCGAGAGGGACGTTGCAGCGAGGTAAAAGTTGTCGAGGGAGATCGGTTCGTGTGGAAGCGCCGTGGGGATTGTCTTGGGTGTGATATGTCTAGGGATGTCACTTGGCGTTGGACTCAGGAACGTTTCAACGAGCGGTTCGACGTCATTCGGCGGTGAATCAGCGTGAGATTCCAACGTTGATTTTTCGCAGCTGCAAGACAGGGCAGGCGGGGTAAGGGGGTGTTGAGGAGCAAGTGTCGAAGCGAAGCGGCTGTTTGAGGGAGTAATTCCAAGGTTGGAGCGACAAAGAATTGATCGCGGCGGGAGTCCCTCTTTGAACGTATACAGTATCGGCAGCGGGCCTGGTGATGGCTGGTCGAGAGTGTAGAGGTGGTCTCGGGGGGTCAGGCGGTGGAGCGATCGAAGGGGGGGTTTAGTGAAGCGGATCGACGATGCCGAAATGGAAGCTGGACAGGTTTTGAAACGATGGGAGTAGATTCTTGTCTGATCTGGCAGGCGGGCCAAGTATTCCGATGTATGAGTTTTTGGACCTTTTCGGGTGAAGGCAAAGGAATTAAATTAGAGCCAGAATAAACCGTTGTTGCCGCAGTTTTGGTCAAAGGAAGGATTTCGACGAGGCTGGGCGTAGGTTTAAGGTAAGGTTGAAGCGGACGGCAGATGGAGAAAGTCGTTTAAAGGAGGGAAGACCAAAAGCGGGCAGCGAGTGCAGGACAGGACAGAACAGGAGCAGGAGCAGCAAGCACAAGCACAAGCATCAGCTGGAGAGAGGAGGCGGAACGGAAGCGGGCGGTTGGCAATTTAGCGGTACCTAAGGCTACTGGGCTGTTAGTGGAGGTCCAGTTAGTTACCTAGTGATTTATGATTTAGTGGGGGTGGCCATTTCAGAGGCTGGTTGGCGCTGGAGCAGCCAGTCAGTGGACGGCACCTGGATCTCATCGGTCTCGGTTTAGGTGAGTGATACTCTACGCGCTGACATTATCACTCCGGGGCAGATGATTTGATGGGCTTGCTATGACTCGAGTGATTACTACATTTCAGGTGATACTCTCTCTGTTTCTCTCTGTACGACAGTTGAAGTACAATCGCTTGAGTAAGGTACTGTACAGGAAAACTCCCATGATCTGGAAGGGGGAAAAAGGGGATCAGACCCTTGTGCAAATGGGACTGTGCGCGATATGACACAGTCGACACTGTACCACAGGGCGCAACAGTAACCGATGGAGTCCGTGCGACGAGTTCGAGGGACGTGCATTTCTTTGGGCATTAACAAGTCTTCCCCGGGTGCACATCCTATCTCCATCCATCCTCTTCCATCATGTTTCAAATTAGCCCAAAAGCACTTACTCTTCCTCCTCGGCCCTTTTTAATCGTCATCAGCAAGTCATCAATAACTAATTAAGTTTTGCACAAGAAAGAAGCTTTCTGGAAGGAGGTCAATGGGCACATGAGTCGCGCTCCAGGCGAGATGCTGGGCCAAGACCCTGATCTACAAGATACCTAGTCCAATAAAACACCAAAATCCAATGGTAACAGTAAAGTGTTACCAAAGCATTGTCACTAACCACTTCCAGTCCCACATGTCCTCTCTCTGATTCAGGGATCAACAGGGGTTCAACGATACTGCCATCGCTATCAGCTAAAACAGAAGAGAAAGGAAAAGCATTGCTGCTGTCACCGTCACATGGCAAGAATTTTGACTTGACGCCCAAAGAGGGGAGGGGGGGAAGATGCAGGGGTCTTGAGAAAGACGATTGACTTGACATGGATAAGCCCCTGAATCCGCCAGAACGGGTGGTGTGGTTCCCCTCCTCTTCCAGAAGGACATTGCATGAATGTGCAAGGAAGCTTTTGAACTTTACTCCGTACAGGCATCCCATTCTTCCTGTCTACTTCGATATAGGAAGCTGCATCAGTTTGACACATCCGAGGAGAAGCTTCAACACACGTTATCAGCAATCATGACTGGTGTTTAGTGAGATCTATCTATCTTGTATCTTGCTCACTCAACTTGACTTATCTCTGGGCTCAATCTGCAGTTCAGAAATCGACGCCATGTGCCCACGGCCCACGGCGGCTAGTCGCACCTTCACATACCCCATCACCGCTATCTTGTATCATGGGATTTGACGACAAGATATTTCCTCAGCAGATCTTTGCAGGTAAGGAACGCAGCTATCCGAAGTATTTTCTTCCCATCATGAGATTTTACCATAAATCTCTTGATGAGCCCTTCAAGCAAAAGCAAACACGCATCCTACACTCTTCAACTGCCAATGACCCCTGCCTGACATCATGGGTCCCAAAGCTCTCCAATCTCTCCAAGCTCAGGGGAGGCGCTCGCTAGCTTCTCTCAGAGAAGGTTTCATGGAACCTTTCGAAGCCGGCTTTTGGGGGGTTCTCTGTTGGTTTGCTGCACATTTCCGCTCCCCCATTCGGGAATAGTCAAAGGGCATGCATTGCAGCGTATGCAAATCTGAAACGTGTGGCTCAATGCACAGGCCAGCACCAAGCTTCTGTGCAGAAAGAATCCCACTGTCAAGCATCATGTAAAAGCCAAATTGAGCAATATGGACAAAGAGGGCTTGCATGTAGAATGCTAGAATCGGCCAGAATGAACTTGGGATATTGAGGCTAAAACGTAGCTTGAAACATAGAACTGCCCGCTTTTGGCCCGACCTGCTTGTACGCTACTGTGTGTCTGTTTATGCCTCAGATGCAACTATCGACGATCTTTCCACAAACCACTCGGGGATTAACCACATTCTGTCCATGATCATCGCCTCTCCTCCGCAGTCAACCCAGTGCTCGTCTTGTTTAATATCCGAGGCCTTGGAACATTGCAAATCTCTTTCCACATATCGTATCGGCCATCGCCCGAATGCTGTGAAACTTGAACCTCAGCTCAATAGGCAGCCTACATCAAGACCATCTCGTATTATTCCCGTGACACTTCACTACCAACATTTTCACTTTTTCCTTCGTCGATCCTGGAACAAGGTGCCATCCCGACTTTGTATGTGGATAGTGTTCATGCGGAGACCAGAAGTGGAAATACTCCCGTCCAAAGTCGGGTGCCAAGATGAATTAGACCTCGACGCTTTTGTTTCAGGAATTCAAGCGCCTCCACAATTTCTCTTCCTCCATGTTACAGCCTTGTGAGTGGGTTCTCGTGGCTTTTCTTGCACTCGATAAGCTTTGGGCTATGGCTTGACGATGTTTGTTTTTGGCACCGTCGATCCCGCTAATTAATGCTTGGGCGAAGCTGTCAACAGCACATGGATATGCCTTGCCGAGGTCGAGAGCCGTGAAGACCATGTTGATCTTGAAAGGGACTGAACGCGGGGTTGAGTTTGTTAACCTGGTATATGCAAACTTCAGGTGATGAGTTGAGGCTGTTTGCGCAAAGGGTATAGATTCCGAGTTGTGAATTAACTTCCTATGGTGTATACTCTGGATAATGCGGCTTGCACCCGACAAGTCGGCCTAAGAGAACTAGACATCCCATCAAAGAGAATGTCACAGCTCGTCTCACTCTTTGTTGCACAGCCTTCCCAAAGACCTCTGGTCCTTTCCAAAAGACAGGATAGTTATCATGAGACCAACAGACTGTCATGACAGAAAGAAGCATTCCCATCGTCCCAAATGCACCATCCTTCTTGTCCATGATCAAGCTGATCATGTTGCGAAAGAAGACCTCTTTGTCCCCATCGCCAGGCTCAGTCCATTCCCTCACAACGAGATCGACGTCCTTTCCCGCTTTCCCTTCGTCCGTCTTGTCTGCGCGCATGTATTGGTGGATTGTGTACCGCGGTATGGTGATGATCCCGTCATCCTTTGAGAAGACCGCTGTGCGGTCTCCGACTGTCACAAGAGCATAGCCTTGGACGACTTGGAGGTACTCCGTGTGAGTCTCGTGCCAGTGAAGACCTGTGCCTGGTGTGTTGTCGCCGGCTCTCAAGTAGATATCAACGACTCCCGGCTTGTTTGGTTGGGATGAGAAATCGATGCCTCCGGGTGGGATGAAGAGCTTGTCCTGGTTTCGTGTGACTGTACGGGTCATGATGGGCTGCTATAATTCCAGGACTTATGTGCAACATGTCCCTGACTGTTGCTGTTCATGAAATGTCATATCATTTAGTGCAACTTATATATATCTCTCTTTCAGCTCGTCAGCTCGTCGGCGACTTTTGTCGTGATTCGGGAATGATTACACCGATCAAGCACTTTTCCTAGTCTAATCTGGGAGTAAGCGCCAGCACCAAATAATTGACAGCAAAGAATGACCAGAGCTAAACTGAAACACACGGCTTTTGGTCGCTGTGAGTGCTTAAAGAATTGTCTCTTCAATTCGCTCTTGATGAACCCGAGAGTAGAGGTCTGTCATTGAACCCACCTACCCTATAATGAACAAAGACATCTACTGCTCACAACTGACACCTTTTGACTCATCTTCGGGCTTGCTGGTGTAATTCCAGAGTCTAAGAAATCTCTATTGCTTAGTGGCTGGATGATTGGACATTTGCTCGGCGTTGTTGAGGTTGATGGATCGGCTACTGGATTGTTTACTATCCTCACTCAGCGCAGAATCGCACTGTTGATGTCGGGATAGCTTTTAGCCACTCCCATCTTGAACGGATTCATGGCGCACATTTAACCGATGTAGCTAAATTGGAGCCATTGAAATCGCATGGTACAGATTGTCGAACCAAGTAATTAAATTGGCTTTCTTCACCGTCAGCTGTCTAAGCAGTTGTGAGTCCACTTAGCTTGATCAGCTGGAGTTCGCTTGACGGTTGAGACCATAGCTCAATCATGCATCACAAAGAGTGACTTGGCTCCAGAAATTATTGTAACTGTAATGAACCCTGGATCACCAAGTCTGGGCTCATATGCCGTCCGAGTATGTAGCTTCATTAGACAACATGCTGCTGTCTTGATTGTCCGATCATCACTTGCACAACACCACACCTAATCGAGGATGACTAGATTGCGTACTTGGCCATTCACAACAACACCCACGTTCTAGTGCATTCTAAGCTTATTCGAACTTACAAAACACAAAGCGGAACCGCGTAAGGTATCCGGTCGCTTACAGCTGTGACAGCTGTAAACGGCACAGAAGTGCCGAACAGAATAGCTTATCACTTAAACCTCTTTCGTTAGAGAATCTTCAACGATATGTAACGCTAGAGCTGCGATAACTGAGAAAAAGCAAAGAGAGGGTTGGGGTTCTTTGCACTGGAAGAGCATTGATCGTCATTGGTGTCTTGGATTGATCATGTCGACATGGGATAGACGTGGGGGTTCTTCTACCCCAGGTCAAGGAGATTCCTCAGCTGGTGATGAAGAAGTACGGATGGATGCAATCATACTATTTACTTCATCTTGCGATGCGCATCGAGATGAACTTGGGAGCTCTGGCATTGCCCAGTAGCCAGTCCAACTGGCAATAATCGAGGTGAAAGTCTGTTGAACACTGGCAATGGCAGAGCATCGCTCCCAAACATCACGTTCTCCATAGAGTTACCGATGGGCTCGAAATGCCCAGTGATTTAAGCAACCTTCCTCCAGTCTGGTATACATCTCTGAATCCAATCCAAGTTCAGCTGATCGTCACGGAATTATCGTTCATGTCTAATTGGGAGTGTCCTGAATGTACAATACGGACGGTGGATTCGTACTATTAGCCCGCAACCCTGGCGCAGTAGGCTTTGTAGCTCTGCGAAAAGTAGGAAAGCGCCTCACATATCAAAAAGAGGCACTTTGTCTATAGGCCATGTTGTCACGGCTACTTTTCATCAATGCTGAAGGACCCGGCCCCAATGCGAAGGGTGGTTCCAGTAACAAGACCGAGGAGACCATAGTGCCCGTCTTTGCCGGGAGAACATATGCCATCCACGACCCCAAAAACTTGTATGATAAGCTCCTATAATCGTGGTGGAATCAAGTCCGCTTTCAGCCCTGGTGGTTTGCGATCGTATCCCCCAAGTCTTAGCGACATGGAATGTGAATAAGAAGTTCCGACCTTCCAAGTACGGGGTTTTTGATAGGCAGCAACTCATCTCTTGTCACGCCTCGTCCTGATGCATTTGTAGAGTTAGCTTAGACGCATGTTGGACTGGTTCTGTCCTAGTCCTCTCAATCTTAGTATCTTGCCAAGCTCCTGTCTCGATTGCCTTCTGGTCTCTATACCGCTGGCCCAAAGGCTGAACACTTAGTCCTCAGCCTAACCTGCCTTGTTCAATTCGTGCTTACACCACTCCTCTAAACCTCGAAGAGCTATGATTTCTTGCACATTTGGTGGAATATCGCCAACCTTCTCTGTCCACCTTTCTCCGCCTTCGCCTTCCTGAACGTGAACCATGCTCTTCTTCACATCCCATTCGAGCGTCCATCCAGTTCCGAACGTAGGGATGGGGTTCTTTGCATCCTTGGGGAAAGCGGCACGGAGGCGCTGAACGAGACGTGGCAACTCAAGTCCCATGAGGCCGTTGTGAATGAAGTTGCGGGAGAAGATACTGCTGAAGCTGCCAGCAACCACAAGATGGATGGAGTTGGCCAGGATAGCGGTTGCAGCTTGCTCGCGAGAAGAACTACACCCAAAGTCATTCCCAGAAACGAGAATGTCGTTCGTTCGAATAATTTTCTGGACATCCGGGCCGTAGTTCCTCATGCAAGCCTTCGCCATAGCTTCCTCGGACACATTGCTTTCATAGGTCATCGATCCAGGATAAATCTGGTCGGTATCTTGGTTGTCCATGTCCATGAGAACGATCTCTCAGAACAAGACTCTGGGAAACCTAGGAGGATCTCAACCGCAGCAGCATTTGGTGATGCCTCTGTTGACCCGACGTTACCAAAGAATGGGTCTAGCTGTTGAACCATGGCATCTAAATCATAGTCAACGCTGCGCGGCTTCTCACTGCCGCTGTGGTCAAAGAGGCTGAAAAAGCCAATAGAGATGTCATTCCAAAGATCGCAGATGGTGTTAAGATATACATCGCCGCAGCATCGTCACGTTAACAAGAAGCACTGAGGACTCGACTCCGGCGACTGGCAAGTGCTACTTGATGCTGTGCTGAGGCACTTACGTCAGGCTGCGGACCTTGGAAAGGGCTCGACACTGGGATTCTTAAGCCCGGTGAAGTACTTTAGACATCAGTGCATCTAACCGTGACTTCTAACCGTGACTTCAAGAGTAGAACGGGGTCGCGCGACTGGCCTATCTTGGTGGCCCAGAAGTCGTGGAAGCTAGCGCACTTCAGGGCCTCATCTTCGGACCAGGTGCTTGTCAAAGTACCGCAACATTGGGGCTGGAGTTTGACCATGGTTATGGCTGCGGCTTGGATGTCCGAGTTTCGAGAGTTTGTGCAGCCTGCAACTGCTCAACCTAGCATGCTATCCTCATGTTGGACTTTTTAACCTACGGTATGCCTTATTAATCTTGCTGTACTTAGGTGTCAGTTCATGCAATGTTGTAGCAAATTTGACGCAATTGGACTCAGAGACATAAGGAGAGAGAGTACCAAGATTGAGATACAATTGCCTTGCATACAGAGTGTTGGGATCAGCAGCCAGTGGGTATCAGAGGCTGGGCGACTCACTAAAAAAGTAGCAGATCAAGAGAGTTGCTTCTTGCGACTGTTCCCGAATATGACAACACCATCATTTATACCTCTAGGTAATGACTGTACTGGGCCTTTCCCTCTTACCTTGCTCGTTTTCACTTTCTGCGGCACCTTCGGGCATGTCTCAGGGACAATCTTACAATTCTGACAAGACTCAAACAAATGAGGATCCTCGAACGACCAAACCAGACTCTCATAGCACCCGGAGGCAGCGAATCCTCTGTTGCAACGTAGGTTTACAGCAAGTTATATGTTGCTGGCAGAGGAGACCATTGCTAACACACCTGGTCTGGTTGCTCCCGGACTATCAGGTCCCCAACCTCGTGTGCGAAGAAGACAGGGTGGAAATTTGTGAATGGCAACCAACAGAGCTGCAGCGGCGCCCCCGCCCACTCGCAGGAGCATACTGGATGCCTCATAGACCGTCCTACTAGGTCCAGATGTTGCACAACTCGAGGATCATCGATAGCCCAGAAACCATCCAGGATCTTTCGTTCTGACGCTGAGTGTTATAGATAATGACTGGCTTATTCTGCGAGATCCGCAGGACTTGCCTGTAGCTTGATTCCTTCTTCTCCTCAAGGTCGCGCCAATGACCTTTCCTCCTCTTGAACCTATCGTGCCCTCTGTTTTAGCACCTCCTGTGCCAAAGCTTAGAGTAAATGAGTTCAAAGATGCCTCAATATTGGGCTTTTCGACCTCTGCATGTGTGCATTCTGGCTCATTGTGGTACTAGCGGCAGGCCTCGGTAGCCAATTGCACCAGAGACTTCTCACAGTATCCCAAACCCATGATTGATGTTCTCAGAGTCTCATGGACCGGAATTTTAGCCCACAACTGACCACCATCTCTTCCAAATGCTATGGAACAACTGGCCGTTGGCCGGGATGCGTCTTGTGAGAGGTTGGGTAAAGGAAAAAGGAGATGTCATGTCAGGTCAGTAGACTCATCCCATCGCAACTTGATCCGTACGAAAACTACAGCATTTTCGAGAATTGGGAGAACGAATTTAAGTGCATAAAGATCACAAAGAACAGGCCAGAAGAGCGCCTGGAACCCCTGGATGCCGATATCTTTAACACCAGATTATGTGAGAGAGGTCAACGTAGTAGTGCCACGTATCAATACGTATCTACCTTGTGTAACCACATTGTAATACCAGCTCGAATATCAGCATATTTATGTCTATTGATTGGCAGCCTTGCCAAAAGACCGAAAGCAAGAATTTCGGCCACCTGACAGAGAGATATTCCGGTAGACTGATGGTGCTTGGCGTGGTTCTGTGTGATATTAACTGATCGCCGCCAATACAAAAGTTGACGAGAATGAAATTCCAGGGCCTATTTACTAAAGTGTTATATATTTTTGACATATGGAGACTTCAATCTTGAAGAAGCGAAATTGGTCTAGCTATTAACCCTCTGAGATACAAACCGTCACTCTTGTGCGGAAGTATAGCGGAGCTCGAAGCGGAGTTTGCTTGGCTTGGGTCATACAGCATTGGACGTTGCAACATGCTCAATTATATGCTGGAGTTAAGGTTCTCTGGTCGGAGTTAAGACACAACTCCCCTCCCCAGACAACCACTACGCATTACATGTATCCGGGGTTAATCTTCGGTGATAGGGATCGTGCTATGTGTAAGTCGATGAAGGGAATCATGTCACTGCCCAAAAGCATAGCTTCCAAACACTTCGAGATAGACAGACGGAGTAGGTATAAAGCCTGGCTGATATCTGGCTCAGAGTTCATTTCTTCACCCCAGGTACCTCCTCTTTCCAAACTCGTTGATCAGTAGTATAAATAATACTGATACCTGTTTCTTTTGTTGAGCAGTCTCGATAATCATGGCGCCTCCAACATCTCTTCCAACTAAACCTCTCAGCAAGACGGGACGACAAATACCTGCTCTTGGTTTCGGATTGATGGGTCTGAGTGCAGTCTATGGGCCCATTGAGTAGGCTCCCGACCATATGTGAATATCGTCCGTGCTGACACTCACTCCCCTAGAAATGATGAGAAACGCCTAGCAGTTCTGGACCGCGCCTGGGAGCTCGGCTATACGAACTGGGATACAGCAAATGCCTACGGCGACAGCGAGGTCCTAATCGGAAAGTGGTTCAAGCTTCACCCGGAGCGTCGTGCTGATATATTTCTCGCCACAAAGTTTGCCATAAGAACCGGAGTCAATGACAAAGGCGAATGGAACTTCTGGGCAGACAATAGTCCTGAATTCTTTAATGAGTGCCTCGAGGGCAGCTTCCAGAAGATGGGTGTGGATTACGTTGATCTTTACTATGTTCATCGTCTTGACACCAAGGTGCCAGTCGAAAAGACGATGGAAATGATGGCCAAGGCTAAGAAGTAAGCTACACTACCCAACGTCCCTTATATATTGAGCTATGCTGATACATGTGTATCAGAGACGGGAAAATCAAAGCCATTGGCATCTCCGAATGCGCCGCCAGCGACATCCACCGAGCATATGCTGTCGCCCCTATCGACGCCATCCAGGTTGAGTACAATCCTTTCACCTTGGATATCGAAAAACACGACATACTCTCCACTTGCCGCGAGCTCGGAATTACCATATTCGCATACTCGCCTCTGGGTCGTGGCTTTTTGACAGGTCAGATCAAGAGCAGTGATGACTTTGCGCCTGACGACCTTCGCCGCATGCTGCCTCGCTTTAGCCCTGAAAACTTTTCGAAGAACCTTGTTCTAGTTGAACGTCTTAAGATACTTGCAGATAAGAAGGGCTGCACGTCGGGTCAGTTGGTGCTCGCGTGGTTGTCGGCGCAGGGCGAGGATATTATCCCAATTCCTGGAACGAAGAAGATCAAGTATATGGAGGAGAATGTGGGTTCGCTACAAGTGAAGCTCTCTTCGGAGGAGGTTCAGCAAATCAGGGATGAAGTTGAGAAGGCTGAGATTGCAGGTCATCGAAACCCGCCGGGTGTGTTCCATGGCTATTCGGCTACTGTTGAGCTTTGAGGTATCGTTGCCAGATATGGGCTCTTTGGTTGGTACTCTAAAGCGTATGATATCTAAAAGAATCATATCAAACTAACAAATTGAGAAATCTGGACGGATAGTGAAAGGCTTTAAAGATCTTTGTTATAAGAGACGTTCAAGATTCAAACTGAAATTATCAAGATCTATTCTGGTGGTATAACAACGCTAGTCATGACAACAAATCATACAAAATCAAATCCCATAACCCTTTTACTCGTCATTACTCCACTTCCAGGCTTCCGAGATAGCCTTCCAGTACTGCTCAGGATGCTCACGCATGTGTCCAACATGATCAGTGTCCACAAACAGCTCCTGTCTCGTCTCATAGCCTTTCTGCTGAGACTCGGCAATATAACCCTCGATATCCATATGAGAAATAATCTGATCCTCCTTGCTGTAGAGATACAATCGCTTGGAGTCTAGTGTCTCATAGTTTGTATCGTCCACAACTCGCAGAGCGAAAGCACCAGAAGGCTCTCCGCCTGTGAGTTTCTTGATAACAACGTCCAAAGTGAGGACAAAACCCCAAATGCCCTTGGTGATGACAAAAGGCCAGGGGAAGAACTTGGCGGTGCCGAGGGCCATGGCGTGGGACCATTGACCTAGTCTCTCCCACGACCAAAAGGGGTTTCCCGGCGTTGAGTCGAGGACAAGAAGTTGATGAGGCATCTGTCTGCCATTCTTATCCCTGAAAGCCTTGAGCGTAGTGGCGTAGCTGATGGCACCGGTGTTGGACATGCTGTGAATAAGAATAGGCGCTGTCTTTTCATCGAGAAGGCCATCGAGGTTGTCGATAACATGTTGCATCGCGCGTGTTCGTGTCTCAAGACCTGTGAACATGGCGTCGGAAATAGGGCTCAAGATGATAAGAATCTTGGAGTGAGGGAAGAGAGCGCGATAGCCGTCAGCGTATTTTCCAACATGTCTGGCAAGTCCGTCCCCCCAGCCGTAGATGACAACAGCAGCTGGATGATCCGCGGGTGGTTTCTCTGAAGTCTCCTCGCTGACGAGAAGTTTGGCGTTGATGGTTTTGAAGCCCGCAAGCTCAGGAAGTTTTTTGCCCGACATTTTCTATATTATAAAAAGACTAATGATAAATAAAAAGGGTATAGGCTGTGCTGACGAGGAATTGACAAGGGAGAGATCCATGGGGGCAAGGACATTTTATATATCTCCTTAAAATAAACTAAGTTTTTTAGTTTCAGAGGATCGAGTAATGTGTCAATTGCTGACATGGGATTTTGGCCTGTCAGATTCTATGTTGGGGACCGCCTGTAAAGTCCGTCGGACGTTTATGCGGAAGAATTGCTGCTTTTGGGTATTGGAGCGGTCCCAGCAAAACATCCTTCAGCCCAACAATATGCAAGCCGAGGCTCATGGAGAATTTTATTATAAATTTGAAGATGGCGTCGGGGAGTTTTATATAATATTCTGAGTGACGTGGACATGCATCTATGTCAGTTCAATTGAGCTTTCTACTGGAATGAGACGATGATTGAAGGGCGTCGGTACAACGTTGATCCACTTATCAGCGCAGATTTAGACACTGGCTACACTGCACGTTAAGATGCATGGATCAGTCTTGGCATGCGTCAAGATTGAATATTATGCGCCAAGTGATGTATCTAACGACGAGTCATCTCTTTCGGAGTTATCGAGGTCGCTTGTATCTTACTCAGACTTGCTATAGCCTAATAACCAACCCACGTTTGGAATCACCCAATTTGTCAAACAGTGGTTGGATGGCAGACCTCTTCCCAAAGTAAGCTAAGAAATGAAAGAGGTCTGACGGGTCTGATAGTGTAGGACTAAGTGATGAGGGCCTTGACCATGATGTCTCACTCGAGAGCAAATTCGACGCATCAAAAGGTAGGCGTCATTCGTTGCATCCGTGAGTAAGACTTGGGCTTCTTTAAAGCTGCAAAGGCAGTCTGATTATTATTTCCTGTCTGTCTATCATAAGAAGTCTAGTGCGGTTGAGTGGTGACATGTAAAGCTCTCAGCTTTCATTTTTCATGAAACAATGCAATGCATCCTGGTATATCCCCGAAAATCAAAACAACGTCCAAAACACTTTTAAAAGGTAGCCGTGATCTTCCATCCAACACGGTGGATTCTTGCAGCAAGGATGAACATAGTGCCGGCCAGGCAGAAGACACCAGCAAAAACCTTGACTCCAAGCCAGCCAGTTGGCTTCTCAAGGATGGCGCCGTTGATAGGGTTGGTGGTGAGTCCACCGATCGAGGAGACGAAGAAAACAATGCCGCTACGGAATCCAATTTCTGGAAGAGGAGAGATCTGAGCAACGAGTGGTGCAATCAAAGAGACGTATGCGCCAGAGCAGAAACCAAACAGGGCTGCAAAGGCAATGATGCCGTTCTGCGAGTTGCAGGGGATCCAAAGGGCAAGGATCCAGAGACCAGAAAGGAAACCGACAATAATAAAGATGTTGTAGCGGCCCATCTTATCACCAAGAATTCCTGAACCAATGCGGCCAAAAAGACTGGCTGCGTTGAGGATGGGAATCAAATACTGAACAAGGTTGGGGTCCACGCCAGCGTGAAGGGCCTGAACGGGCAGGTAGTCGATAGGAATAAAGATTCCGAAGGTGAAGAAGAAGAATCCAAGCATACAGAAGATGAATTCTGGCTCGTGGAATGGCCTGGCCAACTGGGCGCGGCTGACCTTCTGAGGTTTGGGAGGGTGAATCGATCTGACTGTGAGGTTTGCGATGATGAGGAGTCCGAGGATCATAAAGGCGCAAATTCGCATGGACCATCCGAATCCAACTTGCTTGATGAGGCGGGTTACCATGATGGGGAAGATGACACCACCGATACTCGAGCCTGTTGAAAGGATGCCAAAGGCAGCTCCTCTCTTGCTGTCAAACCATCCGTGAATCGTCGATAGGGCTGGATATGTTAGCGAGTTCCAATATGGGGGCAAGGTTGAGGCTTACCTGGCTGGAAGATTGCTGAGACACCGATGGCAGAGCATACACCCTGAGACAGAAGAATCTGGTAGTACTCGGTACTAATGGACGCCATCATGATACCAAAGACATGCATGACACTTCCGACAAAAATCAACCACCGCGGTCCATAGTTATCGTAAAGCTTTCCGATAATCGGACCCATCCCCATGATGAAGAAGATCTGCAGCGAAGGGATCCATGCGATAGTACTCGACGAGTATTGCTTCAAAAGATCGTTCTGGTAGTATTCCTGGAAAGCGCCAACACCTAGAATAATTAGTCAACGCCACAGAAATACACAACATGACACTTACTGTTGATCCAGCCAAAACTGCAAAACGAGGTACACCATGCGCCAAGAACTACAAGCCAAGCCGTGAGACCACCATCAGGCGCGCCACTTCCCGCTGGCGCAGCCGCAGGCGGCTCAGGCTGTGTGGTACCCTCCTCAAGATCAGACTTTTCGTTGTTGTAACCAACCTGGTTCTGGAGCGTGAGCTCCGAATTGCGAGGCGACGAAGGCGCGGTTGTTTGTTGAGCAGCCATGATGAGAGATGCTGGGTTATCTGATCGAGGGTTGCTCTGAGTTTGAGGCTCTACCTTAGTTAGGTGACATGGGCGTCGAGATTTATAAGTTACAGATGCAACGGGAGATCTGAGCCTAAAAGGGGTCCATGGCACGCCCTATGGAGCTCCATATTCACGGTCATTCGTTCAAGTCACTTAATTTCGCGACGCGAGACGTCCAAAAGCCGAAAATGGTGGTTTATTCGCAGCCGAGCTCGAGTCTCTGATTCGCTCCTTCGGTGTCGGAACTGATACTTCTGCCGAAGCCGACGCTAGTACATCGATAAGATCCGCCGCAGCGAATTAGAGCTCGTCATTGATCTCACCATCTCGAATACCCCGGCGACGGAGATAATCCCCGGTGATCTCAGCTTACAAAGACCGAATCCTCATCCGTAAAATACCACAGCTCTCGGCCTGTCACTTATCGGTCGGTGTAATACCAAATCATGTCTTCTCGGCCCCGGACTCGGTCGTGCGCCGTATGTCATCGCCGAAAAGTTCGTTGTGACAAGAATTTCCCTTGTTCGCAGTGTGTACGGTCTGGCTTTGAGTGCTCGTATCCACCTGCTGGCGTGCCTGCGAGACGGGCCAAGAAGACGACCATCAATGATGTTGCAAGTCGGATCTCGCAGATGGAGAAGACGATTGAGGCGTTCAAGGCTGGGCAGGATGGGTCGCCGCAACCAACGGTGTCTGCAGGTTCAGTGACGTCTGCGAATAGTGTTCCAACACCAGGTAGCACAGCTACTGACGCTGAGACCAGAGAGAGGGTCAGAGGTTCTCGTGAGGGTCTGTTGCTGAATAAGGGGACAAGTAGTCACTATGTAAATGAAGTTCTCTTCTCTCGAGTCATCGAGCAGGTAAAGACGCTCCAGTAGTTTGTATATCTCGCGCTAACACAAGCCCAGGAAGATGATGTGCGAATGGCCTTGGCAACGCCAAGGGAGGAGCTTCCTCACCAAGTCGATTCTCCCATATCTCACTTGAATCCCATGGGATGGCTATCAGCCGGCATAGCATCAGTATCTACTGCCATTTACCATCCTCAAAGACGTGTGGCTATTCGACTATGGAAAGTCTTTGTTGATGGCGTTGATCCATACGTCAAAGTTCTGCACATTCCTACCACCGAGACAACACTCTACACAGTCATAGGTGACCCTACTAAAGCTTCGAACGAAAACTTGGCTCTTTGTTTTGCCATCTATTTCGCTGCTGTCACGGCCACGTCCCCCAATGAGGCGCTTGACATTATTGGGGAGGACAAAAAGCAAGCTCTCGTTCGGTACAGGATGTGTCTGGAGCAATCAATGGCCCAATCAGACTTCCTCGAGAATCCCACAATCACTTCTCTACAGGCAACGGCTATTTATGGGGTGAGTTCGTTAATGAAAATCAAACTCATTCACTGACCTTACTTAGGCCGCCATGCGGGTCCATAACTCATGTCGCGCTGTCTGGATCATGAATGGCCTTGCACTTCGAGCCGCTCAGTCAATAGGTTTGCACAGAGACGGCAGCAAGCTCGGTCTATCACCCTTTGAGTCAGAAATGCGACGTCGAATATGGTGGTATTTCCAAGAGCGAGATGGAAGAGGCGCCGAGGACTATGGACTACAGAATCCATCCACCGCCGCTACAGTTCATAGTGTTGCGCTACCGCGGAACTTACATGATAGCGACATTTCTCCAGGGATGAAGGACCTTCCGCCGTCAAGGCTGGATTGGACACGAATGACGCTACAGCTGTGCTGCAACCAGTCATCACAGGCTTGGGATCATCTCTTCCATATGAGTTGCTCTGCAGATGGTATACCGGATGAAGATGTACGGCGGCGAGTCATCAAAGATGCCGTTGAAAAGGTCGAAGGGATTCTGCAGCGCTGCAATCCCGTGATACCAGAACAGAGAATGACGATCCGAACTGCACGTCTGATTCTCTGCAAAGTCGACGTGGTTTCTCGTCGCCAATGGCAGATCCTCCGATCACCCGATGACCAGCCACCAATGGCCACAGAATCCGAACTCACTGAAGCAGTCGAACTCCTCGAGCTCTCCAACTGCATGTGGCAAGACGACGACCTCATCGCCTACCAGTGGCTCGCCCGCTCATATCCCCAATACCACATCATGCTCTTCATCCTGCGTCACTTGTGCGTGTGTCCGCGCGGAGAACTAGCCAAGCGAGCTTTTGCAGCTGTAGAGATCCATCTTGGAAATTTCAAGACGAGCGGGAATGGGCCCTTGGATGGGCTGAAGTGGACGGTGCTTACGACGTTGAGGGAGAGAGCGTCGTTGTTGATGCAGCGGGTTGAAAGGGAGAGTGCAGGTGTGCAGTGGAATGAGAGTCAGCGGATGGAAGTGAAGGGGACGAGTGGGCAGGGGATGCAGAGTGGGAGTGAGGTTGCTGTTCCGGATTGGAATATGATTTTGGAGGAGTTTCCGTTAGACATAGAAGACTTTTCGTTGATTTTCTGAGGAGTGAGGCGAACGCTTGTATGATTAGATGAAGTAATATGACTTGAGCTTAATAAATAATCACAAAACGAAATACTTTATTCTTGGCTGCAATGTCATAGGGGCTCGTTGAACCGCTATCTTGAAGACTGTCTTCCCTACCATCACCACTACCAGTGCCCACTATTTGAATTTGAATTCTTCAACTCATATCCATACACGGCCATACCCAAACTTAATCGATTCTTGAGGATCCTCTCTTCTTGGATCTTCAGAAAGTGTTTCTTCGTCTTGCACTTCTTCGAGTTCCTATCTCGTCAGCTCTTTGTGATTCTATAAAGTGATGCAGGACTTACGTGCGGCCCAGCGAAAGTAGTGCTGCTGCCAGAGTGACACTAGTCCCACGATCAACTGAAGGATGCCGAATATGATGGAGATGACGACTTCAGCAGGAAGCATTGACTGAGTCATGGCGTAGTTAATCCTGTTTGTCTTGCTGTCACAGGTAGTTTGCTATGCTTGCTGAGATAAACAAAAAGATTTCTTTGAACTTATGATTAGAAACAATGCGAAGAAAATCCTACCATGGTTGAGTACGACTCAGAGAGACTGTAGCTCTTTTTAATGGCATTGCAGGAGATAATAGTAGTTTTGCAGCTGCACAAGTGAATATGACTTCCTTGCATGATGACCAGGACACTAAGTCGGGGTGCCAAAATAAACTGGTCTAAAGGCTTACTAAACTTAGGCTAGATTTACCTGAATATTTTTATTACTTAGGGTCAAGGTCCTGCGTTTTCTCTCCTCCCCTGGCCAGGTCTAGGGGAGCCAAGAAAACTGCTTGCATTGGATCGAGGTGCCGAAATAAACCGGTCTCATGGCTTGGTAAACCTGCCTAAGTCTTTTTATCACCTAAGGTTGAGGTTCTGGGCTCTCCTGCTTCCTGAGGCGGCTGTACCGTGGTTCTTAGTGGCTGTTGGTCGCTTGCATGACACCCATGTCTCAGTGCACAATTGTAGTTTTGGAATCCCCTCGACGATTGGACGGGAGGACGTCCTGTGGCGTACAAGGATCTCAAGAATTGTAGTTTTGTTTCCCCCCTGCTTCACCGCAAAATAGTAGTTTTGCAAAATATGATGAGGCTGACTCCTGCGTGCTGGCCCCTGGAGGGAACCTTCTTTTCTCCTTTTCATTTCTTTAAATTTATTTATGACGCCGCCCTCGCTCTCCAGTCTCTATTCATTCTACCCATCTCTTGTTCAGTGTCTGTCCCAACATCAGTGGTCGATTCGCCGGCTAGTAAGGCTGCTGCGCAGTGTCACCACTACCCACCATGGATCCCCCCTGGTTCACAACTCCAAATGATTTCAGTGAATTCCACAATTTTGGTCAACCATTTCTTGGCACACACCCACCACCTAGTTTCGAGTTCCCAGCTCCACACGAAGAGGCTCCTGATAGACACTTTGTCGCAGACCAAAACCGTTCATATGCTCCGTTGGATCCTGCTTATGACTTCTTCATCCAAGGGCTCCAGGATGGCTCCTCTGGAGACAACATGAATGGCCTGGGGTCCGCCGCCCAAATTACGCCTGCTGCTACAACGGGTCCTCCCCGAAAGAGTAGGAAGAAAAAGGCTCCGACTCTACGTGATGAGGACTTTGAACCATTCAAAGACCGAATCCTCGAACTCTATGAGACGCACAAGCTTGAGAAGGTTAAAACAATGATCGAGGAGGAATTCGGCTTCACCGCTCAGTAAGTTAATTTCATCCTTCAATCTAGACAGACTTGTGACTTACTGATATGTTCCAGACCACGGCAGTATCAGACCCGTATCACCAAATGGGGCAAAGACAAGAAAATCAAGAGTGCCGAGATGACAGCTATCGCCAGGAAACATCAGCAGAGAGAGATTCTCGAGACTGACAAAAGGAAGCTTCAATTCACGGTCAGAGGTAGAGAGGTTGACGCAGGTAAGATCGACCGATGGATGGGCAGAAATCATGTCCCACGAAATGAGCTGTATGCTCCAAGTCCTGCAGCATGTAAGTCGGTTCTGAAAATAGTGAGATCAATGCAACTGACTTTACATACTGAAGCTACCCCATCTGCAGTTAACTGCAGAACGATTTCTGAAAGAGGTTCCCTGGCCCACAGTCCAGCCTTATCAGAAATGAGTCTCACCTTCTCTTCCGGTGGCATCACACCAGTAGCTCAAAGTCCAATGGCATCTTCTCCCGCACTCTCCGTACGAGGGATAATTCAAGGCCGCGGCAGTACTTTCACTGGACAGAGTCCGGCGCCTTTCTATCGAGCTCTTCCAGCCCAACTCCCGGCTTTTTTTCCATCATCTGCAAGCCCTGTTCATCCACCCTCAAGTTCTACATTAGCCTCTCAGCATTATCGTTACAGACAGGCCGATGAAGATCGTCTACGATCAGAACTATCTGTGGCAGAGACCTTGTTCGGCTCCGAGCACGTTGAGACCCTTCACATATTGACAATTCTGGCTAAACTTCTTCTTCAACAAGGGAGATTCAAATCCACCGAAGAATTTATTCGTAGAGCGGCTGCAGGTTATCAGAAGATAGTAGGGGGTGATGATATTCGCACTCTCGATGCTTTGCAACTCCTGGGGCAAGCTCTAGCTTATCAGGGCCTCTACCGGCAAGCCTCAAAACTCCTGACAGAATTACTTGAGACCAAAAGGCTGGCTCTTGGCGACGAGCATCGATCCACGGTGTCCTGCATGGCTGTTCTGTCAAGGGTGTATCGGAATCAATACCGGTGGGAAAAAGCTGCTTTAATTTCTGAGCGAGTGCTAGAAATATCCAAGAGGATATGGGGCGAAGCGGATACCGATACGCTGACAGGCATGGCGGATTTGGGGTTCGCATACATGCACTTGGGGCGATCAGAAGAGAGCAAGCATCTAATAGAGCATGCTTTCAAATTAAGCAAGAATCTCCTCGGGGATGAGCATTTTGCTACTCTGAGCATCATGTCTGGCCTGCGAGCTTTATATGAACGACAGAGCGATTGGGCTCGGGAAGAGATGCTTTCAATGCAACTTGTCAACACATATATGAGATTACTGGGCGAAGAACACCCCCACACTTTGCTCTCCAAAGCTGAATTGGCTTATGCATATGATAGCCTAGGACAATTAGAAAAGGCCAAAGACACAGGAGAGCAAGTGCTCCAGGTACAGAAAAGAATACTTGGGAAGAACCATCCTGATACACTGCAAACTGCAGAAATGCTGATGTCTGTATACAAGAAGCAAAACGAATATGGAAAGGCTGAGGAGCTCGAAAGGTATATTCAGAAGATGAAAGGGGGCGGCCGAGCGGGTATTGAGTGAGGGTAGTTCTTCCGAGGCCAAGGGAACTTGGAGCTTATTACTACAAACAGGAGCATTAGTTAAGCTGAAAAGCTGAAGTTTTCAATTCAAGCTAGGGCTCAACTCAGCACGTAATATAATTCGTCTGTATCGTATGGTGATGATATGCCAAGGTTACAAAGATGGTATACTTTGTCATGGGTCACGCGACAATCAGGGGGACGCAGTACCCTATTTATTGTTTACAAAACGGTCCTGGTTGACTGATATTCAACAATGAAGCGACGAAGTTGTGAGGAGTGCCGGCTGGTGCCTGAATAAGGCGATCGAGAGCGTCGATGTAATGCTGACAGATGCTGATGTCGATGTTTAGACCGCCCTACCCAAAGTTTATCGTCGACGCCTCCCGCATATGAGTGGGTAAATCGAGATACAGTTTAGACTACCCTGTAGATTCGGCATAACGAGGATGATGACACGTTGGCAGACGTTTTGACAGTAGGAAATCGTTTGATCTTTAGAATTAGACAGATACCAGCATAAATAATGTTTTAATATCGCCTTATTTTCACGAAACCTTTCAAATGAATTCTGTAGGGCTGCTTCAGTTGCATAAGCGCTCAGCCATTCCTCCACCGCTAGAGCCAGTTGGGAAGGGTTCCCATTTTTGGCTGCCGTCCCCTCTCGGCAGAACGAGGCAAGCCCAGGCCATTCCAGGGCAACAGCCAATGCCAAATCTCAGATGAGCGGGGACTTGTTTTGGTCTGGTCCTGGCCTGGACCTTGATTCGGAGCCTCCACCTCCACTGTCTCTTTAATCTTCCCGAGCACTCCATCCCGCCCGCCCATTACCATCCTTGAATGTTTGGTTATCCATCTTTATCCATTCCATCCCTCCCTCCCTCCCTCTCTTTGCTTGTTTTGGTCACATCCACCAACTTTGTTCGAGTCTTTGTTCTGGCTGATTCACTTGGTATTTCTTGTATTAGCACCTGACTCAAGTCCCTTCCCTCGATTGCGTCACGACATCTCGACGTCTCCTTGTTGCCTGCTGTGCGCGTCCTGTTGTGGCACTATCATCTCAACGTTTTTAACCGCCAAGCTTACGCCGCCCACGCATACGCATCACATCCCATTTCCATCTCTGACCGCTGTCTTGCACTCAACTGTCCTGGCGCCAGATCATCGCTTGAAGATCGAGTTGCTACATCAACAGGGGCCCGAGGCCTCGAACTTCCCAATGTCGAATAAGAACGAGGCCTTGTCCTCGATGGATCCCTTCTCGCCTGCGCATCAACCCGACGAGGGTTACTCCGAAGATCCTCTCACACCAACCGTCAATCAAGAGCTATCGACCGCTCTATCGACTGCTCTTGCTACGCTGCGTTCTCCCTCCGACTTGAGCACATGGCTTGTCGCGAACTCGTCGCTTCTGCCCCTCGAGGTTAGAACAGGTATGTTGTGTTGGTTGGATTGTTGGAATCTAGTTGCTGACTGTTGACAGAACTGACCATGGCGTTACTCGACAACTTGCCCACGTCCGTCATCGCCGAGATCGTCCACCGATTGAATCCAAGACTTTACATCGATTTTATTCAATACCTCCCCGCTGAGATCTGCCTCAAGATTCTAGGTTTCCTTGATCCTGTGTCTC
This sequence comes from Fusarium fracticaudum, assembly GCA_003353625.1. Classification (NCBI taxonomy): domain Eukaryota; kingdom Fungi; phylum Ascomycota; class Sordariomycetes; order Hypocreales; family Nectriaceae; genus Fusarium; species Fusarium fracticaudum. The sequence continues at coordinate 915,486 of PDNT01000004.1, forward strand.
TCGTAAGCGTCACGCAGACATGCCGCGCCTGGTACGAATTGGCACTTGACCGAAAGCTATGGGAGCGTCTATACTATATGGAGGGTTGGAAGACAATCATGAGCGAGATCGAAGCCTGCGAGACTAAGGTTAACAACGGCCTCGACCACTCGATTCGTCACCTCAATCGACTCCAGTCGATGCAGGACGCCCACCCCAACAAGATTCGTGCCGTTGTCAATTCGGAGGAAGACCTCGAGATGACAGATCGTGACCGCACGCCTGGCCCCAGCGAGACTTTGGCTGGTGGTAGCATGTTCGGTAGCCCTTCTTCCTCATTCTCGTCGAGTCGACCTGCGATCGTGCCCATGGGCGAGATGGACCTTGATGGGTTGTCGAGTAGAAACCCGAGCTTGGATCGAACACTTTCATCATCGTCCGACAGCAGAGGAAAGCGTAAAGAGCCCAGCGATGATACCGAGTCCTCCCTAGCTTCAATGTCGCTAGCCGATGCAGCCAACACATTACCACCTTCATCATTGTATATCTGGGATGTGGGTCGATCACGATATCGTATCAACTGGCGCTATCTGTATGGCATGCGACGGAAGTTGGAGGCGAATTGGGAGCTTGGAAAATACACCACTTTCCAATTTCCTCATCCCAATTTCCCCGAGGAAGGTCATCAGGAGTGCGTATATGCCCTACAGTTCGACAAAGACTACTTGGTGAGCGGCAGCAGAGATCAGACCATGCGTATCTGGAATGTTCGCACCCGCCGACTTGTCCGACCACCTCTGACGGGACACATGGGCTCCGTCCTGTGTCTCCAGTTCGATTCTGACCCTGACGAGGATCTTCTTGTTTCTGGAAGTAGTGACTCCAACGTCTTTATCTGGAAGTTCTCGACTGGTGAGTTGGTGCAGAAACTAACACGAGCTCATCACGAGTCTGTTCTCAATGTGCGCTTTGATAAGCGAATCCTGGTGACGTCTTCCAAGGATAAGACGATCAAGATTTTCAACAGGCGCCCGTTGAGACATGGCGATTTGGGCTACAACAGCGGCGATCTAGTCGGCCCAGTACCTGTTCACCTGCGAAGGTACGGTCTTGAGCCGGACCTTTCCCAGGAACTTCCAGTCAAGCCTCCATTTACCATGATCGGTCGTCTGGACGGACACAGTGCTGCCGTAAACGCCATTCAAGTTCGTGACGAGACCATTGTTTCCGTATCGGGAGATAGGCATATCAAAATATGGAATTGGCCAGATCAGGCCTGTACTCGGACGATTCCAGCACACGACAAGGGAATCGCGTGCGTGGAGTTTGATGGGCGCAGGATTGTTAGTGGTAGCAGTGACTGGGAAGTCTGCATTTTTGATGCACCTACTGGCCTTAAGGTTGCTCAGTTGCGAGGACATGCCCACCTGGTGCGTACTGTCCAGGCGGGATTCGGTGATCTGCCGTACAGCACAGCAGAGGACTGGGCGGAAGCCAAGGCTGTCGATGCTGAGTACATGCGCGCCCTTGAGGCTGGTGAGATTGATAATGCTATGGACCGACGGCATAGGAGAGACCGTCGGGCAAATGCTGGAAGCTCTCGACCTCAGGATGTTCAGGCGTATGGCGCCAAGGTTCCCCCCGGAGGTGGTGGAGGCAGAAAGTATGGTCGCATTGTATCTGGTTCCTACGATCAGAGTATTATTATATGGCGACGCGACAAGGAAGGTGTTTGGAAGCCCGCAATCCATCTCCGACAAGAAGAGGCTGCAGCTGCTGCCCAGCGTGAGGCTGCGGCCAGCTTGTCGAGCGCAACGTCGAACGTCGCCATAGCCGGGTCTCTGGCTAGTAGGTCTTCGCATACGTCCACAATCGTGCCTCGATCTCCGTCTACGAGCAGCACTCCTCTAGGGCCCTTGATGCTGCGCGATCACCACGGGGATTCCCAGCGAACGGCAAACTCATACCAAGTGCTAATCGACCAAGCGGTACCCCTTGGGCCCACCTCGTTGCAGCATGTGCTTGCAACATACCCGATTGCGCTGGCTCACCATTCGTACCTACAAACCGCCATTGAACGCGAGACTTCGCCTTTGATCCGAGCCCAGCTTAGAGGGGTGGTAACGGATGCTTTGGCTCATCTCCAAATTCGACAAATGCCGATGCGACAGCAGTCGAGTTCTGGTAGTTCTCACATGTCCAGCGATAGCGGCCGTACCAACCCGAGATCCGGTCAAGCACCTCATGCGGTGCCCGTTCCAGGAGGACCAGCCGCGCAACCTGCGGCTAACAACCATGCACAAGGTGCGCCTCCTGTACAACCTGCTCAACCTCCGATTCACCATGCCCATCATGCAGGCCATCATCCTCATATCGCCGCGGCCGAGAACACGTCAGCCCGAGTCTTCAAGCTACAATTTGACGCGCATAAAATTATCTGCTGTAGTCAAACTCCAACGATTGTTGGATGGGATTTCTGTAATAAGGATCCCGCATTGGAAGAAGCTGTTCGATTCTTTGCAACAGTCGACTAGATCTGTAATTCTGAACCATAAATGTATAAATCAGAAAGCATTCTTTTGAGCGAGGGAGTTGGGTTACATGGGCTTGGCAGAGTCTTATCGAAAACAATGCACAAAATTCAGGGGTTCCATTGGTTACCGTCAGTCAGATGTCTTGTGTGTACGAGTGCGTACTAGACACCTGCGGATACTTGGGATCAATGTTCTTCAACAAGTAGAAAATACAAGTTTAATGCATTCATGACAATAGTGGAAGAGTGAAATGATGTGCTTGGGTGACCCTACGAACCTAACCAACGCCGTGACAAGCAAAATCCATGTAGAAATCTCCGAGAAGTCCATTGTGATCCAACGACACCACTCATTAACCAGCAACCTGCTTCACCTTGTCTTCAGTCTGAGGAGGCTCGTCCACAAACTCTGGCACGACCTCATCCTGCAAGAAACCCGGCACAGCACCACCCATCTCATGCTCCATCTCAACCTCCATCCCCAACGCCTCCAACTCAGCATCCAGCTCATCCTCCTCCACATCCTCAGGGATATCATAACTCCTCGCCAAACTCTCCTGGATCTCATTACCCACATCCATCAGATCCGCCATCTCATCCTGCAACCTCTCAATCTTGTCAATATCGATCTTGCCGTACTGCTTCTTCAGCTCCTTATTCGTCGTCTTCATCGCATCCACCTGCGTCATCACATTCTTGAGGTTGTCCTGCATGTTGCTCGCCTGCTCCATGTTCCACACCTGGCTCTCGAGCTTGTCCTTCTCCGCCTCGTACGCCTTGCGGCGCTGCAGCACCTTGAGGGCCTTCTGCTTCATCGCTTGCTTGCCGGGGCCTTCGCGCATGCGGGACAGCTTTTCTTGGTAAGCGCCGAGCTCGGCGTTGAGGGCTTTGAGTTTGGTGTCGAGGGAGGATATGCGGGTGTCGAGGTTGGTTATGGCGCCGTTGAGGGTGGGTTTGGGGCCCGCGGGCTTGGCGCCGAAGAGGCGGTTCATCTTGACGTTTGTTAGGGGCGATGGTAATGAAGAAGAGGTTTTGGCTGTGGTGGGAGAGTGTAGGGAGTAGATGCGCGGTATGTGGCGTGGAGGTGGTGATTGTAAGGGTCGGAAATGGTGGCCTGGAGAGATGACGTTCACTGCGCACGCGGCTCAAATGGATGGAGTGGCATGGAGTGAGCGGCGGGGCGGGACCGACACCCCGCCTTGGATCTGAGACTCAAATCGAGTTACCCTAGAGCCAAAATGCGAAAATTCAAGAATCAGAGTTTGGAACACAATTTGAGATCCTTGGAGCGAATGAGTGATAGACACAGGTATTAAGAATATCTCTATGTGCTTTTGCAGTAAAACAGGTGTTTTCCAAGGCTCATCCAGCCCATTTTTGGTGGGTTGTTGCAGATGTCGCATTCTGCATTGAGAGGATCCGCAGAAAGTAAACAAATATTTCTGTCAAACAGAAAAGACCCTGACCTGGTTTTGCACAACCGCTGGTTCCCGCTTATAGTCCAGGGATTTTGATCACGGATGTCAAATTAATGATATTGTTCAGTTTGTGGTACTTGGAACGAACATATGGCTTGAGCAAAGACGTGAGTCATTTCTGGCTTGGGTGAGACATGCTGTTACTTTACACGGGAGCAGTTCATTAGAATGGAACAGGTAGCCAAGGCGGGACGGCACTTCAGTGTCATTCATGAAATATGATTGGCCATTCAGCTGTGTCAATGCCTAACTCTGATCTACATCTTTAAGCATGTTCCAACGACTTGAATTGACATTTAGAGGCTTGATACGTAGTAATGGCGGAATCAGCGTCCAATAATGAATGCTGGCGATAATATGGAGTAAAATCAATCTCATTTTAGACCCTATTGATCCTTGGCACTCTCATTTACTAGAGGTGGATCGTGGTGGTCTGTGGTTCGACAATGATCACTTGAACCAAACGTAAGTGTCACCAGCACCAGTAATTCAACAATTGAGCAACAATAGCCAACAGCAGCAAGAATCGTTGGCCTCACAGCAAGTAAAGTCTCAATTGTTTACTTCTGCTTCTCATTGACAGGCCGTCACTGCTCGCCAGCTGCCAGCAGTAGACCCTGAAAGCGGTGACCATTCATGACCCACAATTATCTGGTGCCCACCCACAGACGCGTCTGGAGCTCCAAGCCCAAAGCGCCTCCATCTTCGCAGCCCACATCGAAATTCAAATCCGCAAAACAAAACAAACTCTCAACTTCTTTGCGCACCAGCACTTGACTTCACCAACGATCTCGTCACGAACTCAACTGCTACTTCGCAAACACTTTCGTCACAGTCTTCAGGCTCTTCAAGCTTTATTTTCACACTTTTCGCATCCTCTCCGCTTCGTTACCCCGTATCGCGGGAGGTTTGTTTACTTCAAAACCTTCGCTTCCGCGCTGCATCTTTGCGATGGCGGCTGCGGACGTCCCCAAATGGGGCTTTGGGCAAGAGCCCATGCAAATGTGAGTATTTGTCCTGGTCGTGAAGATTATTATGTCGTCTCTTGAGAATACTGACATTTTATTTGTAGTAAACCGGTTGCTGCCGACTTCATCCCGCATTTCGCGACCACTGGCGATACTCGTGTCGACGCTGGCAAGACGTAGGTTTTCTCGACCGTTGAACTCAAAACAGCCTCACTAACGGTTCCATAGCTTCCTCAAATTTGGAAACTTTACGTTCAAGAAGCCTCTTACCCGACCACCCGCGTGGCAACGGGTTCCTACACGGTCGCTTGCTGCTCCCAGCTCGAACCGACAGATCATGCGCCGAGTTACAGTTTCCAACAGCCTTCAGCTTGATACACCCTTCGTCATCTTCCCAAATGTCTCCGCTATTCCTGTTCCTACTCGTGAAGAGCTTGGTTTCTACCTTACTCTTCCTCGCAAAGTCCAACGCCTAGAAACCTACAAACCTGTCTTTAGAGAACCAGTGTATGAGGATTTCTTGATGTTCTCGCATGCACAGCACATGCACCAACTCATGAGAGCCAAGGGTAAGTAACTTCTCGAATACTGTGCTGCATTTTCACTGACATTTAATCTAGTTGATATTGCTAACGGCCTTATCGACACTCACTCTAGCCTCACACGCAAAGACATGGAGGCTATCGAACAAGGAGTCCGACAAATCGTTCCTCTCAAGCGAGTTGCTGGACTCATCAGCACCGATGTTATCGATACAGACGGTTCCCCCATGTCCCTGGTGCCCGCCAGAGGTAACCGATTTCTTACGTACGACGATGCTCTTCGTAAGATCCAGGACGCCAACCAATCCGGAAACCAGTCCGTCAATCTCAGAGGTGCATCCATCTCAGAAGTCACTGCCGCACTTCAAGAAAGTCATAAACCTCGTCGAACGCGCCTCGCTGCTCTTGGCGAGCCCGAACTCTCCACCATCTTGGATGAGGAAGAACCAGAGAGTTCCCCCGTTCAGGAACCTGTTCAGGAGCCTGTTCTCTTCCCCGGGTCCCCCTCCCCCTCGAAGCGACTTGGTCGTTTCCTCACCAGCGACACCATCAAGAAGAGCGTCCGCCGACTTTCGAAGCTTGCCAAACGCGTCCATGGTTCGCCTTCCAAATCGTCCTCTCCCAAATCTTCTCCTTCCAAGTCGAAGCGTGCTTCTTCACCTCTCGCCCAGCGTTCTAGCCCTGTCTGTGAATCTGCTGCCAAGGACAACATGTCCACCGAGTCCGTCGCTGACTCTCCCGCTCGCCCTGGCCGAACTTTCCGAGTGCCATCTGAGTGCGACTCATCTTCTTTCGAAGATACTGGTCTCCCAGAGACCCCCAACAAATCTTCGTCGCCCGTCATGAACTACTCGCGACCCATCGCTCCCACTCCCTCTCAGTGGAACCGACCTGCGCCCTCGACTCCCGCCACTCCTGCTGCCCAGAGTGCCCCCTTCAAACCCGTCACCCCTCAGCAGACGGACAGTCCCATCGGTCTCGCTGCCCTTCTTCCTGCCATCCTCCCTCCCTCCACTCCCAAGCCGCATGGTTGCACACTTGAAGTCCTTGAGCCTAGTGAGACTTTCGACTTCGGGGAAACAACTTCTTTCGGTGTCTCCAACTCTTGGTTGCTCTCGTCCCCTCTGGCCACTGAGCCCAATCGTATCAAGGCCGGTAACCAGGCGCGCCGTCGCCGTAGCGAACCTCTGCTCCGCAAGTGTCTCGACACCCGAGCTCGTCGTCTCTCGTCCTCTCCTCGGAAGGTCCAATTCCAACAGGAAGCGATCTTCAGTGATGACATTTCTATTGCCTCGCTATTCGACATAACTTATGAGTCCCCTGCGAAGGCCGCTGCCATCGATGCAGCCGACGAGACTTCTGTTCTCGACTCTATTACTTCTCCCTCCACCGAGCCTGCAGCTGAAAGCGCGGCTGAGCAGACCCTTCCTCTTGACACTATTATGGAGGAGAGTGTTGCTACCGAGGCTGATCCCATTGAGGCGGCCAAACCTACCGAAGGCGAGTCTACCTTGGGCTATGCCAGTGTTCTCACTGAGAACCTCTGGTTGCGAGATCTGAACTCTTCACCCATCGCAGCCCCCACCACCCAACCAGACGAGCAACACAGTTCCATGCAGTCACCCACTACCGTTGCCGAGTCACCTGTCACCAAAGCTCCCACTTCTTCTGAAGAAGGCGTTGTCAACATCGATGTCCGGGAGAACCCTGACATTTTCGGGACTCAAATTTCCTCACCACCTGCTGCCACTCCCATTCAAAATCTTTCTCGCATGGCCGCCGACGCCTGCAATGGCCACGCTAAGGTCGTGGTTACTGAGGAAAACGGTAGACTCTTTGTCCGATTTAAGGTGTCGGCCAGATATGCCCACATGTTCCCTGCAAGCCAAGGGTTCAACGATTCCCTCTCGTTCTCTCCATCCGTCGACATTTCTACACCAAGACCTCGACCCGTCAACCCCACCCTGCAGACTCCTGATCTGAATAGCTTCGGTGACGTTACCAGCCCATCTCCCGGCGTAATGCAGACCCCCGAACCTCGATCTACAGAGTCACTCCTCAAGACACCGGATACCAACGGCGTCGGTGTTATCGACCGCTCCTCCCCCGGTGAATTTGATACACCTGAACTTCCTCAGAATGACAACACTCTTGTCTTCGGCGAACCTACAACAATCGACCGACCTTCTTCTATTCGACGCGCTACTCGCCGTCAGAGCGAGATGACTCCCTTGAAGCGTGCTACGAGAAACGCAATGGGCATCTCTCAGGGGCCAGCCACACCCCGATTTGCTACGCCGGCGGCCGATAATGGTGACCGGACCTTGGTCATGGAAGAAACACCCGCTAAGCGAGACGATGAAACACCTGCTCAGCAGGTCGACACTCCAGCAGCTCCCCCTGTCCAGGAGGTAGAAGCCGCTCCTGCTGCCAATAATGGTGGCCAAGACTTGGACAGTCCAGGTCGAGATTACTTGCGCGCTTTCATTAACCAGAATCGCCGAACTACCGCTTCCGCTACTGCCACTGCTACCACCAACGAATCCTCAACTACCGCTGCCACAAACACCACCACCCTTACACCCGCAGCAGAAATCATTCCTGCCGTCACCACGACCGAAGCAGGATCCCCAATCGCACCAGCAGCCAAGCGCCAGCCTCTTGGAGCTCGAAGCCCTAACAGGGGTAGCCCAATGAAGACCAAACGTAAGGCCGACGGTGATGGTGACGAACCATCACCGCCGAAGAAACTGAAAGTCACTCGGAAGACCAAGGCTAAGCGCCAGAAGGCAGAGTTGGCCATCGATATGACTGATCTTCCCTCTGCCTCCTCCTCTACCACCACCACCACCTCTCCCTCCGCCGACACTCCCAACAGCAAGCAGGTTGACGAGCTTGCGCCCAATGCATCAGTCACCCGCCGATCATCTCGGCTCCGAGGCCAAGAGCACCCGAGCAGTGCTCCCAAGTCGTCGCTGCCTACTCCGATCAAGCTCGGCCGAGCCGGTGCTGGCCGCAGCCTCCCAAAGAAGGCTCGCAGTGAGGAAGACGAGTTGGCTCGCAAGACAAGGGCCAACACCAAGCGGAACATGGGTAAGGCCGAGTTCCCTGCCGAGGTCCTCGTTAGAATTGCGGACGAGGCAGAGAAGAACTCTGACCATGGTGAGGAGTCGGAGAGGCCAGCAGGTGGTCGACGTGTGGGGTGGAACCAGCCCCTGGAGAAGGTGCAGGGAGAGGAGCCCAAGAAGGGGCGGGCCAAGGGGAAGGCCACACAAGGACAGACGGGCATCTCGAAGCCCAAGGCGAAGCGGGCCACCAAGGTGGCAGCGGATCTGGGCATGGTGGCCAACGGCACACCCGCCAAACCCCAGCGCGTGACGCGTTCCAGCGCACGCTCTGGGGTTTGAGCACCCAGAAGTCTCCCGACAGATGGAGACGGCTGCCTTGGTGGTTGGCGGCTTTTGCTTTTGTTTTGACGATATTTTGCTTTCGACACGCCGACGCTGGCACCAGTTGGTGCACAAGAACAAGAACAAGGACGACGACGACTTCTTTTTTGGCGGCGTTCGGGAGGGAGGGCTCCCAACGTCTTTTCACGAGGGCATGATGCATTGCGAGGCGTTGGTGGTTGCGCAAAGATACCACATTTTGGAAGTTTCTGGGACCTGTTTTCGGTGGACGACGCAGGTCGGTGTACGGGTTTAAAGTCCTCGGGATGAGGCTGGAAAACATAGATGCCCCGGATGGGCCATTGTACGAGAATAAGACTTGATTCACACATGATATTGCCTTGCTTTGTGATTTGCCATATGTGATTTGTTGAAATATATACCTAGTGTGCTGGAGAGCAATGGCACTGTCGCCCTTTGTTATGGTTGTTACTTGTAAGCCTTGATCTCCTCCCAATACGTAGTAAGATAATAATACACGGAGATATCTACGAGTGAGCAGTCACAAAGTCCGTAGTCAAGGGGGAATATTTTCTTATTTATGTCTATCTAATTGGGAAACCCAAGTCTTTATTTAGGTATAGACAGTGTTAATCGGTATGCCGTTAAAAACCTCGGGGCTAAGATAAGTCGGAGACGACGGCCTGATCAGATATTATTGCTGTATCTCACGAGCCATTTAGTACAGGGAAGCCGCTGTGTGCTTGATGGCGGGGACAATGCCATCATCTTTCCAAGCGGATGTTTCTCATCCCAAGACATCCCAAGATCGTGGGCTGTCGATCCACTGGACAAGTAATTCGACAGTTTTGTTTTCATGGTCTACTCTGTGGCGGACCATGTATTCGATTTCGTTCTGGATACTGGATGTCATGATGGCGTGGGTGTGATCGCTAGTAGCATCAAATCATGTCTGGTCGCTATCATCTGCAGCCGGCGTAGAGAACTGGGGTGTAGCAAGCCCGTAGGAGACATGGACGTCTTACGAGTGACTTTCAATTTCTTTGGGGGTGATGGTTCGCCACCATCACCGTCGGCCGTACGTTTAGCCTTCTTCGGGGATCGTGATCTCGACGGACCGTCCGGAGTTATATATACTAGACCGGTTCCCCATTCCGGGCCGATGCACGCTGTTGGGGGTTGTGGAGATGTTTGGTGGCACTGGGTTTCTACTTGTCAACATTGTAGCCTTGGCCTTGTAGGCAGTACCGCTGTTGACAAGGCTCTCTGTTCTCTCTGAGTGGAACTACCTGGTGTAGTGGCTGGTCTGCGTCGGTTGTGCCTCTGCTTTCGAGAAGGCTTGGGCTGACTGGTGACCTGAACGTCGCCGGAGTCTTCAGAGTCATCGGATATCTCTGCAGGCGGTGCTATATATATGCATCTATATATGTATAGGAGGAGGCAAGAATATAAATCCTTCTCGGAGTGTGAACGATCTTTGTAATCTCAACACTGACCGAGAGTCTGAGTGAGACTCTGATTGAGACTGTCTGTCTAGGATGCTCCAGGTCGAAGCGCAGGTTGTCACTACCTTTGTCTGGTAAGTTAGCGGTAATCAGCCGCTCGTGCTCCCCGGTAAGTGTCATGCTGCTTCTTTCATCAGATGACACCCCTGAACATGTCTGGGGTCACAGGCCGATGGACATTGGTCCAAGACGTTGACATTCGCATTTGTCAGTCGATATGCATGTCAGCGTCCATGTTGTGAGAGACTTGAGAGATGTGATACTAATGTTCTTTCATTTTTTCGAGTTCTTCACCCTCTAATGCCCAGGGAGAAGTTAGAGTCATGACGTGGCCTCTTCGTTGGCACGCAAGATGATCGTCGTTTGCGTGTAGTTTCTTAATGTATGCATTACGGTTAGGACCATCAATTCCACCATAAGCATCGATAGCGAAGGAAATACAGTGGTACGCTCGCTACACAAAATAGTCCTTTCGCATTCTTTGGCTCGTGATTTGGTGGATATGTCATGACGTCTGAGCTTGGTCCTATGAGTCTGCCCTGGCTGCTTTAGAGAGTAGCGATTCTCTTGGTTGTGCTCTGAGTAGCAATAGGCGTCGCTGGTGACACAGTGGCTATGTGACACACGCCTTTTACATGCTCAGTATTCCAGGACCTCCAAGATGTAATGGTACAAATGCGAACCTTGACCGGCAGCCGTCGGTGGTCGCTTCTGCGGCTGTCAGGAAGGCCAGGAGCAGTTCCGGATGGTGAAATGTAAGAGGCAAGATGCGTCCTGAACATATCAGGGTCCTCGCACATGTCGAAGACAGCCCTGTAACCCAAAGGTATGAGAATCATGTAGCAGGAGACTTGCGTGGCCAGCTGTTTAGACTCGTTGATATATATAGATAAATTGCATCTTTGTCCGTCAATGATATGAGGAAAAACACTGTATTATATGAGAATTGCTGATGTCTGAAGTGTCTGATTGATGAATTGTTCCTGCGCAGCGTGTCCTCGAAGTATCGTGCTGCATGCCGCCCTTATAAGGCAGACGAGGTCCTGGTTTTGGTTAGGCGAAGAGGGCATGCACATTCATGTTCCTAATCATTAATAGACTGTGTCGAGACTGACCATGTCATCCAGGTTAGTTTTGATCAGATTCTCTCCCGTCAGACCAGGTAGGTAGCGGGAGATGATCTGTTTGCTCTTGATGAGCCAAGCTGTTTTTCATGTGCTTCCCGTGGGAGGTCCTTGTCGACCAGACCGGTTGCACGCTTCTCCTCCTCGTCTATATCCCACAAAGCATCAGCAGTGATGAAATAGGGGTATAAGATGTCTGCAAGGCGGGCACACTTTATTTGTAGATCAAGTCGGTCGATCTTGCGATGTAGAGCCAATCTCTGGATTAGCATCATGTACATCCGATGACAGATGTCATCTACCATGCCATAACATTCTAGAGCGCAGCAACGCCATGAGAGACACTATAAGGATGGGAAGCTGTCGTGCTGGTGTCCCTCCGCTTCGATTGAATGACCTGATTCTGGATGAGTTCAAGTATCGTTATTGATGCTTTGTGATCATCTGTGTTATTTCGAACGGCAAGTAAGGCCTCTAGTTGAGGGAGCACCTCTCCCAAGAGTTATCTAACCCCTAAGAACCTCTCGAGGGGCTCGCCTTCTTTGTTGGTAGCTCTGCCAAGCAGGATCTCATCTACCCTAGTCACTTCTGTGCGAGAGGTGTCGATCACCGAGTAAATTCTGAAGGGTTTGATGACTAGGTGTGAATCAAACTCTGGCAGATCTCATATCATCGCTGTACATGGTCTGTATACTCTAAATATAATAAGAGACATCCCCCCATGTGGTACTCTGGAAGAACAAGCGGAAGGACTCTACCAAATGTTGGCTTCATTAAGAAGCGTTGCGACAGTGCGGGCATTCGTTATATATATACCACCTTCATGGACTTCATCCACGAATTATTTGGGTAAGGGCTTGAGAGTACCTTCTAAGTACACCCCCGTCTTTCTTTGGTGGTCTACTCTGTGGCGGACCAAGTAGTCGACTTAGTATGTGCATATGCGATCGACGGATTCTTGCGGACTTCTTGGAAAACCCCGCGTGGATGTCTCGGAGACCCCATTCTGTGTCGAAGGACTGGTCGTGGGTATATGTAGTTTTGGCTGTCATCCATGCCGTTCCTGAAACAGATGGAAGTTGGGCTGAAGCAACGGGCCTCAAGGAGATCGAAAAGGATAGATCGGCAAGAAATCGCGTTCTCCAACAACTCGTGGCCCCGACGAAACGCAAGAGCAAGCGATACTTCGTGTATAATCATGAGCACAGCTTCTGTGAGCGTCTCATCCGGGTCAGCGCCGTGTCATAGAAGCGTCCGGAGCTGCAGTCTGTTGAGACGAGATAGGATAGATCCCTGTCCTGTATCCAGGGACATTGCTAGGCCTAGTGCAAAGAGATTCGCATATTCAAGCTTGGATAACCTGCTCATCAAGAGAATCGCCGAGTATCTCCTTGAGTGGCTAGAGCCACTTGCCCTCCCCGTTGTCTTCTACGACCTGCTGTAACTTGACGATCTCCAAAATTATCATAAATACGATGCCGGCGTTTCTTTGGGTTTCGAGAAAAGTTTCCAGATGCCTTGTTTTGAACCCTGGATTAAGTATGTGCCTGCAGTGGCTTGCTGGCCATCTGTGCAAGCGGTCGATGCCTGCCAACCCATTCAAAGATGGGTTATACCGAAGGGTACAGACAATTGTAACTCCGTCTGTCGCCTATACTCTTTCTGTTATATAAATTCCCTCGTCCTCTTCGTAGAGATCGTGATTGACCACCATCACAATCGAATGGGCAGAGGACCAATCGGCTCTGCGGTTCTCCGACGCCTTATTTTGAGCCTTGCTTGGCGCTGGCAAGTTCCGACTTTGAAGCCTCAAGGTCTTTTCGCAAGTGAGTAGAAGGTCATGTGTCGCTATATATAGGACTTGGGGGAAGGTGACACAGTGGGATGATTGATGGATGGGCTCCCCTTGCTTTTAGGCAACCCACTGCCAGGCAGTGTTTTTCTTTTCCACTTATCGTATGTATAGTATAGATGCCATTGGCAATTAAGGAGTTGTTGAAGGAGACGTCGCTTTGTTAGTGAATAAAGGTTCTCTGAACATGTGTCTTCGGGCACGAATCTGTCCAAGTGGCTGTATCTGTATCCGTAGAAGCCAATGTTTGGTGGAGAGAATCAGGCTTCTCCAGGCGAGTAGTTCGAGGCATCCTCAGGATCACTGGGGTAGTCCCAGCCATTAGGGAATATCGTCCATGGTATTCGTGTATCAGCACGAATGCCACAGCTTAGGAAATGGTTCTGAGCTTCATAGGTGGCGCTTCGCGATTTGTGTTCCAAAGCTGGCAAGCACAGGTGTATCGTTGTATTATATTTTATAAAAGCTGAAGCCCAAGATAGACATATGTTGCTTCGTCCAGTACTAAAAGTTGCCGCTCTTAGTAGTTCGATTAGTGTTATAGAACTCTTTCAGGTGGCTTGCGAACTTCGGACTCACGCCGAAGCATGGGCCCTGGACACCAGAGAGCTGGCCCAATATGGCCTGGTGCAGTGGCTTTATATATCTTGACTTTGAGAAGGGATTCTCACTGAGTCCCAGAGCATGAATTGAGGATAGTGCTTTTTGACTATTGTGGCTGTCAACGCCTTCGTCTTCGGCGTATTCGCATTTCGGAAGCAATTTTGCTGGCGCCAATGGCATTTTCTGTGCCGTTCGGGGCTATCGCTATCCCAAGATAGTATATTCTTCAAGATTTGATGTTGTTAGGCACTCAGAGCCTTTCATCAACGTGCTCCTTGCAGTGGCTCGCTGGCCATCTTTGCAGGAGGTTGTGGCAAAACAAAGACATAATCGAGATCCGTCCTAAGATTATGCTTGGAAATTATGTAATATGAATATGGAGGGATGTATAAATGCTGTTGGAAAGTGCTGAGAATCTGGATGGTAGCGTCAAGGTTGGCGACAGGAAGGTGAATGTGTGGTCGGTCCCGGATATTTAGAGGACGTTCGGGTTTGTGTTCGCTGCACATTATTTGATGCAGCAGCACTCCTGAGATGCTATCTATGAAAGACATATTGGGCGTCTTTGTTGCAATCTGTATGTAACTGACACCGCCTAGTATAATAGGTTTGCACCCATTTTCATGCCTTTCTCCAGTTCTCTCCGCTTAGTTCTTCAACACAATAGATCGGGATTCAGTGTTGATTGGTGCTGGTGTGTTTCCCCATGCATCAGGGATGTTGACTGGGTCCGCTGGCGTGTTCGAGGCTCCGATCCCAATGAGCGTATTATCCGGGTCGTAGTGTAATGGTTGGAATGATGTTGTATGAATGACATACTTGTCATCTGTCAGTCGATCCAGCTTAATTCGGTTCTTGAACTTGTCTATGAGTTTGAACAACCTTATGACGCGGTCTCGCTGCTGACCGAGTGCGGTATCCTCGCTCTTTTCTGACAAAGTGAGAGGGCTCAAGTTGCCCTGAAATCTGGGGTTGTTGGGATGGAGGGCCTCCTTTTTATATTCCAATGGCAAGTTCCGAGGCTTGATGGTTGTAGTATGTCCAAGTCTGCTGGTTGAGACCATCAACAAACCCATGAAAAGGCCGTTTTTGTAAAACAAAGACATTGACCATACGCTCAAAGACCTCTTTAAACTGTTATAGTCCAGTTAGCTATATCTTCTCTCCTGCTAGGCCACGATTAGCAGATTGCTTATATAAAAAGTCCTGGAGATTATCCTCTATATGCATAGGGGTGGCAATATAGGCAATCATTGCTAAAGAACTTTGGCTCCCTAGGATATAGTAGATTATAGCTAAAAATGGCATTCGTATGTGTTAATTTCTTGTCTGAAGTGACTGGCTTTTAGGTTAGTAAGGGTATTGAGGAAGTCTTTGGCTTTAGCTGTCGTCATTCGGGCCTTTTCCTCGTTCTCGGTGGTGTATTCTGGCCACGGAAACGGGCTGAACGGGTCGGCACCCCAGGCGCGGGAGCACCAGCGCAAGGTGTGGGGCGGGGGAGGGTGTGTCGGCGTCCTGTAAGATTGTTATGTGTCTAAGTCTTGTGTTAGTAAAGGTTTGTGATGTTAGGCAAGATTATTTAAGCTTACTTAATGGCAGGGATAACAATGTGACTGGTTATTGCCCGGCTTCTGTTTGCATTACGACCACAGCGCCTTTACGGCTACTCGAGTCGATGATCACGTATGTCTTCAAACACCGGCATTTTATATTGTATATAAGACCCTAAGGAGCTGGCAATATGGCACGGGAGCACCAACTCAACATGCAGGTCGGAAGAGACCCTGACCTCCGTAGGACGTTTAAAGAACAGAAACGACATCTGGGCGAGTTAGTGTCAGATATAAAACTGGAAGTGATAGGGCGTATATGTGATGATATCAAGTTAAACTGACAGAAATTGATGACTTACCGGGGTGGGGGAGCGACCTGATCCTGCATGCTAGACAGGATCACGGCACTTCACGCTCATTTTGGATGGGAGTAGGGGATGGTGTCGTCCAGGCCATCGTGAAGAGCTCTGCTGAGCAGAGAGAAAAGCGCTTTGTTGCAATGACTGAATCTCAATTCTCTTCTCTATACACAAGCGATCTTGGGTTCGAGGGGCTTCGTTACAGAGGTCGAATGTATGGGATCTCGCTATGTCTTTCATCTCGTACTCATCCCTTTTCCTTCAATAGTGAACTGAGGTTTCCAGTGTTCGTGATGAAAGTGCTAGGGATACTGATCGTCGGAGTTTCGAAATGGAAAACGCCTCGGCGAAAGCATTATACCATACTGGGTGGATGGGTAGCTTTGTAGCTTGTTTTTCTTTTGTTGTGATTTGAGCCACACTATGTGATGAACACCGAAGCTGAGTGTCGCCCCTGACTGAGCGACCTTTTCCGCATTCCCCTTACTTTCATTTTTCACTGTTATATTATATAGCTTCCATTCTTCTGATGCTCCACATTGTGACCGACTTGGCCATGTTTGAGTTGCGAAGGTTTTGTGTTTGTTAGGTAGTCAATGGTCAACCTGGACAGTTGGCTGAGGATCTGGTCTTGAAGTGTACTTGATGGAGGATAGACCGGCGCCTTGAAAGGACCCTAAAGAACTGGAACCGTTGCATTTTGGAATTAGGCCCGTGGGACGCGCAGCCAGGCTCTACATTGACTGTGATGTGCCCGAATCTTGTGTTGGTAGTCAGCCTGGAGCTTTACCAAGCCTGGCTTAGAGTCTGCGTGCAATGGCGGTACAGCGTTCGATCGTAGGACTCCTAAGAACTAGTATGCCAAAGAAAGATGTAGTTTCCAGTGGCTTTCCTTGACGAACTCACCCCTACGGGCAGCCTAATCGAGATCCCGAGAGTCTTCTTCATCTTTATGAAGCCGGTGGTCGCAAATCTGACTCTGGAGAATTCTCGCTGCCCTCTTTAGCGGCACGCTCTTGTCGTTCACAACAACGGTCCCATCTTCGAGGGCGCGGAATCCGTTGGGCCCCTGGTGTGACGACAGCTTCCTCCTCCAGGGACACTTATATCCTCAGACGAAGCATGCATGCTGGGGTAAGATGGGTCAGCAATGACTCCACTCATATTCTTAAGGAAGTGTGCTCCGTGAATGGCCGGCGTGGCATTTGAGCTGCAGGTTCTTGATCCTACTGCCTCATCCTCTCCTAGATCGGCTCCTTTGATGTTGAACTGGATCTCGCTGGCCAGTCCTCTGACCTTGGATTCGGCATCGTTTTCCTTGATAGAGGTGTTGAGTGTTCAAGAGAGTCTGCAATCCGGTGACCTCTTATCGAACGCTACCCTTGTTATATTCTTCATTGTTATGCCCCATAGCACCATTGGGCTTCGATGCTCTTGACTTGCTTGTGATAGCCAACACCGGCGTAATGTGTTCTCTTCGGAGATGCTCAGGTATGGCTTCTGACGCATGGTCCGGTTGATTCATCGCTTTATATAAATATATAAACGACTGTGAGGGAATGAAGATGGAGGAGATCCCTAGATCAGATAGTGTCTGGTGTGTCGTAAACCCAATGTCTTGAAGCAGCTGGCCCAACACTTCCATTCTGCCTTGTCTGTTTCGGACTGGTTAACCCCAGTTGTTGTATGCCTTGGTCTGCATTTTCGTGTGCAACCCGAGATTTTTGGGATTATCTGGGAATCAGGGAATACATATAGCGATAATCTTGGTATAAATGTCTGCGGTGACTGAGTGATTCCTAAAACCATCGCAATCATGGACGCAGCGTTGTTCTGGGCGGCAAAAAGGTTTCCGATAGAATGGCGAGTGAGAGTTAGAAGTCCATCTGCGCCGATGTACTCATAGGTCAATCCTCCATCCTAGTGAGCAACATCGTCAAAGCGAATATTATCTGATTTGCCTCCCGCCTTTAAATAGATTATGATGAAACCAGACCGTCATCTCTGCCCGTCTCACAGTGGAAACGTGGAGATGAGAGCATCCAAGAGTTGTTGGTAGTTTTAAGAGAGCCTCTCCCGCGTGCCACAAGACCTAATGTGATGTCTTGATATTCTCGAAACATGATGCCAACGTGGCGCCCGATAAGGATGTTAGGGTCGTGTTCCTGGAGGCTTTCGTCCTGGACTTCTGGGTGATCAAGATTGTTGTCATCTGACTCATCCCGCAGCCATGCTGGAAGTGCTTGCGCGGGAAGAAGCATGAGGTGCAAGACCAGACCAGCAATGTGACAGATTCTGAGTCCGGAAGAGAATATCTGACGTCAATTGTTAGTACCCATCACTGAAACCTTTAGCAGACTTACATATGATAACGTTGAACTCTGTACGAGGCATGTCGTACTGATACACTATGGCTTGGGGTAGTGAAGAGATCACCGTTGTCCTGCAGCCTTCTACTGCTTTGCAATTCACTCGGTGAGTTCTTGATTCCGTCGCACTTGGAAGGGGATGTCTTTATGGCCTTGAACAATTCGCCATAGTGCGCGGGGGCAGCTTTAAGCTTTGCTCATCTGTCACTGTTAGACTTGGTGCCTGGAGTAGGGAAGAGTCAGATGTGCTTACAGGGGAGACGTCTTGTCCAGAGACAGTATAAGTGGACTCAGGGTCAGAGTCTTCGACATTGTTGTAATCGGAAGATATCTATATTACTCCGTCAGTAGGTTAGTCTAAGCCATCATAGACAATGGTCTTCTTGTGACAAGGCTTACCTTTCCACAGCCGATGACCTGGTCTTGCCGACAGGAGATAATTGATTGAGAGGGAAGATGATATATAAAAAGTAATAGAATCACTGGTACAATCTTGCCAGAAGCCAAGACAAGTACTGTAGCTCCATGGCAGAGTTCCAGGAGTCGCCCCAAGACATCGTTGCTTCCAGGGCGATGAATAACTTTCCCAACGAAACATCCATCGACTGGCCTGTCTCCATTGGGTTCTCCGCTATGTGGTCGCCAGGTAAGACCAGAGGTCCTGGGAATGTCTGCTCGTCATGTACAGCGTCATCCTTGGCGAGGTATGCCTCCCTTGCTAGTCTGCCAGTCTTCGACATGGCCAGGCTTCGCAAAGACGCACACTTGGGCATGAGCAGCATGTAGGAGTTCTACTATATAGTTGAGAGGTAGTTGAGAAAGTTCAAAGTCCTCAGCGTTCTCAAGAGCCCTATTTATACTTTTCCCAGGCCAGTTTTCATCTAGGCAGCATCTCTACAATCTCTCATCACAATATCATTCACATCACCGCCAAACTCCAACATCACCAAACTCCAAATATGACCATTACCAAGCATCACTAAAACCAAACCTCAGCTTCACAATCCCCCCAAACTCCAAAAAGGTTGCCAAACCCTCTCAGCACCCAACAAGGATTCCTCCCATCCCTCCACGCGTCCACAGTCTAAATAAAGCACACATCCCCGATTGCGAATGCACATACCCGTCTCAATCTCACACAACCTCTCACCCTCACCACCACAAAAGATACCAACTCACAAAACATGAAGAAAAACCCCTCACGGAAACCCGCATCATAGTGAAACACCAGATCTGCTGTCAAAACCACGGCTCATCCTTCCCTTCCCCGACGCCATGAAACGAAACAAAAAGCCCCCCCTCCTGCGTAACCCATCTGTACCACTCTGGCGTTCAAAACACACCCTTTTTTTGCCAAATAAATTGAGGAGGATAAAAAAGCTGCATTCAGTGTCGTCATCACTTGAAACTAAACTATCCAATAAACAAGCTGGAAAACATCGTGTTCTTTTTTGGCTAAACTCGTGTTTGCTGGATGAGAGGGGGGGAGGGCCGCTTGTGGAGGGTCGCGTCGTGCCGCGCTGTGGGTGGTATCACAACATTGTTCAAACGCAGTCTAGAGTAGAGTGCTTACTCAACTAAAGGAGACGATTCGATTGTTGGATTGTTTGTGCCTCTTCGCTTGGACGACCCGTGTTTGGACAACAGCTCCAAGGCATATTCCACGACATGGCCTGTCAGTCACAGTTGAGACACATACGCACGCAAGATGGATGGATGGGTTATTTTAATTCTTTTTTATTATTCTTTTTGCTTTGATTTGCTTTGCTTCACTCATCTCCTCGTCACCAAGGTTTTGTTTACCAAGGCCGGAGAGCTGTCCAAGTTTTGACAGCCATTAATATCGTCCCCTCACCCTCCGCCAGTTTCCATACCAAGTACGCCAAGTAAGCAATCCCTCCATGATACATACATACATAAACACACATGATTGTACACACTCATCCCCCTCCCCTTTGTGACATGTTCTCCCTTGATTTCAAATCCATCAAATCAACCCATTACTTGCTTGCGTCTGCAATGTCCGGGGATAAATGTTTGTAACGTGCGCTGTGCTGTGCTGTGCTGTGCTGGCTGTCTTGTGTTTGTGCATTGCATCCTTGTGTCAGGTTGCCAATGTCGTGCACTCCAGTTTCATGGCGGGGAAAGCAAAAATGTAAAAAGTGAAAAAAAGGCAAATCCAACTCCTGCGAGCTAGAGCTGCGGTACATGCCCTGTCCTGCTCTGCTCTGCTCACTGTTCTTTGTTTTTGTACCCCAGGTCCAGGTTCCGTCTAAACTTTTTCGTCTTCTCGATTCGCTTTGCTTTTCGAATATCCAGGTTTCCCTCTGTTCAACGCCCTGCACTTCCCATTATGTACACTTTCTAAACAATAAACAATAATGTGCAAGCCTCCTCCCCACGGAGAAGGCCAAGGTCGTATGTTTTGCCGTCGTGGCTATATCGGGATCGGTGTCCCAAAAAAAGAAAAAGGAATGACATGAGTCGGGGTATCTCTGTAAAAAATAGTGCAAAATAGGACATGAAAGAAGTAGAAACGCCAGCAACCCCATGATAGCTGGCTTTATCATCCAACGACTTCTAGTTTACTCTAGTCGTCATCGTCGTGGCAGTCATTAAATAGGTCGTTGATCCCGTGGCCCAGTTCGTGTCTGCTGGAGGGGACCATTATTTTCGCAGGCCGACTTTGCCTGCGAGGTTCTTCCAAAATCGTGCTCCCTTGCGCTCTTCGCTGTGCGTCCGTAGCATCACCTCGTCTCGTTGCATGGGTCCTACAATGTCTTCGTCGCCTCGGGAGGGGAACTTGCCATCCGCATCCACCAGTCGGGGAATTGCGCTGGGCAGTCCATCCTCAAGGCGCTTCCATTGCATACCCGCAAAGACATCGTCCATGGGAGGTGGTCGGCCAAGGATGGAGCCGCCGCTATTGGCTCGTGCTCGTCCACGGCCACGGCTGCGGCTTCGTGAGGCGCTTGTTGAACCAGGAGCAGAGCTGGTAGCTTGCACAATCTCCGACATGAGTCCGTCATGGGTTGACCTCCATCGCCTCTCGATGCCGGCCCATTTGGCCTCAGTAAGAGCGTAGATTTTGCTGGTCTCGCCGTAGTTCTCGCCAGTGCGCACCAAGTGCTTGGTGTAGTTACATCGTGCTGCGTCCCAGTCGTTGCGCAACTGCTGAAGGGCCTCCATGTTCACAGTCTCGGGTTGATAAGGCTGCGGTGTGATGGTGAAGTTGGCGTGACCAAGGCGATCCGACCACTCATCGTGCTCCTGCAGGATCGAAGGAAGAGGAATTGGGACCTCAGGACTGTTGGAACCAAATCGGAAGGACGACACTGAAGGCTTTGTGCTCAGAGAAGGTCTAGGGAACTGTGTCGCAGAAGGGACAGGTGACGGTACTTCGGTAGTCGCAGATGGTGGTGCAATGGTCGGTGATTGTAGAGGTGACTCAGGCGGCGGGCCGCTCAATGGGCTGGTCATCAGGGGAGGCAATAGAGGGGTGGTGGCCAGTCCTCGTTCTCGCTCGAGGTCGGCTTGCTCAACAAGGGCTTGCGCTTTCTCAATGTCGATAGGCGCGGGAATGTTGATGCTCTCGGTGCTGCCATAGTAGGATACTGCCGGGGTGGGAAGTCCAGTGTTTTCCAACATGCGCTCCTGTCCAGGTCGGCTGGGTGCAGACATGGACGACGATCGACTAGAAGGACCTCCGGATAGCACAACGCTCTCCAAGCTGAGCTCTGTGCTAGGTGAGAGCATCGGGTTGCCCCTGCGGGTGTTGGGGTTCCAGCGCGTGAGACTAGGGAAACGGGCGCCAATTCGTGACGTTAGTCCAGCAAAGGGTGACTCGCTGCCGGATCGCTTCTTGCGGGATCGCTCGTCCACGGGGGTGTCACCGTCACTCAAGAAACCCATGTCGTAGTCGATATCATAGTCGCGGACAATGTCTCCATGGAACATGACATCTTCGGAGCTATTTCGGGGCTCACACAGGTTGTCGCCTACACGGGAAGGGTATGGGTTAGTAACTCGACGATCACCAAGACGAAGACAGCAGGCCAAGCACGATTTCCCGGAAGGTACGACAGCCTGGCCAGGCGGACAAGACATACACAAACAGTCATAGAGACTAAACTGGTCCGAAGGGGCAAGACTATAACGGTCGCTGTTCTCTGTGTTGTCTGTGACGGTGGTGTTGTGTTCAGGTTCCAAAGGCTCTTCTTGAACGTCGGGCAATGACCGCATTGGGGGTTTTGTGTGGACCGATTGGGTGGGCGATACAGGAGTGTCGTTCAATTGCGGCGGGAGATCGAGAGAAGAAGTCGAGCTCGACATTCGAAAGTGACCCTTTCCAGGGGAGAAAGTCGGGGTGATTGGAGAGGTGATGTCGGAGGAGGACGAGTTTGTTGTGTAGTAGATGTAGGAGAGGTCGGTATCGGGGCTAACTTGTTGTACCTCCCACATGCGGCGCTGGCGCTCCTCTACCAACTGCGGCAGAAGCAGCGGCTTGAGCCTTGGCGACATGGTGTCGGCCTGGACGGTCGAGGCCGTTATGATTGCGAAGTTGTCGAAAAGACGAACGACTGCGTTTCCTGTCTATCGTGTTGTTGTTGTTTTGTTTTGGGTGTTGGTGGGAGAAAAACAGAAGAAGAAGGAAAACAAGAAAGTTGGAGGGATGCCTCGGGAGGTGGATGTTGATAGAGGCAGTGACACAGCAGCCCAGTTGGGTTAGCCTGGTGTAGTCTTTTTGGGAGCTAAGGTAGTGGCTAGGTAAGTCGCTGTCTGTCTGTCGGGCCAAGTGGCGGCGGATCCGGGGACCGGGGGTGCTTCTCTCTTTTTTCCCTTAGGTTCCCACTGACACTGAGACCGGGGTGGGATCCAATTCTTGCCTGGGAGGGAGGGTATGGATGTGGATGGGGCAGGTGAACAAGACAAGGGTGTAGAAAGCCAAAGCAAGGCGGGTCTTTCTCAAGCCCAAGCCTGAACAGACTGTCTCTCTTACTAGACCCTCCTCTCACAACTTTTTTCCTCTTCTCTGCGTCTGAGCGGAACAAAAATTGGTGGGGTACCGTTGGGTAGGAGTCAACGAGGAGACGGTTCCCGGCGGTGGATTTTTTACCTGCTCCAAGTGGGCTGTGTCCGGCAGAGACTACCTAACCTCTAGGGCGGGCGGGGACTGACTCTGGTGGTTGACTCTCTGACTCTTGTTTTCTTGTTGATGTTTGGGGTGGTTGAAAAAAACAAACGATTTCTGGTTGCCGGTTGCTTTTTTGGCTTTAGTTCGTCGTTTCAGAGGTCGTGGTTGGCTGTCCTCATGAGGGCGGGTGTGTGACTCGTATCAAGTGATATCGATGTTTGGCTGTATCAGATTGTATTCAATGACGACAGATGGGCGCCGGCAAATGTTGGTGTTTGATCAAACAAGTAGTCGGCGAGGGAAAAGAAGAAATTATCCGGGAATGACGGTTGTTTATTTAGTATCTACAAGGTGGGAGGAGGTCTATCATGCATGGGGTGATTGACTGCTGATGAGTTCTCGGACGTCTGTCTGTCTCTCTGTGTATGCGAGCGACTCTTGAGTGTCTGGGCGGCGGCTGGGCAGGGCTAGGACCACTTCGCGGGTAGAGCACAGCACAGCGCAGCATAGCACAGCACAGCACAGAGCAATGACAGGGCCTTGCGGATGAAGTCAGTGGATGTAACTGAGAACAAGCGCTCGGTCGTCCACGTGTTATTGAACCGAGGATTGGGCGCGACTACATATCAAGTGTTGGCCGTCTACTCAGAGCCGCGGCTGTATCTTCAATGTGATAAGGTGTTATCGCGGTGTCGTACTCTATGTATAAGATATGCGTATGTAATGTAATGTCATGTCATGCCATGTAATGTATGTACATTTGTCTATAGGTAGTGGAGGGTGAGGTGATGCCGTGCGGCGGACTTGATGACCGGTGAGGTGGCTCTCATCTTCGGTACAGAGTCGTTCCGTTGTGCCTCTCTTTCAATGATCCATCTCCAACTGCATAATGGAGTCTGTAATGACAGGCGGTGATGGATTATTAACTCTACCCGACGTTGCGTTCTCAACATGCAGTGCAGTCTTAGAGCTGCGTATACGTCTTGTTCGTCTGCAGGGATGAAAGGGTTGGCTGACGTTCAGGCTCTGGGGCACGGAAGCGGGGGAGAGAGCCCTGACGAAACGCTGCTGTGCTTCTCTTCTCGCGGCTGGTGGTAATTGTTTCTTCTGCTGCAACCCTCGACAAGGGTTCAGTCTGTGACGTGGGAAAATAAGGTGATGAGGAGATGAATCCAGGGAATTCACTGGTTCAGAGACTGGCAGCTGTTTAAAACCTGCTTGTCCTGCTGTGAGACCGTACAGCAGCTTACAGTGGACGCTTACAGCATGTACAGGATTTTACAGTCTCTTTTTTTTCTTCCTTACAGAGGGCTTCTGGGAAGTGGGGCCTTGTTTCCCCGGTGGACTTCCAGTGGGGGAGGAGGTTGGGTCAAAAGCCTGAGCAAAGAGGTTCAATGAAACAGCAAGGGCTTACAGTGGCTGGGGGTTTATTCAGAGCGAGAGTCACGGTGCGCAGGGGGGATGATGAGGCTGTCTGTGTTGTTTACATGATCGACACAAACGGCAACCCGAGACAATCACATTGATACTGACGAAACAATGGCTGCAGAGCATGCACGGGCAGAGAAGAGCCTAATCTTGAACTTTGACCTAACTTTGAGTCAAACGCAAACGCAAACTGCAATAGCAGGACCGTACGAACGATATTCGATTGGGGGGAACCGCGTGGACCCTGAAAGCGACAACAAACCAGAACAGAGCCAGCCAAACACACAAAGACACAGTATCCATCCATGACCGAGAGACTTTGAGTTGGTTACAGGGGTCTTCGCTTGGACAATTCCTAATCGATGACGGTGCAAAAGTCAATTCAGAGTTTGTGTTTGTTCATAAGCACTTTATACACAAACACAATTTCCTATTGTCATTTATGCAATGCACAATCTGTTTTTATGCTTCTGTGGCTCAGGCGTTGGAAAACCGTTTTGTGTAACTCCCGGATTGGCAAGAACTGGAATGAATACCCTGAAAGCAAGCAAGAGCTTTGCTTTCACATGGAAGCGATAGCTCTAGCTCCCTTCCTGCCATTGGATGCAAAGATCATCACTCTCTGAAGTTTTCTTTTTGGGTTTGTTTGCTTTACCCGCATTCCAATTCATTGACCTCATCATTTTTGCCGATCACGTTTCTTTTTCTTTTTGCTAGCAATTCATAATTCGAGAAGCTCAAACTCTGTATTGCTCTCACTCTCTCCAAAATCTCCTCATTGAAGCTTTCGTTCCGCTTTTGGCCTGGACCCAGCTCTTCCAAAGTCTGGTTCCCTGTCAGCCAGGGCTCTCAATAGGCGATGGGAATCAAGAAGCCGGTGACATGGGCTCAACAGCTCAGATGGGAAAGGTTTGGAGGAGTCAGCAGGGGGTACGTAGCCTGGCACTGAAGCATCGTATCTGGGCTGGGCTGGGCTGGCAGCCTGGCACCGCTGGGTCGGCCTCGATTCTGCCATGGCCATTCCATTCCATCCTTGCCCCGGATTCTCATGGGATCAGTAAGTTTTTGGGAGGACCGGACTTGCGGTATGGTAATTACATTTGGCTTTGCACTTCACCGTTATCTCTGACTCTAGGCTCTCTCGCTAAACCGACCGCCTCAGGCGACTTGTGCCATTGTGGAATCTGGCTTTCCATCCATTGCAATCGGAAGTCTAGCCCGAACATTTTCTCTGCTGAGCTTCCAATTTTCGGTCTCTGATCCCGCCACCAATAAACTCAAACCAGAACCAGCAACCGAGTCTTGCCAAACCGTTGACCGAAGCCGCTGACGGCACAAATCGACTCAATTCTACAGTATGCGCCAAAAAAGCAACCACCAACCTGTTGTCTATTTTTCCATGGCACCGGCTGAATAAACTTGTTGGGCTCTCTCTCTGGCTATGCAATATTACGTCGTTGTTCACAGCTTCAATGGAAGAAGCCATCTTGTCGATCACTTCCCTTTGAGATAGAGACTGAGCGTTGGTCTTGTTTCCGCGAGACAACTGGGTCTTCCCGTTTCCCCGTCCCCCGTGCTCGCAATTCCACCCGCTCGCTGTGTTTCTAACTCATGACTTGGGCCTCATCTGACCGTTTGGCTGAGTTGACCGCCTACAGTCAACTACCGGTCAATCTTCAACAGCGGGCCATTTCGTCAGAGCGAGGACGGATGTTTCCGATTCAATTGATCTGCTTCTTTTCAATGGATGACAGAGAGTCAGTCACTGTCGCCTCGTTCGAGGCCATTGAGACGTTCTGCGCCCCTCCAAATGACCGCGTTCTCGCCTAGTGGTTGGCCCTCGTCTGCCTTCAAGACCCTTGACAATATTCAAGATGGAGTGACACATCGAGTGAATGCATCGAGATACATCGACACAATGTCGCAACTCCCGATTCCTCTACCTTGTCATTGACAAACAAGGCCTTCCATGTCTTTCATCTCTTTGCTTTGTCATGTCATGCCATGTCTTCAAAGGCACTTTGCATCCTGTCGCGCGACAGACTCGTGGCCAACGGGGCACGCCTACCCATCGCGGCATAGCGTCCGCAGTCCAAGCTTCCCAGCGGAAGGGAAGCGACGCCGATGGTGCGCCAGGATCCCATGGAAGAACATGGAAGTCCCTCTAGCCTCGCCGGC
This sequence comes from Fusarium fracticaudum, assembly GCA_003353625.1. NCBI lineage: Eukaryota > Fungi > Ascomycota > Sordariomycetes > Hypocreales > Nectriaceae > Fusarium > Fusarium fracticaudum. The sequence goes on from PDNT01000004.1 coordinate 942,501, forward strand.
GGGTCTGCGTGGCTGCAAAGCTTGACACCGAGAGGCTGCCAAAGCCACGCCAACTTGCACCGGCGTCCAACGCTCCGGGAACAGTTGTTTGATGAAAAGCTTAACCCTCAACTGCTCATTTTACTTGTCTCCAGTCGCTGTCTGTGACGGTGTCGATCTACCAGGTCCCTAACCAGTCGTCTTTCATCGGTCAACATCGCGATCTCCAAATGTTGATCGCCTGGGGAACAGGCAAGCAATTCGTGGAGAGCGTCGGAGAATTACAAATCTACTCGTATTGAAGCAACGACATGCCCCATCAGCATGAATTTACGTCCTGAAGCATCACCGTTCTCGGATGAATACACCGATTGCATCCTCTTTTACCGACCAGCACGCAAGATGCCACTAGTGATACGTACTGCCAGTTGTCGGCGTGTTGCCAGACCCTTAGCCATCCTCCAGCAGCCACGATGACCCTGAGCCCCGGGTTGAAGCCCTGTTGCATTAGTCTCACCACGGTACCTGGGCCGACATTGGAAGGAAGTCTTTTGGAGGCTGACCGTGTTACCCGCGGAAGCTTTCAAGGATTCCGTCCTTGCGCTTGTGTTCCTTGTCGTTGGGACCTTTTAATCTGGGCGGACATGGGTGTCAAGAGGCTCCATCTTCGAGGCTTTACAACAGTCACACAATGACTCTATCTTTGAAAGTTCAGACCTGCCGGTTTTGCTCGCTTGCATTCAACATTGATAACGATTGCGCCATGGTGAACAAAGTTACAAATCCAATACCGAGACTCTAGCTTCGTTGTATGGGCATGGGCGCTATAATGCGCGAATTGCTGTGATGGATAGGCTCGGCCCCAGTCCCAGTCCCAGTGGCGCTACTATCGAGTCTTATTGAACTCCAGAAGACATCGCTTAGAAGTGTCTGTTTGAGTTTACACTTAGCAGTTCGTTGAGCTGTCAGATACGCAGGAAGACGGAAGGGTCACTGTTGAGAGGAGACAGGAAGTCCGGCTTGACAGAACCTTCTCTGAGAGCTAGTTGTTCGTCCGGTGCCGGGAGTTTGCATATCTCGTAACTATACCAAAGCCGTTCATGTGGCTGTCGGTATTGAATGAAGGAACAAGTTCATACTGATGATCTTTTGAAGCGCGCCCTGGAGGCACTCTTTCCGCCAATGGCGAGCTGTATCTTGACAGCCAATGTCCCAGAGTTGAAGTCAACAATTCTATCACAACCCGGATGCAACTCGGAATCTTCAATCTTCTCAATCCATCCATGTTCACACGAACTCAATTCAACAGAGAGATTCCGCCCCCTCTGGTCCCTCCACCATCTTTCAATTGCTAGGGCTTGAGAGTCCCCTCTGAGGCACAATTAATTGCGCCGAAGTTGCTTCTGCTCTCTCACATGGCTGATGAAAGAAAAGTCTTCGTTAACTGGGGCTTGATGATTGGTTGACCACTCCCGTTTAGGCCTCTTGCAGCAGGACCTCTGCCTTGACCCGCCGCATGATGTTGATGCCTCGGTCGCAAGGCAGAACCACCATCTTGATGATTGCGACGATCCCTCACGAACAAGGAAAGAAGCTTAACCAAGGCTGCGGGTGCCTGAGTGAAAGAGCTTCAGCAAGAATTCACCAAATGCCGTCATTGTCATCATGATCAACATCATCTCTTGGAATTTAGTCTCTTTGTCAAATTGAATACTTCGTGGGGCTTTTACAAATTGGTCCAAAACTCGTGGCCAGGAAAGACAGCAGAGTTTGCGACGCTTACTGGTATCGGACCGTCCAATTGAACTTCTGGGCGCCACACTACACCTGCATGCTCTTTACTAACGGTCAAAACGCCGTGGTTATGACGAGAGTCTGATCAAGATAACAATTGAAGCACGGGCTTCAATGTGAAAGCCCACGAATTACCTTGGCCTTAACATGGACGTTATGACTTTGTGGTCTCTTTGTTGAGAACAGAGTTCAGCCATGGTGTAAGAATCAGCACCGGGAATGACACACGGGCCGCCTAACTATACCGTTGTGTTTCACGGCACTCCAACGGCTGCGGCTACAATGGCTTGCATTCCATAAATTCAATGCTCCTTTCACAAAAGCACAACGCGACTGCATATGTGATTGCCAATTCATGAAGATGCTGAATGAAATCGTATGAGAGCAGGGCCGAGCAACTGCACACTGTGTAACACTCAACATGTTCTCCGATATCATGAACAATTAAGATTTGTTGAAGCATGTGAGTATGCAACGGTCTCTCGATGTAGCCAGGTCCCAAGCCACCGAGATCGCCTTGATATCTGACCCTGTTCCTGGTGGCGATACTAGTGCTCTTCCCAAGAAAACTCGATTGGGCAATGGCCTCAAATTCTTTCAGTGTGGGTTACATTGTCCGTCAACGTCGTTAATTTCGATGTCACCCACAAAAGGCACAACTGCAAGTTTACAGGACAAACTCTGCCACTCAGAGCCTGCGAGACCCCCGAAATGATGGGAAATGTGCATGAGCCTCATGAATTGTTGACGACTTCGTCCACTGCAACCAATCACGACTCTATCGCTTACAACTTTGAGGTAACGTCGTTGAGTCTATTTCGGCTCGTAAGATGCACGTCACGATCCCAGCGGGATCACTTGGTTGTTACCCGAAAGGCTTGGCCGTTACATCAAGCGTAGATATGCTTAGAAGCCATGTGCTTGAGGTCAGCCGGCTTGTGAAGCATCCATCTGCAGGAACGCCAAAACATCATCGCCAACTCGGCCTCAGACAGAATATGGAATAGATTGGCGTCGAGTTGAACCACAATTAGACCGACCAACCAAGACCAGATGCTGGGGCTTTTTCAGGAACAGAGGAGACCAACGCTGACGACAATTTGTGTGCCTTGGGTGCTTGGCCAGAAGATTCCCACATGCATCTCCACCGGGCTTACAGGATCAGAATTTTCAGTCTTGCCTTTCTTTTTCCGTCATCATGAAAGAGTCTTCCACCGGCCCCACGCCGCATCTTTTGTCCCTCTTGGCTGCTCTCCGAGAAGCGGCTCCGAGTGTATCCGTGAGAAGTGCATCGCTGAGAAGAGAAGCCACCGGGAACTGATAACGTGATGGTAATCTGCGATGTATCGTGGGGGAACGTCAGCGGGAGGGAAATCGGTCGATATGCAGGCCTATGGAAGGGGTTCCCCTACATCCACACGCCGTGGGTGGAAGTTGGATGGAAGCAGACTCGGCTGCACATGTAAGCTTTTGAATTGCTTATTGCATATTAACTCCAGCTGCTATGGTTCACTGGAAGGGTTGCAACGGAACACACAAAAGGAACAAGGTTAATCTCAGCGGCCGCAGGGAGAGGAATAATGTCTTAACTCTGACGAAAAAGCTTTCAACAGTGCCTGATTGACTTTTTTCTTCTTCTCAGCCTCTTCAACATTCACCTTGCTTACCCTCGAAATTGCCCTGGCTATGCCTAAAGAGGGACGCGGCCAGCGGGCATTGGGGTCCGGAGGCTTTTGGTGTGTCTCGTTCCTGACGATCGCGACAAGGGTGCGTGTGTGGCCGTGGCTTCTCGTGCGGCTGACTTTTGAACTGGGACATGGCATTGAGGCACGACCAATCCTCCTTTCATGTGCTGCGGCGCGACGCGATGCACATGTCGGTCTCTGCTTCTGCTTAGCAAGATTCTGCTCATCGTAAGCACGGAAATTTGAGGCTCGGGATATTCGGCATTTCAGGTCTGAATGCATGAGGTTGTCATTGACTTGCTCTCAGGATCCTGCTTATTGCATGCAAAGCCATGGGGCACTCTCTAAAGTTACTGCAGGCTTTTTTTTTTTGCCTGTCCTGAACTCAATGCATTTGCAGTTGCAGTTGATTTGTGCAGTATTCGACGCTGACTACCGAATCGTCTGACCTTTGCAGGCCTGTGATAACGCAGGACTGACTTGTACAACCAGTCAGTCGTTCCTCGCGCCAGCGGATATCACTTCATCCCGCCATCAAATCGTCCGAACTACTTGGTGACCTGTTTCTGTCATTTGGATGAAACAACTTCGCCTCGGTAAGGCACGTGGTCTCGCGGGTCCTGCTGGGCATGGACACCGCATTTCTCTGGAACGGAACTCAAGGGTACCAAGTCCATTTCTGTTTCCAGAGCTGAATTCTTGCTGCTCCAAGTTGAGCTATCGTTGTGTGCTGGTTGAGGAGGCTACAGAAACACCAATCTAGGCCCTCGAACTATGGTTTCGGGCACTGACTACGCTCAGCGCATCTGGGACCTCCGTGTCTGACACCATCACGTACTCCGCGATTTCTCTTCACTTGCCCTTGCTTTTCTTTATTTTATTCGCCAACCCATATGAACATGAACATCATTGTTGATCTATTTCTGGGGAAAGAAACATATCAACTTTTAGCTTGCCGAGTTCCTACTCTAGGCGTAGCCTTCAAGCCATCTATCAAACGTGCCTAAGTCAACATGCTCTTGAGAACCTCAATCTGCTCCAGCACACCTACTTGGCTAGTGATCCCTTGAGTATTCCTTGATTCAACACTGCCCTCTTAGTTGAAGACATCCTTGATATCATTTGGTAATCGACCATCAATGGCCTACAGCTACTCCAGGCTCAGTTGGTCCATTGGGATTCCCACCGCACGTCCTGAAATATGGCGTGTCGCACGGAAAGGCACACCAACTTTCACGAGGGCATCTACAACTTCAGTAGCAAGAAGGTCAAGGTTGAGCGAGGCAATCATGCGCCCCAGTCAGAGCTTGAGAGTGCTATTGCTATTTGCGATCTGCACACTATCAGGTAGTCTGCATCAGCCGAGATTTCTATACGATGGAAGAGAAGGCTTGTCGGCATCTGCAATAGTGACAAAGCCAAATTCATCTGCAATGCAAGGCTGACACGCTGCAATCGTCGAAAAGACTCGGGCTTCAATCCTTCGCTCAAGGTATCGTTGTCGCTGTGTTGTCGGAATGAAAGCGCTGATGAATCCCTGTCATTGGAGCTCACCTCACCGCTGAAGCATTGTTGCTTTTTTGCCTTTCTCTCCCTTGCTTTACTATACAGTAAAGTACAGTAACTTGCTGGTTCATCCAAATGAAAAGTATCTTTTCCCTCTTCCCTGTTCATCATTCAATTGACGCGACGTGTGGCGGATGTTCATTCGCCCAGATCTGATCCCGTGATCGAGGCTGTCACAATCAATGAGTTGGTTGTATCGTATCGCGCGCGCGCGTGTGGGGGAGGAACCTTTCTCCCCTCTGATAGCCACGATAATGTATCACCTGCTCCACGAGGCTGCCAAGTTCAATGGTATGCTATGCTGCGTTGGCCTCTGTAGCTAGGGCTAGGCCTCACCGGTTTCTGGGGTAGCTTTTTAAAGTTGTTCTGGCCTCGCTGCTGTAAGAGATATCACACTTGGTTTGTCCAATCAGTTTCGCGGGATCAGTATGCAGAATTGCCGCCTGGGGTTTTACGAGGCCCTATCGTCGCGGGAGGGAATACGATGTCGTGGGAGGTGAGGCGACGTGTCCATATGCCTCAATCAATGTGTGTGTTGTAGATCATTAAGGGTAGGTATGCAGAAGTGTTGCGATGCTTGCTGATGTACACGGTGTCAAGAAGCTGGACCGGGAATTGACGCGTTGCAGGACAAAGATGTTTTTCGGTGTTTTTCGGAAGAGTGGATTCGATATGGCTCAACGAACGTATCCGCATGCATGTACTGACTTCGTCTGTGGGCGATTCACTTGTAGCATTTGGTGAGATTCTCGTAAATTGTAGGTCCATTTGAAGGTGAGCTCTCAAGCTCTCGAGCCATTCAAGCCCGTCAAGTGTTAGTTACTAACACGAATGCCCGTCCTGTGAATTTAATTCCTATGGAGGCGATTATGTGTGTACCGAGCGTCTGATCCATCCGAACTGATATTACTGAAGCGGTTGAGTTTGAGTGTTACATGTTCGCGATGTGAAAGTTTAGGGTAGGCAAGATTCGCTGCTCGGCTTGGGCACAAGGCTGTGCGATTCCAAATCATGTTCTCGTGCTATATTTATTATATGAGTCTCGAGTATTATGGGTAGTACTGATAGATTATAAGAATTCATGGGACACTGGTCGCTAATGTAGTTTGTGAAGTCTGCTGTAGGTATGATGAGACCATAACAATCGCACTTTGAAGAACCTGGAGCTTGGGCAATATCCTGTTGACGAACAAAAGCAAGGTAAATAGGATAAATCAAAGTGATGAAAACTTCATACGGTACAGAATATAAGTGTTTGAGCAGAGTACTCGCTTCAAGATTCTGTTCGTAGTAGAATGTATCATCAATTCTTGGAGCTACCGGGTAGGTGAGTTGACTGTTGAATCGATCGCTTCACTGGAGGAGTATCTGAAGAGATCGCGAACAAGAACTTCAAATTGAAAGATCATCGAGTTTGTAATCTTGAGTTGATGATAGAGGAATGATGTATCGTGGAGTTGGCTGGTAGCGATGCGTCAAGAACCCCCATCATGAATATCGCCCAAGATAAGGGCGCCAGGTTCACTCGAAACATTTGTATCCTGTTGCGCTGCTGTGAGAAAGAGGCCAGCATCGATTATGTCTCATTTCAACCTGGCTCGTATCTGGTGCATTCAATTGACGTTCCCTTCGCCTGTTCTTGTGGGAAGTAGAGATAGATGGCAGCGCCCGATCTCGAGCTGTGTGTCCAGTGACCCTTACCTATTCACCCAGCTGAGATAATATATATGAGCTCAGTCGTGGCGATAAGCGACAGAGAAGCAATGCGTTCCAATTATGTCGTTCTGAAAGGCGTCAACTGGGAATTGCCGTACGCGAGATAATGAACATGCTCACAATATCTTGAAACCTGGAATCACCTACACACTTCAGTTGTCGTTCCAAAAGAGTCTCAACCGACATAAACAGTGACGACGAGGCTTGATCCAGGGTAGCATTCACTCTTCAGCTGTCGTTCATCTTCAAGTCCCAACAAATCAGCAGACAGAACTCAGACAACCTCCGGATGATGTCCTCCGCGATATCGGCAATCGGCCCCACGCCGGAGGTTACACCCGGCCGGGATCGACAAAATCCATGACCGAGCCTCATTATCCAAGCAAATCTGCACATCAAAACAGGGTACGAGCATCTCACCAACAAGGTTGCGATGTTCAGATCAAGACGCTAACCAAGGCCCGTTTGTGTCATTTGCGGAACCGTGACGTGGAGGTTGCATTCAATGCAAGCTGAATAAAGCTTACGACAGCTATCATATCCACTGAATTTTACGCTTCAGGTGACACCTACACTGTGTTTGCTTTTCTAGGGAATAGCTTAGTTGCTGTGATTGGAAATGAATATTTGTTGGTTGCAGTTGGCGCTCGTTAATCTAAGATCTTATGACGTCACGGAAAGAGGGCAGATGTCATGATACTGATTCCCTGGCATTTTGACGTAGGAGGCGGGGCATCAAATTCCAGCTCAAGAGATATGAACGCATAACAACTTCCATCTCTCATTAATCATACCTGCGTTGGCAACTATAGTTGAACGACAGTAGACATCATGGCTACAACAGATGACCCAAACCGTAGCTTCACAGCAAGCAACACAGAAAGCGAACCAGAAATAGTAGAACAGCACCAAGAAGAAGCCCCAACTGCCAGCCACGCCCTCGCCGAGGAATCCCAAAACTTTGAAGAAAAAGGCGCAGCGCAGCTTGAGCACGGCGACGTCGAGGTCAAGAATCTGGGATGGAACGAACCTCCCCGCGTTGTGCCTCCGCTGGTTGGCGGCTTGAAGAATGAAGATGTCTGGGCTTTGATACGACGCTTCGATAAGCAGGTCTTTTATGTCAGGAGTATCGAGGAGCCACCGCTGGGAATGCTGGATATGAACATTGCGGACGAAGAAGAGTTTTCGCCCGAGAAGCTTAGAGCGCAGATCGAGCGACTCTACGTTTCTGTGTTTGCGCAGTTATTTTCCTTCTGGAAGCATATTGTGCGTCTTCGTTCTTGGAGGGAGTATCAGCGAACATCTGCATTCCTCTCAGTCTACACACTCGCATGGCTTCTCGATATTCTCGGCCCCACGATCATTGTCTTCCTCATGGTACTCATCTGGTCCCACGAGGCCCGCGATATCTGCTTCCCTGGAGCACCACCCTCGATAATTGACTCCAAGACAGGAGGTGTCAAGAAACCAGCAGCTGGTGTTCTGGCGTCTGATGATTCAGTCACTGGTGCGCCGGAGAAGCACAAGGGTGAAGCAGTTGAACAAGAAGCCCATAGCTTTGTGACGAGCTTGTCTACGGTATGTTCTGGTGTAAGCTTTGCTTTTGGTTACTTCGGGGGGTGAGATACTAAGTGAATATAGATTGTTGTTAGCACGGCTGCGGGTAAACATCCCCAGACAGATCCCGACGACGATAGCGCTGCGCCTGATCCGACGAAACTTACGGAAGAAGTCACCGAGGCTAGACAGAAGTCTGTGGGAGAGATTCCTCATGCTGAACATAACAGGGCCAAGAAGCCAGTCTCGAACGCTGTGTGGGATAAGGCGCGTCCGACGATGCATCTGATTGCTGACTTTGTTGATACCTGGGAACGATTCGGCAACGCTCTTAGTCCAGCGACACCTTTCCATCGCCATCGACCCAAGTTTATTCTCATTGGTGTTCTTGTACCCATGCTTCTCGGAGCTTGGTTCACTACTCCCTACATGGCCATGAAGGGAATGGGTTTCGCTGCTGGCTTCGGATTCTTCGGTGATCCGATCATCACACCCGCTATGAACTTCATCAACAGGACGTATCCCCGCTGGGAGAAGTATGTCGAGCTGCGAAACACTATTCTTCGAGGCGTCCCTACAAATGCGCAGTTGGCTATCACCCTTCTTCGCATCGGTGAAAAGAACAAGGCGCCTCTGCCACCACCGCCTTCTTCCGATGTGCCTCCCCCGACTGTTCCCCACGAGACTGCTGGAGAGGGATTGGAGCATTTAGGTGTGTAACACTCATTGACCAGAGTTCAGCTCATACTAACACCACCAGAAGGGGTGTCGCAGAGCGAAATCGCCGAGGCTGTCCAGCCTGATCCAAACATCATTCACGAAGACGAACAGGAAGAGGAGGAAGAAAAGACAAAGCACAAGAAATCTCATCGTATCATGAACTTCATCCGCGGTACAGCAAAGGGTGGTGTAACAACAGCTCTAGCTGCCGACAAAGCCAAAGCGAAAGCAGGTGCTCATCACGCAAAGAACCGTCTGGGTGTAGTCAAAGGTCAAGAGCCGTATCCTCTCACGGGACCAATTCGTTTCCCAGCTCGGTACAAGGGTAAAAAGGGCCATGCGTACATCACAGCTACAGCTACGACACCTGCTGTTAGTTGGACGACTGAGCTGGGAGATCTAAAGCCCGCTTGGACTGTGACTATTGGTGACATCGACGAGCTGAAGAAGATGGGTGGTCTCGGGTGGAAGAGCAAGATCATTGTTGGCTGGGCTATGGGGAGTGAGATTGTGGATGGCTTGATGATCAAGACCAAGGACGGGCAGGAACACCATCTCACGGCGGTCTCCATGCGGGATCAATTGTTCAACAGGTTGATCTCCATGGGAAATCAGATGTGGGAGGCGTGGTAGATGTGTCCTTTGGGAGTAGTCTTGATTTGGTAGGTGTCTGGAGTTTGGTGATGGAATCATGATACTCTTTGATACCAGGAACACGAAGTACGATGTGGAATCAATGTTTGGAATCAATTGAATTACAAGTCTAGACCTCGCTAGCTGAAGCATTAATGTGAACAAAAGATCCTGCTTTGTAATATCGTGAGTCAACTGAGGATCTCAATGCCTTAAATCCTCCAAACAATCGAGTCAAACGTGGGGAAAGTGGGACAAGTTGACAGGGTGACGTCAATTGAGCACAGATGAGAGCTTACAGATCAAATCACATCTGCAGCGACAACTCGGCCGAGGTCGCTCAAAGGTGGGGGATAAAAAGGGCGATGGTGATACAAGAAAACAAGAATATCCCCCGCCAATTCCCTATTTCTGTACAAGATCGTCCCAGTCGCAAGCTAAGCCCATCATGAGCTTCACCCTAGAGCCCTACGACCCCATCACCGCCGACTCATGGCTCGTCTGCGACACTTGCGGAACTCAATTCCCAACGTCTGATCGCAGCACCCTCAAGACATGTCACATCTGCGATGACCCGCGCCAATTCGTGCCGCCGTCTGGCCAGTCGTTCTCTACGCTGGGAGAATTGAAGCAGAAGCATAAGAACGAATGGACCAAATGTTCTTCTGATGAGAACATCACGTTCATTTCGTCGCAGCCGAAATTGGCGATTGGACAGCGTGCTATTCTTATCAAAACGCCGGAGGGGAATGTTCTCTGGGATTGTATCACGTTGCTTGATGATGAGACTGTTGAGAGGATTAAGAGCGAGGGAGGGTTGAAGGCGATTGTTATAAGCCACCCGCATTTCTACAGCACCCATGTTCAATGGGCTCGCGCATTCAACTGTCCAGTCTATCTCGCCGCCGAAGACAAAGTCTGGACAACCCTCTCCTCAACGCATCAAATCTTCCTCACGGCCCTCGAAACGCCCATCATCTCCACGGCAAAGGCCATCAAGCTGGGCGGGCACTTCCCAGGCTCCATGGTGCTGCACTACAACTCGCGGCTGTTCATAGCCGACACGCTTATGACGACGGCGTCGGGCGTCGGGGACTGGAGTGTAGACGCCACGGGATCCTCGCGGACCCGACCGGCTGGGCTGAACTCGTTCTCGTTCCTGTGGAGCATTCCCAACTTCATTCCTCTGGGCGTTGGGGAGATGGCGAGGATGTGGGGGATCTTGAAGGGGTATGAGTTTGGGGCTACGCATGGCGGGTTTATGGGGATGGATATTGAGAGTGAGGATGTCAAGGGGAGGGTTTTGGAGAGTATGAAGATACAGGCTGGGTTTATTGGGGATAAGGAGTTTGAGGAGAAGCTGTGAGTATATCTGTGATGCACATCAATTGCTTTTTGTATGAGAGATGAGAGACGAGAGATGAGAAATGAAGAGATGATAATGATGTTGTTCAATTAAAAATATATAAATAAATAAATCAGGTCCATTCTGATATCTGGGTATCGATCAAGTTTTGAACATGCATCCAACTCCTGCTCATGCATCTCAGTCTCTCTATCCATCAACGCCATAAATCTCAGTATAATAAACATGCAAAGCTCAGTCCTTCTTCCAGAACTTCCACTTTTGCTTTGTCGGCGACGATGGACATAGATAACGGTTAAGCAGCTCTCGACCCTCATCAGGAAGATCGATAACGGATTCATTGAGGGTGTCGATAATAAAACGGTTCGCTATAAACAATTAGCATCAATTCAACACCCAGTTTAGAAAGAAGGGAGCTTACGCATCAAGTCAACGCCGCATTCGCCAGCATCAATAGCCATATCGATCCTCGTGGAGTTATAGCACCCATATCGAAGTTGCAGCTCAAGCATACATCTCCACAACTCTCTTGTCTCGTCAAGGCTCATGCCTTCGCAGCTGCGTTCAGAGCATGTGCTTGCTTGGCGGGATCGTTGGTTATCGTGATGGGATTGTTTTGGTAGAGGGATTGCCTCGTCGCTGGGGGGACTCCACATGGCGGGCAGGGAGAGAGGGCCTGGATGATTCTCGCGATACATTTTGGGTGGTAATAAAATGTTGGTGATTGTAATGAAGTTGGTGAATGTTGAGAAGAAGGAGTCGAGGTCTTATATAAACAGCCTCAATTATCCTCTGCTTTCTTTTTTTCTCTCTCGCCCTTTTCTTGATTTCAGGCTCGTGAGTTGTCTCTGCTGTAGTGGGGTTTTTTACTCTCTGGCCCACGATGACAGGCAGAACCCTGCTTATTTATATCAAAGCGTAAAAACAAAACAAAAACACCAAAAATCAGGGCGAACCCGATTGAGTTATACTAACGAGCGTGTCCCACGGTGAGTACCGCAGACAAGCAAACAAACAGGAGGGTGGGAAGCTTTACGCAGTCAGCGGGAGAGCGCCACTTTGAGGGTCTGAGACAGCTTCTTGATGATTGATGGAGCCAAGAAAAGGCGTCAGTGAGTCACATGTGGGAATAAACCATGCTTAATTCCGTGTAATCAGTGAGTTTTTGCTCCGATGTTGTATCGGGCTGGGTGTCATCATCGGAACATAGCCTGACGGAATAGGTAGAGTAGACATCACAAGTGATCGACTTTGCATGAAAAGACACGGGAGAGAGAGGAAATCCTTTCGGCAGTTTGAGTACGTACTCTGCCCGACAAAGGCCAGTGACCTGTCGCTCGATGCCAAGTTAGTGTGTGATCTGCGTGGACCATGATGGATTGAGGCTTGCAAGCCTGATCTGATGCCCAAGACCAAGAATCAAGACTCAAGATAGAGGGGGGGTCACAAGGACAGGCTTGTGATAACGACAGACGCCAAAGGACAGGGCGGTTTCGATAAGCTTTTGCCTAACAGCAGTGGCATGGCATGATAAAACCATGACGACGGGATAGAAGATAGCAGAAGCATACATACCTAAGCTACGGGATAAGTAAGTTAGCGGTGATTTGAGTGAAGTCTGTTGCTGTACCCGTGAAAGCCGCTATAGCCGGGTCTCTCTTCAGTCACTCAACAGTTGCATTCTGAGCCAAGACTGGTTTAAGGCTGAAGGGAGGAAACATCCGGTTGCCCCGCCCCGTAAAATAGGTACAAATAGCACGGGACGACCCTGGGGTTCCACTGGCGGAGGAACCCTTTTTAGTGACTGAGCTCTCTAGCAATTGAAAGTACCGCCGGTATTCACGGATGAGTTAGACGTTGAGTATAGGTATTCGTTGAAGCGGTCAAGACTTTGCATTTGAGGCAGTGTTTTTTCTCAACGGTTCAATCCCAATGCAAGGGAAGGGAGGGATATTTCACCGCCAAGACAGCGAATTCACAATTACGTGGCGTAGTCTACAGTACAAACTCAACCACAGTCATGAACAAAAAAGCTGCGCCTCGAACTAAACACGTGCTGATATAGCAAACAAACAGCATACCTACCTATCTTACGTGGGCATCTCCGAGCAGTCGGTTGGTATTTTATTAATATTTTCGTGGCGTTAGATCTTGGCTGTGGCGCACTCCCCGGATCTCATTGTTCCAGATCGTGAAGTTAAGCTTGGACTTGGTGAGAAAGGTTCTTAGCGATGGAGAGCTATTGTTACTTCGCGTCTCAAAGCTGGGTGTTTGGCGGGAAGTTAGTTCGTGGTCTGTTGGAGGAGAAAAGGGTTGGCCATTGTGGATGAATGAATGATGCCAGATGGCATGTTGCATCAAGCTCTTAATGATCATATCACGAACTTGAAATATTAGTTTACTGTTGCAGCAAAGAGAGTCTGATTGATTCATGGATGTTTGTTCAATTGGCTTTGAATGGCTTGTAAATTGGCTGCTGCCAAAGGATGGCTCCGTGATTGACTCCCATCCATCCATACCCCAAGCATCGTCTGAGTCGGTATCCGTAGATACTCTCCACTTGAGAATCCTCATACACTTCACATTGACCAGATCGATCTTCAAACCCGAAGCATAAATATCCTCACTGATAACCGAGTCGATCGCAATAATCTCCGTCAATAGTCTCAAACTAGCGCTTGCTAGTTCGCCATCCAGCCTCAGCTGCAATCTCCCCTGTCAAGAAGAGCCAAAAAAGCTAGGACTGTTTATCCAAGTCATAAAAATGCTTAGATAAACTTTGCATATCTTATCGGTAATTTTGACTTGTTTATTTTGGCAGATCCGATCTAGTGTCGAATGTTTTCTTGCTCCCTTAGGCCTGTCAACATCTAGAACCCAATAGTTCCATCTCCTATTCTATCGAAGAGTCTTCAAAATTGACGATGGAGTAATTTCTCTCTTTCATCTGCTTTGGCAGTCGTCGCTCGTTATCCTATCTTCAATATGCGTTTCGCGCTTCTATGGTCGCTGCTTGCGGCAGATGCTGCGGTCGCCAGTGTATGTAAACCTCGCCAGACAAGTGGCTCAAGTAAGTACTTCTACAATGTCTGGAGGAATTGAGGACTTAATTATCAACAGGCACGGCTACGACCGTCGGGATTAAGACTACGACGACAGCTCCTGTTGAGTTATCCACCAGCATCGCGACGTCGACAGTGGAAGATGTAACCACTACCGAAGCCGCATCGACCATAGAGACCAGCACCGCGACAGCAGCTTCAACACTCACTATCGCCGAAACCACAACAAGCGACGTCGCTGGACCCCTAGAAACATTCGTTCTCGCCGCTAAAGTCGAAGGCACCGTTAGTGACGAGATCTCAGGCGCCGACCGCGATGGCTCTGCAGTATTCTGGCCAACACCACGCTTCATCGCCAGCGGACCAGTGATCATCTCCATCGACTCCACGACTAGTTATCTCCAAACAAGCGGTGGATTCTACCTATGCGTTGCATACGGGGATGGCACTTCACCCAACGGTGTCAAGCTTTGTAGTGCCGAGTCGCTCGAAAGCCCTGGATTTGGCGCTCTTACGTGCGAGCAGACGGAGGACCGGAAGGTTGCATGTGAAGCTCAAGCTGGGCAGTGCATTAGCGATGGTGAGAACAACATATGTTCTGAACTTCCGGGGACGTATGATCACTTCTATTACTATAAGGGGCCCTTCAATGGGGTGTATCTCGGTATCGGGTTTGCTGTAAATACCGATGAGAGCCAGCATCCCGTTGAACTCGAGGCCAGACGAAGCAGCACATGATTATGGAAGTAGATACCCGAGCAGACCACATCTAGAAGACATAATGAATAGCTGCCATGATCCGTGGCTCATAGCTCAAGACCCTGCGTCGTTAAACCTCGGAGCTTCCCAGCCACGGCGGCCGATCCAACGTTCCAGACCCGTCATGTCACCTCAGCCCTAAACCTTCGTACATCAGGTTGTGTGTTCCGGGTTGTTGGGTCTGAAGCATTATGCAGTCAGCTCACTAATGTCGGCACCACCGGATGTTTGCAGCTTGAGTTAGTGAAAGTCAATGAATGTTAACGTTGCTGCCTGTTAGCACTTTAAAATGTAACGATTGGAAGCACCCGATTTTGACGTCAATTGAATGGGGTTTGTTTGTTAGCTAACTTCTGACAGTGAGGGGTTGCTGTTGACGGGCGCTGAGATGCGTGGGGATGAGATTCAGGAAGATGGACACTCGCCGATGACTCACAATGTCGAGCTGTTGATGATCGGAGAACTAAAAGGATATACTTTAACTCCTGCCCATGCCGAACGTGCTGACAAGTGGTGCGGGAGATGCGATAAAGAGCAACCGACGATGGTGACCACTGGCCGAGAACGACGCCAACTTGCCTCTCGACGGCGATAAGAAGGAACTCCGAGACCACAGCCATGACGAATTCTTCTGATATCAAGAGGCATGAGCTCAACCTCAATATCGGGCATTTTCCGAGATTACATCCTCATCGCAATGCGAACGAACAATCAAGCAATGCTGACCTCGCAAGCGCGCCCATGTAGAGGAAAGCTCGCTGGCGAACAATCCAACCAAGAGTTAGCTGACAGTGCTGAGGAAAGCAAAACAGCTTTACAAAGCTGTAATGGGGAGGAGATCCTCTCTCATGAAGGTGGCTGATGACCAGACTATGCCGACTCTTGTCATCAGCTTCTATAGTCCTCCGACTCTTCAAAAACTGACACAGCGCCATACAACTTAATCCTAACCGGCCCTCAACTCCGTTGATCCGAATCGGTACGGAACATCATCTACATGTCTCTTCCCAATGCCGACAAATCTCAAACTCTGCACCACCCAGCGCTTTGAGCCATATCAGAAGCCCAGGCTTTAGAACGAACCGAATCCTACCTGGCTATTGAGTCAGAACAACGCACCAGCTTTGGGAGGATGTCGTTGTGTTGATTCCTCTGGCTTGAGAGTTGAACCGCTCGCGCTGCTCTTCCCTTGCTCTCGGAGACGATGAGTTAGTGCCCCAGAGAAGAGTTGACAGATCTTTGCTCCACTAGATAATGATCCTCATAGTTGGTGGGATGTTCAAAGATGTAGTATATGTCCATCATTTCCACCAATGCTGAGCTTGCAGATTTCGTCATGCCAACATGCCAATTGGACTGCCTCGATGCACAAGCTTCCTGAACAGATCTATCAGCGATGTACCATTGAATGATGGCCAGCATTTGTCTGAGTGGAACACAGCCTGGTTGAACATCAGACCATCTAAAGAGGATCCATCGGTAAAAGCCTTCATCTTCATGTCTGGGTTCACGAACTTGAGTTGCCGACTGAGATGCTCGCCAAGCTGATCCATATCCATAGCTGTCCATCGAGTGCCACGGATTACTATATTCGTTGCTGGAAGAGAGAAGCCGACGGTAACCCCAAAGAAGGGACACCATACCGGCACAGATCTTCTGATCTGATGGTGGAGGAACGGGGTAGCAGACCTACTCAATGATGCCCGGGTCACTGAGCCTAGCCTGTGGACCAGCGAGGATGAAGCCCTTTCTGAAGAGGTACCCGTAGACACTTGACGGATTTTACAGACTGGTCACCGCGTTCCTGCCATGAAATGCCATGGATAGGTAACGATAGATGGCGACGCTTTCCAGGCATAGCAGCTGTGCGAAACGAATGTGCCCTTATGAAGAAACAACAGTTAAAGAAAGTATGAAGTTCAATCAGGCAAATCAACACTTGGGATCAAAGTGATGGCGTCCCTCACGAAGAATGGGAGCGCCAAAGCCTCGTTTTGTTGCAGAGAGTGCTTCTCATGACAGCTCTGCCTCACATGGCTTGACACCAAAACATCGCTAGTTAGCTTCATGTTGAACGAATCTTGTGTTCCGAAATACGCAAGAATTGCACAAGGGATTACCCATACCATAGTGTCTTGTGTAGGTCTATTCGCGCACATTGTAGGTCTTGCGTGAACCGTTTTGTACACACAACCGTCACTACATCTGAAGCATACACATGTTTGCAGTTACTCGACAGTTTATACTAGAAAGGTTGTCTAGAGATTGATCTTCAGCATGGTCGGTACAGTATCCTGCGCTGAGTTATTAGGACTGCTACAGATATCGGCTTCCTTGAAACTCGAATAAGATTTGGCGTATCTACTAGTTCTAGAATTGACCGTGGAACTCATATCCTTGGGCTCAATAACAGATTCATCGTCCATGTGCATATCGTGAGCAACTCTGGAGGACTAGCAGGGAGACGTAGAGCACCAAGGTACAGATGAGAACAAGATACACGATACTAGCATTTAGATTCGTCTTCCAATCAATTCTGGCCTTGGTAAATACATAACGCCCAAGATAACACCGAGTAGAAGGTATCCCACCCTGCCGTCCTCATCCAACATGTTCAACAGATCGACCTCACTCGCAACAAGAAGCACAGAGGCCTGGTACATATCCGATAATATTCCTTCGCTAATAAGGAGTCGTTACATGAATTTGAGCGATATCTGGTTATACGTATATACTGCAGCAGGCAGTTCGTAAACCCTGGCTTCGATGTATTCGACGATTTGTCCCTTCATCGGCGCACTGGTCCATAACTAATGGAAGCATGCCTTTGTAGTCTGACCAGAACGGTGAATAAAAGCATAAAAGATCTCTGGGCGTTTAATTTGTTCATAATGAACTTCTTTACGAGAGCAGATAGAGGGCGGAGCGGCAGAGCCTTGGCCCTAAGTACATCTTGAGTGAACATCACAAAGTTTGGCGCACAAAGACACAAACAGCATAGCAACAACACTAATCCGTACTTGAAAGGCCAGAGTCCACTGAAATGCTGAAGAGTGACCATGGCAGTCCCAAGTGCAAAGCTCACCTCAGGGTCAACCAGTCTCATAACTCAGGGTACCTAAGTATCCCACCAAGTTCCTGAGATCAATCCCTCCCACCCTGCTTTACCTGGACCAGGGGAGTTTACGTATTTCGAGAACCCATTGCTTCCGCCATCGGCTATGAAGAGATAATGGGACTAAAGCGTTGCCAGGAACCGAAGCCTCAGATTTCCACTGTGATGGTTGGAGTGAGACGACACGTGGGAAGCCCGAATCACGAATGTGATTCAGTGACCAGGCGAATCATCCTTCGATTAGGCAGGAAATTCTCTTCAAGATATGGCCAACCCTTCCATTACAATTCTTGTATGGCCAATTGGACTTGCACCTAAAGATCTATAAGAATTCCGTGGGTCAGAATCATGCCCAGCATCAGCGCCACTGACACGAAATGAAGAATGTAAATCGCTGGTGTATTACAGTCGCTACACGATAACGCACCCAATACTTTTACACCTGTTTAGCCCCAGCATCCTCTGCCGTTCTGATAGGAATCTGCCCATCGATTCCAGGCATGAAGGCGCGATACGATGCAGCAAGTGACCATTCCTGCAGATCTCTAATCGTCGCCTGCAAGATATCAGTTCTTGAGCATGAAAGGGAATCCCCTGGTGTCTCACCTCAGCTTCTGCTGTGAACCGCTTCCGTCCCGTCGGGCCGTCAATACAGAGCGCCTCCTCTATTGTGCCGTGCCAGTTCACTTGTACTCCAGAAGTACACGCTGCAAGCCATTGTAACTCGCCGTGTTGCATTTCGGGATGTTGGATTACGTAGTCTCGGAAGTACGGCCATGATATACAATCCAGCATGTCGATGTGAGGGACGAAGACTTGGAGTTCTGTGGGTCGGATCCAGTCAGGGAGATCCTAGAGAGCATAAGTCAACCCCCATCACCCAACTTCATTTGGCCTCATTGATGTATTGCACTATTATCCTGTGTTGCCAGAATTGAGAAGAGTGTGTATACTTACAGCATATGTCTGTGGAGTCGGATTGATCTGCCATCTCATCACAACCCAAACAACCCACACCGCCGCCATAGACGTAAACGAGTAATCCTGCCTCCTCGCACTATAAATGAACTGAACAGCCCATTTACTTATCATCGGCGCAGTCTCATACTCATCCTTATCAAACAGCGCCGCCACACACGGAAACGTCCCCGTCAGATCATCAGGCTTCGCACCCTCTGTAACCAGCTGCCTCGCCTTTTTGAGCGTGTCCGCCCAAGCCTTCGTTACAGAGTCGACGCCGTGCCCGTCGTTGGCTGTCATCATTGCCCAGTTATGCTTGGCGTAGTAGTTTTGCAGCTGGCTTTGCTGGGCGACGGCGGGATAGTGGTTTGCTTTTATACCGCTGGAGAAAGGGAGGTTGCCGAAGTGGTAGGAGGAGAAGTAGCTTTTTGTACGGGAACCCAGGTCGATGTTCATGTCGTCGGCTTCAAAGGTGGTGCCGTCGAGCCATTCTGCTCTGTCGAATAGTGTTTCGATGAATTCGCTCTTGGCTCGTGGATTTACACCGACGAGTCTCGTGGTCAGTTAGTATGAAACTCATCTCACTGGCCAGGACCTCATTCAAATCGGGTGAAAAGACATTTTTTCTATACAAAAGTCTGTTTCCTCTCATGAGAAGTGAAGGAAATGAGAGTGAGATGAGAAGAATGTAAGCGAGACTGCACTTCACTTGAGATACATGGCTGGGCTGTCTCATATGAGACGTAAGAATGACATCTCACATATACCATCCCACGAATAGACTTATAAGAATATAAACATACCTCTGAGGCACAACAACAGCCCGAGACCTTGACTCAATGTAAGAAACAATAGCATCAACAGATTCACCTATTCTTATCCAAGACATAACCTCAGCAGCTTCAGAATCCGTACCATTCCTCATAGCCGCAAGTATAGTCTCAAGCTGATTTAGCCTCCCCTTCTGCTCATTCACGGCATTGGTCAATCTATTCAGCGTCTCCCCCGACAACACCTTGTTATCGTAGGTGCAGACATTGCTGCTGAGCTCACACCTCGCGCAGGGATGTCTCCCATCACACCTGGTCTTTGTCTTACGGCATGGCGCACACGCGTGGTTCGTCGCGTACTTGCGGGACGATGAGGCCCGGGCTGCCCGCGGGCGTGCGGTCTTAGGTTGTTGAGGCTGTGGTGGTGCCGGGGGTTCGGGCTTAGAGGGAGCTGGGGCGAGATTGGGGAGCCTCTGCATGGCCTTTGCGTGGAGGTGCGAACGGGCGAGAGGGGGGCTTGGCCTTAAAGTCGAATGATGACGTCGTTTAGAGATGGTTCTGCAGCCAATGTCATGCAGCGCATTGTTCGTTTTCGGTTTTTTTTTAAGGGTTTTTTCGGGAGGGGATGAGATGTCGCGGCTGATCCACGTCCCGTAGGCTTTGTTTGATACTGCACCCTGTCATCTCACTACGGGATGGACGGGAGAGGATAGTCACCTGCAGGGTGTGATGTCAGGTGACAACGCGTTTCGTGTTGATGATTGGAAGCATCAGTATGAGAATGTCACCGAGTATCATAGCATGTCTACAGATGAAGTCGTGGGAATAAGATATAAAGCTACTGTAAAAGAAACATAGCCTTTGATTCAATTCAACTAAAGCGAAGTGGTTCGTTCAGTTGATCGATCGACAACTTGAGACGCTGGTCAATACAGCCCTTATTTGTACCAACCATGTCAATTACAGCATTAGAGACTCCCCAATTGGCAATGGAAATCTGCAGTCAAGCAGTAACTAAGCCAAGAATGGAAATAAAGATGAATTAACCAGGCTGAGAGCACTGCCTGTCAGTATTCATCGTGTTATCTACCGCAGCGGAACATATACGCTGATCAGAATCCCGTCGGAGCTGAGAAAGAGCCATAACCTCCGAACCATTCAATGCATCACCGACCGGTCCGTAGTGGCAAGTTGTAAGCTTTGCATAAAGATCACCAAACATGGCCTACAAGCCTCGAGACTTGATACCGCAATTACGTCGTTGTAAGATGCCAAGGGGATACGCCTCACTTGCGGTCTCGAGGATTCATACTGTAGCATTGTCAATCGAACAGAACGATCAAGAATTACACGCCCCTAGAAAAAAAGGAACAGCTTCGATGCAGCCAGTAACAGCTGTGCGAGGTATCCAAGATCTCGGAACAGATCAAGAGATTTCAGGCCAGGGCAATACCAAATAGTGACATCATAGAGGGGCATTTTCCTCCAAGACTCTTAAACCCGGCGATTTCTGTCCGCTACGCCCAAAAAAACAGGTTACGAATCGTTTACAGGCTACTCTTTCAATTTCTGTTTCTTTCCCCCGCGATGACGGTCTCTTCTCCTCTCTTCTGTTGCTTTACAGGGGGTGGAGATCTCGGAAAGCATGGACTTGCAAGCATAAGTGACGTCGTCTGAGGCAAAGCCCGTCGCTCTTCGATTCGGACCCCACGACTGCCGAGCAAGGCAGATGCTGCATCTCGTGTGTGACTGGACGCCTTGCCTGAATTTGACATTGTAGATCATTTCACGACAGGCAGGCCCGAGAAAAACAGGAACATGCCGACCGGCAGCGTTTACACTTTAGCTGTTCAACGGTTCTACAGGCTTCCGAACGGACCCGTTTCTGTTGGCCTCAATTGCGTTTCCCCAGAATTCTAAAATACCGTGCGATTAATTGAGGATACACACACGAAACAAATTTTCACGGGCCGAGGACACTTAGAAGAAAACGAATTTTTTAACCAGAACCGTGCATGCATCCCAAGAGCCGGCCGGGGAACGGTAGCCCACTGTTTTCACAAGACCGGGCCGAAGCCGGAGCGAGCGGGGGCAAGGCCGGTGCTTTTGGCGGGGTTGATAACGATAGGGTCATTCGCATTCATTTTCAGTTATTATCATATCATGACCGAGATAAGATATCGGTGAGAGCGATCAATATTTGTGTTACATCTAAAGGCGGTGTCGCTCGTGTTCTTCTAGTCAGCAATGGGTTCACCTCGTGGCTTACGAGAGCCGGACAAGGCTCAGACTAGAAAATAAGAACGAAGCTCGAAAGGAGAGAGGGTGTGTATCGTGTGTGTTGGGAATGATTCAAGACATGGTATCGCACACTGTACTGTGCGTGTCCGAACACGACGGTGACCCATGATTGACTCAAAGGTTTGCTCAGTGGCGGACAACTCACGACAAATGAGTCAAGTCTGACAAGCAGAAGCCAGAAAAGAAGCAGAGAAAAAAAAAACTCTATCCGATTCGGTAACTTTCAGCTTTCAGCTCAATTCAATAGCCTCGCGCATGTCTCGGACTTTATTGATAAACTTTTCAATAGACTCGGAGACAAACTCCAACGTATTTCATTACTCCAATTCTCTACGGAGGTACATCTGTACAGAGTGCTAATACAAGTAACAAGAATGGTCCGCCCGGATGCAGAAGGATTTCGCGGCTCCGGGAGTTCGGCGACAAGGATCCCTGCAACTGTACATAGTAATCCATCTGACCCCAGATTCCCATATACGGACAAGATATCCTCGGCCTTGCAATCTGTGCTCCGGGCGCGAAAAAGGATAACGTTCTCCAAAGTCCAGACTACCAAGCACTTGGCATTGAATCATGACTGTGCCTTCTCCGCCTTTCCAGTATTCACCGTTTCAGCCCTCGGCTCCTGTGGCGCGAAGCTATCGTATCCCTTCCCCCCTCAACCCAAACATGTGATGGCCTGCGCGCAAACCCCAGCTTTACCTCCCCCGCCCTTTTGGTGATAGGGAAAAATCAAGGTATCAATCAAAGATGCGGCACATGCGCCAGTATCGAATCATGGGGTTTGGTCAAGCTAGCACTTGTATTGTCTCAGATGTTATCTGTGCTAGATGCAGGTGATTCTTTGAGCCTCAGTCCTAGCGACCTGCTATCTCATGCTTTGGTCAAAGAGACGAGAGGTAGACTGTTCCTTTGTTCTGCACAAAGACCTATGTTCCCTCACACCATGTGGAAAATCAGGGTCCAGAGCTGCGGCGCAATCGATACTCTGTGTTGCGCGTATGGCTCAGCCCGGTGCCGTATCGCGCTCGTTGTATTGTCAGCTGCGCATTTTGCTCGTTCCGTTCTGTATGAGGTAGTTCTTGCGGTCTGGGTCTCCCAAGTCAGCAGGCGCTCTTATAGCGAAACCTCCGTGTTGACTGATTATTTTAGTGCAATCAATCGTAATCTGTGCCCTCCCGTATCTCACATCTTCCCATGTGGCATCTTTGGGCGCGCGGGGAAATACAGATGGGATGGTTTGCATCTGGCAGCTGTATTGCTCGAATAGGTAGCTCGATTAAGCATCCATCCATGCCTTTATCCACACTCCCCCCTTTTTATGGAGGTACCTAGTCCTATCCCCTGTCAACAACAACATCTCCACCAAGGATGCCTGCTCCCCCGCAAATCACGACGTGGTTTGTTTTGTTTGCTGGCCTTGGCCAAGTGGACGGCGCATGGTATACCGAGATAAGGACGAATTGATTATTACGGAGGACAACTGTATTAACATCGCAGTCCTCGCCAAGGATATTTCTATTTCATGCGATAGTTATGCTTTGTCACTGAGGCCCGCGAGACCAGGCTTATTCGTCGATAGTCTCACGCAAGGCAGCTCAGGACTCTCACCGCAGGGCTAGGGCTGGCTGGGCTGGGCTGGCTGAAACATACGTGTTAGGCAACGCAGCAATCCATTTTCAACCACAGAATCGATCATCACCATCATCTTTGTGCATGCACAGTGTGTCGCAATTACAATCCCCCATCAGCATAGCATACGATAACATCATCTTCTCTTTTCTCTTTGGGGCCAGAACAATCTCTCGGTAAGCGTAATGAACATCGTACCATCGACTCATGGCCGGGCCCGAGCTTCTGCTTTTTTTTTTTAGACACGAACCACGATAAGGGGGAGACCCCCGGGCAAGAAAATATAAGACTTTAGACGAGGGTGCCAAAATAAAGTTAGAAAAGAGTGCCCTAAGCTTGGGCTAAATTACCTAAATCTTTTTATCCCTTAGGATTAAGGTCCTGAGTTTTCTTTCCTCCCCTTGTGGAGAGAAAGGGCCCAGCCTCACTTTTCTTCGTCTTTCGGCCGGTTCCCATCATGATATCGATCAGTTCACCGAAGCGGACCCGCGGGGTTCACCAAAAGTGCAGACAAGTCATCAGCAGAGAAATGTAAAAATCACCTTTTGATTCAAATCAAATTACAATCTTGATATCCAAAGTCGAGTCCAGTCACGACAGTTGAGTTGAGCCGTCAGTTCCCTGATTCTGATAATCAGCCAAGCCCGATCGTCCAACATTGCGGCCCTTTTTCTGAACCTGTCTTACTTGAATCACAAATCAGCGTAAATAAACATGACACTGTAGGATCATTACGGTATTATGCGAATTAGTTCGGCCGAGAATGACTTGGACGTTCGAATAGGCACTGATCCTCTCTTGCTAGTAGAGAAAAACAAAAGAACAAATAAACAGAAAAAAACTCATTCTGTCCTGTCCAGTAGTCTTCAAGACCGTCCATCCATCTTGACTCCAACTTGGCGGATTCAACACCCCAACCCGACTTATCCCCTCAAACTTTGTGTGTGTATACTGTACTGTATCGCGCTCAACAACACCTTGAAAATTCCCTCACGATCCCGCGAAGCCGACTTTCGGCGCGCGTGTGTCACAGAAGAATCGGTGCTCCCGAGAGAAGCTTCAATCTAATCTAGTCATTTCTACTAAGTGGTCTACGCTTTCGAGATAAGGTGAAAGCAGCATTTGGTGGAATGCAGGCTGCTAGGGCATCTCTTATCCAGGCCCTCGCTCATCCCCGCAAAATACGCTGTAGGAATGGATCCAGCCTTCTGGTGCCCCCAGGCC
The DNA here is from genome assembly GCA_003353625.1 of Fusarium fracticaudum. Taxonomy (NCBI): domain Eukaryota; kingdom Fungi; phylum Ascomycota; class Sordariomycetes; order Hypocreales; family Nectriaceae; genus Fusarium; species Fusarium fracticaudum. Next base: position 967,340 of record PDNT01000004.1, read on the forward strand.
TCAAAATGTAAAAAAAGGAACCAGACCAGAGCCCACGACGAGATTCCGGCCTGCCTTGGCTAGATCCACCCCCAAAGTTTGTTCGCTCACTGTGCGCGGGATGCCTTGTTCGGTACCGCGAGACATGCCTAATTGCCACTGTGGATTACCTATGATCCTTTGATACTGTGCCACTGAGGCTCACTATCTTCCAGTGACGGCACAGTGCGGCTCAGCTCCCTAACAGGGGGCGTTTGCCACTCCCCCCCTCGAAAAAAAAACAGAGCCCGCCACACTCCCCACCTCCTTTCGCTTGCCTGGCTTCACCTGAGGCTCCATCTATTTACTCCCCACTTACAGGTCGGGTACAGCCTCTGCCTGTGTCTATATCCATCAGCCTTCCCCCCGAAATCCCCTTCCCCGGCTTCCTCTTCTCTCTCTCTTGATATACTTGATATCACAAGATTCATCCCGTCACAGCTATTAGCGTTTTTTGCTTTTTTGTTCACGAGCTGGACCTCATCAAACTGTTTTGCTTGACGCAATCTAACCATCTCACACACAAATCTCCCATCCCTTTGAGAGAGTGACACCTGCTTTATTTACCAAGGCGCCATCTCATTCCAGACACAAAAAACAAAGGAACCACCATCAACACAACAACAACAAAACAATAACATATAACTCTCCACAATCCATTTAAATTGAATTAACAACAAATTCTTCTGGCAAAACAAATCACATCAAATCTTGTCACCATGGCTCACACAACCGAAACCTACTACTACTACGTCCCCAATCTTCAGGCTCTCGACCCTACAGCTCGCGAAGTCGACCCCTCAGCTTACGCCTGGGTGCAACCCACAATCATCGAGGATGAGGATCTTACTTTTGGCGGAAAGGCTTTGAGTGCTTGGTACGAGGAGGACCGTCGTCGTCACAGCAGTGGCAGCGATGAGGAGGAGCGACGTGGTCGTGAGCGTGTGCGAAGAAACTACTCGCGCTCCGGCAAGTCGCACAAGAAATAAATCACATTTCTACTCCTCCTCTAGAAGCAAGGAAGCGAATGCGGTTCTCGACACTATGATACCCCTTTAGACATCCGACACCTGAACTTTTACTCACCGCCGCGACAATACCTTGCTCTCATCGCCATTACTCCTCAGATACATCTCGCCATCACAACAAACTCAATCACTCGACATGTCCGCATGAAACGAAACTATAGACACTCATATCACCAAACCTGTACCACCTCTTTTCGCTCTCCCAACTCGACATATTCTTTGGCATAGCATTCAGCATCACGACCGGGAAGCGCATTTAGATTTTTTAGGGGGGGCCAACCCAACTCCCATGGACATTTTGATTTAGGCGTTCTTGTTTTTTATCCATCAGTACCTCTCTTCTGCATTTGGGATACCCCCCCATGTTGGATCACTTGGCTGGTAGCCAAGATAACGTGGTTAGAGCGGGATTTGGCTTTTACGGGCAATCTCCTTGTGGGATAAAGGAGAGTTGATTTGAACGCGGGACTGGTGGTGAGACCGATAAGAGGTAGCACCCACACTGAATGGCAGAAATACCATAACTTAACAATCACCTACATTGTGTGTGTCTCTTGATGTGAATGTGATGGTCAGCTAACGAGTACCGCGCTCAGCGCACTTATCGCGTAACTGACAGACAGTAAGTGGCATTTGACTCGCGTCATGTTTTACAACGTTGCAGTGCTTCATCGTCTACACAGCTAAAAGGGCGTTCGCATCATGCCGTCTATGGCAGATGATCTCCACATGAGGTCACGCACACAGTCATGCCACGTGCAAATCTCATCAAAACCCCGATTCACTTTTGTGCATCAGCGCCAAAAGTCGACGTTTCATTACGATTCAGGTTTTTTGTCAAAAGAATCCCATGCTCGTTAAATGACGTCGTTATTGATCTTGTGAAGTCGATCTTGTCCAGGCGACAAAGTGCCGAGGTCTACAGTGTCTCCAACAGTTGATGATCAGAGGGAGGGGAAATGTGAAAAGTCGATGTGGGAAAGATCGGTTTTTGATAGGTTTGCCACCTTCTGTTGCATGACGAGACATGGTTGCTCTCCCGGTTTGTTCTTATCTCCAACGGATGGGCTCCGTGGGTTTTGAGTCGTTCGGAGGGAAAGATGAGATTGGCTTGGCACTTGGGGATTTTGCTGTGGCGAGCGTGGCTGTACGTTTTGTATGATCACGACTGTTAGAGGCACAGTTTCGATGATGGCATTTTGAGGTGCTGAATGGGAGATTCTGGATACACGATAATAACTATTTGTAGTCACCCATGTTGTACTCAGCATGTAGTTTGGTCGTTGCTAAATAGCCTACCTGACTGGGTCGGACTGGCGATGCGATGATGCTGGACTTTTGTATCATTGCCACTGAAGAGTTGTGAAAGCATCGACCGACCGGCATTACTACAACGAATATGTTTTTATCTCCAATGTCATAAGAAGTGAGGGTATTCGTCCCTCAAAGTCCGCTGGTGGCCGTTATGTCCTTGTTGTTGATCGACATGCCCCATCGTCTTCTCCTCATCAACTCCCTCTCGTTCTAGACCACATCGGCCTACGCTGATCCTTCACAGCGCAGGATCTAGACCGACCATATCACTAAATTCGGTATGCTGGCCATGTCAGACCCGAGCACTCGGTAAAGCTGACCTAAAGCCGCTTGGTGGAACGGGTTGCGCGATGATCCGCGGTCGCTAGAGAATGCTGCATCGTGTCGATCCTTTACCCGTGTTTCACGATAATGAAGGCCCTTCCGAGAGTTGAGCGATGAATAATTTGGAGCAGAGTCTCTGATCCTTCGAAGAGATGGTAACGACAAGTGTCTGCGACGTTGACTCTGTGTTTCAATGTGGCAGACAGCGGTTTTGACGATGTTGCACAGGCTAGGAAGTTTGAAGAGCATATCTATGACTAGCTATGGTATCTTGCTGCACCTTGGCCTGCGATCTACTTGAATGTGTGTGAGTTTGGCTATATACCGGCGGTAGGAGCCGGAGTGTTTAGAGAGCCTCCAAAGCGCGTCGTTATATGCCTTGAATCAGTACCACGCGGCCGATCGTGTTCGAGCTTAGTGCTCATTGAAATGAGAGCTACGGGGGTGTCTAAATGCGCTCAAATGAGATAGTCAGTGGTTGTTCATCAAGATAAATACCGTAGTTTCCCATGGTACCCTGGGCTGGTGGTTGGCTCTTGAGATTGCACGATAGATGTTGCCCTCAATATCTCAATACTGAGCCTTGTATCTATGAAACAATGAAGCAATGAAGCAATATGTGATTCAATAGGAATAAGCTCTAATAATTCCTCACTTTCCCTTGCTGTCCCTCCTCTCACGCCTGCGGTGTACAAAGTGTAGCTGGAGGACTTTTATCTCAGAAACGGAGCTCTAAACAACCGTAGAGGGCATCCATACGGTAACTATCCGAAGAAAAGGGCTTCCGACATTGAATACCCGACTTAATGTAATAGCGTAGTCTCTCTGAGAGCGGTTGGCCTACCTTCACTGTGCTTGTAGCCATATGTTTCTGATCCCTCCGTTTCCTCTCGGCTACTGCGTAACTCACTCTAGCTCTGTGAGCAGACCCTTACGAAGAGAGATCACTGTGATATATTATAAGTTCTGCCTCAGATGGAATATAAAGACACATCAAGACCACGGACTTGTCTAATGGCTTGCTACAAGTGCTACCTGGCGCCCTGCCGTTAAGATAGGAAGCCGTTTCAGAGACGAGTCCGAAGGAAATGAGGGAGGAGCTAAGCTACCTGATATGATATGGACCATTCTGAATATATTTTGGGTAGCTAATGCCCTAAACCACATCTCAACATGATGTTGCGTATGAAGCGCAGTGGAGCGGTGACTTAAGTAATAGTAATTATTGAGGCTTTGGAGGTATATCCCGAGCCTCAACATACTAGGTGAAGAGTACCTTAGTTTAACACCAAAAATGCCGAAGCGGTCAATTCTATTGTCTCTTCACTCATGCCCTACGGCCTGCGGGTGTAGAGCTCGCAAAGGTTGCTGAACATGATCTGATCCAAAGCGCTCCAGGGTATCATCGTGAGCAGGCACCAACATGAACAGGCTTCCAACACAACACCAACAACACCGCCACGACACATTCGTTTGATGTATTTACCCTCCCCCCCGTGATCATCCAATGCGACATCTTCTCTCTGCGCTAAATCGCACAGCGAGCGACAAACGCTGCCTAAAACCTCATGCACCCCAGAAACCACCACTACAGCCGGGCGCATTTGCCCAACGCCCAAAAACGCACAATTGGTTGCTTTCTCGCGAATGAGGCTCAGCTCTGTGCTACAAACCACCAACTCATTTTTCGCAAGCTTCAATAGAACCATGCAGGTTATGCACACACTCCGCCTCTTTGCCGCCCAACCCTGGTTCAGCCGCAGTATGAAAATGGAACCTCAGCTCCTCACGGCGGTTAATTCTTCCACTTCTCTTCAATTGTGACACTGCGTAGAAATGCCGGCAAGAATTCATGAGAGTTGCGTTGACTTTCGGGTTATAATATGGGATAAAGGTGAGTGATTGAATCTGAGTGTGAGTTCGTTGCTGATGCGTGTAGGGAATGAGAAGTGGCTTCGTGAGGATGTCCGACCGGGGGCCTTTTATGAGGGCGAGATACCTGCGCTGTGGAGTGAGTCGCATGTCATAGTCGTGTAAGTATTCTCGCGTTGAGGTTGAGAATAATGCTGATTATGGCAGATTCGCGGACGCAGATAAAGTACGCGATTGCCCATCGTGTAAGAAGCGCTTCACCGATGTCTTCTGCATGCCTGAGCTCTGGTGGTCAAGCTACAGCCGTCGATCAAACGGCTATTTTGGCAGCGAGACATTTCGCGATAACAACGGAATGATCACTGCATTAAGTCAGTGCCCCTCTATCCGTCGAACTTCATACTCAGTACTGACAAGGCAGATACGTGGTCACGGTTCCTCGTCAAGCAATTGAACGAAACCAGCCATCAATGGCATAAATTCAACATCCTCACACGCTGGATAAAAGATCCTCAGCAAACAATCCTTCTTGTATTCGAAGCTCCCAAACAACTCCGTCTACGCGATAGATTCCCTGATCCACTGCTCCTAAACTCTCACAACGACACGCTCAGCGATCCCTTCTGGTTCTATCCCCGTCTGTTCGAAGATCTCTCTCTTCTTCAAGATAACTCCGTCTGGTCAGTTCGCAATCACGTTCGCAGGATCGAGAAAACAGACCTTACACAAAAGCCTGAGCCTAAATATCGAGCTATGCATGATACAGCTCGTCATGCCATTCACGTCTCGGAAACGCTTGAAGTTGCAGAGAAGACCATCACGGCGATCATACAGCAGCATAGTACTTTTGAGGCCGAGGCAGCTGGGGGAAACAGGACTGCAAAAGCAAAGTTTCGACATGTAGGTGAACGATTACTGTGGTATATCCACATACTGCAAAGTCTACGCTGCAGAGCCTCCGCGAACAAAGAACGGCTTCTTAACGAGATCCAACTGGCGTTCAATTCGGTAGCGCAGTACGATTCTCGCATCTCTGTCAAGATCGGACAGGCAACACAATCCGACAGCGCAGCTATGAAGACCATAGCCTTCGTGACACTGACATTTTTGCCTGCGACTTTTATATCAGCGCTGTTCAGCATGTCGTTCTTCTCAGTCGATGGTGACACAGGAGTCTGGAGTGTGAATGACAAGTTCTGGGTGTATTGGGTGTTTGCGGTTCCTGCCACGCTGTTCACTTGGGGGCTTTGGCTATCGTGGCAGTGGTTTTATAGACCGGTTAAGATTGGGGAGGAGGAGAGGTCTGTGAAGAAGTTTGGGGATTTGATTGGGTTTGTGAAACGGGGTGGGACTGATGAAGAATCCCAGATATCTTGAACTGGGAAGGTATTGAAGGTATTGAAGGGATGAGTCGGATGATATGGTTGGGTATTAGGGTTGCACTTGGATAGCTTGGCATTTCGAGATGCAAATGGGTGACCTTATGATATATATTACTGATGAACTAGAAGTAACATTGATCGCGTGCTGATATCCGTGTACTCGTATCTCGTTCCTCATTCAGTTGTACGTATTGTTATAATCCAAGTGCTAAGAACCCAGACTGCCATCGCATGTTGCCTAAAAACCTCAATAACCAAAGACGCCTACTATTGATCAGATGAGTGCGTTGCACCTGGCCCCAACATCATAGTCAACTGGCTGAACAGGATCAACCGTCACAATAGAAGCTGGCTTTGCAGAGGCATCATATTCCTGTAAAACGACTGGTGCTGGCGACGCAGTTGTCTCTAATCCAGGCGTCGGGGTCGACTGAACCGTCACTTCAACCACAATACTATCCTGCGGCGCTGGCGTTGAGACCTGAGCAACAGGAGCTGTATTGTTCTCAGTTACTAGGCTCGTGCCAGCCAAAATGTCGTTACTACCGTATTCGCTGCTGACAATGAGTGTAGTGGTGTCTGTTGTACCTGGGACTTCGACCAGAGGAACATCGCTAGTGATGATCTCCGGCTGGTTGTTCTGCATGAATACTGGATACATAGGTTGTTGCGCCTGGGTCTGGGGTGTGAACAGTGGTGCTGGCTCTGCGGCATAGTCGGGTACTGAGTACGAGACGGTGACCTGCTGCTGGGGCATTTGAGTTGGATCGTAGACATACGGCTGGGTAGAATATGTCTCTTGCGAAGTAACCTGATATACAGGCTGTTCAGTCAACTGAATAGGAGGCTCAACGACGGCCTGCTCAGATGTAATGACAGCCTCATAAGACGTCGTCTGCTGAGCCAAAATTGGTTCTTGAGCTGAAGTAGCTTCGAACGTAGTCTGCTGTTGGACTTCGAAACCGGGTTGCTGCTCGTATGTTTGAGTGTACTGAACTTCCTGCTCGAAAACAGGCTGGCCCTCATTCATCGTGTAAGAAACTTCAGTCGTAACACTGAACTGCTCGGGCTGCTGGCCAAAGGCAGCCTGTTGATCAAACGCAGGTTGTTCGAAAGCTGGCTGTTCAGTCTGTACTGAGTACTCAAATGTCGACTGTTGCTCATAGGCTGGTTGCTGAAACATCGACTGCTGATTGTCCTCAAAGGAGAATGACTGCTGAGGCTGTGAGAAAGTCGATTGCTGGTAGTCGAAGCTTTGCTGGAACTGTCCTTGTTGCTGGTCTTGGAACCCGCCCGAGTCGTCTCCTCCAAATCCAAAGTCTCCATCATCGTTGCAATTGTCGTCGTACTCGCCATCGCTTCCGGAGCCGACACCACCGAAGCTGTTGACTGTGTTCAACATCCGACCCATCTTCCTCCAATTCTTCTTCTTGCCTAGCTTTCCAACTTGCCGACTTGCCATCTCAACGCCTTGACCAGTGAGCCTTGCTGCATTGACTGTCGCTGAAAGGATGCTGTCGCCGACGTTTTGCGGCTGGTTTGGTTGACCAGGTCGTGCCTTTCTCACAATGGTCCTAGTTCCTTGCTTCGTCTGTCGTGGCTGCTGTCCTGGCCGATCCCACGTCGATAATCCAAGCTGTTCGTTGATATAAAACGGAGTCATGTCTGGCGTTCTCAATTCTCTCCAACCGTCAGGCAGAGAGTTGGCAGGCTTCGCCCATGAACTGGTCCCCAATCTCTTGTTGAAGTAGAACGTTCGACCATCAGGTGTCTTGCGCTCATCCCAGCCAGGTGGCAATCCAGAGAACCCAAACAAGGCCGCTGCCGTGGGCTTCAGGTGTGTCTTCAAGCCGGTCGCATTATGAGTGTACCAGAGTCGGCCAGAGACGTTCTTTCGGATAGTCCACATTTGGGTTGTCGCATCTTGAACGGAAGATTGAACTCGGGGGTCTGATTCAGTGGCATAGTAGGATTTATCGTGGCTATGAGAAGTGTTGACTGCGTTGGAGGTGAAGCACCACACACAGAAGTTGGTCGTGATATGCGCTGTGCTGCAGATGAGACAGGTGTAGACTGACACGTTGAGAGGTATGCCTGGGAGTGTTAGCGACAATAGCGGTTCACTCAAACGACTCTCTTACCCTTTCGACAATGGTTACACAACTGAGGTTGCCCGGCAGATGTGCGTCTCAAGTCTGCAGCAGGAGTAGCTTGAACAGATGGGGTTGGCTGAATTGCAGGAGCATTCTGAACTGGAAGATTCTGCTGAAGCGCTGGAGTATGCTGAGCTGGATGATTCTGCTGAACTACTGGGATTTGTTGAGCTGCCGGGGCATACTGAGCCGGGTGAGGTTGCTGGGGAGGTTGTGCACCTGGAGCATGTTGAACTGGTGGACTTTGCTGGGCTGGAATATGTTGAACTACCGGGGCTTGCTGGTTCACAGGTGGTTGCTGAGTCGCAGTAGGAACGACATTCGGCTCCCATCGTGGTGTGCCCGCGACGCTGGGTGTAGCGACTGTGGTAGCAGGCGTTGCGATACCGGCGCTGCTACCGCTGATGCTTCCAGGTCTGCCGTGATCGGCCACAAATGAGCCGATGTTGCTGTTGGCAGTATCAACCCGATGGATTTGCGGAGTTGGGCTTGCAGGAGATTGCTGTGGTTGTGCTTGGTGAGTGTTTGGCAGAGTCGTTTGTGCGGGGTTTGGTGATGGGTTTGTCGGGCTGAAGGGTTGTTGCTGAGGATGTTGCGCTTGAACATGCTGCTGTGGAAACTGTTGCTGTTGCTGATATTGTTGTTGCGGCGCTTGTTGGTACGTTTGCTGATACTGAATTGGTTGTTGGTGAGTTTGAGGATGTTGAGGATGAGTTTGAGTTTGCTGTTGCTGCTGTTGGGGAGGGTACTGAGCAGGTTGCGCTTGCTGGTGTTGGTGCTGGTGCTGAATTGGTTGGCCTGGATGTGCTATCGGCTGAGCTTGGTGAATCTGCTGTGGAATTTGTTGGTGATAAACAGGCTGACCCTGTTGCCCAGGATGATACGACTGAGGCCTCTGTTGTTGAACATGCTGCTGCTGCTGCTGGTTGTGAGGAGGATACCCAGCTTGCGGATGCTGCTGCTGAGGAGCAGGTCTATGCGGCAGCGAAATACTCTGGCCTGGTGCTCCAGCCAGTTTCCCAACAGGTTTCCTAGCCACAGACCTCTGATGCATCAAAGGCTGAGGCGTCGTTTGTGCAACATTACTCTGAGGCTGTGGAGACGCCATCTCGACTTACACCAGAAGACACGAGAACAAGGACAAGAAATGACAAGACGGGAGACGAACGGGAACCCCGCTTGGCAATGCATTATATTTATTGCTTTTATTCCCCTGTCCATCACAGGACTTTAACAATCGAGACCTGAAAGAATATTTTGTATCTGGTTGTGCCCTCTTCTTTTCTTTCTACCCCTCTATCTGGTATGTGCAAGGGTCCCTCAGCCGCAAATCTGCAACCATTCACAACGCTTCCTTGTCAACTTCGTGGCGCGCTATGGGATGCATCTTGCTTTTTAGGGAAAAGCTCGAGGCAGATTTGGGTCGAGGGCGTTTTTAGTTGCCGTTGTTGTCTCCGATGTTTGGCGTTGAAGCGGCACAGTTCCGCTGTGTTTGATCTGTAGGTGAAGCCTGAAGGTAGGGCTATGATGCGGAATCCGAATTAGTGTCCTCTGAGAGCAAGAAAACTTCAGACCTCAATAAATGACGATGAGAACTAAATTCAGGAAAGAAGTAACCTTAGCGTTATAGCTTACCTAGGTACCTGAGTCTTACCTACCATAGAGGGAGGGGGGGGTTTTTGGACATCGGTTAGTAGACAGAAAAGAGTGTCGTGGCTATTTTTGTGTATTAAGATCATGTTAGCCTAATGTGACAGAATGTCAAGGATGATAAAATAACTTGGACAGTCTTTCCTCCATTTAGTAGATGTCCAAAAACCCCCCTCCCGCGATGGTACCTTACCTAAGGTACCACCTAGGATCGAGAGTCCTACGTATTGTGGAGGAGACAGGCACGGAACATCAGTCCAAGGGTGACGCTTTCATTTTCTTGAACCCTTCCAAACTTAATTTTGCTTAGTCGCTTAAACTTATCACTTACACTCCCTCGAATGAACACACGCACCACAAATGACTGAATTAACGGGGTCCTTCGCATCAAATTTGATGTCTGCGAACATGGATGATCTGCCAATGGAATCCAACACACCATGTGAGAGACGCGGGGGGCTGAGTATCCTAATCAGGTTGAAAAAGCCCTCTGGTTCCTCATCCGTAGACTGATCGCCGTTCTCCGCATTACAACATCAAAATAGAAGTCATTCCGGAATGGAAGGCCTGAGCATCGTTGCAAACGTTATTGCCGTGGTTGACCTGTCTCTCAAAGTCATCTCGTGGTGCTCCAAGTACGCTCAAGACGTCAAAGACTCCAGTGACGACCGCGCCCGGCTCCTGCAGGCAACTATCACCTTGCATTATGAGTCCGGGAAAATCCACGACCTTCTTACCGGCAAGAATGGCAGCAGATTGAAAGCTTCTCAGAAGCTTGCACATGCTATGGGAAGCAGTGAGGTTCAGTTACGCGAGATCGAATCTCTACTCTCGGATAAAGCCAACTGCTCAAGTCTGAGGTGGCCATTACGAAAGGAAAAGGTCGAAAATGCTATTAGAAACATCGAGAATGCAATAAGAAATCTACTGGAAGTCCTTCAGATCGATACGACGTAAGTATATACAGTCTTTCGCTTTTACCATGCATCGGATATATATCGAAACAATGAGGCGAAGCACATATAGAACGATACGAGCGCAATGTTTCCGGACCATGTACCACTGAGAACATAGTCGGGAACAGATACTGACTGTCAATTGATATGCAGAGGAGTTATCCTTGACATAGATGATAGGACGGAAGCTAGCCAGCGAAGGGCAGCAATCGACCAATTGCCATACGTTAGTGATGCGACCTGGGACTCACATGCTGAGGAACATAACGCAACTTGTCTTAAAAATACCCGGAGGGATATCATACAAGATATTAATGACTGGGTCGAAGATACAGCCGATCAGGCGAAAACGGTGTTCTGGCTGAACGGAATGGCGGGAACTGGGAAATCCACCATTTCACGGACTATCGCTCGATCCCTATTTGAGAACAAGACACTCGGCGCATCATTTTTCTTCAAACGTGGAGAGACCAACAGAGGAAGCATCTCCAGATTTGTCCCGACAATCGCGCGTCAGCTTGCGGCGAATCAGCCGGTTCTCGAGACTTACATCCACGAGGCAGTCCTGCACGAGCCATCAATTACTAGCAAAGCCGTCGGAGTTCAATTTGAAAGACTAATTATGGGACCTCTTGCCCAATGTTCAAACGATTTCTACAAAGACACGCCAATCACTATCATAGTGGATGCATTGGATGAATGCGAGTCGGATGTTGACATTTATCTTATTATCAACCTATTGTCTCGCACACGAAAGATCCAAAGGCCAAGGCCAAGGATATTTGTGACGAGCCGCCCTGATCTCCCCATTCGTTTGGGTTTCGACGATGTACAGGGGACCTATCAAGATCTGAGGCTTCACGAGATACCTGCTCAAGTGATAGAACATGATATAAGAATATTTTTGGAGCACGAAACAGAGCAGATTAAAAGGCAATGGAACCATTCAGTTCCTGAGATACGAAGATTGGCACCCGACTGGCCTGGAAACGAATGCATTAGGCTGCTAACGAGAAGGGCAGCACCCCTTTTCATCGTGGCTGCGACCGAATGCCGCTTCATAGCCGACCGAAGACATGGTAGCCCCGACGAACAACTGCATAGGCTCCTGAACTCGTCAGTTGACAGCACCGCATCTCAAATGGACCGAACTTATGGATCAGTACTAAGTCAGCTGCTCGGTCCGAATTGTTCTAAGCGCAAGAAGGAAGCGATCATTCACGAGGTCAAACGAATAGTCGGTACAATCATTAACCTCGCTAGCCCCTTGTCATCATCCGCACTTTCGAGGCTTATGAAAATCAACCAGAAAACCATTGACACTAGACTCGATTATCTCCATTCGGTACTTAGTGTCCCTCCCTCTCCAGAAGCATCTATCCGGATGCTTCATGCGTCCTTCCGTGACTATCTGATGGACTTAGACGCCAAAGGGAACCCGTTTTGGATCGATGGAATTATCTCAGCACAAGCAATACTGAGTGACTGCTTCCGGGTAATGGGAAGTCTTAAATCCGATATTTGTCATTTGCGATTTCCTGGAGCGCCCCGTACGACGTTGAAACCCGAGTTCATCGACGCATGTATACCCGTTGAGGTTCAATATGCATGCATATACTGGATACATCACCAGGTGGTCGCAGGAATTAGTCATGGTGATGTTGAAAGAATATTTGAATTTCTGCAAGTCCATCTCTTGCACTGGATTGAGGCTTTGAACCTGCTTGGGAGAGCATATCAAATAACAGGGCTCATCAGAAGTCTAAGATCTATCCTAGATATCCAGGTATGGGTCTCAGTCGCCCAGAAAACTTTGAAGCTCCTAACTTGATGCATCAGTCCGAAAGGGATAAGCAGTTGATCGCTTTCCTTGACGATGCGATTAGATTCGTTGACACGGATCTGGAGACCATCAACTTGACGCCCCTGCAAATATATTTCTCAGTCTTAGCATTTGCACCCACGAACAGTCTTGTCCGAAAGACATTTATCGCATATACCCCCGGATGGATGGGAATTGTGACAGGCAGAAGATCCGACTGGGATCCGCGTCTACGTTCATTCCACAACTACAGCCACGAGAAGGAGCACGCCAAACTCAGCCACTCTACCATATTTTCTCCAGACTCTAAACTCTTATGTTCCACGTTTGGAGAAAGCTTGAGGATTTGGAACTGTGATACAGGTGAATGTATCGAAGATCTCAAAACAGACGAAGACCCTCTGATGGCTGTGTCTCCAAATGGAAGGTATCTAGCAGCGACTACAACAAATGCAAACTATCGAATACATCTCCTGTCACTGGAGTCGGTCGGACATCTTTCCGAGTTAGCACAGGACAAAGCTTTGGGTGCCCTGGCCTTCTCGAAAGATTCTGCGTTCCTGTGGACGTGCTCGATTGATGGAGAGGTGAAAGTCTGGGATGTGGAAACTGGAAAGTGCATGAGAGAGCTCAAATATCCCGAGACCTGGGCCGAAGCGATCGGTTGCCCCATCAAAACAGACAAAGACCCTTCATGGATTGACGAGGGTCAACTAACCTTTTCAATGAACTACAAACCAATTTTGATACTTTCAGAAGGAGGACCTCAAGCGCACCTTCTGTTTCTTGAAAGCGGCGAAGAGAAGCTATCATTTGATATAGAAATATCTCGCAGCGATGTAAGTGACCCGGTTCGATTCTCACCCGATGGGAAACTGTTAGCCATTCCCTCGGCTCATGGCTCAGCAACTACGATCTGGGATCTTCGGACCAGGGTGTGTCTATGGACACTGACCAGACATGAAATTGCTGATACTGGAGATTTGGTGCCTTCAGGCTCTCTCACGGGGCGCTTATTGTTCTCACAGGACTCGGAACTCCTAGCGATAGCTTACCGCGACAGAAAGATACTGGTATGGAATATGCAAAGCGGGGACTGCTCAGCAAACCTTGCTGTCAACTGCTCGACTCATCTGCCCGTTATTGCGTTCTCCAGTGACAAGGAATTTCTCCTGATAGCAAATGAGATAGAAGTGGGGTTTCGTGACCATATCGAGGCCTGGAACTTGAACAAAGGGACTCGCATGGCAGCGACCAGATGTCCCAGGGACAATATTCAATATTTGTTGTTTTCTTCCGACGGGAAGAGTTTCGTTTCAGGGCTATTTGGTGGTGATATAAAGCTATGGGACTGGCCGAGCTTCCTTGGAGAGTCTCCGAAAGACGCCAGTGAAATCGAATCCCTGGTCCTGTCACCTGATGCATCAACAGCAGCAGCATGCTATGGTGGCAATGAAGTGAGAACGTGGGATGCTGTGACGGGCGAGATGCTCCAGGAGCTGAGCACTGGACACGCATTCGCCAATATATCTTCGCTGTCATTCTCCCCCAATTCTTCATTCATAGTAACAGCAAACACTTCGAATACTGCGGCAATATGGAACGCACGGGATGGTTGCTGTGAGTGGCAGTACAGCGGATCCTTCCAAACCATCCAAGTGCAGTTTTCTCCGAACTCACAACGCATAGCAGTAAGCCATGAGGGTCCAGAGTCTGGCTATAGAATCGATGTGTGGAAGCAAGCTAGTGAGAGATTCAGTCTCGAATATACCCAGGACAAGGCTTGGGGTGACTACTTTGTGTTTTCCCCTTGTGGAAGCGTGCTCTTCCATGGGCTTATGTCGGAGAAATGGGGATTTCATTGTGTCACAGGTGGACTATTGAATGGAATACACATGGACCCAACACAATCAGAAGCACTGTCGATGGCAGTTTCGGGAAACGCTTCTGTCCTTGCCCTGGGTTTTAAATCCCAGGTTGAGGTCTGGGACCTGCAGTCAATGAGATGCATTAATCGATGGAAGTCTGAGTTTGGCGCCAGCTTGTCATTCTCTTCAACGGGAACACTATTAGCTGGTCGATCAAGTCAAATAACGCGAGTCCGAGATTACATAACGGGGGAGGTGGTAGCAGACATTGAATTCGCCGAACAAGACCGAGAGATGCACAGCTTTTTACCAGATAACTCTGGAATACGCACCAACTACGGAGATATCACTTTTAACTCAAACACAATCCCCCAACAGCATCACGCGCCGAAATTCGGACTTCAAGACAGGTGGATCCAATGGAACGGACATAATATGATCAGACTTCCAGTCGATTTGTCAGGGGTTGAGACTGCTGTCGTAGGAGCGTCTTGTGAACTCACTATTGCTTTTGGGTGCAGCTGGGATAGAGTTGTTATTGTTAGACTCTCAGAAGACGAAGAGTTACTAAGACTGCTTCCTCTCCTTGGAGAGACTACATGTATTGCCTAGTTGGAGAATCATGCGGAGAAAGGTTGGCTATGCTTGCATAAGTCCCGGTGTATCTCCTCTTACTGAGTTTGACGCAGAAGGCACGGGCTCGAACGTTTCGACCATAAGATCAGCTCAAACGTACCCGGTTGCTACAACAGCATACATGGCAGAAGCCTAGACCGGCGGTCCCCATCAAATTGTATGGAAAACCAACATAACCTTGGAAAAGAAATGCAGGATATAGAACGACATTTCCTTCAACAAGACTAACTTTGTAATGCGACATGTTGCCTCACTATAGAGCTGGCGAATGCCCAAGCCAGAGTATGTTTATTTGGTGCTTGGTTCGACAGCCACACACAAACGTCGCAGGATATTCCTGCTTTCAATACTAGCCGACAATGACGGATTGCTCATAAAAGTAAGTCAAGATTTAGGTTTAGACCTGACAAGAATCTAAGCATACAGGAAACCAGATTGGACGGAATGGGAGTCCAGCCACTGCAACAAGTCACAAAACAACACATTTGCTTTTCTCCATGCCTGTTTCTGTCCGCTCCACCACCTGATCTGGTTCGTGTAGTCCATGCACTTGGGATCTGATACCATGTGCGCTCCCAGTAGGATATTTCGTGATACAGAGTGCGAGCTCAAGAGTCCTTCCAAAGTTGGTGTATTGTCCTTGTCCCTGCCTAGCTTCCAGGGATACTAACACTGCTCAGCTTCTTGATGAACACCAACACGTTACTGTTGGTTACCTCAGCTCAACATGCTTTCCTTGTCTCCTCCTCTCTTCCTCGCACCTGTCTTGTTCTTCACACCCGATTGGCGCCTCCTGCCTCCATCTTGCATATTGAGCTGCCCTCTAGCACTCGCAAAGACAGGATCAATTACTGCTCCCCCTTCATGAACGAACGATGTTTCCCCCTCGCCATCGCTTTCTCTCTGCAGGTAACCGTTGCCTACGAGCGCACTTCGCAAGGCTTGAAGAAAAGCTGGATGTGTTGCGTTCTCTCCTGTCAGTAAGATTGTGTCGAGGCGGAATCCTCCAGGGACTGTGCCGCAGAAACCCTGCAACCTTTCGGCCACACGAGTCCAGAAGTCGGGTTTGTCCTCTGAGGCAATGAGACCTAGTTCAAGGTCTAAAAACGCCCGGTCACCGTGTCTTGGCTGCAGATCCGTAAATGCAGACCAGGTCCTGATGATATCTCCACGTAAATCGGTAGGAGTGATTCCCACGACGAGGGTTGTCTCCAAAGGAACATCGTCCTGCTCCTCCGCACATTGCCAGAAGTTTTTGTAGTGTTTACACAAACCCTTTCCATATCCCGCGAAAACAGCATATGACTCGAGAAGCTGGCTTGGATATCCGCCAGCAGCGGGCAAAGGAAGTACAACTTCTGGACGGGGCAGACCAGCGGCGACCCACGGTCGAATATGCGCATATTCGAGCGCATCCCAGAGGTCTGGCTCTGCTAGTCCTTGAATTCGGGAGCGCGACACAGCGACTCTATCCAACGGACTCGTGACTGCGATAGAAGTCACGTCGCGTAGCGAGACAAGCATGGTAGCGATAATGCCGACATCGGGCGTAGCTGGCCTTCCGATTTTTTTGTTCACAGATCGTCGCAACTTCTCCCATCTGGATAGTGGTGAAGGCGGAGGAGAATTGGTGAGACGTTTCATAAGAGCCGCATATTCCGGTGTTGCAGGAATAGATGCAGTGTTTTTAACGGTGCCATTACAGAAGTGCACAGCAGCGGTCCTAGTAATTGATCAATTGGTTTAATTATCGCTGGCGAGGATGAATAAAGGACAGCGTACCCGGAAGTTAACGATAGACTGAATCCAATCCCAGGCGCATCGTGAACACTCGCGGGTAGACAATCCGCGCAAGTAGGAAAAGGCTCAAAATAGTCACTAGAAGCCTTTGCGCTGCCAATCAGGCCAAAAAGAAGTGCTAAGCGCATGGTGAAATCGAAAGCAACATGAAGTTTGCATGGAACGTAAGGGAAGAACTGTAAGTCAGGATGCTTGTCAAGTTTAAGCGTGTTCAGATGGTATCTCTCACAGAAGAGGTCACATGACAAATTGCATCAGCTGTATACAGCCATTCCAGTATATCCCATAATTAGCAACCAAACAAGGGGATACAATAAAACTTGCGACCTCTATCCTAAGTGACAAAAAGCCTTAGGTTAACTTAGGTAAACTTCATATAATATCATCTAGATTTAGAGGGTTTTAGACTAAGTATTTTTAGTGTCTTAATTTCTTATACGCGGGAGCCAATCTAAGCATAAAGATTGGGTAGTCTATCGTAGAGGCCACCTTAGGTGGTAATTGCCCAAGCTGGAGTTGGTTGGTTTGCGTTAACAATCAGCATAACTCGTTTCCAGGACACCACCGCATTTCTGCTAACCAGCAAACATCAACACTCAGTCAACCTTAACCAAAAGTTGTGATTGATACTCAAGCTTGCCGCCAATCCAGAGCAGGGAGAAAACACTGCGAGGAGGAGTTTGATTGGAGTGCAGCTTGCTCTGAGAAACATGGAGCAATAGACCGCCTCGTGCCTGATACAGTAGATGATTGCTCAATATTACCAAATACAAACGAGCTTATTGCGTCTTTGCTATGACATCAATTGCCAAGCGGCATTCGCCAAAGCTAGACACGTATGCTGTTGTACCACAATCAAGCACATTGGGGTATAACAACATGCTTGACCTTCACAAATCGAAGCCTAAAGAAAGAAATCACATAGAAAACTCTTGAAAACTGAGAGTGCCGCAGAAGATCATGGAAAAGCAAACATGTTTCTGGCTGGCTATAAAAGCGGCTCTTCTTACCACCCTTTAACTCTCGTCCTTCATCATTATCCAACACCAACAACACCAGCACCATTGTTCTTTCTTATTATATATATTTATTCAAGAAAATACTGCCTTCTCGCAGGATCTTGAAGAGCAAATGACCAGAATGATACTCTGATCG
This sequence comes from Fusarium fracticaudum, assembly GCA_003353625.1. Lineage (NCBI taxonomy): Eukaryota > Fungi > Ascomycota > Sordariomycetes > Hypocreales > Nectriaceae > Fusarium > Fusarium fracticaudum. Next base: position 985,318 of record PDNT01000004.1, read on the forward strand.
AAAACAAGGGGGAGCTTGCCCTTAACAACGAAGACCTCAAGAAGAACCTGGCGCTTGCTGAGGAGCGTCAGAAATGTTACTTCGATTTCTGGCGATGCGCAGAGGAGGAGCTCACAACGCAACTTGAGCTGAACGCAGAACTCAAACTTTAAGGCATCTTCAAGAATCTGGCCATGGAATCACAGCTCTCAGTGACCATGACGGATGCCTGAAGTTATTTGCTCTCTCAACTCATACGGAGCGTTCGTATCGCAAGGTATGAGATTGATATTACTATTAATGAACATCAACTAAACTGGGCAAGACAGAATCTGTATATACACTCAGTATCTCTCGTTCTTCGTAGCCCCCTTACACTGAGGGAAGATATAAATGTAAGTTAACTCTTTTCATTCTCTTATAATGCGATTGCGTCCAAGTGGACCTTGTAGGAGGGATGGCTGGGTGTTGTGTGCTAGATACTCAGTGTCCAGCAAATATCCCAGTGGAAAGAGAGGCCATTCACGGTGTCGGTGGTGATAGCAATAGGCTCACATAGTCTCAGATAAGTTACCTTGTGTCGAAGAGAAAATGCGGCTCACTCCATTATGGGGAGAGTATACAAGCACGCTATGGTCGTCGATCTCGTCCCCGCTATAACACAAGCAACAGTACCACCAGACTATAGACGCCAGCAACGCCGACGGACACATCGTGGTGTATGAGTCTAAGCTCGAAGGCATCAGTCGAGTACTCTTATAGTTCTGCATCGTCGATGAAGCCCATCTTGCAAAGCGGGTGGCCGGTGCCGTTGACAACTTGCTCCGCCAGTTCAGATGGGGAGTCCCTCCTCTGGATCACGGGCACAAGACGTACCCACCAAGTCCCAACCAACATTCCACCTCGTCGCTGCTCACTCACACACCACCAAAGATTACGATACAACGCAAACATCAAACACATCATAAGATTGAGATCAACGTCGACATTCTCCACCTTCTGTCGAGAATGGTTCTGAGTGTGTCACGCACCGTCACCCCAACCGCATTGTGCTGACGAGTGCCAAGCGCTAGGAGAAGCGAGAAAGGCACGAAACTCCTGTCAGGTCTTCTCTATGCGTATTTGAACCTTCAATGAGGAAGGGGTAAGAAGACAGGTTCTAGATGCCTACATTTCCACCAAATATGAGATGATGGTTGTGGATGCAAGTGATAAGCAATGTATCCCATTGTCTTTTCTCCCTCACCAGCTTTCGAGCAACTGACAAGCTGCGGACTTTCACGACTCGGGTGGTGTGTGTCAAGCCGTCTATATATATAGAGGATGTGTTCTCAAGATGGAACTCATTTCCTCATCATAGGATGCTGTCATGGCGACCAAATGAGAACTGGGAAGACAAAGATATCCCTGACCATATTACTCCATTCACACTGAGTTAGATGTGCGAGGCTAGGCGCCTCTCACCATGGCTCGGATCATGGGAGCCGAACAAGATGGACCATATTACTCCCATAAGATGTATATAAAAGAAATGAGGTAAGTCATGAAGCAATGATTCTCGGAGCTGAAGTCCTAATGTCGGACTATCATCGAAACTAACGTGTAAATTTATAGACAGTCGTTCCATGAAGTCTATACAAGTTAAACGCCCCATCTCCATGGCACATGGAGCGAATCGGCAGCACACGATGCCGTTTCAGGTGGTATTCGCGGCAGACCAGCTGATGGCAAACCAGTTTTGGAACGCAGCACTGGTACGTATCGTTGAACGAGACGTATCCCTATCCATGGACAAGTTCTCGGGATATGTATACGAAGCTTGTGATTACCCGATTCATGAGCGACTTAGTTTTCCCCTCCATCACGGTAGCCAAGGTGCATTTGAGCCATTTGAGACCTTTGGTGGCCGATGTGTGGAGACCCTCGTCGGCCCCCAGTACCGTCCATCGACAACCTAGAGAAATGCCAGTACCGCAAGATTCTGTTTACACTGGCTCTTGCAAGTCCAGCATGGGGTTTTCTTCGCTGTGCAGAACAACGCGGATGTTGTGCTTTTGATGGACATCGGCAACGGTCTGAAGGAGGGCGATTCTTCGCACCGTGATCGAGAAAGAGAAAGGCCGTTTTGTGAAGATAGCAACATAGATCCCATTGAGGATGAATCAACTCCTTTCAGGCTCACGGGCGCTTTCCTGTTTGGTTTTAACAACCCTGGTTCTATGGAAGGTCTCCTAGAATCCCAGGGACATAGATTCGTCGGGAACCGAAGTGTCAAGGGTCTTGTTCTCAAGCTCGGAGCCCGCATCGACCATCTTCGACAATATAAAATGATGAGACTCCAGTCGGTTGCATACACAAGGGGACATATTCTTTTATACTATAAAAGCGCTGGTAGAGACTGTGCCGAAAGCGTATAGCTGGCCAGCTCGAGTTGTAAGCCGCCAGGCAGTGTGCGTCAACCCCCCCCCCCCAACAAGTCACTGTCCCGTTCCGACTTCCAGCTTCTGGCAGATGCAATCGTCCCTCTTCGCTTTAAAGAGAGGAAGTAAGTGAAGAACCGCTTCACAAAGCCTCAGTCTAAAGACCGGTAGTAATCTATATGGCGTTCCCTCGACTAATGGCTGAGATAATTTATATTAAATCTGGCTGGAGAGTTGAGAGATCTTACATTTCCCTATATGGAAATGTACAATCTTTGCCTTTCGCTGCTACACAATATCGGCGATCGATGCGCGTCAACCCTAGATGCCCTAGACTTGAGGATTGATTCTCTTGAATACCTGTGGCCTTGCCAGGCTGGCGGGCTTCGTGTCCAACAGGACCAGGTTGTTGAGGCAGCTTGGACGCCGGGAATGGCTGGTTCTGGCGCTGACTCAGGCCCAGTAAGAGCAGAGACGTTACATCAGAAGAACAAGGACGAACTCGATAAATATATCAGCAAATGGCTGAAAGAGCCTTTGAGTGGTGTGTATACTGCTGAGCTTCGCCCAGACTCATGTTATTCTGAGGATGGATCCCCATTCAGCTATTCACGCAGACCCAGGGCAAGTACTGAGAACCAAGGTGTTTCGAGACGACGACCTGGTCATTGTGTCCAGACTTGGTGGATTGGCGGTCTAAAAGCCGGAGGAGAAGGCGCCAGATGAGTTTCGACCATGCGATGCTCTTTGCTATGCTGCAGGATCACCTAGCAAACAAACCGGCCGAGGGAAAAAGACTGGATGAAATTACCTACCGGACGTTATCTGACCTGTCACCGAATGGAGGTCTGATGAAAAGCACAGATTGCTTGTTGATCCGTCATCATATTATTGCCGTTTTACACTATGGAGGTCCCGAGAACGTTGAGATCAAGCTTACGACGCCTTTGAGCATCACCATATTGTCCTAACTATTGCGCACATAAGCTTGCCAAAGCTTTGGGATTTTCACCGCAACCCTATGGCGAGCGAGTAAGCATCCGCTGACGCCATGCGCTTTGTGTTACCAACATCGAATTACAGTATTAATAACAAATATTTCGCTCCGGCTCAATCCCGAACGATGTCCCGACTACAAAGCAAAAGTACGACAAGAGAGCCCATCGAACTGCCATTGTTCTACATGCAGTCCCCCCGGACGTCACGAACGGCAATCAGGTTTACGACTATAAGTGGAAGCTGCACTATTGAAGACTTTCTATCTGGAAGTGCCAGCATGCCGAAATCTACCGCAGCCTCAAGATTCCCGGTGGGCAAAAAGCGCAAGCTGAACAAACAGGAAACTATTCCAAGCCTACAGCATTCTGTCTCCAAATGGTTGATCAGCACCCCCACCCAATGCAGGTTTCTATATCGAATGATGAAAGAAGTCCTCGAGATGTGCTTATGCAATCATCGAAAAGCACAGATTCACAGTAGAGACTTCGCTCTTTTGCTGTTGCTAACTGCGATTCGCAAATATAATCGAGGGACAAGCGGACAGCATTTCATTGGCCGTTCTCTTACCACTGGCTGCATCACATCACGGAACTTGAAAGGCTGAGCGATAGCAACCAAATAGGTTGATACTGACAACCCATATAGGAGCGAAAGACCCTGTAGTGTCCAAGCCGTGGCTTTGAGGGTACGCAAGATGCATATAGCCCCGGTGCATTCCATACTCATCAGTTGGCGAAACGACTAGCACAGCACCTATTCTAGATATACAGAGAGAGTACTCGAGATGAATATGTACGACTGTGAAACACACACCAGGCATCAAGGGAGCCCTACCGTATCACCAAGTCTTCCAGAAAGCTCAAAAAGACAAAGGAGCGAATTGCCCCCACTCCCCATTTTCAGTGTCTCGTGACTCTACATATATACTTCGCCATCGGCTTACCTCTTGCTCTGGAAGACGGATTGCTGTAACATGAGCAGACTGACGGATATCCTTGACTGTGCGTTCCACACTCTATGATCGATAAAATCCTGAAGATGGCACACGAAGATCAGAATCATCTCGGGGCAGAGAGGATAACGAGGGGGTTGTCAGGTCTGTCGATTCATAATCTAACTACAAGGATTCGAAAGGAGGCTCTCGGTATATTTGATCCCGATAATCCCGACGACAGAGATCGTCAAGGTCTCATCACGACCAGTTCAGGCAAGACTATTTAGCACAGGAGTATTCCAGTCCCGACGGGACTATACTATCAAGCCAATGGGTCATATAAACTTCGGCGGTCAGGCAATCAGGGCCCTTGAAGCCAGAAATCATGGTACATCGTATAACTTCGCCTCTAATTCTTCTCCCTTCTGCGTTCTTCATCTTTCAACCTTCATCTCTCATTTGGTTTACTCTTCTTCATCCGCCTTCTGTAAGAACATTTAATCTTGTTTTTCAAGTTCTATCCAGAAATTTATACAACCGCTCTCAGGTATGCTACTCTATTATTATTAAATAACATATCTAACATAGTATAGTGACCATAGGTGAATCCTCACTCGGGACTTATGATATATACCTTTGGCCTGAACATGCTAAGCCGAAATCTTTACTCACTTATAAGGACCCCCCCATTCAATCACCTACTTATATACAAGACTTTATTATAGTCTGAAGCCATAGGCTCTCGGGGAGTGTTACCAAGGTACCCAGTTCTTGCCCACGATGGCATTCGACGGCAAGAACCAGCATTACAAAATGCTCGGCACATCTTTCGGGCAATGCTAAGTATGTGTCCCCTGAATCTGAATTGGGATCTTGGTCGTACAATAGAGACTGATTGACTGTGGTTAGGTAGATGAGATGAGCGTTCTTCCCGAGCAATGGCTATGTGCGCTTTGACCTGGAGCATCCTAGAAAGGCAGTCTAAGTCCGACCTGTGGCAGATACAAGCAGAAAAAGTCTCAAGGCTACCAGACCAGAGAGTCTCCCTATTGTTCCGTGGCTTGGAGCTAACTTAGTACTCCCACTGCTTCATCTGAGTCTCCATCGAGCGGAACTTGATCAAGACCGGAACTGCCTTCAAGATGGCATGTGTCGAACTTCGAGATGACCCCTTCGAATAGACCTGGATCCAGTCGAGTCCTTCAAACAGAATATAGGTCTTCTTTTACATCATACATACCATATTTATACGACCATCTTGAACATATATTATCTCTCGATACACATCGTCTCTCGACACACATCTCCTCTCTACATACGTCATCTCGACAAATAGCCCTCGACATCCAACTCTCTAATCACATCTCTCTCATCACACTACCTTTCACGTTATCTTATACGAGTGATACTACGAGCGATAGCCGCAAGGTATAATACGATCATACCTGCAGAAGTCTTGAGAAGCGGTCCATGTTTTTCGGGCTAGGCAATTGTACCTATTACGCCTGTCTGATGCAGGGTGTAAGCGGGATGCGTCACACCGGCGAGATACCCCCTTACCTCTGTCCAGTCTGCTACTCCAAGCTCGGGTCAGAACTGGAGAACCTCGATCCTATCCCCAAGGGCCTGACCAAACCTCTCGGCACACCCACTGCTGATGTTGGTCTATTTGAGAAGTTTCCTGAAGATTTATGAATGATATCCTTCTTCAACTTAATCTCGAATCCTTTCGAAGCTTCCGAAATATCAATGCGAAGGCGCACATGATTACAGAGTGGGTGGTCCCCCTGCAGCCTGCGACAGACACAAATACTCCCATTGCTTCGCTATTCGAATTTGCAAGCCTGCGAGTGATAAGTGGAATAGATCGGGCTCTACGAGCGTCGTTTATGGCAAGGAAATCCTCGCGAAACACTCGCAATATGGCTGTCGACGTGCATCCAGTTTTGGAGGCCCCATCGTGTCGAGTATTGGTGGTGTGCCATTTCGAATGGATCCACGCCATGACACTTTTCAGGCCGTCGATGCAGACATCTGGAGGAGCATCATGCCTTCTTCTGTGATGCTAGGATCTGTGCCAGGCCGATCCGGACCTGTCGCCCCCTAATGAACGCGGGCCTTTCTTGAAGTGGTTGTTGGCAAGATCTCCAGTCCTTGCCAGGGCCTTGGAACTCTGTCATGAGCAGATCAATAAAGTACAACCCCGCCCGCCCCGTGTATACAGTATGTTTCCATGCCTCTGCCCTGTCCCCCTCCTCGTCGCGCGCTTTGCCAACATCTATACCGTTATAGTTCTTACCGACAACGATGGCCTCGGAGCATCCCGAAGAGGGTTGGCCCTAGTTAGGCCCCATCAAGGAGATGCAGAACCTCTACGCCAAAATGAAGGAATGCAGGCCCCTCATCGAGTTCAGCGATGTTATCTTCCCCACCGACAGGCTGGGCGACCTTATCCACAAGGGCAAGCGCGGCGCGCTCGAGGAGTACAAGGTTTAGGTCATGCTACACACCTCCTAGTTACAATCCACACCGAGTAATACTAGGGTCACGAAGCCGATAAACATTGAGTCAGGCTTTTCTTCGAGAAGGAGCAAGGCTTCTACACCTCTGATCTCGTCGAGTACCTGGGCGGCCTAGATCCACACTGGAGCTACTATACAGTAAGATCAAGGTAGACAAGAGAAAAGTCATATTAGTAGTAACTAACACCCCATAGTTACAAATGTAAGTACCGATAGTAAGAATCTGATCCCGGGCTGGATTAGCCTCAACCTATCGGTCCATCCCGCCCAGGATCAAATTATCACTACAGCCCCTCCATCCCTCATCCCAACCGGGATGTACGTACAAGCCCTTCACTCATCAATATACACTGGCACCTAACCTCTTTTTTTGATTAGGAGATCACCGATATCAACCTCATGACCTGTGGGCTACTGCGGCCCCTGATAAAGATATGGCCCGAATACGCTGGGCTTGCATCTGTGCTGTCCTCTGTAGCCCGCGTTGGTCTAAGAGCATCACGAAAGGTGGTAAGGGAAAATACTGAACAGGAAGAGCTAGTGCCGAATACCCAAACACCAACATCACCCACGGCCAACCCAACGAAGAGCAAGCTGACGCTAGCATCATTATCCACTCAACCCATCAACGGATCCGGCGCTCACCCTTCCCTAGCAACTCCTCCTCCTCGAGAAATATTTATTGGGGATGTGCTTATACTAGATCATGCACTTGTATGCTATTAAAACATCTCACGCTTTCTTCCTACTGGAACCGAGGAGTTGCAAGAATTATATAGGTTTACACAAAGATCTTGTTTCCCACCAGGAACACGCCATAATGTCAACTGCAACAGAGCTTCTTCTTGATCAGAGAGAGCGCTGGTTGGCGAAGAACAAGACGAAGTTCACTTAGCTGCCCGGGGAGGGGATTGACCGTAGCAGGAAGCTCACAGCTGGCCCCCGAGGCTCAGCGTCGAGCCGCCTGCCACGCTCTTTAGCTCCAACCCCGACACTTACACACTACTGTCAAACTTGACTACCCGAAAGATCAGACCTAGGGCAATACGTGATTCGCCAGAGATCACTACCACCTAAGATGGTGCGAGATACACAATGATGGATAAACTACAGAGAAACAAACCCACAGATAATCAAGCTATCGCCATCGAGGACGGCAAGGACCATCGTTTCCGCCCTGGAGAGACACACTCGGCAGCTATAACGGCCTCATGCGACAGAGTCAAGCCTATCACTCACCGGCTAGCCTATAATCATTCTGTGATGTTTCGACAGCTTAGCCACCCAACATTCAAGTCTGCCGTTCCAAGATACATACATTGATCTTTAAACTGTTCTTGCTCCTATTAACGGAGTTACGACTCGAGATTTGGAAGGCTGCCTGCCTGCCTGCCTTGCTCAGGTTTCGAGAAAGGCCTGCACTATATCACGGCGGACGCTGTAAGTACCACGCGGTCCTGGAAAACAAGGTTCAGGAGTCCTATCACGGATAACCCAAACCCCATTTGTCTCCTTTCCTCCTTTTCTGGCGATCTCGATCAGCTGGATATCCTATGTAGATTATACATTCAAGCCTCTGACATTACGCCCAATACCTCCCGACCTATTACCATCATCACCATCCAGATTACAACGCAACCTGATCGGGCAGACGCAGTATTGGGTGTCGAGACATAACAGCCCCTACCTCTCAGGTCTCTCGGCCAGTCTCTCAGACTGTCGCTCAGCCTATCTCTCACACTACTTTCCCTACATGAAAGCCTAGGGGATCCCTCGAAGAAGAAGGGGACTCCCAAGCCCAATTTCCGGGGCGTCTTCGTTACCCACTGCCAGCAGCTCCGGCACTTTCTCACTGCAAAGAGGGAATTAAAGGATCTTGGTCGGTCCGCATACGTACGCGACAATCCCTCCTACTTCTGGCTCCGCTATCAACACTCGAGCCTTAGCACGCCTCAACGTTGGCGACTCCCCTGTGAGAGGTACGAGTAGGTCAAGGATTTCACCGACAAGTATGGTTTCCCTATCATCATCACTTGCGCAATCGGATCATCTCCAATGGCCAACCATTACACGATTCTATGCCCAGGGCTTCTCTACATCTGAATCTTGCTAGTCCATTCATTCTACCCTCTTCTATATATCTACACTACTCGAGATAGTAGGACAACGCCAGTGGACTAATTGAAGCGCAACCTCTCAGGCTGAAAATTCGACTCTATATATATCATGAACCAAGTCTCAATCCTAAGGAGGATCCAGAGAATGCAGCTGGAGCCTGTAGTTGAGCTCAGAGGCTAACCTCCAGTTCCATTTCATCGAGAACATGAAATTTCACTACAGCGTTTCGTTTCGGGAGTTGGTTGTAGATTTGAAGACTTTCCACTTGGGGTGACCTCAAGCAGACGCAGGCAAAGTTGCACTTGCGCTACCATAGCGCTTAACATTACTATATAAAGAAACACCTTTGATTATCATAGGCTTCGCGACTAGCGGGCTCAGGGAAAAGAATAACTCCTCAGAATAGTCATGAGTCTCTGGCCGAGGATCCTCTGGACTGGTGTCTGATGCAGCTTCAGGGAAAGCGTGAGAACCAGATGAGTTTCGATCATGCCATGCTTTTTGCTAGCTAACCAAAGGGGACGAGAGAGTACGGCATATCGTCGCCAAAGTCCCTGGCATCGATGTCACGTATACAGCTATCATCGACAACGCCGAAAGTCTTCTTGACGCATACAAGATGATGCCTTGCAGAAAGATCAGTATGATCGTTGCTATGTCCCCGAACGGGTCAGGGGCTAGCATGGCCTCTACCGAAATCCCGTGATCTGTCTTCAAGGCGCCAGAGGAAGAAGCTGTCGCGCCAGAGACCGAAATTAACTAATACCAAGCACTTGACGATGAGAATACTGTGGTAGGAGATGACGAAACAGTCTTTGGGGATAATGACGAGTTGCTTATCTTCTCCCGCTTCCCTAAGGCGAAGAACCTAGCTTTACTTATCAAGAACGCAAACAACAAATAGCATATAAATAGCTTCCAAATGTTTAGCCCTGATGTCATCGGCCCACGATTTCACGGAAATGACTGGGGTATGCGACGTACTGGCGATCCCTCCTTTGAAGCTGGCGAGCGCCCAGAAGGTTGCGGATGAAGGGACGAGCGAGATTGTCAAACAAACGAGTATGACGATTCCATCAGCCTGCACTTGTCGATATACTTGGACAGCGTCGCTTTAATTAACCATTGATAGCCCTGCCCTGCCCTGCCCGTCAAGGAGAAGATGGACGACATCTACCGCTTCCAGTCTCTGGCGGCCGTCGACCAGAAATCGTGTGGCTCCGCGACAGTGCCACTAATGGCGAGGAGGCCGGCCATATTTGTCGTCAATATAAAGATCCGAGCAAGCGCGGTATTTTTGAATGTATCACACTGTTTGCCTACTTCTTTTGTCTCGGAATTGGATTCACCACAAGTCTTCCACTACACGTCCAGCGCCAATAACCCCACGGACTGCTGATGGAGATGAGTCAAGACAGGAATGGCAACAGACATCTTTGCCTGAGTTATATCAGACACCGCTCTAGCCATAGCCCAGGCAGATATATAAACTTACCCGGACCCTGAGCAGAAGAGGTTCTCCTCTCTCAAGTGTCAATCGATGCACATGATGCTCGGCGTGTTTGTACTCCGCCGCGCCAAACTTCAACACTTGGACAAATCACTGCTTAAAGCAGAATATCGCAGCACTTCAAGCAATAGCCGAATGGCTGTATGGGATCTATTCATATAGTTATGTCGAATTTATATACTCAACTTCAACTACAGGCGTAATGTACTGGTGGGCGCAATGTGCGTTCAAAGATTCGATGATTCACTGAATTCTGCAATTCACATTACTTATCGCATTTTGCTGCGTTCTTCATCGCTGGCCTCCTCTGGACATCCAAACAAGCGGAAACAGAATTTTGATCACACCGAGGGAACAGGCCCCCCTGGGTCCCCTTCTCAGAGGGCGACGAGGACCCGTGGGATGCTCATAAGCCCTTTCTATATATACAATTCACACCGGGCCCGCTGTCTTTCGGCCATTGTGGGACGAATCTAGATCTTGACCCAGAAATCACGGCCTCCCTCAGATTTGGCTTAAGATTTGGGGTCTGTAGCGCCTTACGTATTGCTGGACATATCAAGCTTCCTCAACCGGAACCGATTGTCGATTACTACCAACTCACGGTAGATAAAAGATTCCGACAGACGCTCACGCTCTGGGCAGGTCCTCCCAGGACTTTGACAAGATGGGTTACCCTCTGAAGTCTTCTTTTTCCCCACTTGCTTCGGAATGCTTCTTATATCACACTGTAACACTCTCGGTCCATAAAAAGCTCATTCTGATAGTGTTCAAATCACTCGATCTACCGGCGAACAGACCAAGCCGGAAATTATTGTCGACCACTACAGTTTCACTCGACAAATTTCCGAGCTTGCCTGGCTAGAAAGCGAACGGGCTACAGGTCTTGATGATATTTCGACTAATATAGACCACGTCACGATGATGATCCTTTCCTCACCTTCAGTCTCTACGTTCATTCTATATCTCCTCCAGCATAACCTTTCACCCAAAATCTTCATCTAAACCTTTATTGCAAGATATAAGATATCTTTAGCTACCTTTTACCCATTTCTATACCTCCCTACTAAACTCTAACTCCAGATTTGGAAAGAGGCATATGCTTTATCTGTCATCCCTAGACGTGATTCTTTTGAGCAGGCATATCAGCCTTTGGCTGTAGCAATTGGTTAGTTATTATGGTATAATGTCTAAGCTGTTAGCTAGATGTGTTATTTACAGTTAAGGCTTGTGGCTAAGAGCTTAAATCAGCAGACAGAACTTAGTCACGATGATGATCATCAAAGTAACATCCTTGAGCAATCAATCACAACACTGCCGCAAGGATTAGAGAGCGGCGGCAGATATATGGCTTTCCTCTTCGTTGCGGGGGACAACAATTTCACGTTGTTCATTTTCGTGTTCCGACCACACCTTTTCTACTAGAGGAATCGTAATGCAATCCATTCAACCTCGAATTGGCGCGTGGGAGGAGAAAATACTATATATATAGCATACTTTTCATTGTTTCGGGGAACGCGTGTTTTAGAATACGTTCACGACCCGGCAGCTCATCAGTGAGGAAGATGTATGGGTGTGTGCTATGCATGTAAGAGAGGTACTTGAAGAATTACTGATGAATCATCGCTAACCCTCGATTCTAGACGACTCCAGTAGCGACAACCCTATTCTGCTAAAATGGCTGATGTTTGCGCTGCATCATTGGTGTTCGCCCAGTCAACACGGCCGAAATTGACCATCAAGGCGAGGCCAAGATCAGCGTCTGGAAGTCTTGCATCGAGGCAGTCAAAGAGACTTATGTCTGTGTGTGATATACGAGCACAGCACCCTGACCCTAACCCGAAGCCGCGCTGACCTCATATCTGTCATACCAATGACACAACTGCCTATAAGTCACGATACAATGTGGTTTGATTGGGAAAAGCGACTTGTTATATATACAGCCAAGAGCACCCAACTAGCGCAGCGTGTGAGGGAGATCTACGGACGGGGACTGAACCTTCAGAGTCTAACCGAACCTCCGTAACGGCCGCTATTAGCGACCAATTCATCATACTCCTAGACTTACTAAGTCCTGGTCTTAAGACTGTGCAATCATTATTCTAGCCTTTCCACTGACGATCACATTTAACCCTGAGAGATTTCTTAATCGACTAAGGACATATATTAAACTATAGTGGTTACACAACTGCTCTTCAAGACCAGGGCTGAGCGCCAGCTGGAAGAAGTTACCAGAAGCTCTAACCATCTGTCTCAAAGGAGCACATGTGGGAAAGTTTGATACACAACATCAAAATTCACGACTTGCCAAACAATGTTCTATCACAAGGTATAAACTTCTATATATCCACACCGATGACTACCCCACAACAAGTCAGCCTACTCAACATGGCAATGACCTTTTCAATCAACGTTCCCGCTTGCACTGAGGTCGCGCTTCCACTTTTCATATAGGTACTAGCCAGTATAGGACTGGCTTCTGCTTTTACCATCGAGCATACTAGACGCCAGGGAGGTGAAATCTGTACAACTAAAAGTACCTACCTTATGTATTAGCATCGGGACTTACAACCTACTCCTATCCTAGGTAGCTTTGAGGGAATTACAGTTCTTTAGGCTCAGAGTATTTCTCTGTTTCCTATATATATCACCACGACTCACCGCCGAATTCATCGGGAGTTGATGAGGTTGGTGGAAAGCGGTGCGTGATGGGTTGAGTATCAGTCGATCAACCCTTGCCAAAGATGGACACGCCAGATGGAAAACACTACGACTACTTGGGAAGAAGAATATGTCTTGGTAGAAAGGCTGCTGTCAGCAAGTGGGCCAACACAGCAGAGCACAGGACCAAGATCCTTCGCGCTCATATACTCGCAAGAAATCGTATTTCTCCATATTACACATGACGAATACTTTACGGTAGCTTCAGTTTAACAGAAATAGCTTAAGTAAAAAGAAGAATTAGAACTTTATTACGCCCAAAATGCTTACCTCAACCAATGTGAAAACGATAAGTCTCTATGCTAATAATCAGAAGCCTCCTCTTAGTATCCCAGACATGGCTATTATTCAGCCACAGTCCATTACTTTCTGCAACTCACTTAGAACCAAGTTAATCTGAAGCAGGACTAGATGATTCCTGGTGCACTTATACACGTCTTCGTAGCTCTAGTCTATCCCGAGCAAGCCTGTTCGAAAGCTTCTCAGTCAGCCAGCATAGCTCATTATGCACTGCCTTCTGCGCCTCCGCCTTCCAGCCCATCCCACTGATATCTCCTCACAAAAACAATCCCCCTCTATCAGCTCAGAGTGCTTCAACTGGTTTGAGATGAGTCCTGCGGGGATAAGCGCTTGCGACAATAGCGGCTGCTGCGCTGACAAAGTACTTCTCTCCATGCCTCGTAACTCCTTTGCTGCTTCCATTATTCCTAAACGGTCTCTTAATACATCCGCCCAATCGACGAGAGTCTTTAGTCGCTTTGGTTTCATTTGCGTCCCATATGCTTGCATTTCGTAGATTGTACCGTATGGCATCTTTAACGAGCCTTTCCATCTCATAAGTACATTCGTTATCGCCTTGATAGTGCTCTATCAGGAAGGAGAAGTTCTTGAGTCGTCGTACCGCTTCTCTCTTCTTACTCCCAAGCATGTCTTCTGTGTGTTTTATTTCTCCATATGCGGCAGCAACATCCACGAGCTGCTCGGTGATGGTCTGGTTATCCACGTAGGTAAGGATATGCAGAATCTTGTATGACAACTCGTTCTCTTGGTGAATATGATGAATCGGAGGGCTCCAGGCCTCAAGAATGCTGTTTGAAATGTTGTGTAACCTGTATCTGTCGAACTCGGGTTCTTTGAGCATGCGCCAACGCGTTGTTTCTTCTTTGAGGCCATCGAGATATTGGCTTACTGACGTCTCTGTTCTTCGCATGTATGTCCCAGCTTGCGAGATAGCGAGAGGCAGGAACTGGAGCTCTTCAAGCAGCAAAATAGCATCATCTAGCCGGTCTTCGCTTATTGATTGAGTCATTTTCGACTCAAGTAATGCCTTGCTTTCTTCTGGAGTCATCCTCGGGACAGCTATACCTCTCCGTATTCCTACGAGAGTCCCGACAATTGCTTCATCGCGACTGATCCATAAGATAGTGCCATTTGGGCCGTTGGGAATGTAATTCATGATCTTGCTAGCGTTTCTCGCTCTTGTTGAACCGACGCCAAAGAGGGATAAGTCGTCCGCATTGTCGATAATAAGTAGCCATCTAGGTAATGACTCAATCTTATGCCGAACATTTTGTAAAAGCCCATGCTCAGAACCTTGAGTGTTCGTGCCCAGGACACTTGCAATTGAGCCATAATCTTGTGCAAATTTCGCCTCGCTGTCTGCATGAACCCAAAATACGGAGCATTTCCTTTTGCTGTATCGACTGTAGGCAAAGTCCAGAGCAATTTGTGTCTTGCTATCAATTTGATGTGAGTGAAGATCTTGTAGTGGTCTTTAGTGGGCTTACCCAGATCCTCCAAGGCCCCAAAGAGCAGCGCTTTGAAAGTCGTCGGAATTCTTTGGCAAAAGTTCCTCAAGTTTGGATGATATCTCAGGCCGCGGAACAAAGTCTTCGTTTTTCTCATAAGGAAACCAAAAGAACGGTCTCGACTCAAGATGCTGATTGAAGTTGAAGGTTTGGTGAGCGTTGCCTGTGGCACTGATCCCTGTCACAACGTTGCTCCAGTAGACAGGGTCGTCAAATCTCGGGCCAGCCATTTTATAATGTATAATATGATGTCTGAGATGATCAAGATGTCTTTGCTAGAAGATATCGTGAGACAAATTCGCGTGTTGAATTCCATATCCCTCAAGGAGGATCATATCAGATTGTGACCAATCGACGTGATCACCTTGCCGCCCAAGGCCCTGGTCAGGATCCGTAAATCGAGCCTGGATGAAACACTATCATGTTTCTCTATCGTGTCCATTTCGCAGGCGCTTAAAGCTTCGTTCCTCCTCAACTCGACAGAAACCTTGTACTTTTTTTTTCGGTATGCAAATCCGCGGCTGTGAGATCCAATGATCGATCCACCAAAAAGCCGCAATGACTTCCTAATCGGCATCATATGTGCCCTTCCCCTTGAGTTTGAAGCAGTTGGCCATGTTGTCGATGAGTTCTGGGATGTTAAGCTAGGAAGAGCGTTTGGTGACACAAACTCATACTCATTCGGCCGCATCGGAAATGACAATGTTGTTCTTGTCATGTCAGGCATGGGAAAGGCCAATGCTGCGAGTACGGCGGCGAGCCTTCACATCAGCTTTCCAAACCTGGAACTTGTTCTGGTAACTGGGATCTGCGGTGGTGTTCCGACATCTGATTCAAGTGCAGGGCTTTTGCTGGGCGATGTTGTAATCAGCAAGGCTGTAGTTGAATACGACCTTTTCCCAGGCAAAGTTAGGAGCAAAAGCACTATCGATGATCGGTTAGCAAGACCGACGAGACATGTACGCGGTTTCGTTGCGCGTTTCGAGACACACAGGCTCCGCGACGCGCTTGAAGACAGGTCAGCGCTTATCTTGGAAGAACTTCAATCACGAGCCGAAGTCAAGGGCCAAGATTCGATCTACCACTATCCTGGAGCAGACAAGGATTATTTGTTTGTTCCCTCATATCGACACAGGCATCAATCGGACTGTGATATTTGCACATCTGACTCTGAAGAGGTGTGCGACGCAAGTCGCAAGGTTTCTTGCTCCGAGCTTGGGTGTGATGAGAAACAGCTCCTCCTCCGAAAGCGTCTCGATCATAATTGGAAACTCCAAAAGGATGGCCGCGAGAAAGAGGCTCAAGCCCCATTTGTGTTTGTCGGCCATTTCGGTTCGGGAGACACTGTCCTCAAATCAGGCGAAGAACGCGATAGACTTGCACGGACGCATGATATCATCGCATTCGAGATGGAAGGTGCTGGCGTCTGGGATGAGGTCCCGTGCATTATTGTGAAGGGCGTGTGTGACTACGCCGATAGCCATAAGAACAAGGGATGGCAGAACTTCGCGGCTGCAACAGCGGCTGCAGTAACGAAGGCGCTCATCGAAGAGTATCCCAAGACTGACAAACCGAGAAAGCAAGTTGATGATCGCAGCAGAGCCGAGAGTGAGGAAAGTAGTGAAGTGGGCAGGGATGCGCCAATATTTTATGCCGATGTGTCAAAATGCAATATTTTCACTGGATTTCATTCAAGTGGTGGAATGCAAGTTATCAATTTTGGATGAAGTTAAAGGTCTGTAAAACAATAGAAATAGAAAGAGGTGGAATGCGAGGCACGATTAGTTCACCACATGATGTCACAACAAAGAAAGACTCAAGGTGTAAGAATGAGTAGCATTACTCAAAACGCTTCATTTGATTCATAACTATTTATATATAAGTGCCATTTATGACACCGCTAAACCATTTCATATTCTGTGTCCAATTCATTTAAGCATCCTGCTTTCGCTGGTGCTCGAGCTCAATGCCAGTGGCGTGGCTCTCCTCAGCATATCGGTGCTTCTCATCACGAGCCTGGTCAAGAACCTCGGCGTTCTCGTTACCGTGAAGACCGATCTTATACCAGGGAAGCGCGAAGAGCTCGTCCATGTTCTCAAGGCTTCGTCCACTGGTCTCGGGAACGGAGAACCAGACCCAGACACCACCGACGAAGGTGACCGCGGCAAAGCACCAGAAGGTTCCCTTGGGGGAGATACCACCCTCAGCAACGGACAGAAGCATGTTGGGCACAGCGCGAGAGTTTCCGTACTGGTTGGCAAAGTGGAGAGTCATAGCCCAAGATGTAGCGAGGGCACGAATGCGCAGAGGGAACAGTTCGGCGGTCAGGAGGTACTGCATGGAGTTCCAGCCGAGAGCCCAACCGAAACCAGAGACGTAGATCATGGCGATGGCACCGCGAGAAGCACCCTTGTCGCTCTCGGGGAGAACAAAATCCTCGACGACACCGAGCTGGGGGATCTTGGTGAGGAAAGCAGCGACGTAGATCATGGCAATGGTCTGCAGAGTGATACCGATGAGAAGAGCGCGCTTTCGGCCGATGACATCAACGAGGAAGAGAGCGCAGATAACAGCGGCGATGAGCTTGACGATACCAAAGACAGCGGTGACGAGAAGGCCCTCCTGCTTTCCGACAATTCCCATGATCTTGAACAGATCAGGAGCATAAAGGGTGATGGAACCAGCGCCGGACCACTGAGAGAGGAACTGAACCATAGAGGACATGTAGAGACGGTACAAGTTGCTGGGAACAAGGATCAACTCCTTGATCTTGCCAAGGAAGCCAACACCCTTGGTAGCCTCGAGCTCGTGGTCAAGAGCAGCCTGGATCTCAGTGATCTGGTGAACAATGTACTCTCCGTCAGCGGGCTGCTGTCGGAGACGGCCAAGCACACGAGCGGCTTCATCGGGTCGGCCTTCTTTGACGAGATATCGGGGAGACTCGGACTGGAAGAAGCTGAGGATGAAGATGATGCCGGACATCATGATGTGAAGACTGGTGGGGACGAGCCATTGGTTGTGAGAGTCGTCGGGGAGGTTGAGATGGCAGCCGTAGTTTGTGAAGTAAGCGAGAACGATACCGATGTAAACAGCGCCCTGAGCTGTTAGATGATGTTTTTGTGAGGGGTGATGGGAGTAGACTTACAGTGAACATGCAAGAGCAGAGACCTCGAACGGCAGCGGGGGCAATCTCAGCGATGTAGACAGGTCCAACAACAGGAGTCTGACCGACACCAAGACCACAGATGAAGCGACCAGCATAGATAGCACCAAGGTTTCCGTTGACACCGCCGATCATGAAAATAACAATACCAAGAGCCCAGAGGGTGCAAAGAACACGAGTAGCCCAGATACGACCAATACGATCACAGATCAAGAAAGCACTACACCAGTCAGCACCCAAGTTCCCCACCATCAGCAAGGGAATGAATGACTTACATCAGAGCACCACCGACAGAACCGATTTGAACCATAGCAGAGACATTGGCCTTGATATTGGCCTGCTGAACGGAAGTGTAAGAATCATAGTGAATAGTCTCCTGGAAATCCTTGCTGTTGAACGAGCCAGAAATGAGACCCTCGTCGATACCTCGCGCCGCACCGAGCAGAGCAAACGACACAACGGCAAACCAAAGACGCCAGTTGAAAGCACCCTCTGGTTCACCCAGGTCCTTCAGCTTGAAGATGTTGACGGGTTTCTTGACGCCTCCAGCCATGATGGAAATTGCCCTTGGTAAGAGATATAAGGGTAAAAGAGGAGGAAGAAAAGATGGACAGAAAGTGCCTGGGTTAGAAAAAAGGGAGAGACAAGAGGAATCTGGGGATCCTTTTATACAAATTGCAAGAATAGTTTCCCCACGAGATTTGCAGGTTTGATCTGGTTCACCCCGCTCTTCTCTCCGGACTTCGTTACACCGAACCCAACACTAAACTTGACTTTCCCCATCCCTCAAATAAACAAACATACTGATGATCACTAACCGTCCTCGAAAATGTCATCCAATGGCGGAGTCCCCATCGTTCGGGGCACTAGAACGTTACAGCGGCCGTGGAGAAACCTCTCACAGGGAAAAGAAAGGTGGAGGGTTGTTAGCAATGACGCTAGCACCCATCTTTTGTTCGCCGAGTCCCCTTCGCCCCCCCTACACGTTCAGAAAAGGGAAAGTCTGACATCAATAGTTACGGCAATGGCTTTTGTTACTAACACAACTATGGATGTATGTACCTATTGTAGGCCGTGGGATGCCCAGCCACTACCAGCAACTTTTACCACGTTTTTGCCAAGGGCCAAGACTCTGCCAATGCAAATCGTCCCGGCTGGGCAATCAACTTCAATTGGAGGCGGGAATAGCAGCGAGGCCTTGTTCCCCAATACCAAGAGAATTATTTCAACTACACAGAATGGCAGTGACAGTTCGTCAAAATAGCTGCCGTTGCATTCGAAGCTTTTAGCGACATTGCTTAAAGAATGGGCTGGGCCCAGAACCCTCTCCGCAATCATGCCACGGCAGCGACAAAAGTAGAGTCGATCACTCCGCATTCCCCCGCAGGTTTTTTACTGGCATCTCACTGTGAGATCTTCAGAATAAGCATACAAACAAAGTGTAAAGTTTAGCTTAAAGCAAATAAAGCTAGAGGCCGGGGCCCCCCTGACCCACAGATTATCCAGGCCGTTTGGGTTGGTTGTCTTTAGTAAAAGATTCGGACCGGTTCTTTTTCTACGACCGATGGACTCCACTAACAAGGAGCATATTCCTCTATTGAGACTCGTTCATGTGGGTTGGTCGAGTAATTGGTCGAGTAAGGATGACATTCACTGCATTCTAGATGGCCGGAGTGATACCCACTACCGCCAGGCTGCCAGATTAACTCCCTGTATACCCCAGGAGCCCCGTCTAATACGGTGAGCAAGACCCCAGAACTTGTCCTCGCTTGCAATGTCAACTCGTCTCGTCTTTCGCTTCGCCTTCCCCAATATGGTTATGCGGAGGCGATATGGACCTCAACTGCTCCATAAGGATTTGGAGCTGGTGATGATAAAGAATTTGCGTGATGCGGAGATGACATGATGCCAAGGTGAATAATTGGGGAATGGATTCTTTTCTCTTCATGGGTGTTGTTCTCACGTCCAGTATCGACCCCAGAT
Source organism: Fusarium fracticaudum (assembly GCA_003353625.1). NCBI lineage: Eukaryota > Fungi > Ascomycota > Sordariomycetes > Hypocreales > Nectriaceae > Fusarium > Fusarium fracticaudum. The sequence goes on from PDNT01000004.1 coordinate 1,005,475, forward strand.
CTTGTACTCATCCTGCGAACCACGAAACTGGAACTGCAGTTCCGTAATGTCTTGGAAACCCTCCTTCATCTGTGGCGGTTTAAACCGACTCGCGAAACCTGTAAATGCCATCTTGGGTAAGATCTGTCTTGACTCAGGATTCAACGCCATGTTTAGCGCCCGCACAGCATTGTTGTGTTCGCAGACTTGGAGAGGAGTCTTGAACCACACGCAACGGATAGAGATGCCGAATTTCTTGGCAAGCTCTACCCAAATAGTCCTGGTCTCTGGATCGGCATTGGTATTATCTGTAAAGGGACCGTGTTAGCGCTACTCTGAGTGAGGGGGTGGTGTGGGAATGGGGTAGTCCTGGGGTAGCAGAATTTGGAGAAAAACGCACCTATGGCAATGGATTTACCCGATTGGAGATGCTCCCTCGCGGCCTGCACGCACTTGTCGCGTGTCTTGAGCTGGTCCTGGTTGATACGCTCGTACCCCATAGGCTTGAGGGATTTCCAGTAAAGCGTGGATTTGCCAGCCCCGGGCGGCCCACAGAATAAGATGATGTCCTTATCGTTAGTCCTGTCAAAGGTCACCACGGAGTGCCCCGATTCAGCATCGTCGACGAAGGGATGCTCGGACAAGTCGAATTCACGAGCGAAACTCCGAGGCTTCTGGCCGAGAAAGAACTCCTCCGGCGTCTGGTACCGTATTCCGACGTTATGGGCGAAGTTTCTGTCCGAGCAGCTAAAGTCTTTAGCTGCGGCCGCAACGCCGTCTGGGCCTTTCCCCAACGTTGCGGTCCGACCCCCTGCATCCCCGACGAATATGCTATTCCCCAGATCGATCTCGGATTCCGAGATGTCGTAGTCGTCGCAGAGCTCCTTCCACATGCCTGTTCTCGGTTTTCGATATATATCATGCTCGGTCGCCGCGTAGACGCATGTCGGAAGGTTCAAACTATTGAGGACGGCGCTGCATTTCTGTTTAAATTCGGAAACTCGTTTCTGCGCAGTGGCTTTTGGTGCTTTGGACTTGGGGTCGAAGTGTAGTGTCAACCCTGCCTGGTTCGACAAGATGACGACTCGATATCCATCTTGATACAGCTCTCGAAGTTTCCCGGGGACCGAGTTGTCCCACCATTTCCAGTCTGTCCCACTGCTTGCATGTTTCTTGCCTGAGGCTGTGGAGATGAGTGTCGAGTCTAGGTCAAAAGCCGCTATCTTCCTCCTCTTTATTGTTCTATCTTCCTTGACTCCATCGAATCGGCCGACCAGGAGAGTCGCAGGGGTATCGTCGTTAGGACTTCGCTCCGACCAGACAGTAGGGTCCTTGGGTTTCTGCGATGCTGGAGTAAAGAAATTTGCTACAGCGGTCTCTAGGTAGGCCATGTTAGCTAGTCGTCCTGCGATTACATGCTGCGGCATGGAAATAACGCTGTTTTTGAGATTGTGCACTCACTGGTTGTGCCGCTCTGAAGTTTGCGCTTGAGGGGCGGCGGAGAAACAGGAGCATCAGAGGCTTTGCGCTTGGATATGTCGCTTGAAGGCATTTTTGTGCTGGCCAAAGCGGTTGCATCTGGTCGTGTTGTGAGATGTCGTTGTTGTTGTTGAGGGACGTTGAAATGCCGAGGCGTTAGTCTGGTTCAGCAGCCAACCACGCAAGCCACGCCAAGCCAGCTAAATGCAAGCACTTAACCTACAGTCTTGCAGTTGACACGGAAAATCAGAACAAATACTCGCAATTATGGACAAATAACATCAAAAACCTATATAATAGATTTATTTCACTATGGCTTTCACAGATCTGAAAGTTGAGCACTCATTAATCGTTGGGCGATGCATCAGATCTTGTTAAAAACAGAGGTTGGACCCTGTATTCAAACGCGCAATTAGCTTTGATCTGGTGCCAACGCGTGAACAGTCGCGAAGTCACGTGCCTTTGAGCAAAGCCAAGTTTGAGCTTCAAGCTCTGGTGGGGTATTTTGAAAGCGATGTTCATCAACAATCAAAGTCGAAGTCACAGTCCGTCTAAACACATCACATGGCATCATCTCAATCACATACTAGTCTCAGTATAATATTTGGAACAGACCACAAAGCGTCCTTTTGAGGCCGACGAACCAACTGGCGTCAACTGACAAGTAGTCAATCACATACCCCCTCACCCGCTTCATGCGCCAACTTCTCTCAAGCATCAACCTCTAGCCACGATCATCGTCGCAATACCAACATAAACTAGGAAGACAAAAAAAAAGCCATATCCAATAAAACTGGCGACAAAAGGGTTTCTTCGCTTCCGCCAAAATGCACGAGATCTTCCTCACGGCCCTCATTGAGGACAAAGACTTCACCTCAGCATGCGCAGTCCTCGGCGGTCTCACAAACATGGACCCATGGGAGTCAATTCAGCGCGTGCTCTACTTCCAAGGTCCCCCGCGCCCCATGGGCATCTCCAATCAGAGCTCTATTGAAAAGCCCATACGGAATAATACTGGGTTCCTTTGGAAAGAGCTTCATCAAAACTTGACCCGGCAATCCTTTATATTGCAAACGCGATATGATGTACTCAAAGATCGCGACATGGGAGCCAATGCGTCGCCGATGGACTTGGATGCGACGCAGGGTATCTTGAGATGGACGGATTTTCCTGATCCACCGCGTGGACAGCCTTTGCTTACACAGCGGAAGAAGGTTGAGCTTTGGGATCAGAAGAAGTTGCCTTCAATCATGCGCGACAACAACCACATGTAAGACGACCCACCCGCTTGGCTCAATCATTACTGACACAGCCCAGATTCAAGACGGAAACAATTGAAGAGGTCTACCGCTTCTACAGAGATGATATCGAGTTCTGTCTAACACGCTACTACTTGCTCCAACCTCTAGAACACTACACCCCCATGGAAACAAAACACCAAGCAACCATCCCAATGGGCAGTCTACCGCCTTGGCAATCCCTCACACCCGTCGATCAGCAGAAGCGATGGTTCCTCCAAGTCAAGGCACATGTCGTCCAGGATAACAAACCGGACGAGATTCGTAAGGCCCAGGATCAACTGCTAGCTGTGCGTAGAGAGCTCGACGGGGTTTTCGAGTTCCGGGGCATTGATCGCAAGGTCCACGATACCAGGGTTATGCAGCAGATGCAGGGGGTTCAGCAGTTGCCGCAGAAGGTTACTGTTGGGAAGTAGAACGTCCATAAGCAGAAGAAGCCGCGTGTGTGGTATTGAGGACTGCCCACTTCCCGCATGTTGATGGGGCACTGACTGCATTTGGGGCAGAGACAGTGGGCACATAGCATACAACAATGTTGCACTCAATTAATAGATGATACCCGGTATGGTGGACGGTATGGTCGCCTTATTATCACTACCTTCTGCACAACAAACCGTTCAGCTAGCTACGTTTTCTTGCTCTGATTCCATAAACTCATTATGTCGTTACCGTCTTCCACGCTTTCACTCAGCTCCATTTTGTAATCTCTCACATACGCTTCATTTGTTCTTCCACGCCTGATCCGCATCTACACAAGTTAGCACAATCCCTCAACGACTCCAACCTTACTCACCCTCATGAACAACCGGACTAGGAATATCCTTCCTAGCCTCCTTCTTCACTCTCCAATCCGTCCCAAACTTCCTATCCCTCTCCCCCACATGCTTCTCAAAGTCAAACTGTCCATCCGCCGTAAAACTCGTCATGAGCTTCGGCTCCCCCAACGGCAGCGTATCCCCGCGATCCGTCTGCCACAAATGATACACCTTTCCGTATAACTGCACAACTTGGTCCATCTCGTAGTTTTCAGCTACTTGCCATGCACGCTCGGGCACCGCACGATTCGGCATGATAAGCATTCCGGATTTCACTTCGTAGACGTGCGAATGCCAGAGCTTGCGCTCTTCTTTATCGAGGGTTTCGTAGAGTTTGGGGGTTATCATGTACTCGACGCCGATGAGGCGCGCGTGGGGCTCGTCGGAGTCGTAGAGAAGACATTGGCGGACGTCATCGTCTGCTGGGGTTAGTGATTGAATCGAGGGGATGGTGAGGGACGTACTTAGATGTGCGCAGTAGTGGTTTGTTTCAACGAAGCGAGAGGGGTCATCGGCGTATGCATGAAAAGCGTTGAGATGAGCGCAGATATGCTTCACCGGTCGAAACTCCTACCATCGAATGAGCTGAAACTCCTCAACTCTCTTCAGAAGCAACTTACCTGCGTCACAGCAGCACCAGCAGTGAGGACCTGATTCTTGGCCGAAAGAGGCTTTCCCATGCCCTCATTAGTAACAGGAATTTCGTTTTCCTCAGCCATCTCGAAGGTCGTCAAGTCAAGATTTTGCGATCGCAAGATCTGAGTGTAGCGGTTAACGGCTGGCACCTCTAAATATAGTCCGATCGAGATTACGTCATAGACTGGTGCAGGTTTGTTTCACAAAAGATTCTTCATTGGGAGCTCTTGTGGTACGTAAATATGAGATCCTTGGAGGTTCATTGATCTGTTGGCGTCAGTATGACGACCTTCCGTTGTCTCGGCGCCGATGGTCCACTTTCTCGGTCGGAGATGGCGGGAACTGGTCCGGCGACCGGAGCTTACCCTGAAGCCGCTCTTTGGTGGTTCGGAGGCATCTGATCCTCTCACTGCGTATGATCGCGATGTCTTTTTCTTTCTCTTTAATATAGAGATGTAAGAGCACAGTTTAACATAAACAATATTAATTTTTACTTCTTAAACTTCTGGAGCTTTCTGTTTCTGTTAAAATGAGATTCACATCATAAGAAGACGACCGCTTGTCATCACCTTAACATCCTCATATCACCGAAAAGGGGACGAGATCATCAATCTTAGACGTGAATTTCCTGATCTAGTCTAAAAAGCTGACTATGGGAAGTATCTATTCTACTATCACAAGAAGTCTGCCCGTAGTAAGAATATCTCAATAGCAACAATCCTCAGCCAGTCATCCAAACAATCTGTCGCACTTGGTCCAAAGTATTCCGTGATACTCAGTGTCCAATGTACATCACAAACTCCAAACTGCAAGACTCAAGATCTAGTTACTCACAAGTCTACTTCTTGGGGGCGAATCGTCGCTTACGCTCCTCGAGCGCCTCTTTCTCCTTTTCGCGACGAGTGTCCTCATCAGTCCAGGGGCGGGCCTGCATGATGTAAAAATCGTTGACCGCGTCTTCACGATCACGCTCATCATCAATAGACAGAATCTCTTTATAGGTAGCCTGTAGAATTTCTGCCATAGAAGCCTCAACATTAGCACCCTGTGCAACGAAACCTTCAACACCAACTTCTTCGTAGGGGATCAGGCCATAGTTGATAGGGTCATAAGTGAACTCAGTTGCCTCATAAGTAGTCATGCCAATAGGGGTAGGGCTAAATGCGGACTCAGTCACCCTAGTGTTGGCCATGCGAGCACCAGTTGGGCTCGGGGTGAACTCCGTTGCCTCCGGGTTGAAAGTGATCGTCGACCGACGACGATGAGGGGGGGTCGGAGTGGGAATCTCCTTGGGAGAAAGACTGAGCATCTCGCCCAGGGATCCGATTCGCTGAGGGTGATAGACAGCAACAGCCTGTGGATCATGGGGAGAAGGAGGCTGGGGGGAGTTGGGGTTGTTGGGCTCAGGATGGTAAGCGACCATAGGTTGGTTGGGTTGAGGACTAAGAGCTTGGCCATGAGGCTCGTCAGACTCAGGATGGTAGTAGACCATAGGCTGAGCTGGGGGTGGACCAATAGGCTCGGGGAAACCAGGCACAATAGGCGTGGGATGATAGGGGATGATGGGCTGAACAAAGCCAGCGCTTGGGGGATTCATCGCATGATGAGGTGCCATACGAAGTCGAGTCTGGAGGTCAATGGGCTGTAGATGCTCAGGGCCGACTGACTGAAAGGGAAATGAGTTATTACCCTGGTACAGAGAGCTGTAGCCCTGAAATGGTGAAGATGTAGGGTCAGATGGAGCTGTAGGGGTGCTAACATCACGAAGATGCAGCATAGGACGCTGAGCAGCATTGGGAGAAGTGATATGCCCTGACTCGACATCATCCTCAGTGGTCTCACCGGGGGACTCGCCAGCGTCGTCGAGAATACCAGCTGGGAGGTAATACACACTAGTCTCAGTGTCATCGTCTTCCTCGGGATCAACAGGATCAACAGGATCGACAGGACACATGAATCCGCCAAGAAGGCGGACATGTCCAGGAGGGGCATCATCATGAGGGCGAGCAGCTGAAGGCTGGAGACCTAGGGGAAGGTTGGCGAAAAAAGGATCTATGTTACTACCTCCAGGCTGGGAAGAGGTGAGTGCTGGGGCAGTGACTGTCTGGCTCTCGAGAGGGTTAGTCGTGGGAAGACTAGTCTCGGGGAGAACGTCGTTGGTGGGAACGAGGTTGTCACCCTCGAGGGTAGAAGGATGGTCAGACATGGTGAAGGCAGTCAAGAGACTATCCGGGTTGTTGGATGTTTCGTCTTTGAGTATGATAGGGTTGTTGATGAGGTTGGGAGTAGTGTTTGTTAATCGTTGTCAAGATGGAAGAAGGATGAAGAGATGACAAGAGGAGGTGATATTTGCTCGGAAGCTTGTGACGAAGAAAGAGAAGAGGATTGAGATAAGGGACTGAACTTGAGATTATAAAAGATGGATTTGTTATTCACTGGCAGCGCTCAAGATGTTCAACTACCACTGCGAGAAGGGACTTCGCAGCTGTAAAGGGGGAATGCATCATTGAAGCCGTTGCCAGTGCTCGCTCTCCTTTCTGTTCAAGCGGAAGCCTAGAGATGCCTCAAACCTCTATGCCAGTGGCACTCATATCGCTCTCCATTCCTTGGGTCTCTCTCAAGCAGGAAGAACTTACTGTTTGTCAATAGTCATCGAACACGATCGTTGTGCTGCTTGCAGTGGCGGGTCATCAAGGTAAGTGAAGCGAATGGTTTCAATCGCAGATGAACACGGAAAACAAACAAGAAGAGTCCTATCAGAATGAAGTAAATTGAATGATATGTTGTTGTAATAGAGATAGATAAAAGATTGATGACCTCGACATCAACATCGTCAAGTTGATCCAGGTCCTGGGACGATCGACCACGTCTCCCCCGTAAACACCAACGATCCATCTTGTCTCAATTTCTCAGGATCAAGATAAATCTTCACCTCCACATTCGTCTTATCAGCATTCGACACTCTCGCTATCAAATAAATCGTAGGCGACGTCGCTGGCGAAAGCATCGTATTGGAATTCTCCTGCATCTGCACAACCTATCAGTTTTAAACCCCAAACAGAAAAGCTGTGAACACTTACCCGCTGATACTGCCGCTTACTCATATAGAACGGTGTTCGGCTATGTCCAGTTGTGGACTTGACTTCGATCAAGAACAGTGGCTTTTTGTTCTGCCACGCTGTCTTGTCGAGATACCCTTTATCCGCCAGGTGATTCGTCAATACCCGCTTTCGATCATAGTATACAATGTCGGCTGTTTCTTGGGCGGTCCAGGGGAGCATGTCTGAGTAGTCGGGATGGATGGTGATGAATTTTCGCATCTGGCTTTGCCAGTTGTCGCGACTGAAGCGAGGTAGTGGCGGATCCATGTTGCGAAGAAGTTCAAAGACCTGTGATCCTGTAAGTACTGTTTCTCAGAACAATAAGTAGTGGTAGCTTACGAATAGTTCACCGAGAGCTCCGATTCGCATATCTCGTTCAGGAAGACCATGTGATCGGAACTGTCGCGATAGCTCAAACTCTTCTTCATCTACTTCTGGCAATGCACCAAAGAGCCCCGACATATCGTAAGCACCCTTACTAGGTAGTGCCGCAGTGTTTGCCGCAGAAATGACATTGTTGACTAGTCTCAAATACTCTTCTTCATCTTCAATGGTAGGATGTTGTGATGCTTCGCCAAAACTCTGGAATAGGAACGCGGAACTGGGCTGTGCTGTAGGGGAAGAGCCAAAGATAAATGCTGGCTGACTCGCTGATCTTGGTGTCGATTGTAAGGACTCATGTCTGCCCGTGTTCCGATGAACATTTGACGAAGTTCGCCTATTTGGACGGAAGTATTCAGCCGTGGACGAAGTTGGCGTGAACAGTCGTCGTCCAGTGACGGATGAGCTTGAAGTCGCTGGGCTTCGCTGTCGAACAGGGAGGTCAGATAGTCTCGGGAGAGATCTCATGTTGTCGAATGTTTGAAGCATAGAGTCTTCGTCGCTTGAAATATCGTCTTCGTGAATCTCTGGCTGTGCCAGAAATCGAGCAATGGGGTCTTCCTCCGCCTCGTGAGAAACAGTCTCATCGTGTACCTCCAGTGCTTCATGATACACAGTGGCATCATGTGAGTCATCCTCTTCATCAACGTACTCTCCTCCAGCGACATCTCCAGCCTCTTCCTCAGTCGCTTGGCCACCCTTGGCCTGAGGGATGTCCACCTCGACAACACCCTCCGCCTCCAGAATCTGCGACATGTTGATGAGAGGTGCATTCAAGACTGCACTCACGATCTGGACAGCTTTGGAGCCAGCATGATTGACTTGTAAAGTAACAGGGTCTGTCGTCATCCATTCTAGGAACCGTCTCGGAAGAGTCGAAAAGTAACAGAATCCTTGCGTCTTGGGATCACGTGGCACGTAGATCTTGAGGCCGCTGTCGTCTTCGCGTATGTGAAGCTCACTCCTATCTTGTACATGCACCAGACCGTGACCATCCTGTGACAAATGGAGCTCGGATGAGATGCCATCCGTTTCGTAGACTTCTGCACCCATGAGGGTCCAGTAAAGCTCCGAGCTGTCCTCTGAAGTCCGAGGACTGTTGAAATGTACCGCGATTCTGCAGAAGCACTTAGTAGCTATCCGAGGTGTCTTTTGTCTGCAACTTACCGGAACAGTCCAGCTGCCTTTTGCCTGATCTCCCTGTCCGGGTACTGCAGGTCGTCCATTCGTCCACCCGCCACAGTAGAGATCTCCCGCACAGAAGTAGACAAATATCGCTTTTCCAGGTCAAGCCATGAAAGAAATGGCCGTAACCTACGAACCTCATCCAAAGTGAAGTCGAGCATCTTGGCCAGAGGAGCAAAGATATCGCCCAGAGTCTTTCGGTCGGCAATAGCGAATTGGGTCCTGCCAGACTGTAACTTCACTGACTTATTTGGATACCTCACAGGGAAGACCGTCCCTAGAAAGATAGGTTCTTCATCTGGTGGATCGGCTGTCGTGCCAATTAGAGAGTTGAGCGCCCAGATGGTTTCCTTGACAGCAGCGACTGATGGCGGTGGCACCCTGCTACCCATCTCCTTGAGTTCATCGTAGGCCATGTCCAGCGTGAGCTCTTGTACACCGAGGAAACTGATGAAGAAATCTTCCAGATCGGGGTAAAGGTCGTTGAGAGCTACTCTGCCTCGAATTTGTGTAGCGCTCGACCATAGACATTCGCCGACTGTGTACCAGCGGCTTACGTTGCCGACATTGAAGTAGATCAATGACTCATCGGCAAATGTTTTCCTAGATATCTGTTAGCTGAGAGTGCGAAAAGGTAGAGAATTCATACTTAAGCTTCGTAGCATCGACATCCATCATGCCAAACCTCTCCGAGTCCAAGGAGCTATACAGGTCATTAACCCAGTCAAAGTCCTCACTCTTCAAGTCCTTCAATCTCCGTATCTCACTCATGTAATCTTTCCACGAACAGTCTTTCACCCCCAGTGCCGTCCTGAAGAATTGCCGCAAGACATCGAGGTCTTCTTCTGAACGATGGAAAACGGTTCGGTAGAGGTGGGCGAGTGGGTATGCCGTCTGCATGTCTTCTCGGGCGTTCCACAAGCATTTCTCGGATGATGTCCATTTCGCGGGGCTCGAATCGTGTGCGGGGATGTATATGAGGTTTCCATCATTGATAGCATACCTATGCTCATTAGTCAGTGGTAGATTCGGTTTCTTGCAGATGGAAACGAACCTCGCTTCAGCCTGCGCGTCAAGGAAGCTATTAGCCTCCCGACACCGAGCGTGAATGACTTCGTAGAGATCTAACACTCTGGTATTCCGGCGCACTCCAGCAGCAGCATTACTGTACCGGATAGTTTTGAGAATGGCCAGATAGAACTGGAGGTCATCAGTGCACCCAACTCCAAGATCATCCACCAAGAAACCCCATTTTGCACGATACGAGCTCGAAGTAATCGGTTCACCCAAATCCAGGAACACAAAACCTTCATCCTCAGCATAGCGCGAGTGTTTCCCTTCAAGCTCGGGCAGAGGTAAGTAAGTAGTCGAGAGTGGCTCAGACAAAGCAAACTCATCTCTTCCTTTGCACACGACCTCGACTTGACGCAACTCTCTTACGATATCAGGAGATTCCATGACCTTCGTTCTCTCAACATCCCAGACTCGCTGGAGCGCGCCCAAAAGACATTCCGGTCGGTGCTCCTCGATATAGCGAAAGGCAGAAGACAGCTCTGGCATTCGGTCTGAAGCCTTCTTGGTAAGTCGAAGTTGAAGCCGAAGTCGGAGGCGTAACTGGAGCCATTCATCCCATCCCCATGAGTAACCTGCTGGTGTAGCTGGCTTTTGCTCGATGTATTCCTTGTGGAGAAAAGAAGCTGGAAAGCCGGGCGCATCTCCTTGAGCTTTGAACAGTTCACTGGGGCCATACTCGTCATCTGTTGTGAGATAGACATCGTGTATAGTTGGTAACCGCGCCCTCATGTTCTGGTCATACACATGATAGCCACGTGACTTCGCTCGATCTTCATTGTCCCCCAGTAGTACCTCGGAAAGGTACAAGAACTTGAGACGGGCGATGGATGCTGCGAGAGCACTCGCATCAGAGGCCGCCTTCATTGGCTTCTTCAGGATTAAAGCTCGTACATCCTTTACAAGGGCTTCAATGACGCCGAACTTGTCAAACAGAGCACGCCGATCAGGGTTGCTGGCTGCTTCCGAATCGACGAGACTTAAATCGAGGTCGTCAGGGATTGCGAGGCTGCCTGACGTATGCGAATAGTACAGTGGCCCACTGCTTGACGAGACCCAGGCGCCGTTCTCGAGAGGAATAAATCGAAGTTGCTTGAGGCGGTCTTGGGAGGGACCTACCGTCGCAGTGTTCTTCAACAGTATAAGTGCTCGTGCTGCGAGAGAGTGCCATTCGTTATCCGTAGCGGGACTCTTCATCCTTGAATCGTCGGTGTCCCTTTCGAGATCCTTCTCAACACGAGTGATCGCATCCGAGGGCGACATACTTTCTAGTCCGTATGGCTCCAACAGTTTCAGATCATCACGTGTGTACTCCTTCGCAAGGTAAATCTCCTCGTCAAGATCAGTGAAAAGGGGATCACCGTTTTTATCTCGCAACCATGGCTGAAGACGGCAAAGCTTATGTATGTAATCCAGCCTTCCAGTGCCGAGAGTACGAAGCACTTGGACTTCTTGTATGCGCGCTTCAATCCTGTCGAGGAGACCCGACCAGAAGCTGTCCCAAGGATACGAGTCTCGTTGGGGGAGCCAGCGCATCCATTGGTATTGGAGTATCGGGTGCTGAGAGAATTCCTCGACGGCTTTGATGAAACAGTCTGCGATGCCGTTCAAGAGACTGAGGTTTCGGAGGGATCCAGTAACTATACCCTGTCGACTGGCTTCGGTAACGAAATCGGTATGGATGAGGAACTGTGTCACACGTGATTAGTCTTTGGCAAGCGAGGGTATCTTGTTTGAATAACATTGTTTATGTTGATGGTCAGAATTAAGAGGGTCGCAATGAAGCCGGGAGTGTAGCGAGCCCTCATAGATCGTGCTTATGTCGTGATGGGTCCTGGGTTCTAACATACCTTGAAGCCCATTGGCCTCATGGGTAGAAATGCAAAGACATCTTGGTTCTCAACAATTGGAGCGCCTGACTCTGCTAATGGGAATGCCAACACAACCTCCGTAGAAGAATCTGCGCGATCCTGCTCCTCGGAATACGTTCTGTTCTCGCTCTTGGGAATGTTCTCTGCAACATGCTTGGTAACATGATACTGCCTCTCCTCCACCCCCTCACTTGTCTCCTTCTTGACAGTAGCCGGATTACTCCCTTGAAGAGAGTATGTCGTGCTTGACGTTTGAGTATCGTTCTCATCGAAGAATGAGACCCGCACCTTGCAGAGTTTGCGAAGGAAAAGCAAAATCGTGTGCTGCAAGTCTTGGAACTGAAGTCGAATCGTCTCGCGCTGCCTCGAATCCTCCTCAGGATCATCACTCGTATGTAGAAACAACGTGATGCGAGTCGAGGAGTCTCCCAGTGACTCATCTGCATCTTCCCATACTGGTGTAACCATGCCCAGACCGGAGTCGCCCTTGCGGTGGGTGAACGAGAACGAGAAGTCGTTTGACTGAATGTGAACTTTCCAAGCCGCCATAAACACTGACTTGAAGCCTATGCCTTTCTCGCCAATGTACCCAGCGGCCCCAACCTTTGAGCTTTTGCCGATTGCGCAAATGGCCTTGAGGTTCTCGTGCGTGAAGCCATTCTCATTGCACTCGATCGACACCTTATCTGGCCGAACTTCGAAAGACACATATGGATCCTGCCCATTCGAGAGAGCGGTGCTGTAGTTATTGTCGTCCGCATTTTGGAGCAGCTCAAAGACAAACCGGGCGTTACTTGTGTAAAGATTTCGTGCCAGCCTGCAATCGTTAACAAAATACTCGGAAGCCAGTGTTTGAGATAAAGTACACACGTCAAGACAGCCGAGCCTATCATCTCATCCTTCCGAAGGAGAGCTTCTTCCACCTCGCGTCTAAGCTCAGGGTTAATCATTCCAATCCGCGCAAGCTGCTCCTCGCCAAGATAGCCGCGCTCTTTCGCAATCTCCTTCACCAGATCCTGAGCCGTGCGCTGGCCCGGCCCGGGCTGGGGAGTATCGTTGGACATCTTATGTGCGGCCCAGCGGAGCCTGGACCCTGTAGTTATCGTAAGTCGATGGACGCAACATGCAGCGAAGAGAAGCAACGACAAGCGGGGGAAACGACTGCCAGATCTGTATGTTTATCAGCCGCCTCGCTCAAGAAATGTGTCATCTCTTGCTCCCGCTCCCCTCGTACGAGGCCGGAAAGGCGCGTCAGAAGGCCATGCAGGGGCTTTCAGCTTGAGACGCAGATGAGGGAATGATTGGCCCAAAACATCGCCAAGGTGTCAGACTCCCACGCTCATCCTAGCCCAAGTGCCATTTTGTTGTTGTTTTGCTTTTGCCATGAAACGCATTGAGTGGCGAAAAATCTAACGTAGCGGGAATTGACCTGCTGAGAACCCATTTATGAGAAGCAGATGTAGTGCTTCATCAGTGATCTCTGCTGGATTGAAGATGTCAGTAGAGACTGGCTGCGAGATGATGAAACATTCTGGGGGAGATCCCTGCTCGCCTGCTGGAGATTCACATTAGCACCCGTAAACCCTGGTATTTCCGGTGAGGGGCGACACTAGAGGCTAATAAACAGACCAGTAGGGGAGGAAAGAAAACTCAGGACCTTTATCCTAAATAATAAAAAGATTTAGGCAGCTTAGGATAATTTAAGAATATCTTTTGCTGAGTTTACTTTTGACACCTATATTCAGGCCTGAAGTTTCTTGCCCCCCGAGGACAGACTTCACCGGGTATATGATACATCAAGCACACTCAGGACTTCTTTAGGTCACGTCTCTCGCATTCTGCAATACTGAGTCATAGCATAAATCACATTGTGAATGAAGAATAGTTTGCTCCCGTCACTGTTTGAATTGAGACATAGGACACTTGAGTACTGTGTTCTGTCTTGTCTGTTGAGAGTCAAAATATGGCTCACTATTGTTCATTCAATTACACTCCAATCATCCATCTGCAAAGACCAAGACTACCCATAATACTCTTCATCCCCCCCACAGCAATTCGTTGTCACCCGGATTGACGCTTAAGCCTTACCCATGAGGAAGGCCTTCTTCACGTTGGCAAAGAGCTCAGCGGTCTCGAGGAGCTTCTCGGCATTGTTGGGATTGTAGGAGAAGTTGACCGCACGTCGAGAAGCATCGACCACAGGAGTCTGTGCCTGTTCAGGTGCCTTCTCATGATCACCTCCGCTCTCATTGTCGTTGACCTCGGCGGCTAGCTTGACTGAATTGGAGGAGTTGGTAGGAGAATTTCCAGGGGCCCAGCGGCTGGTAGAAATGCCCACTTCGTCGGGGTCCAGGATGTTCTTGGCTCCTGTGGCTTGATGTCAGTGACCGTCAGGACTGAAGAGGGACTCTACTTACCAGAGTCGGAACCTTGATTGTCGGCGTCGTCATCTTGCTCACCAGCGGGAGCAGTGTTGGTAGCCCACTCATCAGTGGTGCCAGCGTTGTCAGCGGTGCCCGCGTTGGCAGTCCACTCATCAACGAGCGAAGAGGCGGGCTCAGCAACAAAGGAATCGGTCAAGACAGGGCCGACCGGAGACGAAGAGACATCTTCCTTAGCAGCATTGTCAGGCTCGTAATCGCTGAAGGCCTTTCCGCCAGCATCTTCGAAGCCTGACTTGGTCTCAGTGGACTCAGGAGTGGGTTCGGCAAGTCCAACAGGCTCAACAGGCTCAGCGCTCACACCAGCACCAGAGTGAGCGACTTCGGTGTCGAGATGGACGTGCTCGATGATGCGGATGACCTCGGAGATGGGAGCAACAGGCTCGGTGGAGCTGTCGACGTGATAGGGGCATGCAGTCTTGTTGAGCCAAAGCGAAGAAACGAGCTTGGATCGCTCCTCCCAGCCGTTCTGGTCGTCGGCAGAGCGAAGGAGAACAGACTCTAGGATCTGCTGGGCGGGAATGCCGTTGCCGACTCGGTGCTCTCGGGGAGTACATTCAGCACATCGTGCCTTGCCGATCTCTCCGAGGTTGATTCCCTTGGTCGGAATCTGACGATCAATGGAACCGCAAGAGCCAAAGAAGCAGATGCATTTGCCCTTGGCAGCGTCACAGAGGATGCGGTCCTTAGCGACGAGGTGAAGCTTCGCGCAATAGAAGGCGAGAACGGGCGACACCTCAGGAGCACACTGAGCAATGGTGATTGTCTCGCGGCACATCTTGGCGGTGAAATAACAACACGCGAAGGAAAGTGGAAGACGCGCGAGGGTGAGCTGCAGAGACAGGATATGAGAGAGGGAAGATGAAGGAGAGGTCGAAGAGATACTTACCGTCAGATCAAAAAGGGAAAAGCTCAAGATCTCTTGTGTCTTGAGTGCGGTGGAGAGGAGAAGGAAGGAAGGAGGGAGGAGTGAGGAGGGGAGAGAGAGGAGGGGAAGGAGAGAAGGCCAAAGTGAGGTGCCTCAGGTGTGAGCCCTAAAGGTCAGGCAGCCGTGAGGGTGAATTAAGCAAAAAGAACGAGGAGGAAGGAGAAAGAAGGCGCTAGTGGGAGTACAGGCACTGACGAGGCAACAGCTGTAATTCATAGGAGCTACAGTGGGCGATAGGGGGTTAACAGGGACTCGAGTCCTGGAAACTTTGAGGCAGAGATCGAGATGGGAATAAACGAGGAAGGGAGGGAGTTGTGAGTGAGGTTTGAGTGCTCGAATGACTTGTATGTGCACCCAAGGTGAAGGCAGAATGTAAATCAGAAAGACGATGTGGTGGTGCAGCTCCTGAGGAACTCCTTATTTGCTCCCAATATTTTGGTACAAGGAGACTTATGTGGAGCTCCAATGCGAGTCGATGGGAGTGCTAACATAAATCCACAAAGACCAAGTGAATATTATATCTCGAAGGCGATATTTGGTTGATACTGTATCTGTGCGTCGGTATTGATGGCAATCTGATATGTGCATTTGGGTCCATGCACTCTTCAGCTCTACGCCTAGCTACCGCAACCTTACTTGAATAAAACTACAAACAGAAGAAACTTCTATGCTAAGAAGGCCAATGATTCGCATCCATGCAGGCTCACTTTTGTTGTGCTCTTTGTCGAGTGTTATCGAGTGCATGGTTAATGCCTTTGAAATTCCAGCCAGATTCTCGATGTTTTCCACTTTTGATTACCCCTACGCGCATTATCAAAGAGACAGCACGCAAAGCAGGAATTTCAGCCCCGCTTCCACGGTCGTGGGAAGTCTACCTAATGAAAGAAATATGTTTGTGTGATGGCAAACCCTGCAGGGTGACACTCGACGACCTTCAACCCTCTGCTTTTACTATGACAATGGAAGCACGCCTAACTATTCACAGAAAACATATATTTACGGAGAGAGACAGAAATCTTGAAGATCCACGGATGGTACGCAGCCTTAATTACTGCAGGATGGCCTCCCTACAACCGCGGCAAACTAATCTTTCTCGATGGGTTTCGTCATCCCTCTCAGAGCCACACACATGAAAAACAAGTCAGTTAACCTCAGAAAGACCCTTGTTTCAGAGCTAATAGTCTAGATAGCTGAGAGGTCCGTTGGCCGCGATCGTTGCTATTTCTATTGACCAAGGATCAATCCCTCACCCACGAGACACCTACACTGCAACGTCGGTAATACAACTCTATTGGTATAAAGCGCTCAAAAAGTTAGATCTTGGCTCAGCGCCAGGGATGTTTTTGCTCCCCAAACAGTCCTCCGAAAGATTCACGGTCAATGTCCACAACCTTTCCGAAGCCAAGCAAACAACATGCAGATCGAAAGACTTGCCTTTCATCTGATCAAAGGCTCAGACCTTGGCGCAACGACAAGCCCGGCCAAGTCAACAGGCTACAGAATTAAAGATTGGGTCTTCTCCATATCAGGAAGCTCTTGTGGAACATGCCTCACTTCGGGGTAAGTTGGGCCAGGTCTACACATCTCATCTATCAGTCTGCCAGTCCCAGGATCCGACGATCGATTGAGTTTATTTGGACCACAACGGACAATCCGAGTGCTATACAGGTCACCAGGAATGACAAGTTGAGAAGTCACTTGCTAATGCTTGGTAACTCTGAGGTATACAGTCACTCTCAATGCCGCCAATCAAGCTCACCGAGAACTTAGCGGAGGTCAAGATCAGGTTGGCCATACCTGGATCACCTCCACGTGCTCCATATCCGGGGTAAGCGAAAAACACCCAAAACCTCACACTCACCATCAAAAACTTGCTACTGGGACGATTGAAGAATTGACGTCAAGTGCAATGTTTGGTCGACAGACTGTGACGCATGCCCAGACTAGCGCCAAGTCATCCTTGTCGTGGGAGGATCGCCCATTTAAGCTTAATCGAGACGGCTTACCAGGGTCTTTGCGCCGATGATCGTTCTTGGGGGAGACATAACGGGCTTGGCGGACGATTTAACGTCGGCGGCTTGGAGCAGGTTTGTGTGAGGCTCTTTTGACTTCGTTTTTAGGTTTGTGGAGGATAAGCGCGGATTGACTTTGGGCAGAACTCAATCGACAATTCTCCGACCGTGGACCACGGTAATGACACGGACGAGAGCACCCCTGCTTGTAAAAGAACGACAAGATTGATGAATCGGAGCGGTCTTCATCAGATATCCACCATGTGAGAATATGCACGCGCCCAGATTGTAACTTCAACTCCCGTTATATCCAACGCGTCATCATCACACAGTCTCCCCTTGAAAGATTCGAGAGGCAGTAGCAAAGAGACATCTCACTTCATCTCACCTCTTGGACAACGTCATAAAATGTGATGCCGAGACAGGGATACACCGAGCTTTGAGCTGCACACAGCCAAAGAATCCGACGATCATCTTGGCAGCCTCCACTCCTCCATCCTCAAACTCCTCTGAACATTTGCTCATCGCGTGGGGTCAGTCTTCTCAAATCCTATCTAAAAAGACATATAATAATTGGGCCATCCCCGGGTTCTACGACTCTGTTGTATCCAAAGCATTCCCTCGACAGAATCCGGGGCCCCAACTTCTTCCCAGACTCAGTTGCCAGTGACATTACCAGTCTCTTGAGTGGTCCGCTTCTTATCTGCTGTCTTGCTTTTTCGAGATAAGCACGATGCCTCTGCCAAGAGCCGACAGCGAGGCTCCACCAGCCTACGACACAGATCACATTGGCCCCCACAACGAAAGCTACCGCAACTCCAGCAGCAATGGAACTTTCGTCAACGATAATGAAGGCGCTGGCTTTGCCCAGCGAAGAGTCTCCAAGGCCACTCTTCTTCGCAACCCTCTGGCTGGCATGACTCGAGAAGAGGTCCTTGCCGACGTTGACGCTTTTGTCGAGTCCAAGGGCCTTACCGAGCACCGTGAGGATTTCCGAAAGGGAGCCCTTGTTGCTCAAGTCAACAACACACGTGGTGGCTTTGAGAAAATCGAGATGCTGTCCGAAGATGAAAAGGCGATCCTGAGAAAGGAAGAGACATCTCGATGGCATCAGCCCTTTGCCTTGTACTTCCTCTGTACTCTTTGCGCCGGATCGGCCATTGTTCAGGGTATGGATCAGACCACTGTGAATGGTGCACAGGTATGTTGAATCAATCTTGGGATCTCCGAAAGTATCTAACGATAATAGGAATTCTATTTTGACGAATTCGAAATCGAGAACGTATGGATGAAAGGGTTGACCAATGGCGCTCCTTATCTTTGCTCTGCTGTCATCGGTTGCTGGACCAGTCCGATTCTCAACAAATACACCGGCCGTCGCGGAACCATCTTCATCTCTTGCGCTATCTCTACGGTCACTGGCTTCTGGATGTCTGTCACTACCTCGTAAGTTCTCGGTTACTGTCTCGAGGCTTGAGATCTTACTGACACCTCCTAGCCTCGGTAATTTCTTGGCTGCTCGCTTCATGCTTGGTTTCGCCGTTGGTGCCAAGTCTAGCACAACACCAGTCTACTCCGCCGAATGTACACCGAAGAATATTCGTGGTGCTCTGACCATGATGTGGCAGGTGAGAATACCCTCAATAGTGGTGGACGATCATAAGCTGATTAACTTTCCAGATGTGGACTGCTTTCGGTATCGCCCTTGGCTTTATCGTATGCGTTGCCTTCCAAAAAGTCACTATAATCGGCGGCCCGAACTCTCCATGGCGATGGATGATGGCTTCGACCTCTATTCCCCCGCTGGTGGTCATGCTCCAAGTGTACTTTTGTCCTGAGTCTCCTCGCTGGTATATGGAACGCGGTCGATTTGACAAGGCTTTCCGATCCGTCAGGAAGCTTCGCTTCTCACCTGTCCAAGCTACTCGCGATATGTATTATGCTTACAAATTGCTCGAGATTGAGCGTGGGGAACGAGAAGGCCGGAATCTGCTCAAGGAGTTTTTCACCGTACGCCGCAACAGACGTGCTGCTCAAAGTGCCTGGTTCTGCATGGTAAGATACCCAGCCCCAATATGCGTCACAATTGCTAATAGATTACACAAGTTCATGCAGCAGTTCTGTGGTGTAAATGTGATTGCCTATTACTCTACTTCGATTTTCACCGATGCCAACTACAGCCTTTCTGAGGCCCTCCTCGTCTCCATGGGTGGCGGCATCATAAACTTCCTCTTCGCCATCCCTGCAATCTACACAATTGACACATTTGGACGCAGAAACCTTCTTCTGGTTACCTTCCCTCTCATGGCAGCGTGCCTCTTCTTCACTGGAGGAGTGTTTCGACTTCCCGACGAGCCTCGTGACCCCAAGATCGCCACTATCACTCTGGGCCTTTATCTCTTCATGGCAGTCTATTCTCCCGGCCTTGGACCAGTGCCTTTCACCTACAGTGCTGAAGCTTTCCCTCTCCATATCAGAGACATTGGTATGGCTTCCAGTACAGCTATCACCTGGGGCTTCAACTTCATCATCAGCCTCACCTGGCCAGCTCTACGAGTGGCCTTCACTAACACTGGTGCCTTCGGCTGGTATGGTGCCTGGAACATATTCGGTTGGATCTTCTGCTACTTCCTCCTCCCTGAGACCAAGAACTTGACCCTTGAGGAGCTCGACAACGTTTTCGGTGTTTCCAACAGAGAGCATGCTTCATACTACTGGAGGAAACTGCCCTGGTACCTCAAGAAGTACATCTTACGCAAGGATGTTCCTCCTTTCCCTCCCCTGTATGAGTTTGCTGCAAATGATGGAAATTATCCTCATGAGAAGCCTGATACCAACCACATTGAGGGCAACGGCGCTGTTGGAGGCACTCAGGACAAGGAACTCTTCCCCAGATCGCAATGATTCACTCAATACTGACGTATCTTGGCGAGGAGGAACGACATTTTGAACATTATGGATTGGCTATGTTGTCTGTGTCCGGCGTTTAATCAATACCGAATAGCCCGTTGGCTTTGAATGTAAAGTAGGAGTTATATGCGGTTATGTTGGAGAATAATTGTGATATAATGACCATTACTAAATCAGACAAAGACCTGATCGTGACAGAGTGATGGTATTGTCCTACATACTGTTGATGTTGAACCTGATATCTGCGATTTGGGTTTCACTTTCCAATACTTAGCCGCCACATACATCATCGGTTTGGATGTGCAGCTCAAGCGGTGTTCAAGTCCCAATGGTGAGTTTCTTATCACAGCCTGATCTGTGATGAGAGTGCGTGATTGGTTTGAACTACATCAAACCACCTTGACACCCCCTTTGGCATTACTGCAGTAAGACGGGCTTGCATTACGGCGAATGAAAAACGAGTTTGAGCATTTGAAATGCAGAGAGTTAAAAATAGCGTGAGCTAGAAGTTTGGTAATGGTAGTTTTGTATTAAATCAGGCTCTCGCACTTCTGGCTTCGGTTTTCAATCTTTCATCTGTCTGTCATCTACCTGCCGACCGGGAGTGAAAAGCTTGCAATGGCTACTACGACGAGACCATTGTTACTCAGCTGTGACGCGGAAGTTGATACGGAGCAAGATTTACCAAAGCAGCCATTGTCGCAGAAAAAAGTCTCAACTTGGAGAGAAACATTCGGCTACGTACCATCGGACAAATCATCTGCAGCCAAGGCATTCGAAGACGCCTTTTATGATCTGAAATTCTTCGGAAAGCCTCAAAAAAACAATCGACCATTCGAACTGAGCCTCGTCCGACAAGTTCTTTTGGTCGGTTGCTGGAACCTATCTGTCCTCGGCTTGCTCATCTATCTATGTCTGTTGCCACTAAGCTTCAGCGATGAAGAAACCCCCTGCCAGCCAGATGGAGAGTTTCGGTTCGGTGGGATAGATCGGCCTGGGAGGTTCGATTGGTGGGCACCTAGGGGATTCTTCCAGATCACACTCAGCTGAGGTCGCTTGACTTTCGGGACCGCAAAGCTCATTGACGTTATCTGGGACTTGGTAAGTGCCCACAGCGAAGGCTAACCTGAAATCTGTGATATTAACGTAGAGCTATAGGTTGTAGGCCGAGGGGGCCAAACACTCATGGCTCTCGCATCATGGCGAGTGTTTGTCGAATATCTCCAACTCTTTCTGATTACGAAGCCGGCGGCTTATAGCACAGTGTGGCTCATCAGGTTCCAGAAAGACAACTCCGCGCTCGCAACCTGGAAATTGGCCGCTGGCTTCTTCAAGGTTGGCCTCGCATCCAGAAAGGTCATGTGCTTCATGATTTGGACAGCATTGCTCATTCTTGCTTTCCCAACGTTTGCCAGCTCAATGACCGGATATACGCCGTACAACAAGGCTTATGTTAACAGCACCAGTGGAAAGCTCATCCAGTTTCCAGCCATCGCCCCTGTGGCTTATGTGATACGGGATGGAGATAGAGTGGATTCCCTTAGCAAAGACTATCCCGTGTTATGGAAAGGCAGTAAGACGATTTACGAGGCACATGCTTAAGTATACAAGCTTACAGATTCTTCAGACTCAACAATAACTTCAAGATCTTCTACGGAGCTCTATGAAACGTGTGATGAGTGGGAAGACGTCAACAACGTGCAAGCCGACTGCCAACTGCAGAGAGATGTCTCACAATGTATGTGCGTCACAGTCTATTTGTACAGTGTATTGATACTGACTGCTCGCTAGACATTCAGCGTTATGGATTTGAAGGAAAGAGTGGTCACGAAACCAAGCACGGCCAGAAAACACGTTTCCGTAACAAGACGCTGGAATGGCCTCCCCTCAACATCAAGGCGTTCTACCTTCCTAACTCATTTTACTGGAACTGGACGGCCAACCATACCGACTCGACATCTCCAGCACCTCTTAATCCTTATCCAGACAGTTCAGCATTAACGTTCCTTGTTGAAGAAGAAATATACAATGTGAAGGAAGTCCAAGCTGAGGGAATATGTCAACCAATAAAGAATGGAGTATGTTCATAGCATTACGAATTTATGATAACACCAAAAACTGACATGTATAGGAATCTATCGAATATCAATGGGGATTTTCATTTCTTCAGTTATTTGTGATGGTTGTTCTTCTCCATTCGTGGAGTATTGGCCTTGTTGTATTATGGACGACAGCACACTTGACGCTACAACGAAATGATATCGCATCATCGCCAGAAGGGTGGAAGAGTCTTCTGAACATGACTGACAGAATAAAAGAACAATTGATGTCTGCTGGCATGATTTGGGAAAATCTCACTGACAAAGAGCTACAAGACGAGATTCAGCTACTACTCACAGGGGGCCAGGTTCCTTTATCGTCACATGAATCCGATCCAGAGAAACCTCTGCCTCAAGGACATTTCAGTGTATGGCGATGGATGTGGAGGTACAAATTGCGTCTTGTACAAGGCATATACTTCGTTATTTTCATCTGCCTGGAAAACACTCTTCGTTCTGATGGACTATACTACCATTTCGATAAAGGAACTTTCTGTATGGCGGTCGTTTTGTACGCCACCGCAAGCGCGATTATCGCCGGTGCCCTGGGGTCGACATATCGACAAAGGCTATGGACTTTATTAACAGCTATTGTTTCATGTTTCCCCTTCTTGCTGTACGATGCCAAGGATCGTGATCTGGTCTTGCCAGGGCTCTGTCTGGGAGCTTTCCTCGCCTTTTTTCTTGGTTCTTCAAGGGGAAGTCGTGCTGTCTTATTTTCCATCCCTCTTCTTTGTAATTATTTTGCTGTTCTTGGCTTCTTCATCTCTGTTGCTAAAAGTCGACAGCCTTACTATCGTTATATCTAGAGCGATAGAGTTAGAACGTTTGAAGAAAACATAGCTTGGAATCGAGGCTTTCGAAAATCATTTACCGCCCAAGGATATCCTGACTAGCCTCTGATCCTTCTGAAGCACCCTGAACACACCGTTTCATGAAAGGTTAAGCCGCTATTGGCTACTCAACGGTTTATCAAAAGTCAAGTGCGTCATTACCTGCACCTAAATCCAACGCTCATAAACTATCATGGTTGTTCATTGGCTGACTCGCTGCTTACTCATCCATCCTCACCTCGCATCGAGTTCCAGGCCTAACATCGTGGCATTGTGCTGTCCAGGGAGGCTGGCTAGCGGGACAAGGGTCTATAATCTGACAAACGAAGAAGTTTTGTTAAGAAGTGCATTGAGGCGCAGCATGGGATTTTTATCTTTTTGTTTCCCCCCTTGAAATGTTTTCTCAGATATTCTGAGCCTCAAGCTGAGCTGCTGTTACGATGTTTGGCCTCTTCTCAGCATGTCTTGCTGTCATTGCATTTGCAGGCCACGTGCAGTGTAGTTCCGATTTCATTACACCTGAATTATCAAGTGCTCCGTGGTCCGATAATCAAGTCTACGGGATGAGCGACAAAATTGAGATAAAATGGAAAACGGATCATGAAGGCTGCAACCTCTTTCTATGGCAAGACTACCCAAAATTGGCGGTCGAATGGTACAGCAGATTGTTAGGTAAATATGGACGACATTTCTCTGAATTCCAAGTGGCTAATGAAATGTAGAAAATACAACTGAGAGTTCACTCGCTTGGAACGCAAGTTTAACTGGTTTGTCTCAAGAGACTGAAGACACTGTCTTTCATTTTGCGCTATACTCTTCGGACAAGGATATCCCGCTCGCAAATTCCGGATCCTTCAACATCTCAGGGACAAATTCCAAAAAGCTCAAAGCATCGTCTGCGACAAACTCAACACCAGCTTCGACAGCGTCTCAAGTATCAGAAACCTCGACAAGTTCCACAGAGACAACTCATCATTCAGTGGCAAAGACAGAAAGCAACCCGGGTTTATCGACGGCAGCATTGGTGGGAATTTCAGTCGGTGTCACAGTCGCGGGGTTATTAATTTCTGGGGGTGTAGGCTTATGTCTATGGCGACGCTTCACGCGTAGACGGGCGACGGAGCGAGTAGACAGCATGGAGAAGTCCGAGTTTTCAAAGGCTGAGCTGGGCAATACGCAAATATTGCAGATAGGAAGTTCAGAGCTTGATAGCACGAGAGATGCAGCTGAACTTTGGGATACGCAAAAGCCTGGAGAGCTTGGGGATGAGAATAAGATACGGACGGTATATGGACTTTATGAGGCACCGTAACTTGAGATAGTATTCAACTAATTTGATGATAATTACTTTCTATTGCATGTCTTCAACTTTTAGGGGACTTATGTACTCAACCTTTGGGCCGTGCTGATTATGGCTGCTAAAAAGCAAAGGAGCGAGAAATTACTCTGGCACCTATGATCCTTAATAAGTGTTTGCACGTTTTTCCTACTAATTCTCACAAGGCTAGAGGTCCTTTATTACGTTTTGCCTCGAAGTATATCATGGGCCTGACATACCAATAGATCAAATCATCTGGACTTCATGTGACTCAATTCTTGCCAATTGATTGCCGACATCGCAGGGCCCTGATATGATCTGTCATGAGGGGTTTCCGAAGGATCATCTTGGCAACACGGAAACACAACTTCACGGCAAATGATATGATGAGCGATCAGGCAAATCTTCATTTGCAACAAAGAGAAATCCACTTCTTGTCTCCTACAGCCAATGCAGAACGCCTTAGTCCTCCGACAGAAACTCAGCTTATAGCAATGGTAAGCCGCTTTCCATCCCTCTCTTCCAAACTTCATCTTCAACCTCAAGGTCATTTCCATCATGACCTCACTACCTCAAATAGACTCAATTGAGCCTGCACCAGTTCAAAATTATCAGCAATTTCCCGACCATGTCGAGAAAAGTACGACTGCCGCCTCCATCGCTGGCACGTTAGACGAACCAGTTGGCCCCGACACCGAAAGCAACAGCGGAAATGTAGAGCTCCAAGATCAGTCACAGCGCCTACCATTCTTCCGACTCATCCTTGCCTACCTTTGTCTCTGTTTTTGCTATTTCATCTCATATCTTGACATGAACTCCGTCGCAACATCATTGCCCAGCATATCTGAGGCTCTCGATGCTGGTCCGACTGTTACATGGGTCGGAACGTCATACCTTCTCGGCCAACTCTCGTTCCAGCCACTTTATGGTAGAATATCCGATATCACTGGACGAAAGCCTGTCTTATTGTTCTCAATGGGTTGCATAGTGGTAGGTGGTCTGCTCTTCGGCTTCGCCCGCACGCCAGTCTGGCTGTATGTCTGTCGCACGATTAGCGGCATTGGTGGTGGCGGCATAAGCTCCTCAGTGGCTATCATCGTCAGTGATCTCGTTAGCCTGAGATCGCGAGGGAAGTATCAAGGATTTATAAGTCTTGCCATTGGGATCGGAGCTTCTTCTGGTCCATTCGTCGCTGCTGGGCTGATACAGCTGACCACCGACGGCTGGAGATGGGCGTTCTGGGTCCCTTCGATAATGGGAGCCGTATGCTTTGTGCTTCTTCTGCTACTCCTGCCTCTGAAGCCCGTTTCTGGCAATTTCAAGGAGAAAGCTCGCAAGATTGATTGGATGGGAGTTATGGCCTCTATAGTAGGTATAGTATTGACAGTTGTAAGTATCCCGAGCATCATAACAGCCGCACCTTACTGACGATAGACACAGATGGCGATCAACTCTGGAGGCAGTATGTGGGCCTGGAATAATGTGAAGACCATCTCCATCCTCACTATTGGCGTCATCATGCTGCTCGTCTTCGTAATAATTGAGGCTTTCTTTGCTGGGATCCCCATCATTCCCCTGAGGCTGTTCACACAGAGATCCCCAGCTGTGCTCATCCTCACAGGCTTCTTGCACGACTTCGCCTGGCAGACTACGCAACACTTCGTTCCTCTCTACTACCAAACTGTTCGTGGCTTCACGCCTCTGAAGAGCGCGACGCTCATCGTGCCGTTTTTGCTAGCGCAAGGACTTGCTGGCGCTGCTTCAGGGCCTATCATGGCTCGGTATGCAAGGTGAGCAGGTCCATGATTCAAACGCCAAGGGTATTTCTAACTAGTATATAGATACATGCCCATATTGCGGACTGGTTACACGACCTGGACAATTGGCGCTGGCCTCAAGCTGCTATTCAATGAGAACACTCATGTTGCGGTCTATATAGTAGTTCTAGCTGTTGAGGGAGCAGGAATAGGATGGGTCCATCAGCCAGGTATGTTGGGCGTTTTTGCAACTCTCCACTTCCAACTGTTCCGACTGACTAACTGTCATTAAGGCCTTGTTGCATTGCAAGCCAACTCTGCAGACGAAGATCGTGCTGTAGCGACAGGAACCCGCAACGTCTTTCGTTCCCTCGGCGGCGTTGTTGGTATCGCTGTGTCCACAGCTGCATACTATGCTACTCTAAGCAAAGCGCTTTCACAAACCAGTGTGATGCCGAAATGGCTTCGTGACTGTGTCTTGGATGGTGCCTGGGCTGCTGGAGACCCCAACACAACAGAGTACGAAAGGGCGATCATCGATGCGCGCATGCAAGGCTTTCGAGTGATCTTCATCACGACGATACCTCTCATGGTTTTATGTCTGCTGTCGAGCTTCTTGGTAGATGATATTGTGCTAGAGGGCGACACTGGTCAGAGAGGTATGAGAGAAAGAGGTCAGGCGGCCGAGTCAGGATCTTCTCCAACAGCGCCATCGGATACCAAGAGGGATAGCTCGCAACAGGGAGAAGCTTCCAAAGAGTAACAGTAGTTCCCAGACACGTCTCAGTTGATATTCTCCCAAGTCATTACCTGATAATCTCAGAATGCGCCGATTTTGGGCAGAGCGTTTCCTATTTCATGGACCCTTCAGGATCAACACCAAACGTCAGCGCGGGCTGTCCCCTCTTCGTCCGCCAATAATTCGTCGATTCCATGATCTCAGGACAATCTTCAATCAAGCCTCCCCATTTTTTCACAAACGCCGCATTGACCTCCCAGCCCTTTGCATCCCAGGCGACAGTCCATACCAAGAGCGACGGCTGCTCTCCCACTCCTCCTCCTTCAACACCCAACAGATCACCGCACAACTCATCATCATCAAACAATCCTCTCTGCATACCACGAAGGACATTGTCGCGGAACTTTGGAAAGGGGAACAGGTCTATCCAGGGATGATGTGCGGTCGCGCGCTGCAGCGACGTTGGCTGAAGACTCCTGGGACAGCTTGGTGAGGGTGTCTGAATTGGGCCGATCTGGTAGAAGGGCGATATGAACTCGTCGCGGCATAGACTTTCTTTCGGAAACCCGATTGCAGTGGCGTTGTCGGCTATGGCGTTCAGAACATTTAGGCGGATGATTATGTGTAAGTTGGATGGGCGCGGGGTTTGTAGTGAATAGTCTTCGAGAGACTGCCGTATCAAGTTTCGAAGTCTCTCTGCCTTGCATGTATCGGGTATGAGTAGGATACCATCGCCAATGGCCGGTGCTCTAGAAAACATTGAAGAGCAAGTGTCTCTCAACACCACCGAACCATCATGAGAAGTGCAAGTATATGCTGCTGTAGTAGTTTGTCCATCTGATGGATCCTGAGCAGCCTTTCTCCGGCCTACCGGTGGTCTAGCTATTAGTAAAGTCATACCGCTATGTCGTGGATTATACTCACGCCATGCTCTTTGATTGAGCCTATTCTGTCTTCGCTTTCTCTCGCGTCTTGAAGTTACACCAGTCCAGTCGTCTGCGTGGGTGCGGAGGTCGGGAAGAGGCTTGAATCGATCAAGCCCAGCAAGCACATCTTGATCCTTGACCGCTAAGTTCGGATCCATTCTTCTCGAGAATCTAAGTCCAGTGTGAACCCCGTAATGACCAATTACAATTGATGACAGGCAGCAGCGATGTTTGCTCTCTCGGCCGAAAGATGAATGGGCGGGGTTGATCAGGGAAAGGTACTGGGATAATTTCCAGTGGAAATTAAGCAAGTTTTAGCGCGCATTATAGTGGAGTTAGTGGTAATGACGTCGCTGTCCACTAAAAGATTTGCACTCATCCATTATCTGCGGAACCTGGGTTCCCAGTAATAAGTTACTTAGGTACGATTGCTATCTTGACTCTACCAACGTACCAATCTGTCTAGTGACCAACCAAAGCCTGGTGAGTAGCACTGTACCTATTTCCCTGGGGCTTAGCCGAATCAACAATCCTCCTCATCTCAGCCTTTTCTTCCTCAGTCAAGTCAACATCCCTAGATGCCCAGTTCTCCTCCAGGCGGTGCGCCTTGGTCGTACCAGGAATAGCAATCATTCCCTGGGACGCAACCCAAGCAAGCGCAATTTGCGTCAAAGTGCATCCCTTGCGCACAGCGAGCTTCTTGATTTCCTCTACTATAGCCTTGTTCTTGTAGAAGTTTTCGCCTTGAAACTTGGGGACTGGATGGCATGTTAGTGAAAAGGGTTTACATGCAGCTGCAGTAGGAATACGTACCTGTTCGTCGGAAGTCGTCAGGTGCGAAATCATCTGGGCTCTTGTAAGGAAAGTCGTCGACGAGCCAGCCGTGTCCAAGTGGGCTGTAGGCGACGTAGGCGATCCCAAGCTCTTTCGCTGTATCAATAAGACCATCGGTCTCGTGCAGTGTCTCAAAGGCCGAGTATTCGGCTTGGACAGCATCGATCTTGGCAACTATGTCTTGTAAGCCAGGTCACTGGGTCTAGCGATAAACCTACTGGAATTGGCCTTGCGCAAGGTGTTGGCGGAACATTCGGATAAACCAATGTACTTTGTCTTTCCCTGCTTTCGAATTTCGTCAAGCGCGGGAATGGACTCTTCGAGAGGAGTGTCTAAAATAGGTGAGGCAATATCTTCCACCGAGAAGATCAGAAAAAGGCTCACTAGGGTCGATTCGATGCAGATAGTACAGGTCAGGGGCAAAGCCAAGTCGTTCGATGGTCCCGTCGATATACTCCTTGATATGGGAGGCAGAATTGGTCACTCCGCCTTTGCCAAAGACATCAAAACCACACTTGGAAGCGACTACAATCGTAGTACCAATCAGCAAGTGCTCAAGTTATAACCAGTTCTGAAATCAAAGATTCGAAGTCATTGAGAACGGGTTGACAACTTACTAAACACCTTGTCTCGGACGTTATGTTTTCTGATAAAGTCACCAAGAAGCTTTTCGTTGACGCCAGCTTGATAGACTACCTGATGAGAAAAGTCAGTATATCGGTAGATAACCGGTTACTCGTTTGCTTCGACATACAGCTGTGTCCCAGAATGTGCAACCCAGCTCAATAGCCTTGAGCAAGACAGGTTCGGCTTCTTCCAGAGATAGGTTGGATCCTAGACCAAAGCTCATGCCCATGGCTCCAAAGCCAGGTGATTGGACAGTGATGTCGCCAAAGGGAATAGTTTTGACCATTTTGACAGAAAGAAGTAGGTTGAAGGGTTGAGGGTGATTATTCGTTGAAGGGATACTATTGAAATCTTGCTTGAGCTATGATCAAACTCATTTTTCTAGAGAGCATCGTCTCTGCTATATAAATGATTATTCATTCATCCCCTCTGTCGATGAAGCTACGGAGTTAAGATTAAAATCCATCTGGAGATAAAACGAAGCAATCCACAATGACGCTATACAATCAAGAGCCCACGGTGGGGCTAATGCACTGTCCAACGCTCGGAACATAAGCCACTCGCATATTTTAAGCATCTGAGAGAGAGAAATGCCGTCGCCCCTAAAGTCCGCGGATGCGAGTGGGGGATAAGCCAGTTGCATTAGCGCCATACAGACCGGATCAGCTCTCACTAGTTAGTTTAGACTTTCTGCGTCTGTACGCGGATTGAGATATGTATGAGAGTTCAACCAGTGGCGATACATGCACTTGGCTTATTCTGCTAATCCTCGACGTGCAGCTAAAATTATGATTTGAATCTGTTGCCTCATAAGTCAGTAGAATGAACAGATATATAAGTCAGTGGCATTACGGCCATCTTGGAGTGGTCACATAGTATCTTTCACCAGTGATCATTCAACAGTAGTTCGTTAAATTCGTTTCTATCATGACGTCCGAAATGAAATATGTCCGGTGAGCATCTCAAAACCCATTCTCTTTCTGGACATGCCAACTAATCCAGCTTTCAGAGTTGGCAAGTCCGGTCTCAAAGTCTCCCAGATCATCCTGGGATGCATGAGCTTCGGCGACAAGAGCTGGCAATCCTGGCTTCTCGACAAGGAAGAAGCTCTTCCCATTCTGAAGTATGCCTTCGACAAGGGCATCAACACATGGGATGTAGCCGATACATACTCGAACGGAGAGTCAGAGAGGATCCTCGGCGCGGCTATCAAACACTACGACATTCCTCGGTCGAAGCTCGTCATCATGTCCAAGTGCTTCCAGTTTGTCGATGAGGAGAAGGGCCCCATAGATCCTGCAACTCTCACCAG
Source organism: Fusarium fracticaudum (assembly GCA_003353625.1). Classification (NCBI taxonomy): domain Eukaryota; kingdom Fungi; phylum Ascomycota; class Sordariomycetes; order Hypocreales; family Nectriaceae; genus Fusarium; species Fusarium fracticaudum. Next base: position 1,036,027 of record PDNT01000004.1, read on the forward strand.
TAACGACGGTCCTCGCGTCAACAGAGTTGGCCTCTCTCGAAAGCACATTCTTGACGCGGTGGACCAGAGCGTCCAACGACTGGGAACCTACATCGATGTTTTGCAGATTCACAGGATGGATCGTGATGTTCCGCCAGAGGAGATTATGAAAGCACTCAATGATGTAATCGAAAGCGGAAAGGTTCGCTACATTGGTGCCAGCTCGGTATGTTGACCTCGGCCAATCATCCTTTGGAAAAACTAACAGCCGAGAAGATGGCAGCTTGGGAGTTTCAGATGTTACAGAATGTTGCCGAGAAAAACGGTTGGCACAAGTTCATCTCTATGCAAGGTCTATATAACCTTCTCTACCGCGAGGAAGAACGAGAAATGAACCCTTACTGCAACTACGCCGGTGTTGGCCTGTTCCCGTGGTCTCCCCTTGCCGCAGGAGTTCTTGCACATGCTTGGAACGACAGAACAGATGCCCGAGAGCAGAAGGACCCTTTTCTCAAGCTTCTTTTCCGTGGAGAAACCCACAACGCTGACAAAGCCATTGTTGACCGTGTTGAGGAGTTGGCTCGGAGGAAGGGTGTCGCCATGGCTCAGATCGCGCAGGCTTGGCTGATTTCCAAGGGCTGCATGCCTATATGCGGTTTGGAGAGTAAAGAAAGGATCGATCAGGCAGTGGAAGCCCTTCAAGTAACACTGAGCGATGAGGAGATCAAGTATCTCGAGGAGCTGTATGTTCAGAAGGTGCCATTTCCTTTCTAAGCCTACGTCAAGATTCTGGAAGGACTTGGAAGCCGTACTGTCTCCAATGGACTAATTGGCGTGTATATGATAATTGCATGGTGGTTCTTACCTATGTTCCCATAGATTCAATGACGCTCATCATTCGTATGCTACATGGTGCCTATAATGTGCTTTGGTCTAATTCTCGAAAGGAACAGGAGTCGGAAGAATGGCATGCCGAATTGAATGAATTGTAAGCATCTTGCAGCCAATTATGAAAATAGTTGGAATATCCAGGGTCTTGTCTCGTAAGATAGACTGTTGCGAGGCGGTCGGATCAAGTTTAGCTTCCGAGCTGTTAAGACCCTGCTTCGTCTTCCTTCGTGCCACAACAAAGAGCAAGACGTCGAAACGCGACCTCTGGCGATTTGTCATCCAAGAAAAATCGAAGGCTTTGCATGCCTTCAGAGTTTTTGAAATTGATTGTTTATCATAAATTCATAATTAAGCTATAGAGGCGCTGAAAGGTCATGCAGAGCTAACAAATGGCGGGTCTCCAAGATGGTTCTGCAGCTGTCATGTAAGCGTAAGCACCTACCCATCTTAACACCATGGCAGTATCAGAAACTTCTCGAAGTTCGATATCGTCAACTGAATAGTTTGAAATAATTCCGACTCAAGTATCGAGCGGACTAATTAACTCGCCAAAGGAAATGGAATCGGAGCAAAGACCAGCCGAGTCTACTGGAGCTATTTCTCCTTTGGGCAATAGTCCACTCCGTCCGCGGACACGGGCCTCGGCTCAACGATTAACGTTGATTTTAATATTTAACAACTTGAGATCAGCCAACTTCACCTCACGAACCATAGACACAAACCGACATCATGACAGACCTACTCGTTTCAGAACCCCTTGAGTTGCCATGCGGCCTCACGCTGCCCAACCGCCTCGTCAAGGCAGCCCTCGCCGAAGAAATGGCTGATCGCCAAAATCTTCCTACAACAGAGCAGATGGAACGTACATACGGTGCTTGGGCTGATGGCGGTTGGGGTATGATCTTGACTGGAAATGTTCAGATCGACGATCGCTACCTCGGTGGGTTCGCTGATTGCTCTATCAGTGGGAAGCTGCCAGAAGAAAAGGTGCTCGAGGCGTATAAGCGATTCGTTGGTATCTGTCGAAGAAAGGGGACGCCGACGATGATGCAAATCAACCATCCGGGTCGACAGTCGCCTCTTGGAGCTGGCAGCAAATCATTCTTGGATAAGAACATCGCCCCGAGTGCTGTTCCGCTTGATATGGGAAACAACATTATTTCAAAGATCGTGTCGACCTTTGTCTTTGGATGTCCCAAGGAGATGACCCTCGAGGACATTGATGATGTGGTGAAGCGATTCGCTAACACAGCCCGAATCGCAGCGGCTGCCGGTTTCGATGGAGTTGAGATCCACGCCGCTCACGGATATCTCTTGTCTCAGTTCCTGTCTGCAAAGTCCAACAAGCGAACCGATGCATATGGAGGATCAGCAGCAGCCAGGGCAAAGATCATCGTCGACGTCGTCAAGGCGATCCGGGCTGCAACACCGGCAAACTTTTGCGTCGGTCTGAAAATGAACTCTGCGGACCATCAGTCTCCTACTGAGCTTCAAGAGTGTCTGGAGCAGATTTCCCTCATCACAGAGGTCGGTTTGGACTTTCTGGAAGTCAGCGGCGGCAGCTATGAGAACCCAACTGTAAGTCAGACAGCACATTTTTTGTGGGCCCTTTCTAACATGTGCAGATGTTCACCGGAACTGGTGAGAAGAAAGCTGCAAGCACAGCTGCGCGAGAGTCTTTCTTCCTCGAATTTGCCCATGAGGTGCGCGCCAAGTTTCCAAAGGTTCTGCTGATGGTCACTGGCGGGTTCCGCACGCGAGCGGGTATAGAAGACGCCTTGAGTCAAGGCGCTTGCGACCTGATTGGAATTGGCAGGCCTTCTATCATCAACCCCTCTTTGCCTGCCAGTATCGTTTTGAACAAGGAGGTCAAGACTGAGGATGCGAAGCTCTATGCGAAGAGGATCCATACGCCGTGGCTTCTGAAGCAAATTGGACCCAAGAGCATTGGATCCGGCGTTGAAATTGTAAGTCATTCTCGAGATAAAATGTTGACAAGGCTGATACATGTCAGACATGGTACAGGAATCAACTGCAGTCGATTGGAAAGTAAGGGCAAGATCGCGCTTTTGAGTTGTTGTTTTCTCTCGATTTAGGATATCCCAATTTCCACTGTTTGGTGGAGACTCACCTTTGCAAAATAATTCCCGGAGCTTGAGCTCAATTAGAACACCAGACTTGTTTTCCCATGATCTCCATAATTTGGTGGTTCATGCAAAGGCAGTGCATAAAAGAACGGAAGGAGACAGACAAGGCTGGGATTGGGTCGATTCGTCACGTGGCGTGCGCTGTCAATCTTTTCTGCGCCCAATGAAATCGCAAGGCTGAGAATTAAAGATGCGGGCCTCCCGCTCTCCCCACGATCCGTACTGTGCGACCGGAGCTTAAAGTCAACGACACCAAAGCATCGCGAGAATAACAAAACGATAAGGATGCGATATGAAGAGGAGCCAACGAGCTCCAAAGCTGAACTACAGTCTGATATGATTAATCGTGTGCTCTGCCACTGTATCCGCGACCTGTCACGTGTGCGTGCGGCTAAAACTTAGAAAACGAGGTAAAAACCTCACCAAAACACGAAAATTGCAAAAAGTGTGGTTGCGAATCCTCTTTCAGGTTTCTTTTTTTCAAGTGAGCCCCTCGCCAGGATCGAACTGGCAATCTTCTGATTCGCATCTAGCAAGCCTTGTGAGACTGCTCGTAGAAGTCAGACGCCTTAGCCATTAGGCCAGAGGGGCTAATTGTACTTAGTGTTGGCGGACAGGGTCTTATTTCACACTATATCACTCACACTCTGTGGAGCCATCCTTCACAGAGTTTGACACAAACCTGGCCTGCTGACCTACCACGATCCGTCGTTGGCAATGGGGTTGAACTCTTTCTTGCACCAGATTCTCTTGAAAAGGTATATACCTCGTGTGTGACTGGTTCACTATCTACCCCATTTTCAAAACACTATCCAACCCCAATGGCTTTCACAACGTCCCCTCACGCGTCTACCCTTCACTACTGCTCCGCCCTGGTCAACGGTTCGCGGAAACTGACTTTGTACTCGATTATGACATTGCTGACTGAGTTTCCGAGATACACACTCTTAAGTTTAGCTGAATTTGAGACATGGCTACCTCAAATCCGCATCAGTAATCTTATCGAAGGTCCAGATCACGCCACTATAAATTCCATGCAACTCATGTTCTTTAACATCAGATTACGAGGTTGAAAAGTTTTTTTAAGTCAAGTTGGCCATCTACCAGGATTGATAAGAGTAAAGTGGATATTGAAGGTTGCCGATGATTCAAAAATGAGGAGCATCCTCTCCCAAAAATGTTACAAAAGGATGGTAAAGGACAATGAGCCAAACATAAACCGCAAGAAAGCAATCCACGGAACAACATCACACTCCAGCCTCTCCGCTTCAGTAGATTCTACTACCCCGAACCGAAGTTCTTCGAGTAAAATTACGTTAAAAACAATTCATTTTCATGAGTGTCGCCATGGGGATTGCTGACAATCGGTTGCGCCGTCGTCGGGAGCCTATCTCCTCTTTACTTCGGCATTGGTTGGATGCACTCTCACAAGTACCATTTCTAGCACCGAAATGACAATCAGAATGATATGTTGCTTATTCTAACGGTTTATTATTGTATGCACGATATAGCTATCTCTCATATAATGATCACTGGCATAAGCAACATCCATCCGCCCTTCCCAATCCAGCTCTTTCGACTCCATTCCAAAACCACCAATATCCATCCGTCTCCACTCTCAGACAACCCCAATATCATTAAGCATAGTTGGACGGTGTCGTTGGGTCCCATCCATCAACCTCGGCGGTCATGATGATGGTGATTCTCGGGCCTATCGCTGTCCTCCTGATGGCCAAACGCTGGTCTGAGATGTGTGGATGACTGCGAGTTGATGTAAATGCGAGTATGATTCATGATATCCTGAAGTGGAACCCTCCTCAAAGTAAAGGTGAAGCCTTCACCGGTCGAATCTGAGGCTTTGATGATCTGACATAACTCTCTGGAGCTTCACTGCTCTGTAGATGGCCATCAACTGAAGTGGAAGCAGAGCTGGAAAGGGCTATCAAAGGAGAGGCGAAGCCTGTGACTTTTTTCCCAGGTAGGAAAAGGAAAATGTTCGTCCAAATAGAGATTCTGGGTAGTCGACAGCTGTTGCTGTTGCGTATTCTCCGCCACGCTTGGGTCTGGGGATTCGATTAATCAGACACGCACTCATATGGAGAAACAAATGGAATTACTGACATATCTTTGAGAAGCCGCGCCGCGTGTGTCATGTAAAGGTCGATGGCTTGAGCATCGCAAGGTTCTCAGAGTTGCTAGCGGAGTTATCGGTGTTGCAGAAGAGCTCGTAGGTCATTGCCTGAGGCGGAGGTTGTCGGGTGGCATATACCGCACGTAAAAATGTACGTGGTCTGTGAAAGATTAGTCGACCCAGTGTTTCCAGTACATTCAGATAAATAGAATCGCATACCGTGGGTTTTTAGTGTTGCCTCCGGGCGGGCAAGGCGGCTGCAGCTCCCAGGAGAGCTATCAAAGGAGAGGCGAAGCCAAGACACCAATTCGCTCTCCAAAAAAGAAAATTTAAAAAAAAAGAAGAAGAAAAGAAGAAAAAGAAAAGAAAAAGGCCGGGGGCCGCCAAAAAGAAGACCACCGTCTAAGACGGGGGCGACGAGAGTGCTTACCCCTTGGGGGCGGATGAGGAGGAGGAGGGAGTCTCCTCGAAGGTCGGCCAAGGTCCAGGCCCAACCGGCTCCCCTTTGTCGGGAGAGTCTTTCTGCGCCGCGTCTACGTCGGCTTGGGTCGCTGTCCCTCCTGGAAGGCCTGGCCGCTTGGAAGTCAGGTACCGTTCCAGGAGGGCGAGAAGGCGGTCGATTTTGGGAGGCGGGGGCACGTTGGGATCCATGATGTTGATGTCGATGTTGATGTTGGTGATGGTTGCATTTTGAGCATCACAGAATGAGGATGGAAGTTATGGCGCGACTCAATGCGGTCTCCACTTTTCATGAAGGAAGCCAGTGATTCACGGAGGTGTAATTGAGAACCTAAGGCACCACGGCCATCAGATCTTCGAGGTACGCCAACGGGCGAAATACGATTGACATCGACTAAAGATCATCTCATTACATACGTACAGTCTGCATGGCGAACATCAGCCAATCTACCTCATCTTCAAAGCAATATCCAACCCCAACGGCTTCCTCAAGAACCCCTCCCGCGTCTCCATAACCTCCTGCTTCAACTCGGGCGTGTATCTCCTCGCCCACGTCGCCGCGATCAACTTCATCTCCATCTCCGCGACATTCCTACCCACACACGCTCTCGGCCCATGACTAAACGGATTAAACGCCGTCTTTTGCAGGTCATTCAGACTATCCCAGCGCTCCGGCTTAAAGTCGTCCGCATCGGGGCCCCAGATCTCCTTCGAGTGATGCAGCGTGTACGTCGGCACGCTGAGCACGCTGCCGGGCGGGAAATAATGGCCCTTGATCGTGACGCCGGGGGAGTTGTCGGGGATTTGGCGCGGGAGGCCGATGCCGGATGTTGAATGGTAGCGGAGGGTTTCACTGATTACGTTGTTGAGATAGGTTAGGTCGCGGACCATGTCGTACGTGGGGACCGAGACGTCAGCGGGGATCGCCTCGTCGAGCTCGGTCTGGAGTTTCTCGAGAACGCCGGGAGTTCGTGTGACGTGATAGAGTAAAGCGCATGACGAATTGGATGTGGTGTCACTGCCGGCGATGAGCTGCGTCAAGGCTTCGGCTGTCAATTCCTCGCGACCCAACGGCTCACCCTTCTCGTCTCTGCCTTCCATGAGTCGCGCGAGGAGATCTTTTCGCTCAACGGATGGTGGGTTATCCAATCTAGCTTTGACGCGCGCGATCGCAATTCCAGCGAGATTCTTGACTGCGTTGAGGCCGTTGCTGAAAAACGGGTCGGGCAACCATTGTGCATACGGCTTCAATTGCGGCCAGCATCCCAACGTGGCGCTGACTTCACCTCTTCTGTTCAGAATCTCAATTGCCGACGCATAAATAGGTGCGCTGTCAGGCGTCGCCCGAACTTCGGCTACGTCGGCGCCATTTGCGAGCATGCCAAAGGGTACACCAAACGCGAGATCGCCGATGACATCGAATGCAAGGTAGTTGAACCACGGGAGACAGTCAAATAGGGCTTGTCGCTTTCCATCCTTATCGAAAGTCTGGCCTGATGCGACAAGCTTGTCGAGCTGTTTGACGAAGAGCTCGAGGTTGGCGTGGATGTACGGCTCAAATTGGCTGATTGACTTGGCGGAGAAGACATGAGAGATGAGCTTGCGCTTCCGTGTATGCTCAGCGCGATCGCGCGTGTTGAAGAGACCTCGTCGGATTGAGACAAATGCATCGTAGAAATCACTACCGCTCATTAGTTATGAGAAGAGGTGACGCTGCAGGATACTCACGACTTCAAGAAGCCATTTCCGTGGCCGTAAATGGTGGCGATTGCGTCAGGATCCGCGATGGAAGTGTGGTTAGGCTGGATTCGTACGACGGGACCCAATCTCTTGTGAATCTCATCCACGACGCGATATCGTTCACCACGCCTGCAGATGTAGAGAAGCCACAGATTTGTGAACTGCGCCGGGAAAGGCGCTGGGATATCTCTCAGATGGCCATAGGTCACAAAGTATGAGTAGATATACGTCGCGATGAAGACACCTGCGGCGATGGGGATTGACCACCAGGTGAAGAGGATGTCGACAACAGCCATGACGACAGATTGCGATGCTGCTGATGGTTAGCTCTGTCCAGTCTCTGCTGTCGCGTACGCTCACCTTTGACCGCAAGAAGCGCGAGTGTTTAAAGACAGCGCGACACTCGGTCAATCAGTCGAGCCGTAGAGCAGTATTTAAGCGATTGAATCACCACGAGCACGAAAGAATGAAGTCAGCCAACTCCAAACTTCCGCATTCTGGGCTAGCCAAACCTCCGCTCGCCCCCGCATCTCGTTCGGCTTGTCTGGATCGGTAGTTGAGTGAAGATGGGGACATTCTCGAAAGCTTACCCGGGATCCAATGACAGTTCTTTAATTTAAACTTAGTCAAGATGATGCGCTTCGTCATCGGGCGCCGAAAGTGCCGATATCTTGATGTACCCTGCTGCTGTCTTTGAGCTAGTGTGCAAAGAGCGTTTGGTGGTCAATGTCGAGTTCGTGATGATTGGAGTTACCCTATGGTGGTGATCAGATTGATGACGGACCATGAATTGGACGCCTTCTGGAGTGTAACTCGAGATTGTATGAAATCTGTATGTATAGACAATATTTATGTATCATTTTATCATGTTTACCAGTGTTGGAATGGAAGATAAGTCCATGGACGAGGTTTCTGACAGCTGCAGCCCATTCATTATGCACTAAGCGTCATACCAAATCTCATGTAAATGGGTTTTCCCAATTTCTGCCAGCTTCAAATCGTTCAATTATCATTCAAGTTCAGGGTACGCAATGATCAAGATACTCACCATCATTCGGCACTACGCTATGGCAATGATCTCGAGACTCTTCATCCGAGGCCCACAGGGCTGGATCTTTGCCAAGTTGATGCCCCGCCTCAGTAGAAACACGACCGTCTTGGCTCTGTTCACAGTCCCTCACCCAAAAGTCGCGTGCTACTCTACCCGTTCTAAGCATTCAATTCTCTTCCAATGACACCTTAAAATAAAGATGGAAATGAAACAGCTGACGCAGTCGACATCTGCACCGCCCATCAATCGACCATGGAAACAGTGCGTTCCGAACAACCGATAACCGCTGTCAAGCACAAGCCATGCCAGATCTCAACACCTTCATATGCGGTGAAGAATAAGGGACTCTCCATGTTTTGGCGCTGTCCAGCCAAGCTGACATTTCTGAAACCAGGGCGTCAGCTCTACAGAGGCAGCCGCCGGAACAGAGGACAGCCGGCTTGGTGCTCTACCAAAAATCCACTGAAACCGCCTGTGACCAGGGGTCGGGCGTGTTTGATCTCCCGTCTCACAATGCCACCTCAGGCACAACCCGGTTTCGCCTCAACCTGCTATTATGGCTGTGTTTATTAACAGAAAATATACGAGAGGAATATAACTCCATATCTGCGAGACCCTCGCTCTTTTTGGTTCCTTTCTTTTCTTGCGCACGTTGATCTGGTATCACGAAGCGACACGACTTTCATTTCGATAATTCCATTCTTACGGTCTTTTTTATTAATTCTTTAATTTTAATTCAGACAGTTCAGCTCTGGTAGCATTCCCTTCGATAAATAAAGTCTCGCAAAATATCTCTTCGGTTTCTTGTCTCATACACGATATTCGAATGGCTTCAATGAATATGGAAGATGCGGCCTTGGATCTACAGCTCTCGCGAATCATTTCCGCCGTCGAACAGACCACGATATTCACAACCATTGTGCCGAAGCCAACTGCTCAATCAGAGGGTACGACAACTGCAGATTCACCTGTTGTTACAGTTACACAGGAAAGCAGCTCAGATAATGGCTCGCCTGGTCAGCCTGGAACCAAGATCTTTGGAGCACTTGAGATTATCATTGCTCTTGGTGTGCTAGGTAAGACAATCGTCTCGTCTATAAGAAAATATCTAACTATTGTAGCTGGTGTGTTGCTTCTCATCGTGAGCATCATTCTATGTGACCGACGACGAAAATCTAAGCGAAAGCGAGCTGCCGAGAGATCTCAGAACAGAATGACGGACAAGAGTGCACCACTAGAAGGACACCAACAACCATCGGGAGCAGTGTTACCAGAGTCAATATGGCCTAGGATGGGGGATAAGAATCAAGCTGTTCATGAGTACTGGCATAGTGAAACCTCACGGCAGCAACAAGGCTGGAATCAAGGACAACAAGCTGGCGTGCAACAGGGTCTACCTAGATATGGATAACCTCGATAGTCACTATGGAATACACGGAGAAAATTAGTAAAAAAATTAATTTGCAGCTCTCGGGATTTGCGAGGGTAAAACGAATAATGGTTGCCTGTTTTCTGCTCTGTCTTGCAGGTCACTTGCTGGCATCTGGGAGGCACAATTAAGTCCCGCTGTATCCTAATGGTATAGTTACATGTGTGAATCAAGTGTTTGTAGGCCTCCAACACGCAGTTGTTCCAGGATCCGTTGATGGATGCATTACTGCAATATGTTGGCCAGCGAGTTTGGCTTTCAGCCCCCCGGTCAACTTGTAGGTGGCCATTCGACCACACTTGGAAGTGCAGTACGTATTCAGATCTTACCAAGCACTCCTTTCCTGTGGGAGAGAATATACCTTGCGAGCCCAGCGTCCGTTTCTGGGGGCCTCGTTGTGGCCGCCGGCCAGACACATCACGCTGGAACCGTGTTGGCCCATAGAATGGCCCGCCACCGTTATTTCACTCAAAACCAACGAATCACAAGCATATTAAAAAAGTCTATCAGCTAGAAGTGTTCAGAATGATTAGAGTCCTCGAAAGGGTTACAGCCGCGGCCTGCTAGCCAAGTTGCGCGAAGCTGGCGCTTATAGCCCCTTCGTGGCCCTCTAGGCGCTGTACGAAAAGGAGGAAACTGACAAGGCATTTTTAAACCGCATCTATTTAATGTTCAAATCCGACGTTCTGAACTCACTTAGGACAAAGTTAGCTAGTCGACGACACTAACAGACGTCAACATTACAACGCAATAGACTATCCCTGTCTTTAACCGCGCCGTCAAGATGGACCCCGTTAGACTCATCAGCACAATCAGTGCAGGGCAATTTGCTGGAATACTTCTGACACATGGCCTACAGGTTGTGTCGAGCTTGGTTGCTATCCCAACTCAACTAAAAGAAAGAAAGGCCGCAGCGCAGAAGGAGATGACATACAAGGAAATGCAGGAGGCCGTCCCCAAGCTTCTTGAGATTATCGATCAGAAACAAATTCGGCTCGTCACCAACGCATTCAACTCCACCCCGATATTCATTTCATCCTTTCAAGCTGCTGCTACGGTTGCTGCGCCCATTATTCTTTTGAATGTCGCACAGTCTATCAAAAGAATCGGCGCAAGTCTTGATGGTATCAAAGACGAACTTGCGATTTCAAACATAGCAAAAGTCCAAGGCTGGGCTGATGATGGCTTCGGAACATACGTGCATCGCTTTGTTCGGAACGAAATGGCCCCTGTCGAGGCGGCTACAAAGGGAGAGAGTCACTTCTTCTATGTGTGGAATCCCGATACCGATTGGTATCCAGCCTTCGAAAGAAGACAGGGGGAGGATCCTCTCGGTCCCAACTTCGGTGGCTATCATCATGATCTAGCCACGATCTGTGTCAGAATGAGAGCAGACAGACAGGCACTTATTGAAACCACTGGTGACAACAGCAATGTCACCTTCCATCTGATTATCCCAACTTACTATCCAATTGTGATAGACACGCCTATCGCCTTCGCCACAGAGCTATTTCCACTCACTATTACCGGAAGCAGACATCGTGGCACGGATCTCGTTTGGTTCAACCTCGACGAGGACTCGGGGGTTCCAAGCCCACAACTCGATTTCATAGGCTCACTGCCTGTAGTTGAGGGTATTGTGAGCACAGGTGCCGTTGTAACTTTAATGGGTTCTTTCTTTGGCTTGATAGCTTCTGTGATGGCAGCAGCCGCATTTCCCCCTTGCGCCCCTGTTGCAGAAGCCGTTGCCGTCTCATGCTGGACCACCTCGATAGCATCCGGGTTGCTGGTGCCTGTAGCGGAGAAGTATGAGGGAACCTCAGCGAAGGAGGTACAGGTTCTGAGAGATGCGGTTTTCTTGAATTAGGCGGATTTTTAGTTGTCGCACCGTTCTGAGCATGTCTTTCTACAGCTTGCTTTGGCTCGTGGTTCGCAACACTATTCAATGGGCTCAGACTATTAATGCTCCTTATTCGGAGACTCAGGTTACGATCAGCTGAACTGGGCCCAAGGTGGGAGTGCATAGTTAGTTGGATGTTGAGCTATTATATTCAATGGATTAGTTCGAGAATATGCTTTATCGAGAAATTAGAATTTTTGGATCGTTATTCAAGGCAAAGCCCGCAGGTATTCCAATATTTCAGTCAGTATTACTGACAAAGACTATCATAACAGTTGTGTAACTGCCTTCGAAGTTAGGACTTTCTCAAGCCATGGGAAAGGGGACTTACGTCGCTCCAGCTACAGCCAACTCAACAGTCTTTGCATTTGTCAGCAAAGACATACAACAAACAAATGCAGCTGTCGATACTATCATGATGGCTAATCTAGCCGATTGGCTAGCAATCATATTGCAAATCACGACTGGCGCCAGTAGTAAAAATACAATAAGTGGGCTCAAGATCGCTCGAGCTACTCTCATTGTCGAGGAACGAGAGAATATTTGAACGTGAGGATCGTTGGAAATGTTCTCAGATTTCTGGAGCAATTTAGTCTGGAGCGTAAATATGACTACTCTGGAATATGTTTACCTTGTTAAATCGACCGACAATCTTATCGCATACATTTCTTTTTAACCATGCCACGACCCCGTCTTCTCTGGGACACAGAGATAGTAAATCATCGCTGTTCTTGAGAAACCTCGTTTCACTTCTGGCAATGCAACTGTTCCCTGATAGCTACCGCTGGAGGCTAGAGACGTACTTCTCATGAGGTGACTTATACTTTAGGGATCGCTGAGTTCCATCCAGAAGCTCGTCTTTCGAAAGATTAGCTAGTTGATCTCTGCAGTGGTTAGGTGGCACTCGTACCGTAGGCTGAAAAGGCTGAACGTAGTTTGGTGGTGACCACAGATCGATCTGAGTTTCTATCATCACGGCTAGATGCCAGGAACAGAGGACTCTTTTCTGTCTTGTCTATCTGATTTAGTTGCTCCTCAAGCTCAACTATCTCATCTTGAGTGAGAAGTAAGAGACGCGTTCGAAGGTCTGAGAAGCGTCTGTATATCTGAAAAGAACTATGCCCGGCCATCAAGGCTGAGAATCGTGGGTATCCTTTTCGACGGTCTTCGACTATAGTAATCGCAGTCAATTATCATACCCAAAGAAGCAAATATGTATCAAGACAGGGAAACAACTTACTTGTAATTCTTCCAGTATGGCTACTCATGCTAGATGCTTGATGGTTCTGAGATTTTAGGCTAAAGGCTCCTGGAACCCGCCAGGAGGAAGCCTATGTCAAGACCGACCTGGCAAATGTTGGCTTGATTGTGGTCTCCGAGGAGCCTCGTTCAATATCATTGGTCATTCTATATCAGTATTCCAGAGAGATGAGGGTGTCGCATAACGTGTTGGTGTATCTTATCAATGTTTCTCCAAATGCATTTATAACCGCTGGTTGATGCCTAATCACACCCTTGGTCCCCTGACTGCAGTGATGTGCAGCACTTGGTGTCAGCCCGTGATGGTGATCTGTCATCTGCAGAAAAGTCCAAACTCCAGAAGGACCTTTACCAGAAATTGCGGATGCAATTACCGTCATATATGGTCCCACAAACAATTACTGCCGTGGATGCTATGCCTCTCACCATCAATGGCAAGGTAAATCGCCGAGCACTTGCCGAACGTGCCCCGACAATCCAAGCGGAAGAGGCTGTGAAGCGCCAGCCGACTTCGTTCATGGAGAGGCATATGCAGGAAATATGGGCCGAAGTCTTGAATATCGGAACACAAGACATTGGACTAGATGACAGTTTCTTCCGTCTTGGCGGCAATTCTATCACAGCCATGAAATTGGTGGCCGAAGCTCGAAAGGCTGGCATACGATTTGCAATAGCTGACGTTTTCCGGTATAACACACTTGGAGAACTAGCGTCCCAGCAGACATCGACAACCGTGCAGTCCGATGAAGAACTTAATTCAGGCACTCTCGTGAGCCCTGATGAGAAAGCTAAGCTTCTCAAGGCTATAGACTCACTGAAAATCAAACTCACCTCCAATGAGGTCCTGGACATATTACCTATCACGAGCTTCCAGGAGAGAGCACTTGGTTCTCGGCAGCGATGTTACTATTTCCAGCTCGACCTTGGCCGCACAGTGAATCTAGAACACCTTGAGATGAGCTGGATATCAACTCTAAAAGCATTCCCCATTCTCCGTGCACAGTTTCTTTCTCTCTTCGATAGAAACTGGCAAGTAGTGCCATATCAAGCAAAGTTGAGTATTGTCGTTCATGAAACCACGTCGGATTTAGATCTGTTTTGCCACAAGTTCTGGTTAGATGACCTGAAAGTTTTATCAGCTACTGAACCTCCTTTTGGAATCACTCTTTTCAGCCACGCTATCAAGGGGAATCGGATGCTGGTTCGATTGTCACATGCCCAGTACGATGGTATCAGCTTACCCATCGTTCTGCAATTTTTCGCAGATACTTACAGTGGCAATAAGGTGTCAACGTCCAAGACAGACTACCTTGAACGATACAAACGTGGTGGGATCTTACCTAAGTACCTTGACGGTCCAAAAACTTGGTTACTGATGACGGCAGCTTCATCATCTGAAGGATGTCCCGAGCATCCTCAACTGAAATCGGCTTGGTATGAGCGCGTGTATACGGGCGTTCATGCGGGGCTTTCCCGCCTATCCAAACAATTTTACTATGATCTCCCACACTCCACCACCCTCGTCCTCCAGCCATGTATATTCTCGATCTCGCTTCCCATGATATTGCCATTTCGGCTCGATGTCGGCCCTGTTGATCCAAGTCCAGACGTGACGCATTCCAAGCACCCTCAGTGTCAAAGGTCTTCTGGAGGATGCCCAAATCATGAAGCCGCCGCGAATCCCACATGACATATCCCCACTCACGCAATGGCCCTCGGCTTTTCTGATAGACGAACTGTTGTTTAGTTTCATCCTGATGAGCCCACCGCCAGATTTCGGCCGGACCAGAGTCGGGATCATCGAAGAACGGTGGTCTTATATGGCTGCGCTCGTCCTCTGTGGTGAAGTCTGATAGGAGGGGTGTGTCGTCATCATCGGGTTCGTTCACGTTATCGAGCGCATCGTAGAGAAAATCGGTTCGAATTCGTGGGCAACCAAAGCGGCGGTCATTTAGCAACTTGTGGCGCGCCTCATATGTCTCTGCCGTGACGATTTGATGCAACTTTTCTAAACCAAGGGAAAGAAGATGTTGGATGTAAGGCGACTCTATTCCAACCCCATATTCAACCCTTAATTCGCCCCAAGTAATATCGTGCTCGGCAACGTCATCAAAGGCTTAAATTGATTAGCACTGGATGCCATCGTTATCATGATGCAACTAACTGCATACCTGGAGAGACTGCCCGAACAAGGAAATCATGAATGCAACCTAGCTGCTCATTTTCCCATGGCGCAAAGTTTGCAAAGAAAACATTTCTCTCTTCTTCTATGCTCCTTGATTTGCTGAAGATGTTGCGGAAGACTTCAAACCTGTACAAAGCTCTTTCGATGCGATATGTCTCATCATATGTTGGGTCGAGCCATCCAACTCGTCGGAAATTCTCTATTATGGAGATATTGTTGGCAAACATGCGCGCAAAAGCGCTCACACAGTTGTGGAACTTGCCAATGGGAAGCGCGCTGGCGAGAGTCCATGACTCGGATGGGGATCGTCTTCGGCGAAGATGGTTCGCGACAAACTCTTGGATCTCGTCTTCTGTATGAGACGGCAATTGTGAGGACTCTGACGCGGCGATAGCTTCTGGAAGCACGTCAAAACCCACCTGCGTAGACAAAACGCGCGTCGTGATTGCGTTTTCAGCGTCAATGAACGCATATAAAAATGCAGGGCAAGACAGCGCGGCGCAACGCAGGGACAGAAGATCGGTAACAGTTGACAGAATCTTTTGGGTTATCTCAACAGGCAATCTTTCGATAGGACTAACTTGAGGTCTTTCCATGGTAGTTGGCATTGAAGAAAAGAGGATAAGATCTTGATAAGAGGTTATGAGCTGGCGAAAGAAGACGCTGTGGTAAAAGGCGGGGCTTAGAGAATAAGCTCCCCTAGCCTGACTGCAGCGAAGTGCAGCACACTCAGTATCAGCCCGCATACAGTAATGTATTCATCGCCTCACTTTCAAGACATACCTATTCATCATTGGCATAAAGACCCCGCCCGATCTGCAGACTTCAATTGGACAAGAGGTTTTTGAGCCTGAGCGACGAAAGGCAGCACTTATCGACCAACTTCGCCAGTGCAAGTTCTTCCATTTTGCCGGTCATGGATGTACTGACCCTTAAGACCCCCTCAGGAGCTATTTGTGTCTTGAAGATGTCTTGACGAATCCTCTAGCGTCTCTGTCAGCTTGTGGAACGGGCCGTATTCAACAGGAGCAGTTCATGGACGAGAGCGTTCATCTCATCAGCGCTTTCCAAATCGCCGGCTTCCAACATATCATAGGTACTCTTGGGGAGGTCAATGAAAGAGTTTGCGTTGATATAGTCAAGGTAGTGTATGAAGGTATTAAAGATGGTGGGATGTCAGATCAATCTGTGGCTTGGGGGCTTCATGAGGTGAGTCGTCGACTGAGAGATGAGTGGCTGGAGAAGATGGATCAAGAAGGACATAGCAGAGGTGTGAATGATGATGTTCTCAACAATTTGGTTATCAGAGAGCCTGTGGTCCATGGAGTTAGGTGGGAAAGAAGACGAGTTCGGAGTAGAGCAAAGGCTGAAGGCATGTCGAGATCTTTGAGGGCAAGATGGAGGAGAGTTGCGACCAAAGCATTCAGAAGCGTACGGGTAAGCAAGAGAATCATGTCAGGGGTCGAGAACAGGGGTCAGAGATGGTCTAGAGAGGCTTCCTTAGCTATCCTCCTGTGACACAAGATCGAGCCTTCACCGGCCTGGGTTCCGTTTATTCAGTATGGTATCTAAACGGCAGGTAGCCTAAGCCAACGGACTTTAATCTTTTTCGTATTCTGTTCCTCGAAACCTTTGGACTACATGTGATATTAACTTTAACGCTCTATGAATAACTGGAGTCCGCTTGACATCAAAAGCTTGTTTGGTGGAAAGCAGGGGTGGTTCGATAAGCGGTATTTAACAACCCACATTATAGAGCTGTCATTCTCGAATCTTTGATGACCTGCCTAAATGGAGGGGAATAAGATGGCCGATCGGGTGATCTGAGGCGACCCTGGTAAAAGCCGGATGCTTGATCGACAGTCCGACACGTCAAGTATCTTGGTCCGAGCGGCTTCGATTTGATATCTGACCACTGCACAGGCTCGGAACCCGTCGGACTCAGCTTGCTACGCCTTTTTGATGGTACACGAATTTACCCTCCGCGAGTGAGCTGTTATCTAACAGCGGTGCTTGCTATCGACATGCCTTTTCAGGGTGAAGCATATGTCGTGCTGATAACCAAACCAATAGTGTGAGCGCTGTCAAGCCTCCCAACGCCCAGATGGCTTTTACGGCACGGATCTTGAGAAAGAGTGGTGAGATTGACCAGGCTACACTTGTCTATGGCTTGGATCATCATCCCATAAGATTCCTTGGCTACACCAGCTCACAACGGTGACGCTAATACGCGGGGTGCAGCTCATGTCCTCCGCTGTGATTATTCTCGAATCTTCAACATCCAGCAGCGAGATTTTGCAACAGCCATGTACAACATGGGCATCTAGACCGCCGGGATTGCTGTGTAGGATGTCAACCGGACCGATGATAGCCTTTCAGTCCGCGGTGATAATGTGCTAATCGACAGCGAGCCTCAAACAGGCTTCAATTTTGAAAAGAGTGGCCTCTTCCACTTTATCTCAGTACATGAAAGAGGGGATATACAGATCTAGAGGATATAGAGTACTATTGAGACACAACTGTAAAGAAAAAGCGTCTTGGCTATCACAGATAAAGTGATACGGTGTTATGCCGGGATCTACGGGGTGGCATAGGCATTTTACCCCAGATTCTCCCAACCACTAACAATCTGCCTAGTAAAGCCAAGCACAATAGCCAGCAAACACACACCCTTGGCAAATTCACTAGCAGTGGCCCTTTCCTTGGAACTCCGAAGGACTTTCTTTTTTCTGTCGTAGATCGAGGTCAAGTGAGCTATCGCCGAGCCATTATGGTGCCATGGCATGCAATAGCCTGCTTCTTAATGGCTGCCACCTTTTTTTCACATCCGGTCCGTGGGTGTACCTGACAGCCTGGTAACATTTCTTTTTATGGCATGATCTGTCAACACCATGTGCAGAATCTCAGACAATATTACTGCAGAAAAGGTGTGTGTGCGGGGATTTATCTCGGGGTCGGAGGGCGCCGCCGTTTGGGGATGACGTTCCGGACGGGCCAGCTGGAATGGTCTTGTGAAACGGAGGGTTTTATTATATTGTGGCGGGCTCGAGGATAAGAAGTCGTGCATGGAACGCAAGAATTGGCATTCTCTTGGCTCTTGGCTTTATTCTTTACTTAACAGACAAGACCCTCTTTGATAAACAAGCTTTTATATCTCAATCCGCTCAGCGTTTCTCAATGGCCTACTTCAAGACCAAGATGCCTGCACTTGACACTTCACCCGTGTCCTCACCCGTTCTCTATCCCTCTGTCACGTCCGACTTTGAAGCTGCGAATCGCAGATATGCAGCAAAGTTTACCCAGTCCCACTTACCATCTCCGCCCCGTCGGTACGTGATCTCATACCCGCGCCTAGGATCGGGGGCCTAACATTTACCCAGAAAGGTTGCGGTGGTAGCGTGCATGGACAGCAGATTGGACGTTGAGAAAGTACTGGGTCTAGACCTTGGCGACGCCCATGTCATCCGAAATGGTACGTACTCCAATTTTCCTGTCTCACCTGCAAAGCTGACACTTACAGCTGGCGGTCGAGCCGTAGAAGCGCTTCGATCAATCTTGATTTCTCAGCAGATGCTGGGCACGCGTGAGATTATTGTCATGCACCATGTAAGACCATCCCATCTCAGGTTATTCGATATTTTCCATTCCCACGGCAATATCATAAGGCCATATTTTCAGCTGCCCCCCCATGGAGATAGTGACCGGCCCGGCTGACACCCCACGCTTCTAGACCGGCTGCGGCATGCAGAGCTTCTCCGACACAGATTTCCGGTCCAAGATCAGACGAGAACTGCAGGAAGACGTGGACCACATGGCGTTTCTTCCGTTCTCTGATTTGCGGCAGAGTGTTATTGATGACGTTGCATTTTTGCGCAAGAGTCCGTTGGTTTTGGATGTACCTATTACTGGATATGTTTATGATGTCAAGACGGGTCGCATTGAGCAGGTTGATGAGAGGGCTGACTCTGAGTGCTCTAGCCCTTAGAATTCTATTTAATATGTACTATTGGCGCTGCAGGATATTGATTTAGAGCCGGAAAAGGATAGCGAGCGAGAAATTCAAGTCTTCTAGTTACAAGAGCCTCAGAGCAACATGTGACCTGCAGTGATGGCCGCTTTTGTGGCCTTTTCGCTTGTAAGATGTTGGTGTCTCTCGCCACATATGTTTTCCTCCTCTTATTTCTTAAAAGCTTCCGGTTATTTCCTTTACTATGGTGCTGCCTACTGACGACCTCCAATAGTATCCTGCCTGGATTTATGACCGTGGATTGTGGACGCCACGCTTCGATCGAGGTCGTCGAGGTCAGCGCGACATCTTCCGTTACTTAGAACAGGTGTTATCATCGAGCGGCGGCCATAAGTGGTATCAGTGGGGTTTTGGCCATTATGCGTACTGCTTATGGGCCGGAGTCAGATAAACAGTTCCAGCACGCCTCAACTCTTATTGGCCATCCGAATAGCTTAAGCATGGTCTCAGCATGAGATTTCCAGCTCCAAGTTGATGCTGAGATACGCGAAGGAGAACAGGACAGAGCAACTCAGCAATATCTCCATGGAGGTTAACACACGACCAAATGACGACTTTGTACGCTGATACCAGCACGATGTTTTACAAGATAAGCAGCAGCTCGATGGCGCTTCGGTCGCTGCAATGCGCAGGTACTTCAATGATTGGATTACATCCACCGGCCCTTCAGTCACCGGTGATCTGTGCTTTATTACACGTATCATGCTAGACGTCGAGACCCTGCTCCAACTTTCTAAGGCGCCTTATGACCTCGGCTTTACTAGGAGGGAATGCTACAATGCGCAGTATTGTGCGAAGTTGGTTGATGCAGAATCCGGATAAGAGGAGGCCTTTCGTGCTCTTCTCGGTGGTAGATATGGTCTCGTAGAATATTGGTTTCACAGGTATAGCTCACGACGATTGGTTGTCCATAGAAAGAACCGCGACAACCCGGGACTTATGTATCATGGCATTACACCGCGCGGGAGTTGACTCCCTGTGAGCAAGCGATACAAGATACTATTAAGGCGCATATGACGCATGGGGCGGGCCCTGGAAGCGAAGAAACAAAGAACTGAGTTCACAATTGAGAAGAATCGCGATTTGTCGATAGTCATCACGATCCAAGACAGAGAAGAGATAAAAGAGATAGCTAGACTATTAAATTAAACCAGACGTATGCTTGCTAATCTTAATATCATACTCGCACGTAATATCTATATCTAAATTGTCCTATAGTGAGGGTAGATAAGAAAGATTTCTTGTAAGTCTTCTCTAGCGTAAGTGGCCAAGGTATGGTAAAGGCTTGAGAAGGTGTGATATGTTGGCTCCGCACAAGCTTTGTAACCTTGTTGCCGTCTCCACGATGTGACTTCAATTCACCAGATATACCAACGTAATTCCTTCTTTACCCAGGTCCAAAGTGGTGCTGAATTTGTGATAGCCATGTCCAATAGCTTATAAGCAGAGCGCGTGCATGGATTTCTACAGCCATATGATCTCTCACACCTTTCAATCCCCCTTATAGATCTAGAGATCTTCACCTTGGTCAAATAAAACGACCCCGGGCGATCAGTAGAACCTGAAAATGCTCATCTAAAAGCTTCAATCTTGCTGTTGGGAAGATCCGGGGATGGTGGGTGATGGTTGGGATGATGGGTTCCTTTCAGGATATTGCACAGTACGATCCCATTCGGCTAAGGAATCGCACCCACTTCGTAGCCAAGCTCTTAGCTCATGCAGGAGAAGTCTGGTATTGTCGCGCCCGAGAAATTCTTGGATCAGGTTCTCCGCTTGGCCAGTACTGCCCTGAGTGTCTATCGATTTGAGAATGGCTATGATGTATTCGAGCAAATATTCGGCGGTGGTAGACCTTGGCCGATGACTCGTGTCCTGGTCATAAGATAGCCTGCTGCTCGTGTAGAGGAACTCAAACACTCGCAACTCACGCGATAGCCACGTTCTAGCACGAGATACAAGTTCCGGGTCATTCAAGAAGTCCTGTGGCAAAAGTTCTCTATATCTTGATTTCTTGACTTGACGTCTATTGAAACCCACGTGGAGAGAATAGAGGTTATTACGATAGACTGAACGTCGTCTCCAAGTGATATCGTCGTCGAAGAGCCACGAAGAACGCCGCCCGAGGTCAGAGTCATCACTATGTTGGCTGCCAGAAATCTGCCCCGGGTTTTTGTCTTGTTCAGAGCACTCTGGTACTTTGTAAACCTTTGCCTGCCCACCATCATCACTCAGCTCGTATTGGACTTCGCCGACATTGGTTTTGCACAATGGGCAAGTTGGCCGTTTTTCTAGCCACGTGACTAGACATAGGAAATCAAAGTTGCTATGCCCACAGGGTTGAGCGCGGCAAGGCTCGCTCACGTCAGCCAAACAAATGACACAGCATTCGGTAATTGAGTCGCCGATTTTCTGTGATGAAATCTGTTCCAGAGTGGTTTGTAATACCTGTTGACGTAGGTCGTCGTCACGCCGTGCCGGATCCATGAAGGCAATGGGGTCAAATAGTCTTAGCAAAAGGAAACAGGTGTGGTCGGTGAATTGGTTGATCTGCTAGAGCACAAAGTAGACAGTAAGGATGCCAGATGTGATGTCGGTAGAGTTCACACGGAATGGATTTTATTAGGCACTAACGAACTGAGGTGGCACTTGCAGGGGTCACAGCCTCATTAGGGGGCGACTGGCGTGTGGGTCCAAAGGCGGTGAGTGGCGACGCTAATTTCTACACGGCACAACAGGAGTCACAATAATGGCTGCATTCGTTATCAACATCTCAACTCACATGATACAAAACTCGAAATGGACAGTCTTGCCGAGTTCGAGGCGATAGGCCTTGTCAACAAGGTCGCTTCTGAGCTGCACAATCATATCCAAGTCAACGATAAGACCCTTGCCGAATTCATCATCGCTCAAAGACTTGAATCCGACAGTTTCGACAGCTTCAAAGACAAGTTAACCAAACTCGGTGGGGGCACTCTGCCTCTCAGCCTGATCGAAAGCATCGACCGCCTCGTCTTGATGATTCATCCATCGATGAAGAACAAGGCCAGCAATGAGCAACTACAGCCGCAACGCTCTCACGAGAATGACGCGAGTGTGTTCTCTGGCCTCGCCCTTCCAGACAAGGCGCCCACTTCAGATCCCATCGATGATGCACTACACGCCCTCGAAGCCCTTGCACCAAAACCTCGCGAAGATCGTGCCGCGACCCACCGCCGTGGCCGTAGACGGAGTCGAAGTCGAAGTCGAAGTCCCAGCCGTGACAGCTGGCCAAGGCGAAGCTCGACAAGCCAATCGCCAGACCACAAAAGACATGGCAGCATGCGACGCGATCGAGATGAGCATCGCGACCTTGATAAGCGGCGTAAGCGGCATGGAAGGCGCAGCAGTTACGACCGAGGATATGAAGGCGGTCGACGTCCACGTCAACCTTTGCCTGAGACGGACGATGTTCCTATCCTTCATAAGCTCTACGATGGTCACGTCACAGGTGTCAAGGATTTTGGTGCCTTCGTACGTCTACAGAATGTCCGAGGCCAGGCTGATGGGCTTGTTCACGTCTCAAGACTAGCAAATGGGCGCGTGAACCACCCGTCGGACTTACTGCAAATAGGACAGGCTGTCAAGGTCAAGGTCATTAGCATGGACGGAAAGAGGATCGGCTTATCAATGAAAGATGTTGATCAGGAAACTGGACACGATCTCGCCCCCCAAGCAAGCTTCGGTTCCGGTGCCAATATGCTCTCCTTGGGTGGTAATGACGTTACGAAGGTCGAGCATGGGGTTTCCAACCAGCATTCAAGCATGCGTTCGAAGAAACGACTGACCTCACCTGAACGGTGGGAGATACGCCAGCTAATTGCATCTGGCGTCGCAAAGGCATCGGATTACCCTAACCTCAATGATGACTACAACGCAACAATTCGGGGTGAGGGAGAGATGGAGTTGGAGGAAGACTATGATATTGAAGTCAGGGAAGAAGAGCCACCTTTTCTTGCTGGTCAGACGAAACAGTCCCTTGAACTTTCACCTATCCGGGTCGTGAAGGCTCCAGAGGGATCTCTCAACCGGGCTGCTGTCTCCGGTACCGCTCTGGTGAAAGAGAGAAAGGAATTGCGTCAACAAGAAGCGGAAGTTGAGGCTGCAGTTGACAAAGAGAAACGCGCTCAGACTTCTACACAACGGAATGACCCAATGGCGAACCAACGTCTGCATGACTTGACCAACGAGCAAAGAAAGACCACGGAACCCAACACAGCCCCTGTCCCCGAATGGAAACGCGCCATTCAACCCAAAGACGAATCATATGGTAAACGAACAAGCTTAACCATCAAGGAGCAGAGAGAATCACTCCCTGTTTATGCTTTTCGAAACCAATTGATTGACGCCGTAAAGGAGAACCAAATCCTTATTGTGGTCGGCGAGACCGGCTCAGGCAAAACGACTCAGCTAACCCAATACCTTGCAGAGGCGGGATTTACCAATAATGGTATCATTGGCTGTACACAGCCTCGCCGTGTTGCTGCTGTATCAGTGGCCAAACGTGTTGCTGACGAAGTCGGTTGCAAACTCGGGGAAGAAGTTGGATACTCTATACGGTTTGAAGATCGTACGAGCCCGGCAACCAAGATCAAATATATGACAGATGGAATGCTGGAGCGCGAAATCTTATTAGATCCGAATATTCAACGGTATTCTGTGATCATGCTTGACGAAGCCCATGAGCGGACTATCCCGACAGATATCCTCTTCGCGTTATTGAAGAAGACTCTGAAGACGCGACCTGACCTCAAGGTTATAGTCACGTCGGCTACCCTCAATGCCGAGAAATTTTCTACCTACTTCAACGATGCACCGATCTTTACAATTCCTGGACGTACCTTTCCTGTCGAGATACTATACTCAAAAGAGCCTGAATCGGATTATCTGGACGCTGCGTTGGTTACCGTTATGCAGATTCACCTGACAGAGGCCTCTGGGGATATCCTGTTATTTCTTACGGGACAGGATGAAATCGATACCTCGTGTGAGGTGTTGTATGAACGAATGAAGGCATTAGGACCCAATGTTCCAGAACTTATCATCCTTCCTATTTATTCAGCACTGCCAAGCGAGACTCAAAGTCGTATTTTTGAGCCAACGCCGGCTGGGAGTCGAAAGGTTATTCTTGCTACTAATATCGCCGAAACATCGATTACGATCGATGGTGTCTATTTTGTGGTAGACCCGGGTTTTGTCAAGCAAAAGGCCTATGATCCCAAGCTCGGCATGGATTCACTCATTGTCACCCCTATCTCACAAGCACAAGCCAACCAACGAGCCGGTCGGGCTGGCCGGACAGGGCCTGGTAAATGCTTTCGACTTTATACCGAAGCAGCTTTTGAGTCAGAGATGCTACCATCGCCAATTCCTGACATTCAACGTCAAAATATCTCTAATACTATCCTGATGCTTAAAGCATTAGGCATCAATAATTTATTGCAATTCGACTTTATGGATCCTCCACCAGTTAACACGATGTTAACGGCTCTTGAGGAGCTATATGCACTAGGCGCCCTTGATGACGAAGGACTTCTCACACGTCTCGGCCGCAAAATGGCCGATTTCCCCATGGAGCCAACTCTAGCCAAAGTCCTGATTATATCCGGAGAGCTTAGATGCTCAGACGAAATGCTTTCCATTGTTGCTATGTTGAGTTTGGCTAATGTTTTTTATCGGCCAAAGGAAAAACAAACTCAGGCTGACCAGAAAAAGGCCAAGTTCCATGATCCAAATGGAGATCATCTGACTCTTTTGAACGTATACAATTCGTGGAAACAGAATGGCTATTCGGCGCCATGGTGTTTTGAGAACTACATCCAGGCACGTGCAATGAAACGGGCAAAGGAGGTAAGAGAACAGCTGATCAAAATCATGCAGCGACATCGGCATCCAGTTGTTTCCTGTGGCAGCAAGACTGAGCAGGTGCGGCGGGCCCTGTGTACAGGCTTTTTCCGTAACTGTGCTCGAAGAGACCCCGAAGCTGGTTCAGGTGGCTACAAAACCGTCATTGAGGGTACCCCAGTCTACATTCATCCTTCATCTGCTCTATTTGGTAAACAGGCCGAGTGGGTGGTCTATCACGAACTAGTGCTCACAACGCGCGAGTACATGCGATGGACAACAAGCATCGAAGCTAAGTGGCTGATCGAGGCGGCTCCAACTTTCTTCAAGGTGGCAGGGACCGGTGGTACCATGTCTAAACGACGCAAGCAAGAGCGGATACAGCCATTGTACAACAAGTATGCTACTGAAGATGATTGGCGGTTGTCAGCACAACGCAAGGGTGGTAGAGGCGGAGGTGGAGGCGGCACATGGGGATAGTCCTGTTACAGAATGTTTATCTGCCTTGCCATTTGATCCTGGATTCGTCACCATTCTCTCACGTACCAACTTCTCAGCGTGTTGTTCTCCTCCCCTTCTCCCCTCGGTTCAGTTGTGTCGTCTCCCTCTCGAATCGGATGTCGCGCATACATAGCCTTGGCCCACCTTTTCTCCACAGTGTTGGTTCCCCCATGTTTGACCTGCAGATGATATTCGGGGATTGGCCTGGACGATGTGATTCACGTCGTAGTGCGGTAAATAAGTTTGTTGGTTCTATTTAGTACATGCATAGGTGTCGATTTGGTCCAATCATTTATTCACTTGAAGGTGGAGGTGGAAGGACTCTGGCGCTAACATGGTTGAACTGTCTGACTTTTTCTACTTCAAGGATATGAACCAACTTAGGCTATGGGTTATGTTGTTGGTTGCAGGGTTAAAAATTATTACTTATCACTTAGAATGCTGGTACTGTTACCATTCAACCTTGACAACTGCCTCAATGAGACAAGTATATGCTACGGGTCGGACTTCCGGCAAGGTTACGAGTGACCGAGACCTACTAGTTGACATAACGCATTGAGGGGAAGTGGGATGATGGCGATACAGATCACACTCATGATGAGTCCAGTTCGGAATAGTGCACGCAACTCAAGTCTTGGTCTTTGATATCTCCTGCCAATTAGGAGACTGCATTGCTTCCTGCGCACGGTACTGCTGCCTGGTTGACTGATGATGCACGTAGTCGATAACAACAACCAACGGCACCATGCATTTCACCAGATGCCGACGGCCGGCCGCGTAGGACAAGAAGCTGCCGCTCAAAACGGGCCAACAACATGCCCAAAATCGTGTATATAAGGTGCATGTCTCTCCCACCAAAGAATCTGTTTTCTCATCAACCCTCAAGTCTTCAGTCTTCAGAAATCGCCTTTCTTCGTTATCAAACTTCTTTCCATCTCACCTGTCTGGTATTTCCAGGTTCAATACCTAATACCAAAGATGGCCTCCACAACCTTTGCTGCTCCAGTTGACCAGGGCGAGTGTCCCTGCAAGTGCAACTGCGCCAGATGGTATGACCTATGATCGCATTCTAGTATAGTTATTGTCTTGCTAACTTGATATAGCCGTGACGGACTTTGCTGCGTAAGTTAATACATCTCCAGCGAAAGTATTTGATTTCGACTTGACATATCTGACATGAGTCTTGTGACAGAATGACGGCTAGACGCGTCTATCGCACAAAAATACACTTTTGACTCTATGAAGGTGGTTTGGCGGAGTTTGGGGGCGTGGCTTGGTGGTAAAGCGTGATTTGTGGTGCATTTTCAACAAATGCTATGCGGTTTGGTTAGGGAGTGAGCTTAGAACTATCTTTAAATGAACACTTATATGAGTGCACACAACAATGCTTCTATAGTATACAATGTGATGTGCCTCGAAGCAGTTTAAAAGTCTCAGTGTTTGACTGATTGATGCCTAAAGCTTATGACGCCTCAACGAGACCAGTGTTTGACTTACAAGCGAAATCCAGCGAACACTTGACAACGCGGAGCTTTTACAGTGATATATACTCCATTGATACTTACGCTGCACACTGTGTTACTAATTTCTTGGCTATACTTGCCAACTTGTATGTTGCTAGTATACTTGGGCGTAAAGCAACTATTTGTAGTAGCTTGAGAGAAGAAAATGGGCCAAAACTGAAACATTGTACTCAAAGACTTTGAGGCGGTGTCAGGTAATACAGAAGTTATTTTTCTAACGTGGCGGAGGTTGATAAGTGGTCTTTGAATATTTGCTTGGGCATCCTGTGTTTTACAATTTTCGCATAACCTGTGTCACTTTATTTCATCATGCAATGTTCTGATTCCGATCAACATAAGATTTGTAGCTAAAAGTTTATATCGGCACATAGAACTCTTTACTAATAGTATTAGTCAGAAAGGGTTGACGTAAGGCTCAGTTGTCCGAGTTAGTAGTGCTCCAAATTGGGAATAGGAACAAAGTGTTACGTACAGTTCAGATTAGTCACTCAGTATAAAAATATTGAATTATCCTTTTCTACTGGTTGAATAGTCTCATAAGGCGGTCATAGATATCACTAGCCTGACATTGGAGGGGCGGGAAGATTAGGCTGGAGTGTCCAGGTGATTTCTGTGAGGTCCTATTTAATCGCTGCATTGTCCGGCACGGCACAAGTAGGGTCGGCGAGAAAGTCACTACTACGACAGTATTTGTTTGGCATATTGATATGCCGTCGCGAGTAAATGAGACGCTGGGGAGGGTTTGCGATTCAGCCGACGTCATCTCGAGCTTTTTGACTCTGCGACAGATTTATAGCGCCACAGAATTGGATTTGTATCTCCAATCACTGCAGCACTTCAACAGTCATGAATACGACACGAACAACAAAGAAGTCGATATGATTGTTCTCTGCGCATCAGCGATCCTGGCTATTCCCGAAGCCGTATTTGAGTGGGCTGCGCAGCAGCAGAGTCAAGACGAGGAGCGGGAATCAAACACAGTACTGGTACTCTGTGGCGGCATTGGACCCTGTACGCCATTCGTTTACGACGCTGTCAGAGCGAGCAAGAAATACTGCACGATATTTGATACGATAAACGGCAAGCCTGAAGGCGAGGTGTTGAAGGTCATGGCGGAGCGCTTCTATAAGCTCAAGATCAACGAAACTCAGAGTCAAGATCATGGCTTTCGGATCCTAGTCTCTGACCGCTCAAACAACTGTGGAGCAGATGCATCAGAGGCAAAAGCGGTTTTAGAAGAAAACGGCATTCGTTCTCCAAGGTCTATGGTTGTTGTGCAGGATCCAGCCATGAGTAGTCGGACAGTGTCTTCGTTTGAAAAGGTCTACGAGAACGATCCTGTCCAGATTTCTTGCTGGCCACAGCTAAAGCAACCAAGAGAAGTTCAACAGGAAAAGGCGCTGCCTGGAAAAGATGTCCGAAGGGAACTTTGGTCTATGGATCGCTTTCTGGACAGGATCATTGGCGATCAAGGTGGAGTTATTAGAGCGAAATCACACATTGGCATTCCAAGCGAGGTGGAAAATGCATGGTCGGCTATAATGGATGAAAGCAGCTCAAAAGTGTTTTCATAGAAAATAATATCATAATTCTTTTTTTTTCTTTTTTTTTTTTTTTTTTTTAAGTTTGCAAGTCAGCCTCGAAAGGTATATCCAAGCATCTCCAAAGTCTAGCATAATTTAAACATCAATTGCCTCTCAGGGGGCAAAGCTTCATTAAGTCAATATCATTAAGTTAGCAGCCTCATTCGTAGCCTGAACCTTATCACAGATAGGCCAGCTTGGGAGCCTTGCTCTTCAGCTGGCCCAAATCTTCCCTCCTGCAACCCACTTCAAAAGAATACCGCGCTTCAATCATCCAACACGCTCCAACAGTAAGTCATCCAACCCGACTTCCATACGTACCTTCTGATCGCGAATATCATAATTCATATCCTTTCTTCTGGTGTGCTGTTGAGAATGTTTGATATTGACCGGCAACAATTCCGGTTCTGACGTCAACATTTTCATGTAATGTATCGCATCGGCGTTGTCCGATGCAGATATCAGATCAGCCTGCGAGATTATTTTCCGTTTCACAACGTCACATGATACACACCATCCTCAAACCAACCCTGCTGATTGGATCCTCCCTAGACGTTCTCGAACCATCACCAGAAGCAAAATCTCTTCCCGGTCCCGGATCATCTCGCAACACCATGGCATCACCACGCCGTTTCAGCCTCGTCTTCTACGTCCCACCCGCCAATGCCTCCGCATGCAAAGCCGCCATCTTCAAAGCCGGCGCGGGCCGCTATCCCGGTCCTGGCGGCTATACTGAGTGCGCGTGGCAGACGTCGGGGATTGGGCAGTTTAGGCCGGGAGATGCGGCGAATCCGGCTATTGGGAAAGTTGGGGAGTTGGAGGAAACGCCGGAGATTAGGGTTGAGACGTTGATTGTTGGGGAGGAGACGGTGCGAAAGGCTGTCGCGGCGTTGAAAGAGTAAGTTCTCAAGTTTATGGGGAGGATCATAGCTGATTTTGTAGCGCGCATCCGTATGAAGAATGTCCGTATCAGGTCTATCGAGTGGAGGACTTTTAATGAAGATACCTATGTTTGGTGGGTACGGTGGCAGTAGAATCCATGAGCATGCTGTTTTTGGACGCAACGAGATTCGATCGTTTATGACTCACGGAAGAAATGACTCTGGCTTTTCATTGGAATCATTCATCTTTATCGTTTTAGCAATTGTAATTCAAATTATATCAGAGTGAAGAAACCGCAATTAGGGTATTATCAAAAACCAAGTCTTCCAATCGCCATTTTACGTGATCTCAGCCTTTCAATTTCAGGCAACAAGAACCTTTGTCTGTGGTAAGAGAGTCGTCCATCTCTCTCCAGGCTTTCTACTCCACATCCTCTTCAACGCCTCAATACCCTTCAACAAATTTCCAAATCCACTTCTAGCATGATGTCGTCTTAAAACATTCTCGAAATACACCTTGTGCTCTTCAAGCTGTGCATCTGACGCCGCCACGAATGTTGTCCAAACCAACATATGAGCCACAGGGGAAGTTTCTGGAAATTGTTCGAGTGCCTCGATGAAGCGCTGCACGCGTGCGACCGACTCAGGGTTTGTGGGTATAGGGTCAAAATCGAAGAAGTTGGAGGTATGATCGGAGAGGACTTGTTGGAGATAGATATCTCGAGCTTGGTAGACGAGACTTGAGACTTGCGAGAAGAGTGGCGCATGTTCTGGATAGAGCTGGAGGCAGTGGTTAAGACAGCCGAAAAGTTGGTCTGTTCGAGCTTGTGATGAGATCGTCTGTAGACCTGTTTCTTCTCCAAGATGTGGGGCAGCATATACTCGGATCCTATCCTACTGTCAGAATGTCTATGATTCTTGGAAGTGAAATTATGTGAACTTACTTGTGAAGCTCTCGCATTATGAAACCAGCTAGGATACCCGTACCCAGCCCTTCCTTTCCTCCGATAGCGTCCAGCGCTGACTCGAGCATTCGAAGAAGAACGGGAAAGTCTGAACCACCTGTGACAAGCACAGATGTCATCAATAGTAAAAGACTAATTAGCACAGAGTGCTGGGTAGTTTGGTTGTTGGATACAAGTTCTTGACGTTGTCGTAGGCCCTGAAGCGTTCGGCCCAGAAGTTGATATGGATCTGGCACGTAAGAGTCATATGTGTTTGTCCCGAAAGGGGAGTACTGCTTCTGGTTCTTCTTGAAATTGTTGTCGAGCTTGTTGATATGGAAGTGAAAAGCCGAGACAGTGAGGACGGCATCCATGACGAGCTCATCTTGTTGAGCGAGAGGAAGAAGGAGGTGGCGCCAGTCGTTGTGAAGGCCGTCTATGGCTACCATCTCCGTTGATATGCAGCCCGAGACTATAATGTGTAAGTATCTGGAGGAAAGAATTAGAGTCTGGACTTACATGTCATGAATAGATTCCGCTTCCACGCTGGCATGTTATCCGGAACCCCTTTCAAGAAGAGTGTCATGAAAACGTCACGGTCTACAGGCGATTGTGAGTTTGCTAGCGCAAGGTCATAGATCTCATTGTCCGATGTGATATACTCGATATCGTCGTCTTGTTGATCATCATCATGATGAGTTTCTGTGGTTTCCGGGTCTGTGTCTGCGGCTGAACTTGATGCCGATGATGTTGATGCGTCCTTGTCAGCCGACGAGACTTTCCACTCATTCCTTTGCATTTCATTAGCATCATTATTCAGAAATGGATACTGGTTCTCTAATACTCTTCATAAACCCTGTCGATAGTCTTGCCAGCCCACTTTCCTCGCGCAGCAACACCCTTGTTGAACCGATGTCGAATACCAAGGCCACTGCAACTCAAGCCTCTAGAAGTACACTTGTTACAACTCGGCTCATTCCTATCACAGTGAATACGTCGTTTCGAGCATTCATGGCAGCCTAGTGGCACGTTAAAACCTTGCCAAGAAGAAGTGAGGTTGTACTGACCCTTCGTCTTTGGTACATATGCACGTTTTTTTGGCGGCATCGTAGGCATCGGGTGGAGCCGAGATGAGCTAGGCTGATCGACGCTCGGCGCACAAAACTCGGTATCTCAGGGGGGAGATAGCAACTGGTACTTGCGTGGCTGGGAAGAGGCAAGGGGAATTCCTCTGCGATTAGAATTTTGCAAGCATTGAGTCAATGAGGACTCGGGAATCTGGCCGACGTTGCGGGGAATCTGTTGGAGAGCTTTGGCTCCATAAACGCTAATCAAGGGTGGGGACAGGGCTAGGCCTAAGCAGGAGAATAAAATGAGAGCACCTCCGACATCCTAGGTGGCCTAACCTTACATAAATCCCTCAAACTGTTGAAGATTGGTCCTATACATAGGCCTGCTCAACACCCACCTTCACTGCAATTTTAACACGCTCCGGAGCCTTCCAGATTAGCCATTGTAATCCAGGGTCCACGGCAGTTTCAATATTCGCTAACGAGCAACAGTTCGATTAAAGAAAACTAAGATATTGTACATTCTTTTCGTTTTATATAAAATGAAATAAATAATCAAGGTCTAGGGAATGCTGATTATTTTATTTTGAAAGAAAAAAATGAATCCGTTCTTAGGCCAACATCCGGTACGCTAAACTCGATCAGCTCGGCAGTGGACAGGGATGTCTCGAAATATGCAATTGGCTAATCCGTTCCTTTTGATCTCTATTCACTGCAATTTTAGCCTGCTCCCGAGTCTCCCAGTTTCCCTCCATAGGTATAGAACAGCAAAGACTTCTAAACATAGTTCTGAAAAAAGTTCTACTTCAAAAATAGCGTATATCATTCATATTTTAATTAAAAACCTTTTTGTGGAGATTAGCTGGATATCTATACATGATAAGTCCTAGAACCATTTTGCAACATTGCAGTTATACCCGCCCCCCAAAGGATTCGACAGGTATTTGTCCGTGGATGCTACCTGGGAGCCCTATTCTATTGCACCAACTGTTCTTTCGGCATTAGGAGATCAGTATAGAGGGTATCTAATAAATTTCTTCTTCGAAGCCCAGTGCTGCAATTTGCTTCTTGTACTCCTGTTGTTGTCGTATGTCCTGCGCCTGTTAGTCATGCTCTACATATATCAATCGAACTTCCTACCTCTTCCACAGTGTCTCTTGTAATATATCTAGTAACTCGGACTTCACTCTGTTGTCCAAGGCGGATGGCTCGAGAAATAGCCTGGCTCTCGACGCTAGGATTCCATTGTAGTTCTGCGATGAAGATTCGGTTCGCGCAAGTCAAGTTCAGCCTGCGATGGTGTAAGCCTACCAGTTTTGTGGAGTAGATACAACTTACCCAAAGGCTCCGGTTCCTGTTGTCATGATGAGAACCGGTGTCTCATCCTCTTTCTCAAACTTGAGGAGCGTGGCTTGTCGTTGCGGTAGAGGACTATTACCGTCGAGCTGAAGGTATGGAATCTTAGCCTGCTCTAGGTGTCTCGATATCAAGTATAGCGTTCGTGTCCAGCAAGAGAAGATGATACTGTTCATCGTTAGAAGAAGCGTGGGATCCAAGGTTGACCTACCTCTTTGTGATCCACAGATCTTTCTGTACATCCTTAACCAGAGCTCGTATTTTGGTTGAAATACCTTGCTCGCTGAAGTAGCTCTCGTCGTCATCTCTTGCTGCAGTGGCTTTTCGTCGCTTTCTGGGTCTTTCACTGTCTGCCAGAGCCTGCTCATCTCGAGGGTTCGAAGGCTCTTTGTACCATCTGATGCAGATCGGACACCGGTTACAAGTCTCGGGTAGGGACATTCTTGACTCTTCAATGCACTTCGAGCACAGAATATGTGAACATTCATCGTCAAACATTCTTTTCGTCAAGTCACATCCAAGTACCGGCATCGGCTGCTCACAACCCACGCAGGATATCTCGCCATATTGACCTGCTGTTCCAACTATTGCCTCTCGTTCTTCCAAAAGGCTTCTTCGGTGCCAGGAGAAGAGCTTTTGATATGTTCCGTGGTTACAGACAATTCGAAGCTGAAGCCACATTTGAAACATACCGAACTGGGAGCTCTTTGTGACTTCACCCATGCGATGCTGCATGTTGCGTAGGATTACAGCCTTTGTTTTGTCGTACTGGTCTCGTTCTTGCGGACTAAACTCCAAATGTCGAACAAATTGCCGTGTTTTTGGCAAGTTGAGGACCTCTCTAGTTCGGCGTAGACATAACGCTTCGAGGAGCATGACTAGACGGTCCCTCACAAGCTCAGGGTCATCGAACGAGTTGTCAAACGGCGTTTCTATCCACTTTCTAAATTCAGACGCCTTATCAAATGGCTCAGCGCGGATGAATCGGAACAGTGAGCCAATATCGGCGAGCTTGTTTTGGATGGGCGTCCCAGAGAGGCACCACCGAGAGTTGGCGTGGAGATACTCGCACGCTTGGAAGAACTTCGTGGATGGACGACGGATGATATGAGCTGTAGGTTTCCAGGTTAGCTAGATGTCTTGATACTTGCTGCGGATGGATGGCTCACCTTCGTCGAGGACTATTCGATACCAGCCCAACTGGTATAGCGGCGAATTCTTTCCTTTCGCTGCTAGATACTCGGCAGTGAGTGTATGATATGTTGTCACTACAATATCAGGGTCTTCGAGCTCTTCGAAGGTCTTTGGTCTGTTTTCGCCATGGTACTTGACAACTGTGATACCGTTCTGTAGGTGCCTGTACAGGGTCAGAAATGCCCCTGAGGGAAGTCTCGCGACACTTACTTCTGAACCTCGTTTATCCACTCATCGACCAATACTAGGTTATGTCAGTAGCTGAAATAAAAGGGCGATGAGGCGAGACTTGCAAGCTGCTGAGACAATAACCAGAGTAGACCGAGAGAATTTGAGAGATCTCCTGCTTTTGTGCTCCGCATTTCTCTCTTCCGCCCACTCTTTGCCGTTGTCAAGAGTCTTCATGATCAAGGCGAGAATGGAAAGGGACTTTCCCATTCCCATGTCGTCGGCAAGGATACCACCACCTTTCTCCTCTGGTCGTATGTCTCTGCGTCTCTTGGTGATTCTGTGTCGATATTGGACTTTTCCATCCCCGTGCTCTATCTCTTCCCAAAGTCTGTACTTCTCGTTGATGTGCCCAGACTCTCTCTCCAGCATAAAACCTAGGGCTTCCTTCTGATGCCTATTGCGTTATTAGTGCCACGGTCAAATGGGTCCCAGTTCGGGGACCTTACCTTAACAGCTGTTGGGTCACCCTGTCACCACCTTCAACCATCTCAAGCTCGCGATTGTTCTCGACTGTCTTATAGACTTCATCCACCATCTTCCGAAGCTGATCTTCCTTGCTCAATTTCTTAGGGGCACCATCATTGGAAGCCTGTTGCAGATTTTGGACTTCATCGGCGTCGTTAACATGATTGCTAATGTTCAAGAAGTGCGGATTCTCATAAGCAATGTCACGTCTCCCGTGGCTAGATCTCTGAAGCCATAACTTTCCACTGGAAAGTCTTGTGCCAACATCCAGGGCCTTAGACCGTAGACCATATATATTGATGTCAACTTTCACCCTGGCATCCGCGGGTTTGTTGGCGCGGCTTATGACCTCTCTCAGCTCGTATTTTAGAGCCAGCGGTTCAATATCCACTGATGGTCGCATCATTAGAGGTAGGAGAGTCTGGCCTGCTGCTAGGGGGAGATAACCGAAGTGCTTCCCATCACCAGGGAAACGAAGCATGAGTTGGTTCCGATATTCTGTTGGTGTAAAATATTGGTAAGCTGAGGCCTCTGCTGCCAGTCTTTCATCAATGGATGACATGTCGTCAGGCACTAGTTTCACTTCGATGTTGTGGAGCTAAGAAATGTAAGTGTTAATTTATCACTTTGTATCATCGTCGAGGGCGTGTGTAATTACCATGCCGTAGTGAACTATGACATCGTCATCTTCTGGCAATGTTATAGGTGTTGCATTTGACCGACTTAGTACAGAAAGCTCCGGTGTCATAGCTGACCCTTCTCGAGAGCTCTCTATGGGTAATTGGAGGAATTCGAAGCTTTCGAGTGTGGTCGTCATATCGGAGGGGACATTCCCATCTTCGTCGGGATGCGATGTCATCTGAAAACCGTCCATGTCGAAGTGTATACCCAAATCTAACATTCCAAGTTGTGGATCAATGCCTAGTACATTATCTTGAGTATAACGATGTGCTGGGATACTGTGTTCCGTAAATAGAGGGTCACTGTCTTCTATCTTTAGTCATGGATCGAATTGATACATAGATTTACATACACTTGAGTGGTAGCAAGACTGGACTGGATAAAGCTATCAGCCTCAGTAACGTCTCCATTTAGAGCCCACCAAAATGCTTGCGAGGTCTCGTTAATCGATCCAATGTTGCCTAGCTCTTGGGCACTGGGCATATCGCCCATGTAATGATCTTGGTCATGCTCCACTCCCAGCCCATTGCTGGAGTGAGATATATGGTCCTTATCGTTAGCGACGGGATTGAGGAGATCCCGCAAGTTAGACATGTTGTTGATATCGTGAATGAGACGGAAATTATCTGATTCTCTGATTGTGAACCAAGCAATGCTGAAGTATGAGAACTTTGAAGACAACGTTTGTGCTGACACAGAAAATACAAGAATCAGGCTGTGTTAGCGCGTGTCTTATGTAGGAGATCCCTGAAGTCGGTGACCCAACGTCGAATCAGAACCTCTATTCTCAGCCAACTACAGCTCGCTTGGCCAACGAGGCAACCCATGTCAGCATATTTGGTTCGCTTTGCGGTCGTAGTACCCAGCGATTGGATGGTAAGGCTTGAAAATGCAACACCGCCATTAAAGGCTCCCAGCAAGGCAACTTTGAGGCTCTCCTCAGGTTTTGCAACTAGGTTGCCTCTTGAATTCTTCACCGCTTGCTGGCCCTATTGCAGTCGATTCCGTCCGAGCCACTACCAGCTGCCCTATTTTTCTCATCAAGACAGTGGTCTATCAACGTTGGATCTCCGAATCCTTTAGCCACTGTCAGCCAATTGTTGATCACCATGGACCGGCTTTATGAATTGGCTGAAGAATTCAGGAGATCCCTGAAGCCCCGCCATGAAGAAGAGTTCGAAAGCACGACTATCGAAGATATGTGGAAAGAAATCCGAAATATTCAATCGTTGCGAGATAGAACAAACAACATGATGGACATGAATCGACTTCGGATGTTTCTCGTCGGTATGGAAGAGTTGGAGAAAGTCCTCTTGCACCTTGAGTTTCCTGGCACTAAAGGTGTAATGTCAATCGTATGGGGCTCCGTGAGGTTCTTACTCAAGGTAATCATTGACTTCTGGTTCATGCAGGGGACTCAGCTGAACGATCGCAGAGTACCAACACCACTGACAGGGCTTTTGACGGAGTGCTCGATGTTTACGGACTTCTTGGAGCCCAACTCTTTACCTTGACTCAATTTGAGGGGTTATTCCAAAGGTTTCCGCCCGCTATAGAGTGCATAGTGAATATCTATCAGGATATACAGCGATTCCATTCCACAGCATACAGGCTTTTCTCACTTGCAGCGAAGTGTAAGACATCCTTTGCAGAGACGAGTCTCACTCGGCTGACTTATCCAAGTATGGCAGCGGCTTCAGAGATCGGTTTGGGATGATGCAAGTGGCCTATTCTCAAACCTATCCGTCTCTCTAGGCTCACACGCGAAGTTCATCAAAGAACACAGTTCTATACAGGGTGAGTTTTCAAGTCACAATACTTCAACATACTGATCTAGATCCAAAGACTATGATGCCCTTCATGCGGCCTTCCAGCAGTACTCGTACAGTGTCAAGTCAGACTGGAAGAACTTCGAGAGCGACGAAAAAGACCGACGCCGGGAGAGAAAGTACGAAGTGGCTGAATGGATCACCTCTTCTCGTAAGATGCCACGATTACAGAACGAATTTCGCGAGATGGTGATCTGCCCTAAGAGTGGCCGTTGGCTTTTCCGAAACTACAGCGGTATTTCAGAGTGGATGGGAGAGGAACACCCTCCTCACTCCGCCATATGGCTACATGGGAACGTTGGATATGGTAACTATTACCTAAAGATCTACAAGAAGATGCTGACGAGTCCAGGCAAGACGATATTGGCATCACTAATAGTTGATGAACTGAAATCATCTAAACTCCAGAATACCATGCCCTCATTTCCAGAGACTAGTAAGACATGTTACTTTTACTGCCAAGAGAACGATATTGAACACAGGAACCATCTCGATATCCTGAGAGGAATACTCCTGCAGATGGTAGAGGCCGAGGGTTATATAATCCCATATTGCTACCAGGAAAAGGTCACCAGTGGAGGCTCCATTCTCATGGATGCAAAGCTGGCACAAAAGCTCATCAAGACGTTCATTGAGTCCTCTGTACGACACTACATTGTGATAGACGGAGTCGATGAATGCCATAGAGCCGAGATTCAACAAACTGCCGAGTTCTTCAAGGACCTAGTGTCAGCATACGATACGCAAATTAGATTGGGACATCTGAGAGTCCTTTTCATCGGCCGAGAAACATCCAACACTAAGAAGTATATAGCTGGAGATGATTGCATCAGTATAGCACTCAGACCCGAGGACAACCACGACGATATTAGAGCTTTTGTGCAGAGGAAGCTTCCAGCGTTTTCAAAATCAAGACACGGTATTGGTTTCAGTCTTTCTGAAGCTGATAAATCTGATGTCGAACGCATAATATGTCATCAAAGTCAAGGTTAATATGAATTGACACAGCACTACCGGAGGTTATGGCTGATTTAAGATTCTAGACTCATTTCTCTACGCGCATCTGGCCATTGAATTCCTTTTGCAGCAGGATACAAAAGGTCACTTGATCACTGAGCTCAGGAAAGGGATACTGCCAACAAAGCTTGGAGACATGTAGGTACTCTGATACTAGGACTCGACTTCAACTTACCATTTCAGGTACGAAAGATTGTTGGACTCCGTCAAGAGTAGTCTTACGGCACAACCAGGAGGTTCTGCCAGGTGGGAGAGATCAAAGCTACTATTTGGATGGCTCATTTGTGCCAAACGACCACTTAGATGGAACGAGGTACAAGCAATCTTATGCTTCAACCCTCATAATCTCCATATCGATTTTGAGAATGACATGCTGCGACAAGATATGGAGACGTATCTCGGCTCTATCATTCATGTCCTTGACGGAGGTTATATTCGACTGATTCATTCAACTGCTTGCAGGTTAGCATCGATTAAGAAGTGGTGATGGCAAGTGGCTAACCCTTGGGACTTTCAGATATATCTTACAGAACAGACATATCAGTGAGAAGCAGGTTCAGTGCCAGTTGACTACTATATGCCTCAGATATTTAACCCTCCCATGCTTCACCCGGGACACCAACTACCGAGAGCCCCAAAGAAGCGAGCATGCGAAATTGGGCTGGTTCTCATTCCAGGATTACGCATGTGCTCATTGGCTTCATCATACTGACTCTTTGATCAGGGAGTGCAGTGAAGTCTTTACGACCGAGACTTATCAAGAGGTCGCGGTGGATTTCGCATCTGCTCTGAAGCATTTTGCTAATGCCCATCGCCCGGATTTGACTACTACTAAGCACACTGGATTAGTCGAAGACCACATAGAGAAGTTCATCGACCTGGAACTCTACGAAGATCTTCATTTGCTGTGGAACCACATCTACACTCACCAGCGAGGTGACTACTCAACACGAAACACCGTTGGTATTAAGAGGATCGAGGATGGACTTAAGGATAATAGAACGCAACTGGAAGTTCTCTTTGTCCACCACCCAAAAGTCGGTGATGAGGATACTGTTGAGGACTATTATGGCTCCAAGCCCTACAAGTGTGATCGCACACTCTGTCGTTTCTTCCATGCCGGCTACAATAACGCACGAGACCGAGACAATCACGGAAAGCGACACGAAAGGCCTTTTCAATGTCCCATCTCCTGCAATGCTGCTCCTCTTGGTTTCGTAAGCAACACGGATAGGAACCGACACGTCAATATTTACCATGCAGAACTAAGCGAGGGGCCCGCCATCTTTGAGACTTTGAGCCGTCGACAGGTTTCTGGTAAATTCGTTTGCCAGATTTGTAACAAGACCTTCACGAGAAACATCAATCTCAAGAGCCATGAGCGGAGTCATTTTGGGGACAGGCCTTACGCTTGCATGACTTGTGGGAAGGCCTTTGCTAGGATCAATGACTGTCGAAGGCATGAGAAGATACACGCGAAGAGAGGATATTGATACGGCTGTGGAGGAGCTGAATTTCAAGTTCTACTACGTGATAGAAGCTCTAAGGCACAAGCCTCGACTACAAGTAACACAGCTAGCCCACTAATCAGATATTTGTGCACAACTCCTGAGTAATTACAGCAGCTTGTAAGATATTCTGAATTCTACCAAGTCTTTTCAGGGTTAGGGCCTCAATTTCCTTACGCCCTTGGAGCTGAGACTTTGGTAGAGAAGAGGCGGTAGTAGTTTGACTTGGGAACACCAGGCAGGTATAACATATTCGAAAAGTTGGCCTACTTTTCCTTGGGCTCAAGATCAACAATCTGGAACTTGACGCCAGTCCAAACCGACATATCCTCGAATAGAGCTAACCCAACTCTCCTATAACTTCCACTACCCGTTTTGAGTATCATCAAAGCAACTCCAGTTTCTTGATGATAGGTGCCAGTTTTACCTAGGAGAAGATATTCGCATTTTCGCCCTGCGAATTCAGCATCTGAAGCTGACTCCACAAGATCCAGCATTGTAGACAGCGTGCACCGCTTACGAAGGCTTATATCGCTGTACTGAAGTATTCGACAGGACAGCCTAATCTTGGCTGCTGTTAGAATCTCGACCTTTGCGTCCTCAGTTTCCATCGGGTCTTCGAATCGAATTGGTCCGTCAACTGACACCCAGGACCAACTAGGAGCTCTCTTGGTATGTCTTTTCTCAACTCTTCCGTTATCTGGCTTGTACCATGCTAGAAGTTGAACAAACCATCGTTCCCAGTGACCGTAGATATGAGAGTCTTGCCATACCTTTTGTAATTCGGTTGTGATACCTGTGACTGCTGGTAGTCTATCTTCGGGATCCTTCAGTTCTCTTTGAGTGTACTGAACAATGATGGTTTTCCAAAGATAGAGTTTCTCTGAATCATGTGTTCCGTAGGATGGTTCACCTTCCTCATCGAAGGAAGCCCACGGCAATGACTCAAGATGTTGCTGGTATTCTATACCCTCATTATCTCCTGTGACGCTCTGTAGCTCAATTTCCTGGCACTGCCAAAGGAGTTGGTAATCTGAGAAGATGAGCATGCGGGATGATAGCATGTACTCCTGAAGAGTCCACCCCCTTTTGTCAAGAGGATGGCGGGGCTCATATGGGCTTCCTGACAGATAGACAGTTCCAACACGTCCATCCTTCGTCGGTATGTCGAACTGATTCTCCGGCAAATATGTAGGAGTTTTGCCAGGCAAACTCCCCAAGAATCCTTCACATGCTCTTGTAGCAGTCCCAGCAGCCAGTGTGATCGCGGCGTTCTTGTATGTCGTCGCCATCTTGCCAATCTCTCGTCTCTTATCTTCTGGGCAGTTTTGAATGATGCACAGTCTATCCACCCAGAGATATGCAAATCCCAGTTCTCGAGTCACACGTATCGCGTCTTGGACAGACCGTTCTAACTCTTCAAGTTTGATCTCTTTTACGAGATCTCGCTCGTTATTTAGACGTAGCTCTGATAGTCGACCTTGCATTTTTGGGTCTGGTTGGCCCCAACAGTAGCTCAAGGCGAGGTATGTTCCTCGAGTTTCTGTTTCATTGATCTGTAGCTGTGCAGTATGGCCACTGATTTTTATTACGCGTGTAGGAAGGACAATGTCTCTGGAGTATCGGCACTTTCGATGGCCTTGATTGGGTGCACCTGTTTTCATACAAGCCTCTATCGACCTTTTAGCGGACGAATAAACTTTTCGACTCGAAACATCTCTATGCAGCGGTCGTCGTGCGATCAAGGTGGAGAGGGGATCATCTATGGAGGCATGTTAGGAAAGAGAAAGCAATAAGAAGAGGACAGATCCCGAACCTTCTTTCACAAATGGATAGAGTAGGATACATCCAATTACACCATTCATTCGACCAGCCAAGGCGTTGATTCCCGAGCTTTCGTCCCCTATATTCAAATTCGAGTTCCAGAAATGTAGGAGATCCTCATCCTTCCAATTATGGTGTCCAAATTCTCTCAACCCTACATCCAAAATCAACTTACACAGATCACAGCTAGCTCTGGCTGAGCTCGAGAGACCCTGTCGGGATTTATGGACGAAGCCAGAAGAGGAGTTCAAGTCCTGTAGCGCTTTTTCGGAAAACAAGCGTGTACAAGCATCGCATCGCCAGACGTATCGTTGTGCCCGCGCTCTTTTAAGCGGTGGTAAGCTGTTGTGGCTCGTATCGTCAGGCCTCTCCATTTCGGTGTCAGATTGTTGGTGTCCCATATGATGTAGAGTTAATATCTAGGCACAGGCGACCGGGATAGGCTACTACCTAATGAGAACGTCGGGCGCTAGGCTGAGGCTGCAGTGAAACTGATGAACGACTTACAGGAGAAAGCTCGCAAGTTGAGGGCGCCTGAGCATTCCTCCTGTGAAGTCTACGCAGTGTGTTGGAAAGGCAGTGAACAATTCTGATGTGAAAAAGCAAAAACTGGTGCGGCGCAAGATGTCGCTCGCTACGTGTTAAAAATGCAGTGAAAGATGCGCTCAATTTATTTGTCATCAAATGGAGCGTGGGGAATGTCGAGATGGTTAAAAATGCAGTGAAGGTTCTCTGTACAGGGGTATCCTGGCCTAGGTACTTGAACTGGTGAGTGCTCTGCTATTTCATCATGATTAGGTAGACATGTGCTTTGGCTATGCTGAAGTGTCAGTGAATTCCACCATGCATTTAAGTATAGTCTCTGTGTAGAG
This sequence comes from Fusarium fracticaudum, assembly GCA_003353625.1. Lineage (NCBI taxonomy): Eukaryota > Fungi > Ascomycota > Sordariomycetes > Hypocreales > Nectriaceae > Fusarium > Fusarium fracticaudum. The sequence continues at coordinate 1,078,585 of PDNT01000004.1, forward strand.
TGAATCTGATGTAAATGGTGAGGCTAACAACCCACCAGACCGTACATTGATGCAGATAAAGATCTGATAATTCTTATATGTGTAAATTCCAGGCTGAGATTATCTCGGTCTTTGGTCTAGATCATACGAGTTGCTGCCACTTCACTGCTGACCACGTGGCACAAGGTGTCGCGATGCATCAAAAATGCAGTGAAACTGATAGGGTGGTGTGGAACGCCTCAAACTCGTTTGGCTCAACTGTGACTGTTGCCGACCGAGATGGTGTGCGGGGGATGTCGAGATGGATTAAAATTGCAGTGAACTTGCGTGAGCAAAAAGTCTCTGCCCGCTCTCGCTTGGTACAGCAAAAAATAAAGATATGACATTATACTAATCTATGCCTCTATTTAAATTAAGATAGCAGCTTGGATCTATAAGGCATTACGAATTTCGTGGGCGCATAGGATGTATCCAATGTCATCGAAAATCTAACACAGTGTAGCAAGAAAGTGCAAAAAAAGAAAAGACGTTGAACGACTGCGGCGAATGAAATGCTTTATAAACAAGAAATACAAAGGATCCTGCAATCAAGTCTTTTGGATCCTATCCTCACTTTCACTTTGACAAGTCGCCAAAAACTTAGATCCGCTCAATATGAAAGCATGTCTGCAGCAGCAACATAACACAGTCTTCTGGTGAGCAAGTAGGAATAGATCAATGTCAAACTGTGACAATCGCCACAATTACAGTCAGCTGGATAGGAGTGCAAGTCGTCGGGATGCGTTAAAATCGCAGTGAAATCCATCGCTAAGCCTCACGGTGCAAGTAGCTGAGATGACAAGATGTCATGATTGACTAAAATTGCAGTGAAATTGGGAGCGGGCCGGACCGCAGGAAAGGGTATGCTGTCGCAGCCAATTGAAGAAATTGTCAATTCGGGGTATGTGTAATCGTTAAAAATGCCCATTGCAAGAACTGATATGCCAGCAAAGCTCGTCTGTCCCACTTATATGCCAATCTGCGCTGCTGAGTTGTACTCTTAATAAAGGATGAGTTGAATTTCTGAAGTCGTATTAAAGACCGCTCTAGTTATCACCTTTGCGATGGAAAGCCACATAATATGGCAGAGCTTTCGTTGATCTTGATATATTTTCAACGACTCGATATTTTTCCATAAAAATGAACGGAATCAATAAAAAACCCAAAAACCGATGGTTAGAAATGAGCACATCACTCTGTCTCGTAAAAGAAATACTACCGCGTTATTCATAACGGCATGACCTCTCTCGCCGTAGAGCATGACCAGTCTGCAAATCAACATATTTGGTGCGACTAGTCACTAACAAGCCCCTGAGAGTGTTATAATTGCAGTGAAGTTCCACACCAAAGTACTACAACGCCGCGCCGCACTAATCAAACGGGAATGCCCGTATGCACCTCACGCACGAACCCTTTTTGTAAACAGAGATATAGCGCATTAATGCACTGCTGTCTCCAGTATCCGATGTCAGTCAGGCACAGAACCGCTAACATCTTAGCAAAACACTAAAACCTACAACATTCCAGACAGCACAAGTCTCGACACTTCTTGCAGGTCGATCAATCTCAGGGTCTGGCACAATCGGATCTAGAAAGGCACCATTCCCCACACGGCGATCAGGAACAAAGCCATTGTCGCCACTACTTCTGCCGCAAATAGCCTAGACACACCAGAAATGGCATCACCAACAGCCTCGTTCCCCTGTGGCTTCACCCTAACACAACACCATAAAGCCACAGACTATCAATTGTAAGAGTTTGCATCATGCCTGGAATGTATGCGACTCGTGGCGCCGACATCCCATCTCCTGTCTGGACGGCCTGCCGAAAGGTTAACGGCGCATCGGCGTGTCCAAACCGTGAAGTCATGTGAAGAGTCGGAGTGAACGAGCCAAGGCGGTTGAATTGAAGTTTGATGGCGATCTGGACTTCGGGATGGCCTTGGGCGAGTGTTGGTGGTGGAGATGGTATATAGAACGAGCCTTGCCGTCGCGCAGCGTCCCTAGGGGAGCGTTTTTGGTCCCGTCATTCATTCATTCACTCATTCTTTGCGCTTCACCACTCCTTCAACATGAAGCTGCTACTCACGCTCATTCTATCGGCCCTGGTTGGCCTATCATGCGGTCTCGCATCGACAGATACCATCACCTGGGGAGGCGACAACTCCCGAACAGGCTACCAAACGTGCAATTTCCCAATTCCCTTTCCGTCGCTCACACTAACTCACCTCTCAGTAACCATAACATGGATCCCGCGATCGTAGGAAGCCCTCAATTCGACATCGTCTTCAAAACAGCCCTCCCGGGAAAATACGTCGGCGCCGCAGAACAGATCTTCTCCCAACCTCTCGTCTACACTCCTTCAGGCGGGACAACGCAATACGTTTACCTCGCGACGACTCAGAATAATATTTATAAACTTGATGCAAAGACTGGTGTGATTCTTGCATCGCGCAACATTGGCATTCCGTTCCTTACTGCTGATTTGGACGGCTGTGTCGATGTCAACCCTACTGTTGGCGTCACAGCGACTGGTGTTATAGATCCCGATACAGATACGTGGTATATCACGTCAAAGACTTATGTTAATCAGAATGCGGGTCAAGTTCCCCAAGGAAGGCCGGCGGGTAGGTATAAGATACACGCTATCAACGTAAACGATCTTTCTGAGCGACAGAACTTCCCCGTTGATCTTGAGGGAACGATTGCGAGGAATAATCCTGAGAGGATGTTCACGGGCGGCATTCACCACCAGCGACCTGGACTACTGCACACAGGTCAGTACGTCTACGCTGGTTTTGCATCGCACTGCGTGCAGTATAACTTCACCGGCTGGATCATGGGCTGGGACAAAACCACCGGCCAAATCGTCGAGCACTGGGCCTCAGAAGGTCTCGGCGTAAGCAGTAACATCTCCGGCGCAGGAATATGGCAATCTGGCGGTGGTCTCGCCTCCGACGACGCAGGGTCAATGTTCTTCGCCACTGGAAACGGCTACGCTTCTCAACTGTCCACCATTCCCGTCAATGGCTTCACGCCCCCAACTGCGATGGAGCAAGCGGCTGTTCACATGTCCATCAACAGCGATGGTACCCTCTCGATTGTGGATTTCTTCATGCCGTTTGAGAAGCAGGAGCTTGATGGTGCGGATAAAGATCTGGGGACGAGTCCGCTTGAGATTCTGCCGAGTCAATTCTCGTGCGGTGATGTCAAGAGGATGGGTATTGTTACGGGCAAGTCTGGGAAGACTTATTGGCTTAATCTTGATGATCTTGGTGGTTATCGCAATGGTCCTAACTCCAAGGATAGAGTCATCCAGACTTTTCAGAATGAGAATTCTGTGTATGCGGGTGCTGGTGTTTATCCTCTCGAGGGAGGCTACATCTACATCAACGGTACGTTCACCATAAACTCATCATACAATTAGGGCTGACAATTATAGTGATCCAATACCCAACGCACGTCTTCAAGTTCTCATGTCTCAATAACACACCCTACTTCACCAAAGTCGCCGACTCCCCCACCAACAACGCCTACATCCTCGGCGTAAGCCACGGCACAACAACATCCCGTAACAACCAAGAAGGCACGGGTCTCCTCTGGGTATCCGACGTCCAAAACACAAACTTCAAGATCTACGACGCGATTCCGCAGAACGGTTACCTCAACGTGATTCGAAACTTCACCATTGTGGGTATCACCAAGTTCAGCAGACCTGTGTTCGGTGATGGTATGGCGTATATCGGCACGACGGTGGGATATTTTTATGGTCTTGGGTCGACGAATAAATTTCCGCTCAATTGTACGAGTTCAATCGACTTTGGGATTGTGGACTTTCAGGGGAGTGGTGTGCAGCTTGTTAATTGTACGGCGGGTTTTGATCTGAGCGTTACGGGTGTTGCGCTTGCGGATGGGACGAACTATAACATCAGTCAGACGCCGAGTCTGCCGCTGTCGATGTCTGCGGGTGATACGTTGCAATTCGCGGCGCAGTTCGTCCCTCAGAGTGTTGGGAGATTGGGTACTACCATCAATATTCAGACGTCGGGTGTTTCGGACGCATCGTACAGCAAATTGGTCAAGGTCAGGCTCACGGGCGTTGGCAAGAGTTCAAATGCGTTGTTGGACGTCAGCCCAAAAGCTGTGGTGTTTACCGGCCTCGTCACTGGTACTCAAGCTGAAGCTCAGAGTATTCTTATTGGCAACGATGGATCTGGCGATCTGCAGGTCTCTTCAGTCCTGTACTCAAATACCTCTTCATCTGGTCCATTCACTACCTGGTCCGGCACGGGTAGTCTTACAGTTGGGAAGTTCACACTGACTGGTATCCCAAGCACAGTCTCTGGAGGAAACGACACTGCCATCTCTGTCAAGCCAGATACTTCTGTTACTGGTAACTACACAGCTTGGGTCAAGTTCGTCACCACCGGAGGCAATGCTACAGTGTCTTTGTCTGCTGCCGCTGGCGATCCTCCAACCGCTCTTCTCGAGTTCCAAACACCAGATGGAAGCGGATGGGTCAAGTACGATCCCAACAATCCCTTCACATTCGGCAACGTCACAGAAAACACATCTCGATCTCTCAAGTTCCGCGTTTCAAACACCGCTGCTCCTGGTGGTGTCAAGCTCGGCCTCACAGTCTCAAAACCACCCTTCGGCGTCCCAGGCATCATCAAATCCGCAAACCAGATTGATCTCGCCGAGGGAACACTCATCGCCCCAGGTCAAAGCCAAACAGCAACATTGACCTGCACTGTCCCCAAAAGCCAATGGAACCTCCCATCTTACAACGGCACCGCCCAATGGACTATGAACACTAACGATCCAACCTGGTCTTTCCAAAAGCGCGCAGTGCAATTCTTCTGCAACGCCGTCTCTGAACAAGCAGCTCCTCTTCTCCCCAATGGTCAAGGACGGTACCAATACGTCGGCTGCTTCAAGGAGAATAATCCCGGGCGTCAGCTCTCCAACCAGCTTTATGCTAATAGCTCCAACACTAATGAGATGTGCATTAACGCCTGTGGTTCAGAAGTTATGACATTCTGCGGAACGCAATACAGAAGTGAATGCTGGGCAGGCAACAAGATCCCCACGCAAAAGGTCGACGATCAAAATTGTAACTTCGACTGTGCGGGAAGTCTGAACCAGATCTGCGGTGGGAATGGCATTGATGGCAGTGGAGCTTACATCAGTCTTTTCGCTGATACGCTTCAATGGGATGGTTCGTATGCAAGTGTCACTACAAGTAGCAGTGCCAGCGCTGCGACACCTCAAGGACCTTCTGTCAACCCCGGTGTTAATGGCTACACGAGCATTGGGTGCTATACTGAGGCTACCAACGCTCGAGCACTTCCTAACGGGAGGGGGAATAATCCGCCTACTGTTGCGAACTGTGTACAGGCTTGTAGTAATGAGAACTTCGTTTACGCTGGTGTCGAGTATGGTGGAGAGGTAAGTTTAGGCCTTGACCTTGAGAATGGATATGTGCTGACGAGCTTAGTGCTACTGCGGAAATAGTTTCTCGGACGGATCAGTGCCTGCTCCGATTACTGATTGCGGCATGCTTTGCAATGGTGAGTACTCACACTTGGGGTTGTACAAGGATATACTGACATGACTAGGCAACTCGAGCGAATACTGTGGTGGTCCTAGCCGTTTGAACGTCTATGAACTCAATGCAGTCTACAGTAGTTCATTGCCCACTTTAATGGGGGCTTTGTCGTCGACCAGCAGTGCGGGCTCTTCTGTAGCGACCTCTTCGGGCGGTGCCCTCTCCATTTCCAGCTCTGCTTCAATTGCATCGCCCAGTAGTAGCCTCACATCTAGCTCGTCAAGCACCTCGCTTTCGTCATCTTTGGCCTCGGTCAGTGGAAGTTCTTCTTCTAGTGGAGTATCCAGCGCAAACTCGAACGGCGCTTCTACTAGCATAGGTTCAGTCAGCAGCTCGACCTCGGCTTCTCTTTCGAACAGTATATCCACAAGTTCCACGAGCTCTTTTAGCACTTCACTGGGCGTGTTTAACAACATTGCCGGTGGCCTTAACAGCGCTTCCTCTTCCGCCTCCAGCTCTGTACCGACTTCCTCTACTGGGAGCTCGGCTGCAACAAGCAGCGTCGCCACAAGTCTCTCAAGCTCTGGGAGCTCACGTAGTTCGGTTCTCAGCTCTTCCGCGAGCGGCGCAGTGAGTGCTTCTTCGACTGCCAGTACCAGTACCAGCTCTGCTTCTCGGTCTACAGCCTCTACTTTGTCAATGACATCTTCTAGCACAAGCTCAAGTACTTCTTCCACGACATGGACAACCTTCGCTACACTCTCTTCAACCAGCTCGCGTGTCCCCACTACAACCACCAGCATAACTTCGTCAAACTCTAGCATGGTATCGTCAAACACGCTGCCTTCTAGCGTTTTAAGCGCCCCCTCCTCTAGTGCGCTATCATTAGTGACGACGTCTTCCATCGTCAGTCGCCCCTCATCAGCCACAGTATCATCAGGTGCCTCAAGTGTCTCTTCATTGAGCTCTCTGGTTGCGGGAGGCCCAGCTGGTATTTCGTCTGTGTCCAGCGTCACATCTGCTACCACAACATCCCGCTCAACTTCCGCTGCATCTTCCTCAACGACGTCTTCAACTACAAGCTCGTCCACCTCATCTACATCGGCGACTTCTAACACGACATCGCGGGCCAGTTCTACAACTACCACTAGCACTAGCACTTCAACCACCAGTATCTCCACAACCTCAAGAGCGTCCTCCACCACGACTAGTACCACCTCAACATCAATCAAGCCGACCGCAACAGGCCCTTCAATCTCTGACACAGTCGGAACATGGGCTTTCCAAGGCTGCTGGACAGAAGGCTTCCTCATCCGCGCCCTCAACTCCAAGGCCACCGCCAGTGATGACATGACACTCGAAAGCTGCGCCAGCTTCTGTAGTGGCTTCACCTACTTCGGTACCGAGAACAGTCGAGAGTGCTACTGTGGCAATCAGCTCAATTTCGGAAGTTATCAAGCCCTCAACCAAAAGGATTGCTCTGCTACTTGCGCAGGCGACAAGACAGACTATTGTGGTGGCACGCTTCGCTTACAACTTTACAAGGCTGGGGCTAAGACTACTACAACCCCATCTGTGGACCAGGGCAACAAGAACTTCACAAGCTACTCGTGCGTCTCGGAGCCTTTCCTGGGTCGTTTGCTTCCTCAACTTGTCATGAGCGACGGTAACTCCATGACGATTGATACATGTCTCGAGAAGTGTTGGATGTATAAATATGCTGGTGTTGAGAACGGTCGCGAATGTTGGTGCGGCAACACCATCAATTGGCAAGGTCTTCTCCCTTCTTTTGGTCAGGGCAAGAATGTTTCTATGACGGATTGTAACATCGGCTGTCCTGGAAACAATCTTGCGTACTGTGGTGGGTTGGCGAGGATGAATCTGTATATCAACAAGTCTTCGGCTTTGGCATTTTTGAAGAAGCATAAAAGGCGACATGCGAAGGGATTTTGAGGTGGAAAGGGTGTGATTTTTGGGAATTGGAGTTAAGTTCATATCATATAGACAATAGCCTGCATATATCGACATTCGTTACAAAGTTTTCTCTTCATTTTGAGATGTCATATATCTTCAATTGAAAGCCCGCGATTTTATATCCAAGCGTCGAGTTCCTCAGCAGTGACGGGTGTAGTCTAAGGAAATGCAAACTTGAGTCCCTCGTTTTCAACAGCTTCCCTAACACCGCCCATCCTCTCAATCTTTCTAACATGCTCATAATAATGACTATACCCTTTCTCCAAGTCAATCTCAACCTCATGTGCCCATCGCGCAAAGATGTAGACATTGAAGTCCACAACAGTCAACGCATTTCCGACGATAAAATCCCGATTCTCCAGCCCATCTTCTATCCTCCTGAAAGACTCATGGATAATGTCCCTCCCCTTGGCACGAATCTTATCATGGGCGGTAACATCGTCACTGAACCTTCCAGGACGCAGCCAAGCTCCGTATCCAAGGCCGTGCAGTGTACCAGATAGAAAGACAAGCCACTCCAAAACCTTAGCTTGTTGAACAGGTCCAATGCCTAGAAGATTCTCTTTGGGGAGAAGTGAAGATATGAAGCTCAAAATGGCCGGCATCTCGGTAATGACTTCGTTATCGACGGTCAGAGCGGGCACATATCCTCTAGGGTGAATAGTTCTATATTGAGTGTTGCTGAAACTTCCATCAGATGCCTCGACTCCACTGGGCCCAAACTTGAGTCGAACTGCGGTAAAAGAGATCTTGTAGTGACGAAGGATCGCGTGAGGAATAAGAGAGCAGGATCCATTTGCTCGATAGAGTGTTAACTTGGGCATATTGATAGATTCGATGGTAGATCCCATATTGACGTTTTGATCGGATAGTTTAGACTTCAATCGTGGTTATAATATCGCACTGGGGTCTTATATGTCATGGCGGCTAACGTTGGGCTACTTGGCAATCTGTCCTTTCAACGTCATAGCAACGCCCTTCGGGTCAATACCAAGACGAGCTGACAAATGCTGATGTCTGTAGGATCATTTCCCATGTAAGTTCAACTTCCTTCTCGACTGGTAATTTTTCTTTCTTTCGCCGATTCTTAAATCGGGTACATTGCCTGTCTCACTTCTACACGTTAATCGACCATACACAAGCCAACCTTTTCACCAACAGCATAGACTACAGTAAGTTTCAAAATCAAAGCGAGTCTATTGAGCTCTACTCCTAAAATGCAAGGGTATCAATAATCTCTAGCGTCCAGCGCTTAGAGAATTCAAAATCGGCGCAACTTCATCACTCATCTCCCATCTCCGTCTCCCTAAGGGCAAAAGCGCATTAAACCTCGCCATCCAGCCCTCTGAAACACATCTACACAGAGGAATGTTATTCATCCCCGCAGTACCCTCTGCCTGGATCCACGTCTCCAATCTTGCTGTATTCTGTAAATCCAATGGATCATCACCGATGTTTATATGGTTCATCGTCGGAACGCAGGCACATGCTGCCTCGGAGAACATGAGCCATGCCCATACTACCAATGCGCTCATTGAAATGGCGAGATAGGATGTGGGGTCGATGGATTGTGTTTGGGGCTCGTTTGCTTGGAGATCTGATTCGCATTGACGAAGAACCGCGAGGGCGTGGAGTAAAGCTCTTCGACTCTCGGGCGATTTAGCCCATATGTTTAGCTGGGTGTGAAGCTTTTGTAATCTTGGACGGACACCAGCTTCATGGTCCGGTGATACAATTGAGGCCATGGCTACTGAGTTGATCATCCGAGGATCAGCGTAAAGCTCAAGACCTTGTAGATGATAGGTCATCAAGCACTCCGAAATCAAGCATTTGATATTCGACATTGCCAAAGCTTTAGCTCTCACCGGATCTTCATCATAATCTCCGATATAGGCATTGAAAGGAAACTCTGCAACTTCAGCAGCATGAAAACACTGATGTTTCAATCTCTCAATATCAGCTCTCCACGCCTCAAGCTGCCACGCAAGAGACGAAGTACAATTCTGCGTTGATCGACCCGCCTCTGTACTCCTACGGACGATTTGAGTCTGATTCCAGATTGCAGGCAGCAAGCCACAAAGAGCGAGGTGAATATCTTCAAAGAGTAGTAGAGGTTTTGCTGGGGTGTTGGGGTTGGCGATGACTTCTGAGAGTTTGAAATTTGAGCGGTCTGTTGGTTCAAGGGTGATGCGTTTGAAAAAGATGTTGAGGCCGTAGGAGTTCCAGAGGGAGTAAGTTGCTGGCATTGTGAGATCGATTTCTTCTCGGAAGAGGGTTGGGGCTTGAAAGCGGGCTATTGAGAGGTAGGTGTCAATTTTGAAGAGAGAGACGATGAGTCTATATATATCAGTGTTATATCAATGTAGGAGGAGACAAGAAATTTACCGCTTCCATCGATCTCGGATAGTCATGAGCCATGGGACAAAGGTTCCTGGGTAGTGAAGGCGTTGTTGCTCGGCTGCGTTGTCGCTGTTGAAGAACTCTGCTTCTCTAAGAGCTACGACGAACGTGCCTCGTAATAGAGATGCTTTTGAGACTAATCTCTCATTCTATATTGAGGTCAGTAGGGACGCAGTGACGGTATAAAGGCTACTTACACCATGGTAAAAAGCAAAGATAATATTCATGAGGATGGCTTGATATGTTTCGAATGGCCAGGGTTCATCATATTCATGCCGAGATCTGGGGTTCGCCTAAAGTCCTTGTTAATCTAGGAACATCTGTCAGGCTAAATGACTTACGATCCAATCAGAGAACGCACTCATCAACGACTCGTGCAGCTGTAAGACTGCATCCTCAAACTCATCCGGACTTCTCAGCCAACAGCTGATCATGGCTATTGATACAGATACTAGAAGAGAAGTATCCATAGTGACATAAGAAGGTCCATGGAGAATAGGCCATGTATCGTGAAACCTCCCAAAGTACTCTTTTGAATTTCCTTCGATCCAGTTTTTGTCAAGTGCAGGTACCGGTGTATCCTCACCAATCGGAATCTCTCCAGATCTGACATGATTAGCGATTCGTTTAAAACCCGCTTTGATCTCGTCATTTGGTGAGATTTGCGGTGTTCCTGGTGTGAGATTCTGTATCAGGGCCGGCGAAGTAAAACCATTGGCCACCGTTCTAGGATCTGCAATATCCTCGCTTGGACTCTTACTCCCGCTGCTACTCTTGGACGCGTGTTTATAAGTGCAGTTAATTCCCCTCTTGACGCAGAGAGTGCACTTTGTACCACCGTCACACTTTGTCTTGTTTGCATGGCATGCATCGCAAGCTCTTCCTCTTCTTGGATCAGGAGCTGTAGGCATATCATGCCGTGTCAGGTGGCGCCGCAACAAGTCACTAGAAAAGCAAATTAACACTGTAGCTGGGAGAATACGAGACATGTACTAACTTGCGTGTGAAGGATCGTTGACAAATCGGGCAAACGAAATTGCGCTCTCCATGGGTCGCTTGATGGCGTCTCAGATGTTCCTTTCTGATAAAGCTCTTCCCACAGTGGCATGTATGTCGACTGGGTGTTGGTTCAGCACTGTCAGCGGAGGATCTGATACATCATTTCACCACTGTTAGTCATGGTACATTACATACGGATACAATACAACAGAGTCGAACATCCACTCGGTGATCCCACCTGTGGCTGGCCGTTACATACCTTCTATCACGATCACTGTGGGATATCTCCATGGTGGTGGATTATGATTGCCTTTGATTTGATATGAGGGTATCGAACCGAGTGGGATTGGGTCGCGAGCCAAAAACTCGGTGTATTATTTATCGAATAGTTTGACTGGAAAAAAACCGAAACCGACGCACTGTTACGTATGCCTTGCATTGGGGGCCATCCCTTGAAGGTCGACTTGGTAATCGTGAGTGGGATTGCCGAAGGTTGAAGTGGGATATCTCAGCTCGGCCTCCGCGGATGGGATAGAAAATTGGGGTAACCCGAGGAGATTTGACCAGTCAGAGCCTCGAATGCACAATTAAGGTTTTAATGGGACCCGCGGATAGATCCATTATCCCACTCGGTTCATCTCATCCCACTCAAGTCCATCCCACCTCCAATATCCCATCCAGCTGCAAAGCCACGATCAGAGCACAGCAAAGCACAGACAGCACAGCCATCTGTGGCGGTCGAGAATACAGAAACAAGTGCTCTGTAAGTTGGGGGCCAAGATTAAAGTAAAGCGTCGGAGACATTTGACATATTCCGGGGCAATCAAGCTATTGCTCATGTAATGAAGTGGGATGCACCCGTTTTTGGCTTGACAGGCAGCCTTATGATCGCCAATCTTCCGAACCTTCTATCTTAACTAAGCGGAGCTTCGATGGCGTCTGCAGCACGACTAATGGTATGATTAAGCTTCGTAACTGTGTACATGACGCCAAACGTGTCGATAATTGTTGAATTCAGGAACATATATAGATAGAGCCATTTCTCTTCAATTACCATCCATTCCCTCCATCAATCAATCATCCATCCACTCAAACAATTGTCACTTCAATCAATCACATATTACACTCATAAAAATGTCTGCCTACAAAAACATCGCTGTCGCTGGTGCCGCAGGTGATCTCGGCTCCGCTGTCTTCAAGGCCCTCATCGACTCCAACAAATTCAACCTCACAGTCCTCACCCGCGCCGGCTCAACCTCCAAATTCCCCGCCGACATCAAAGTCATCCAAGTCGACTACGACTCCCTCGACTCCCTCACATCCGCCCTCCAAGGCCAAGATGCCGTCGTCTCAACCCTCGGCAGTCTCGCCATCCCCAGCCAAGCACTCCTTATCGACGCCGCAGTAGCCGCTGGTGTTAAGCGCTTCCTCCCTTCTGAGTTTGGCTCCAACCTTGCCATCCCCAGCGTTCGCAAGCTTCCTGTCTTCAAGACAAAGGTTGATATCGAGGACAAGCTTACTGCCCTTGCGGATGAGGGCAAAATCAGCTACACCTTTGTTTATAACTCTGGTTTCCTTGACTGGGGCCTGAGCCACGGCTTGTACCTTGATTTTAAGAAGGCTGAGATCACACTCTGGGATGGCGGCAACACTGAGTTCAGCACAACTACTCTCGCCAGTGTTGGCCAAGCTGTCGTTGGTGTTCTGACACATCCTGCCGAGACAAAAGATCGCGTTGTTTATATTCAGGATACCGTCGTCTCTCAGAAGAAGCTCCTCGACATTGCCAAGGAGCTCGACCCCAGCAAGCAGTGGACGGTCAAGGAGGCCAAGATCGACGATGCTACTGCTGCTTCTGATGCCAACGTCGCAAAGGGTATCTTTGACTGGCCTACCCTTGCTGCCTATCTGTACAGGGCTATCTTTGACCCCACTAGTGTTCCCAAGTTCCCCAAGCTTGATAATGAGCTACTTGGTGTCAAGGGTATCACCGATGAGCAGCTCAAGGAACTTGTCAAGCCTTTTGTTCAGTAGATATATATAAAATATTGATAGATAGTTGCAATACCAACCATTTGATGTTCATTTTCCTGTTCGCCTGTCATAAATACATCTCTTGCCATGATAATTATACTTACAAGTTTGATATTTGAATATCTACATCTACTTGAAAATTCAGTCGTTAGAATGATTGTATCAACAATTAGAATTATACGTATCGAAGCTTTAAGGGTTCTTGAATATTCAGGACATCATCTTCGACAGTACACGATACAATGGGGTGTAAGAATTTATCCTGGGTCTTGTTTGGTGGATAGGACCTTATCACTATGTGAGTATGAGAGTATTCCAGCGGGTGGCGTTCTCAAGGAATTAACCGCCCGTATATTCTAATAAGTGTCGGATATTCTGGTCAATAAATCTCTTATACAATAACCTGCATGCTTTCAATTCCGTCCTCCAATGCCGTAATAGTATCTTCGAATAGGTTGGTGTTGAGAGTAGTTGATTGCTCTTCTATATTATGCAGGTAGATACCCAAATATGGTCAGGACTTTCGATTCTTATGAACCTAATTCTATTTTCTCCAAAGGTATCTTGTCCTCACTTGATATTCTCTAGCCTTTATATCTGCTTAGTCACATGAATTTCATATCAACTCTGGTCATATTCCCGGCTGGAGTTCCTGCTGTGTAGGTAGCCTGAACTATCTTCAAATGCCCTCTCACAAGATGTCGATTTACCCTCATTCCTTAATATATTGCCCATCTCTCCTGGCAATATTTACTTCATTACAAATGTCATATCCCAGATCAGTACTCCGGCCGTCGCGATCGTGATGTATTACGACAACTTCCTCAGCCTCTCCAAAATCGAAATCCAATGGCAACGAATAATATAGCTAGGTAATAATTCAAACGTCAATGATATTTCTATCAGATCTTCGGTATTCATTTCTGTTATCTGCCGCTATCGCGGGGTATCCAAATCAGAAGTTGCGAGATAGGCGAATCATGGATTGCGTGATTCTGATAGGGGTTGCACCATCGACAAGCCGGTTACCTGGAACCTTTTTATAACCGAGCGTAACCCACGAGGCGATTTGTATGGATATTCCCCGCAGACCTTGAGTGCTAAACACGGATTCTTGCCGGTATCTCGGCAATGTTGAGTTTCAGTCGTGGATGCGTGGTTTGGTGATCGCTACAAGACAGTGCCTGAATTACGAGAGGAGAAACAAACCGTTACCACTTTGAGAGTTCAAACCTCTTTTCATCTACTTGTTTGAAATGTATAATATTTATTATAACCTCCTGCCGGATTTGTCTGGTGCTTGGTCATCTTGCATCGTCTACTGTCTATCATACACGGAATCGGGATACACCCGATCAATCCAAGAACAATCCAATCATTAATCCTTCAATACCTCCAATCACCATCTCCAATCCTCTTAATCATCAAATCTCTCATATCATTCACTGTCGTGCTAATTCCGCACGTAACATCCCTGGAGTTGAGTGATTGATAGTCCAAATAACACCATCGCCCCGTGTGGGGATCTCACCCCGACACCGGTCTCTCCCACGATGTCTCTTTGAGAAAAAGCTCGTCACGTCATTGGAAGAATTGCGGGCATGGGATAACACATCCAAGCGTGATTCGACGAAAGCTACATGACGCCATGCGCTATGCTCTTCGGGAGTCTGTTAGGTTACTTGCATCCGTTGAAAAGGATCGGATTGCCTGTTTTGTCAAATGGACGGTAGATTATTGAAAAGGCTCGCTACCCCTCGTAAAGTTTGGATTTATAATTTTTTTCGTGAAGAAAAGTGCCGCTATTGGAATAAAGGCGTTGGGTTTGTTGACTTGGGCCGCCTAATCAGTCTGATATTGCATGCAGATATATGGTATAGATATCAGCACCATGAGCACATATCTTTCCCTTTCGGCCGAACCGGCTTTCGGAGCACGGATACCACTCTCATTCGTAACGGATTCATCGCAAGAACATCCCGTGTCTCAGACATCATCAGACTCTCAGCCTCGATATACACCACCGACCAATTTGACGACACAAGACCAAGCAAGCGACTCTGAGACTCAACACCCTATACCATTTTCTCAGACAGTTTTGCTATTGCATGGTTTACGGCAACCATACCAAATCACCGACGATCACCCAGTCCCCAGTACGAAGCATGATCATGAGTTACTAGTTCGTACTGATACTATTGGACTGAATCCCATCGACTGGAAGTCACCGTAAGTCCCATACTCGCCTGTAATATATTACAGCTACTAATAAATTCCTCAGTGATTATGGCTTTGCCATCCCAGAGTTACCATATATCTCCGGCCGCGAAGCATCAGGCACCGTCGTTCTCGCCCCCCAAACCCCCTCAAGAATCAAATCAGGCGACAAGGTAATCGTCATATCAACCGACTACCGCGATCTCCGCAAAGCAACATACCAACAATACGTAGTCGCCTCAGACTTTAACGTCGTCAGAATTCCAAAGGAAATCACAATCAAGCAAGGCGCCACGCTCGGAGTCGCATACGTAGCGGCAGCTCTATCGCTGGGAATTTGTCTCGGCGTTGATTTTACATCTGTTCAGGATGGCCCTAATATTCTTAACCTTGTGAGAGAGGTTCCTGAAGAAGCACTCCCGGAAGATATTAGGGGAGAGTGCTTGAATAGTATCTTACCGAATGAGGGTGCTAAGGCTGGGGATTGGATCGCTATTTGGGGCGGGTCTTCTACTTCAGCTGTTCTGGCTGTTCAGCTAGCTCGTCTTGTTGGATTGAAGGTTGCTTTGGTTGTTGATAACGCAAAGCACGGAGTTCGAATTTCCGAGAATCCCGTTCTTCGACCGGATCTGCTGGTTGATAGCCATGATCCTGAACGAGCTGTTGCTGTGCTCCGCGCCAATACTAGAGGCAAACTTCGTTTCGGTATCGACACCAGGGGCAAAGACACAGCTGAAGTGTTACTCCGCGCTCTTGGCCCTGAAGAACTTCATCGAAGCGCAGCGAATGTCACTTCACCACCCAGCACTCCGCCCGCTGAGCCTATAGTTCCCGCCCATCTGGTTGGTATGAGTGGACTCCCCAAAACGGGCCAGTCAGCGGGTGTCATCTTTCATACTATCCCTTTCAAGCTGTATCACGAAGTACCTGAGGTCGGTGAAGTGCTATCAAGATGGCTGGAGAGGTTATTGTCAAGCCGTGCGCTCGTGCCACCCAGGATTATCGATGTTGAGGATGGTCTGCATAACGTGAACAGGGGGCTGGATAGGATGAGGAAGGGGGAGATCAGTGGAGGAAAGCTGGTGGTTGATTTGAACACAAGCCAATAGGGAGATTCCAAAGGTAGACCAAAATTTACGAACAGAAGAGGTATCAACATTATTGTTTACGGCCAAGACTGTCATTGCTTGTCTGAAACTTGGCGTAATGCTGACTCTGCTATTGGCTGCGTATTCCGTATAAGGCTTAAACTACTCCACGGCAGTACATGGATTTGGCTCCCGAGTATCAAAAGGGTGCAGCTAAACACCCATGTACGTACACTCAAGCGATTAGTCCAGAACGTTCTCTTCAGCTCCTTTTCAGGTTTCTCTTTATCTTCCACTGTTACTCTTCTTTACTCTTTACCCAAGGACAAGCTGAATCCATCTCCTCCATCTCTCACAGTCCCGATGTCGTCAAACAAATCATCACACGCTCTTCGAACAGAAGTTTCCAAACTAGCCAGGCTATCCAATATTCAAGGTGGTCTGCCACCTCTTATGAGGGGCCTACCAGTCCTGGCGATCATGGCCGGAGAGGCTATTGTAAAGACAACCAACACCACAAATATGGTTGAAGAACGAATGCTTGGAGCGGACGAGGTATTCATACTGCAAAGCCCACAAGAATCAACAAAAAGGACGGCTATGAATAATATTGGTCGGCCAGGCGTGAACTTGATGTGTCAAACATGCGGGCAGAAGATGGACAAGATCCAGATGGTAGGGGTGTTTGATATTTCACAGGTTCATAACTCTTCGAAAGGAGATCATCAAATATCTGGGAATGGAGACTCTAATAGTGATGTATGAGAGAGGTATGAAAGCCAACTGAGAAGAGATCCTCGGTTATTATCTTGTACAAAATCCAGTTATTCCGCTCTATCACCCCAATCACAACTCAATCTCATCTCCTTCTCAACGAAGACCCTGAATCTTTAAGCAGACTCCTATTCTACCAATTTCCGCAACGCTTGCTCAAAGTGCTTATACATAGTATAATGATTCTCATCCTCAAACTCATGCAATTCACATCCTCGTATCCGCTCCGCCATATACCGAATCATCTGAATAGGTGCATTCGCATCCTTCTTCCCATGCCACATCTGAATGTTATCATACTGAACCTTCTCAAGATCAAACCCCCAGTCCTTCGATGTGAGAAGATTCATCTCGTGCACCGCAGCGTCAGCTCCCTGGCGGAATGGCTCGTCGAGAACCATGTCCACCAACTCTTCTAAGCTCATGGACTTTGGTTGCGGCTCCCCACTCTCGGCCTCTTCTTTCTTACGTTGATCTTCGAGCCATTTGTTGAGTCTTCTAGACACGGGGCCAGATAGGATAACCCATCTGATAGATAAGTACAGCATGTACAATGCCCCCCGGAGAGTCGATGGAGAGAACTGTGCCCAGACTTTGAAGACGCGCCGGTAATACTCAACGTGCTTTGTACCAGCCGCCCAATGCGGTGCTGTTGCAAAGAGTCCAACACTTGTAACTGCACGCTTTGGCAACGCGTAAGCACAAGCTAGAGCAAAGGGACCGCCGCCCGAGAGACCGAAAACAGAAAAATGGGGAATTTCATGTGCTTGAGCAAACTCCATCACATCAGTTGGCCAATCTATTATTTGATACCCAGGTTTAAACGTGGATAGTCCGAAGCCGGGTCTGTCGAGAGCTATGAGACGAACACCACACCTTTGAGCAATCTCATGAATAGGCTTAGCCTCAAGTCTGCAGGAGGGATATCCATGGAAGTAAAACACAGGCTTTCCATCTTGTTGTCCGAATTCTGCGAAACCCAGTGTTCGACCATCTGAGAGGTGAAAGGTTTGGTGGGTTTGGGAGGATGTAGAGAGTAAACGTTGGGTTGAGGACGTTGAACGGTTTCGAACCGCCTGAATTGACATTTTGAGCATTTAATTAATGAAGTAATGATGGAGTGTGTCGGGAAGTCTTGTGGTTATGAGATCGCAGGTTCATGTTATATAGCGGGTCAAGGCTTACACGCGGGATACGCGATACGAGAATACGGAATACGAGGCCAATCAGAAGTCACGATGATTCAGCTAGGGCAGCACCAAGAACTCCTTCATCAGGCTTCAGCATTACAAGCATGAATAGCCTCTAATCACAGGTTCCCACCAAATCTCAGGGAATAAATCGGATTACGCCAACTGAACGGCCGTAAAGTAAGGCGACCAAAACACGCCTTCAGCATCCCAAGTCTTCTTCACATCCTTCAAAACCTCCAGCCTCTCTGTATCATACATCTCACTCAAGTCTTTCCCAGGCCTCAAATTATTCGGAAAACTCCTCGGTACCATCCCCTCGTCACTCTTCCTAAAGCCCGCAACTACATCATCTAGAATTGGCCCAAACGCCTCTCGTGTCTTATCCTCTTTGGCCACCATCACCATAAACGCGTTGATGTTTCTATCCCTGCCCTCCACGAACTTCTCATTCTTTATCGCTGAAGTTCTGTCGATGTTATATGCTGAGATGATGAGGCCCGATTGTTGAGCATCTGGGTATTCCTCCGTTGCGATGCGCCATTTCTCGAAGCCAGCTTTAATAGCTTCGGCTGTAGTCTTGTGAAGACGACAGGATGCTATAGTTTTGTGGCCGTGGTGAGAGTTGTAGATGTTCATCTTGGCATTGATGTTCTCAAATGGCAATAGTTCTGTGTTTGCCACGACAGTCTTGCTGACAACGTCATCCTGGAAAAGTAAGGCCGTTACTTTCTCAGCCTGCTCAGTGGGACCAAAATACTGGTATCCTAGAATGATGATTGGAGATCCAGCTGCTGGAGTGCCAGGCGGACTTCGTGCAAAGGCTAAACTCATGTATCCTTTGGCTGGAGGGTGACTCAGATCCAGAAAAGCCTTGATGGCGACGTCTAGTGCTGGAGCAGGAAAGATGAGCGACCTGGTCCAGATCTTGTTGCCCTCCATGTTGAGGCTGGAAATTGGAAAAGCAGAGACTGTCAGCTCCGTTACTACACCAAGTCCATGACCCGCGCCACTGAGAACATTGAAGAGAACTTGCTCCTTGTCCTTTGACGAAGACTCAACTTCTACAACATCGCCTGAAGCAGTAACGAGTCGGAACGACACCATGTTATCCACCATCCACCCATGGCGGCCAATCTGGGCGCTGTTTCCACCTCCAAGCATACTTCCCACGAAGCCTACGGCATCAGAGTTAGGAATGGGAGTATAGTAGCCCTCGTTTGCCAAAGTCTTCAGTACCTCTCCAACGAGGACACCGCCGCCAACTTTCACAGTTCCTTCGTCCTTGTTTAGTTCAATATTCTTGAAGAGCTTCATGTCGAGGTACAGGGATGCTGAGTCCACGCTGACAAACGTTCCATGGCCTCCGCCAGCAGCGACGATTGTAAGCTTTCTCTCTTTCGCAACACGAATGGCATCCTTCACATCTTGCTCGGTCTTTGGGGTAACTATAAGAGCAGGGCGTTCAATGTGTGTGTCGGACCAGCGAGAAAGTTGCGGTGTATCATGGTCAGGGACGACATATTCGCATTGAAGCGACTTAACGCCCTTTATTTGAGCAGACATATTCACAAATACAATTAGAGGCAATAAGATGGATTATCATTTATTATTTAACGGGCAAAGTCCCGTTCTTATAGTCAGCCCTTCGAGTTGACGGATCTAGTGCTTACCTTTCTATGGATATCTGACAAGGCTCACTTCCGAGATACCCGACTTCTAAGCCGTAGTAATATCACGATATCACATCAGCGGTATTATTCCCAGCACTAAGTAACTCCCATCCCCATTCCTCCAGGCCATTTCATGTCAAGCGACCTAGAGGGAATGTATAATATTATATCCACGGTAGTACTGATTTCGGCGTTGGAATAAGGCAACATTTGGGAGGATGCGTAAGGTAATGTTGGAGTTCTATGCATTCATATCAAGAAAATTGTTCAAAATTAGAAACCAATCCTCATATATATACCATTAGATTTATTTCATTCAACGGCCACGTCGCGTCCGTAAGCACGGCTAATCATCCATCCTAACCCACGAATCCGCCAACCCCTTACACTTAACACACCACAAACTCTTCACCTTGAGCATATCCACAAACCCCCCCTGATCATCCCTAACCTTGTACGGCACATCAATCACAAGCTCGCACTGCAAACAAATAACCTGAAACACGTTCTTCCCCTCCGCATTACAGGGAACACACCACCCGGGGCCTAGATGATGAGTAGTCTGGTTACATTTTGCGTTTCCGCAGTGGGAGAGAAACGTATCTCTTTCTTCTTCATGCCTTTTGGCGGCTTGTTCGAAGTATATGTCTTTGAGGCACCGGAGACACATTGTCTTGGAGCCTGCGAATGAGACGTGGCAGCGGGGACAGATGCGGTATAAGGGGTTGAAGACTGGTACGACATAGCCACGGAGGAAGGCTTGGCGGATGAATGATGCGTCCTCGTCAGTCATTGTTGTGACGGGCGATTGGGGAACGTTACCTAGTTGATACATTTTGTATTGGTTGGGTGGGGGTTTTGTCTTGAAATGGCTATGTTGAAGCGTTAATATTGGAACTATCGTTGGATGTCGATGTCTTTAGACATGAAGAACCACTTATACTTATAGAAATTATGGCATTGATCGTCGACTTGGCTCTTCTTAAGTGTGCAAGTGAACCAAGGTCTTGTTCAATAGAGACGCGATATGCTTTGTTCCTCAGGCGTACTCTGTTCCTTCAACACAAGGCACTTGCGTTCTGTGTCGCGAGCAAGGTAACAAGAACAGACCGCAGAAATCACACGTTCACTAATGGAGCAAGTGTTCATATATCAGTCATAACAATCGTGTTCAATTCCCAAAGATGTCTCATGTATTCGTCGTAGTACCCAATATCTCCGTCGTGAATCGTCTCTCGTATGCCCATCACCGCATCCATCCATGTGTTCAAAGTGCCGGTCCCTCCCACTGCTCACGACGCAGTCTAACAAGCCAAGACTGTTTATGCGGGAATGAAATCTGTTTCTCGCGTGAAAACCCAGTAAACTCTAGACCCTGCAGAAACCTACTCATTGTCAGTGCGGAACAACCATGCTTCAAGGAACAGACTCACCTGGCATTGTCCACTCTCGGCTCAAGGCATATACTCATTGTTCGGTAATCCGATGTCAAGCACCAATGCACCAATCCCGTCAACCAGATTGGAACCCGTCCTCTTGCCCACTCTTCTCCGATGAACACGTGAAGACCTCTGTCCCAATCTGCAGCATCGCTACCGAGATGCTGACCCAGAATATCTTCTTTAACCCAGTAGATCTCAAAGTACCCAAATGGCACGCCGTCCCATTGTCCAATCACAGGGAACGAGTTGGCTTGGTTCAGTGACTTGGTAAGGAATTGTTGATCATACTCGCCCCAGAAGGCACTCACTCGAGGCTTCTTCATCCACATCTCCAACAACGCTGCGTCATTCATCGTAGAAAGGTGAGACTGCTCGGGCGGTTTAGGTCCAGTGGGTCCAAGGTAAGGTACTGGGTTGGGTGAGATGGAAGCAACTCGGAATGAAAGGTACTGATTAACACTCGGGACAAATCTCGTGTAGAAGACTTCGCCCATTCTAGGTGGCTTTGGTCTCATCGGGTGGCGGATATTATTCGTAAAAATGTATTGAAGAGGAGCAGGCGGGTAGTAAGTCGGAAGATGAGAGCTCGAAAAGAAGGGTCCAATAGGAAAGCTTGGCGGGTTCGACACCGATGTTGGAGTTGGTCCACCAGGAAGATCATGATCTACTCGATTCAGAGATGAATGCGGCGAATGGCGTTGGAAAGTCTTGTGGAACGGCGATGGTGGTTCCATGGGTAAAGGTGAATTCGGGCGACTCCCAATAGGTGATCCAGGAACAGAATCGTAATTCGCACCAGCTTTGTTAGGCTGCAAAGAGAAGAGAAAAAGCCGACCAGGGAGTTGCCAAAACATGCGTCTCGAGACAAACATATCAGACCAATCCTCCCCGTTATCATCCAAACTCGTTCCAACAGCACTGCTCCCCGACGTTATAAGTCCCATGCGCTCAAGCTTGGGGATTAAATTGCGACCTCGGAGCACTCCATCGCGCTTGATGTTGATCCTCCATTCCCCACGAGGTTTCGCAGCTTGAGGTGTCTTCTCCGCTGCCTGAGCAGGAACTTGCGGCGCAGGTTCGGGCTGGTGAAAGTACCAGTATAGTGTAATCCACAGCATCATAGCAATCTGCCGTGTAGGACTCGCAGCGGGTTTGAACTCGGAACTCGAAGGGTTCGCGATAGACGAGATGAAGAGGTTATCGCCCTGCAGTGTCGGTTTAGCGAAAGAGTGAATCTGCCGCTTCGCCTTCCCATCCAGCGCAACACCATTCTCTCTATTCTCAACATCCTGCTTGTCCGTATCATCGTCCGATCCATCATCGCTCTCCGTGTTCAGCACAACAGTCCACCCCACAGGAAACGCATTATGATGCGTGTTCAACTCATGGCTCTTGAAGCCGAGACCTGCAAAGACGGGTGTGACAGTAAAGGTCTGCCCATCTGGCAGGCGGATGACCTGGGGAGCCATAATCGCGCGCTTCTTCCTTTTTCGGGGCTTATCCGTGGACTAATCGGGGGGTGGTGGGCGCTGTAGTTGCGCTTGCGGGGGATCGGCTGGAGACGGGAGGGGAAAAGTTGACTTATGTTTGACTTGGTTTTAGGTCGGTGCTAAAGCTCCTGGAGAAGAGTTCCAGAAGACTGCCTCTTTCGGGTCACATGCTGACCTTTGAAGAGGCGATCGTGACAAACGCCGAGGCGATGGTTGGATGCTCTGATGGAGGTGGTGGAGAGATGTTATATAGGCGTGGTTGGAGGTGAGGGACAGTGAATACGGGCACTGTACCTAACCTAAGTACCAGGTCTAGCACAGTATTAATATGGAAATGCACTCAGTCTTGTACGTCATGATAAGTCCATCTATCATATCATACCCCGCCATAGACTGGAATGCTTGACTCCATCTCAGCGGCTTTAACCGCAATACGAAATTGCTATCTCGAGGTTTTCGTTTATCAGAGTCTCCATGTTACAGATCATTTATGCAACTCATAAATCTAACATTAAATCAATTGCTTGTTGCCTATCGCTATGCGTACTCCATAATCCATCCGAAATCGCAGCCAGTTCAATTCAATTTACAGCAGTCTCCCTCTGAAGGTGTCACCACACCCACCATCAATAATTGTCGCGTGTTCTAAGCCCCCAATGCTAAGCCATTCGCCATGATCTGATGTTTAGTGTACAAACTCTGCATCTACTCACTTCTAGATCTCGTCGTTTACTGCTTCTTCTTCTTGACCTCTTCGGCAGATCCGGGTTCCTCGTCGTCGTCGTCTTTGCCCTCAGTCATCTTGGTACCATCTCGGCCCTTATTCTCTTCCTCCAGAACCTTTCGTACTTGCTCGCCTCCCAAGTCCTTCTTCTCATCCCAATCAACATCGTACTCACTAGCCACGATCCTGATCTCTCTTCGAAGCTGATTGGCATCATTAACCAACTGGTCCCATCGATTCTGATCAAATCCTCGTTCTTGGTAAAGTGCAGCTTGTCGCTTTGACACTGTCACCTTCATGGCCGCCTTGTAGCTTAGGTCGCGGCTCATGTAGAGGAACCATAGGTAAGCACCCATCACGGTTGTCAGACCAGCGAGATACGTAACGGGCTCGACCAGATCCCAGCCCCATTCGGTGTGGAAAGTGACATAGTAGACAACTCCCCACCATCCAGCCAATGCAGCAAAGCCACCTTGTGCCAATCGATGCGCTCCTTTGTGCGCGAGCGTGTCGCATTCATTCTTGACCTTTGACATTCCTTCAATGTCGCGTGACATGCGTCTCAAGTTCATGCGCATGTAGTATGTTCGATCTCTGAAACTGGGTACCGCAACTCGAAGTTCCTTGTCGAAACCCTCGACGTCAATCGCAAACTCTCGACCGCGAGCAGCATCTCGAATAAAGTCTCCGATCTCGGTGCTGCCACTCCAGCGCACCCAGTTCGCCTCTTTACGAGAGGGACCTTCGTGGCCCAGACCAGAGTATGACGCAACATTACCGCTGCTTTTCTTTTTCTCATCCTTCTTTCCATGTTGTTCCTCCTGGTCTGCTTCGGCTCGGAAGACGATGTCGGGTAGCTTCTCGCGGCCCTTGTACTGAACTGGGGGGATTTCGGCTTGAATCAATCGCTCGAGGTAGGAAAGAGGTTGCTGAGGGTGTATGAGGAGAGCTAATGGCTCAACTGTTTCGCCTTTGTCCTCGACATCTTGCTGCACTGGTCTGTTGACGTGTTCTTGTTCAGGGTGAAAGGGCATGGGCAGAATGAGCTTCAATAGACGCGTTGGGGTTGTCAATAGACGTCCTGTGCGGGTCAGTATAGATCTCGTGGATTGAATGTATCAAGCTTACCCTTCTTCATTTCCGTCTTGTCAGGTATATCGGGGTCTTTCTCAGCTTCCGAATCCACTCTATGCCATGGCCGATCATTCTCCAAGGTCTGAGCGCTGGCACCAGATGTGACCTTCTTCATATCCCTCTTGCGCGCCTTTTCACTCAACTCTTCTTTTCGCGCTGTCTCCTCATTCGACTCAGCAGCAGCTTCTTGGTTGAAACATCTTGTTGTTGTAAAAGCGCGTCTAAAAGGTGTTTGTTTTGTCTCGCATCTGTACAACGCTGGTAATTGATGAGAAGCAAATTGTGTATGTGATCGTGATGCTCGTAAAGCAGGAGATACTCCAAGCGCAGCGCGCCTCAAAGCGTGATTCATGACTGCACCTTTACAAAGTCAAGGTAGAGGTTGTATGTCGAGGGAGCAGCAATTGAAGGGGCAAGTAAGCTTTCTGGCCAAGGCGGGAGGCACATGCACAAGGGGGAGACAGAATTAAACGTGGAAATAAGGTCCTGTCATTCATTTACAGCCAAGATTTGCCTTGCTTGTTTTGGAACTCTTTACCCAGTGCGGTCACCACTATCTCATCGATCAATCGACCAGCTGCGGCTTATGACGTCAGGACCCAAGCCAAGCTTTGTCTGTCCCTGGAAGCTTCATCCACTCGGTTCCTGATTGGTTTAGAACCCACTGCTCACCGTTAATGCAGTACCACTGCCACAATTCTCAGCTCAGCCAAGAATACAGATATCAGAGACATGGCGCTGTATGTGTTCTTATGATGATTCGTTCCGGAGGTTAACCTCCTGGTTCCAAGCCTCTTATGCATTGCCACGTGCGCCTCCAAGCTAAGGTACACAGACTTGACAGAGCTTCTTGTCAAGGAGAACGCAAGAGGCAATGCAATGTTGAAGAGGCGAAAACAAGAAATACAGAGGGAAGATGGGCCCCCAGGTAAGCTTACAAGCAAGTTTCAATATTTCGCAGTTATTATATTGACCCTAGTGAACTGGAATGAATGGTTCATGACTTCGAAAGCTAGGTGCAGTTGTTTAAACATCCACCCTGTATAATTACGTTTCTGACGTTGAAATTTACGCTGAACAGCGTTTTCAACCAAGTTCAAAACAAAGGGGGACATATTTTCACACCTTTAAATCTAAATTCTTATGGTACAGTCCGCGACTATAATAAATGCATCGTGTTTATGTTATCGTACAAGCTCAAAATGGAATGGCCTACCCTGTAGCGTGGATTTAACTCCAGCTTTAAATCGAGTTGAACAGCAACATGGGCTTAGAGATCAGAGACTCTTTCATCAAGTCCTAAGCACCCATACTATCATAGTTCAGTTTAGTACGGACGATGCAAAGCTGGAAAAGTCTTTCCTTTTATACGCTCAACCAACCGGTGCGTCCTAACTAGTTATGATTAACTTCAAATATAATGGCCAAGCGTCTTATGCCCACGTTGAGCCGCTACTCATCCGCAATCTCGCCTACTAAATTACATTTCTCTATATGCAAACAACATAACAAAGTCAATTGATCTTAACGCATCGTTCATATAAGAGCCGTTCCAAAAGTCTATTCTTGTTAGGAGATATTCAACTCCACTGCAAAACGAACCCGTCACTGGCAAGTGCCCAAACTCAAATCACATTGGCTGATCCCCAAGAGCTCCCCTTGGTGTTGAGGGGTCTCAGGGGTCCAGAGGGGTTTGGACCCCGCACTAGACTCCATGAGGTTACAATCCGACCAATTCTCTGAGCAACCCGTCCACGGCTCATTTCCCCATAAGGTACAACAAGTCGGTGAAGTCAATTTTCCTTTTCGTCAAGCCCGAATCTTGCGTCTCTATTATCAATTGAGCGTCTGATTCGTTTCACTCCAATCTTTGTTTCAAACATCTCCAAACCTTCCTCCATCTGCATATACCCCGCTTCATAATGTCCGACACCAAGGTCTACCGCGCCAGCACCACTGCGCCCGTCAACATCGCCGTTGTCAAGTAAACATCCCCATCGAATCTTGAAGACCTTCACTAACTCGATGCAGATACTGGGGAAAGCGCGATGCTAAGCTCAACCTCCCTACCAACAGCTCCCTCTCCGTAACCCTCTCGCAAGCCGATCTCCGAACCCTCACAACAGCCTCGTGCTCAAGCACCTTCACCGATGGCGACAGCCTCACTCTCAACGGAGAGTCCTCCGACATCTCTGGCGCCCGAACCCAAGCTTGCTTCCGCGAGCTTCGATCCCGCCGCGCCGCTCTCGAGGCCGCCGACTCTTCGCTCCCCAAGCTGTCTACATACCCTCTGAAACTCGTCTCCGAGAACAACTTCCCCACTGCTGCTGGCCTCGCCTCCTCAGCTGCTGGTTTCGCTGCGCTCGTCCAGGCTATCGCTCTTCTGTACGAGCTCCCCGACTCGCCTTCTGATCTTTCGCTCGTTGCTAGACAAGGTTCTGGATCTGCCTGCCGCAGTCTCTTCGGTGGATATGTTGCATGGAGAATGGGCGAGAAGGAGGATGGAAGCGACTCCAAGGCCGACCTTGTCGCTCCCGCTTCACACTGGCCTGACATGCGGGCTCTGATACTCGTTGTCAGCGCCGCCAAGAAGGGTGTCTCTTCCACCTCTGGCATGCAGCAGACCGTCGCTACATCTGGTCTCTTCAAGGAGAGAATAGCAAACGTTGTCCCCGCTAACATGACCGCCATGGAGGAGGCCATCAAGAACAAGGACTTCCCCAAGTTCGCCGAGGTCACCATGCGCGACTCCAACTCTTTCCACGCCACTTGCGCCGACACCTACCCTCCCATTTTCTACATGAACGACGTTTCCCGCGCTACGATCCGTGCTGTTGAGTACATCAACGAGAAGGCTGGCAGGACCATTGCCGCTTATACCTTCGACGCTGGTCCCAACTGTGTTGTCTACTACGAGGAGAAGGACGCTGATACTGTTGTCGGCACTTTCTACCAAGCGCTCCAGGGCGTTGGTGGTTTCAAGGAGGGTGCTGCTAGTGCCAAGTCTAGTGTTGAGCTTGAGAGTGCTCTTGCTTCTACTTTGAAGGAGGGTGTGAGCAGAGTTATTTCTACTGGTGTTGGTGAGGGTCCTATCAAGACCAATGAGTACCTTGTTGGAGAGGATGGCCAAGCTGTTCGACGATAGACGGGGGATGTAAAATATCTAGTGAAGTAAATAGCATGTTGGAATGATATAAAGAGAAGTTTGAAGCTGAAACAAAATACATTGTTACTTGTTACGTTCTGGAAGTGATCCTGCCGATCATGATCCTGGGTTGAACCGTCCTCCACATCGCCGTGTGGGGCCGTCCAAACTCACCTCCACGCCTTCACTCGGCTCCGGGGAACATGATAAGTCTCCACCAAAAGATCAATGCCTACCTACAAAAGAGCCATCTTTGGGTTTTCTAAATCCTAGTCAAGACTCAGTTCTAAGGGCGCATTGTACCTGCCGGTCGCACTGACACGTCTTTGCCCTGCGGGGCACTGCTCGTGTCACTGCAACATGTGCCGTAACACCACTGTGAGCAGCAGCCTGCAGCTCTCTCACAGTCTTCCAACTCTCATCCTTACAACCTCATCAACACCATCGCGATGGATGGCCTAACGAACCTCCTGGGTCGCGGCGAACCTGTTGAGATCGTGGAGCTGGATAAATCTGGAAATGTCTCGCGAACCTGGAATCACACTGTCGACAACCATGTACGTTGCTTTACTTTCCCTGGCGAGTATGAATATCATGGCTAATCTAGCTTCAGGTCGTTGCCAAGTCGAAACCTAGCATCCCACTCATTCCCTCTCTACGCGAGGCCTTCATGCCAGTCGGATACCCTCACTCTGTGTCATCCGACTACCTAAACTACCAATTCTTCGACTCTCTCCAAGCCTTCTTCTCAACCATCACTTCCCTCCTCGCAAACCGAGCTCTCCTCCAAGGTCTCGGCGTCGGAGATGCCAACTCATCCGCCACGTTCGCGATGCTGCTCACAGTTCTCAAGGACGCCATGTCTCGCATCGCCACTATTGTCTTTGCCCACCGATTCGGTCTTCGTATTGAACCCGACGCCAAGCGCTTCCGCTTCCTGGCTGATCTTTTCAACGACACTGCCTTCTTCCTGGAGCTGTACAGTCCGTACTTTGGGCCCTATGGAAAGATCCTTGCTTTGACTTCTGGAGAGGCGTTGAGAGCGTTGTGTGGCGTGGCTGCTGGCGCGAGCAAAGCTGCTCTTAGTGTACACTTTGCAAAGCATGACAACCTCTCTGAACTCAATGCCAAAGAGGCCAGCCAAGAGACCGCTGTAGGTCTTATTGGCCTTCTTGTTGGAACTGTCGTGGTCAAGTATGTCGAGGATCACCACAGCGTTCTATTCTTGATGACCATTCTCGTCTTTGCTCATCTGTGGATGAATTACCTCGGAGTCCGAGCTGTGTGCATGGACAACCTGAACCAGCAGCGCGCAACCATCCTTTTCGAAGAGTATCTCAAGACCGGGAACGTGCTCTCCCCCGAAGAAGTCGCCCGCCGTGAGAATATTCTTCTCTGGCGACCCGTCGTTCGAAACCAGCATGGACAGAAGATCGCACGCATCGAAATGGCCAAAAGCTACTGGGACGCCATGGGCGCCAAAGCTCCCAACAGAAACATCGTCATCATCGACGGTGCCCGGAACTCACTCTTTGTCTGGTATCACTCGAAGCGCAGCTACACCCCCATCAAGATCATGCTCTGGCAGGATGCTAGTGCCGTCCACGCCATCAGTGCTTGGTTCATGGCCTTGGAGATGGCCTGGCTTCTGGAGAAGAGCCGGGGCTACACCGACAAGCTGGATAAGATCTTCCGCGTAAAGGAAACAGTTGATGGCTACGA
This sequence comes from Fusarium fracticaudum, assembly GCA_003353625.1. Classification (NCBI taxonomy): domain Eukaryota; kingdom Fungi; phylum Ascomycota; class Sordariomycetes; order Hypocreales; family Nectriaceae; genus Fusarium; species Fusarium fracticaudum. The sequence continues at coordinate 1,108,159 of PDNT01000004.1, forward strand.
ACAGAAGTACGACAAGCGTGAGCTCTGGGATGAGATGCTCGCCAAGGGGTGGAACATCGAGTCGCAGTCCTTTGAGACAGGTGCGCCTGTTCGTCTGCTCGCTCAGCTGGAGGGGAAGAAGGATCAGTAGCGCGATTGGAGGTTATTGGCGTCAAGGCGAAAGGGAATAATACCCCAAAACATGAAAATTGATTCAATGGAGATTTATGCTAGTCATCCAACCTCTATGCTTTTCTACCCATATTGTACATTTTCCAAAACGCCCTCCAGTGAATCACTCATACATCATACAGATTTTATACAGCACTTCGTCGCTATGCAAGGAATGCCCACTTCTTGGCTCGCATCTTAACGCCCTCCCATGTATTCAGCTTCGGCCGAACATCGAGATAGAAACTAGGTCCGCCCTTTCCATCTGGTCGTCCGGCGTAAAAGTCGATAACGTAGTCGACCCTCGTACCGCATCGGTCGATAACCCAATCGTGTCGGTCGAACGGCGCTGTGTAGCCGAGTATAGTATTGAAGCGAGCGGTGGGAGTCATGCGATCCATCTTGTTGGCAAAAGATTCGAGCTTAGGTCCATCGCATCTGGTACAATTAGTTCTCTTCCTACCAATAGAGATGATGGAGCCTTACTTTGTGCCCTTGAGATACGGCGCTTCCCACTCCTTGATCTCCTTCCAAGCTCTTTCATTGACAGCATTGTGGATCGGCACAACGGTCTTCATGTCTGCTACCCTCGCATCATAACCCTTTCGCTTCATCGCATCGAAAAACATCTTCTCCGAAGGATAGACCCAGTTACCGGAGGGATCTACACCAGTCTCCATTTCGTGATTCGCAGGCTTTGCAGGTTCTTTTCCATGATCGACCGGACACGCCGCAGGTCCGCCAGAAGTTCGTGGAATCGTGGATACAACGCGATCAGTATCTAGACCATCTTTCGAAGGAATTTGCGTAGGCACCGGCGCAGGTTTGCTCGAGGACCATGGGAGATATGACGAGAATGTTTGGGACCATGAATTCGATTGCGCTTGGGCTGTGTGGTCGACTGGACATCCAGCTGCTTTTGCTTTTGCGGCTTCGGCTTCACGGGCTTGAGCGAGCCATGCTTCGCGGGATTTGTGATCGACGGGACAGGCGTCTTTGTCTGCCATGACGAGGACGATACGCGGTGTTATCGTCGGGGAGGGTTGGGTGACGATTCGGGGGTTTCGAGAGCTTCAATTGCAAGGATGTAGAAAATGGCGTAATTGATCATGGAGGGATCGGATCGTAAATGCGCCGGAACGGATTGGCCTGGAGGTTTGCGAAGAAAAATAATATGGGTCACGTCCGGGTTTTTCCCGCACAGGCAGGGGTCTGCACCCGGAGGTTAACCTACATCGCCGACTTCACTCCGTTGAAACGAATGCTTGTATTAAATTATCCAAGTTTAGGAGAGGTTTATGAAGTTAGACCTTACTTATTCAATATTTTAGAGCAGCCTTAGGAGGCACCTGATTGACAGTTTGTGTGTAATCTGAATGGTAGTTCGTCATGTTCCCATTCTCAGGTGGGTCGATATCCTCATCGATATCTTCGGGCCTGACGATGATGTACAAAACTCGAAGTCGGGGAAAAAGTCGCAGAAGTCGCAGAAGATTCCCAAGAGGATATATAAACCAATCGGGGATAACGGGAGACGACGGAGAAATGCTTGAATGGCCGAATTCATAAAGAGCGCCGATAGACTCGACTGTGGGGTATGTCTGAGTCACGGAGACGGGAAGTCTGCAGACGACGATAAGGTCATTAGAGACATCGATTGGCTCTCTCACTGTTCCTGCCCATGTGCTGGGAGGAACACGGAAGCTTAGGCCAGTGAAGTTGCGGATCCCGATACTCTGCGTATAATGAAGCACCAGGGGGGTTCGGAGCCTCCATCTATCTCGAATTCTCTTCGTTATTTCATGTAAGGTCTTGCAGGTTGTCATCAATGTTGTAAATATTCCCGGGTGGTTCAGAGCGTTATCGTTATCAAGGCCTCCGTTCGAAGTGACTTTGAGCCGCATTTGCGTAGCTGCGAGGGGGGGATGTCCAGGAAGTCAACGAAGTGGGCGGTTGGTTCGTCCAAGTGACTACGCGCGGCAATTTCCTAAATATCCCGTTGTAGTCCGGGGTAAAGCTCGTGGAACTTCGTCAAAGGCATGATGAATGCTGACAGATCTTATACGATGATGATGATGATGATGGCGATGTTGTTGTTGCTATTGTGTACGTGCGTGCTTGACGAGGGAAGATGAAGGAACCTTGGCACTTCCAGGTTGAAGAGATGAAGGCAGTACCTACCTTAGGTAACAAGTAAAATGTTGGTGGGAAAGTGGCTATCAATGCCAAGTTACGTAGCGTTGCTGGCATCGTACCTTACCCAGCGTTAGTCAAACTTAGGATCTCAATCCTAAGTTATAAAAAGACCTAGGTAACTTAGTATAAGTTTAGGATAATAATCCTAAGTTATAAAAAGATATGTAACTTAGTATAAGGTAAATTTAGGCTAGGTAATTTTGATAAGTTTATGTTGACACCTTCCCTACATTGAAGTCTGATATTTTCTTGCTCCCCGAAGAATACCAAGATTAAAACTACCTAGGTAAGTACCTACTGTACCTACAAGTAGCGGGATCATTGTTAAACATCGCGGTCTCCCAATATAATGAATGTTTGTATTCTAGCTGGAAAGAGCAGGTGACAGTTTTGTGTAGATATGCAAATCAGTCGTCCTACATAGCATTCCCCGAGTTCAGGCCGCCTTGCCCGCCTCACGGTAACTCTTATATTTCCTCATATGCCAATCAATGCTCTTCCACCGCTCGCCCTTCTCATCCTCAAACTCAACGTCCATTCTCGGCCTCATAAAGTAAGCGCACGAGAACCTATTCTCAATCGTCTCCCCCGGGTACGGAGCCACGCGGTGCACCACAGACCGGAACTTTCTCCTCGAAAGGAAGCGGAGCGAGTCGCCTACGTTGACGACTGCGCAGCCATCGCGAGGCTCAACGGATCGCCACTCCTGCGTGTCCTGGTTGAATGTCTGCAGACCGCGATCGCCACAGAAAAGAATGGTGAGGCTGCCGACGTCGGTGTGGGCGCTGAGGCCTGCGTTGGGACCCTCGGTTGACAGGGAGGGATATCGCTGGACGGTCATGCACGAGGTCGAAGGGTCTGTGGGGAGGTGTTTGGGTGCAAGTGGTGTGCTTGTGTTGAGACCTGCGTCGTGACTGATCTGGTCCAGGGCATCTAGCAGTCCTGCACCGATCTCATGGAGCTTGTCCATGACGCTGGCCAGAAGGGGAGCTTCATCTTGCAGTGCATGTGGGAGGGAGAGAGGATGCCCGTCCACGATGGGGTTGCATATACCATCTCGAGGAAACTGGTAGTGTTATGTTATTCACAGCTCCAATGAAGGAACTTGTTGGAAAGCTTACTGTGTATCCTTCCACGCCATGCTTCTTCCCATCTCCAGCAAGGCCCGCGTTCCTCCCGAAAGGGGTGTAACTCCACTCAACAAGTCAGAACGAAAGCAATAATGCGGCAGAGTTGAGATTTGACGCACCCATTGAGCTTCCAGGAGCCGATTTTGTCGACGTCATACTTCATCTTCTTATCCTCGTCCAGCTGGAAGAAATTATTGACGGCCTTGTATACCAATGGCACCTCTTGGGTGACTGGTATAAGCGCCCCGTTGGTACTCTGGAGATCTAGATACAAGAACCCATCCTTTTCACACGCTCTCCGGAGAGCGGACAGCTCATTGGCATTTCCTTGCTTGATCCTTGTATACGAGATGGTTGTAAAGTCAGCGGACTCGGGTGAGGCAACTGCAGTTGTTTGGGTGATTGTGGCTGTGGTAGACATATTGGCCCTCTTAGGTAGGTGAGTATACTTCCTGAGGAAAGGAGTCGAGAATCGGCATCATGGGATTTCAGAGCTCCTGATATATCATGATACCGAACGGTTCGGATGCCGCTAAAGGCTCCAGATTAACCCGTGTCTTGTAAGCCAAGAATACATCGACTTTTACCATCCAATGTGAAGGTCACACAGGTCGTGCTGAGTACGCCTGCAGTGTCATTCATGCAGGGTTCCCAATCGGCACCATTATTGGTGCAAGTCGGTATAAGTCAACCTTCTGCGGGGTCATTGCCATTGTCCCCTCCCCATTTCATGCAAGTCACACCTGTCAAAGATCGTTCTGACACTACATCACACCATTTTGTCATAAACCGACATCGGTATAGGTGATCGCCTACTGGGCCCTGGCTGTGGCAGTCTTCTTGAGTCCGCGTCCAGCTCTAATCCTTCGTCGATGCTATTGCGGCACAGATTACAATGAGCATTCTAGGCCTCCCCGTGGAGGGATCGCCGCAATCCTACTGGCAACATGGAGCCCAGAAGCAACAAGTACCTACACATACTGAACCTCTTCCAAGCTCATGTGATGTAGCTATCGTGGGCGGTGGTTATGCAGGCATTGCTACGGCATACCACATACTGAAGACAACCTCTCCACCACCCAATGTGTTCCTCCTCGAGGCAAAGGATCCGTGTTCTGGAGCTACAGGGCGGAATGGAGGACACCTGCGCCCTGACTATCTGATGGGAGCTGCAAGCAACTCAAAGACATACGGTGTCTCTGCGGCGGCGGAGATCGTGCAATTTGAAGCCCGTCATCTCGACGTGATGAGGGCTCTTATTAAATCGGAAGCTATCGACTGCGACTTTGCGGAGACAGAGAGTCTCGCTGTTCTTACAACCCCCGGGCAAGTCTCCATGGTCCGTGAGGCATACGAGGACTTGAAGCAATCATCGTCTTTCAGTGATGAGCTGCTGGATGTGGTAGAGTTCTACGAGGGTGAAGATGCACCTCAGCGTACAGGGTTGCGAGATGCAAAAGGCTATTTCTCCACGCCTGCAGCTCGGGTATCGCCCTACAAGCTTCTCACGGCTCTTTTGGCGCGGTGTGGTCATGGGACTCTCGTTAAAGACCCAGACTACGGTGATATCAGTTGAGGACGCTGAATCAGGCGGTCATATCCTCGAAATGAGTTCGGGAGAAATCATGGCAGCTCGAACTGTCGTCATCGCTACGAACGCCTATACCCCGGCACTTCTCCCCGAGTACACTAGCTCTATCGTTCCCTGCAAGGGACTTGCATGCCACGTAACAGGCCCTAAAGGCAAGCCACTACCGAGACTCCTTGCGGCAAGTTATGCTATAATGGAACAGGACGCTATCTCCAACAAGACCGGCTACAACTATATGGTACAACTAGACGACAATAGCATAGTGGTCGGCGGCGCTCACCACAAGTATGATGAGAATGACCCAGGGAGCTGGTACAACAACGTCGACGACACGCAACTCATTGAGCCGGCGCGGCGGTACTTTGAAGATGACTACATGCAGCGGACGTTCGTCGGGTGGGAGGAGTCGGGCGCGCGTGTTGGCCGTGTTTGGACGGGGATCATGGGGTATAGTAGTGATTCGCTTCCTCACGTAGGAGAGGTTCCTGGTAGAGATGGTGTATTCGTAATTGCTGGGTTCCACGGACACGGTATGCCTGTTATATTCTTGGCCGCGGAGGGCATTGCAGCCATGACTCAGGGGCTGGTGTACGAGAATACAGGAATGCCGTCTTTGTTCAAAACCTCTAGGGATAGGTTGGAGTCGGAGAGAAACGATATCCTGGCTGGAAGGGGCATCTGGTTGACGAAGGAGTAGAGTATGGCTACTGTATGGTTGTATATATAAGGACAGCATATAAACTAGACTATGTACGTATGAGATGGTACTTTAGCAAATGCATGTCTTCCTGGTACCTTTGATTACCTACCAAGTCCTAAGGCTCCAGGTCTATCTATACTTTGTCTTCAGTTCTTTCGAAAGCCTGCTCAAAGTCCGCAATTATATCCCTTGTATCCTCTATTCCAAGAGACAACCTCATAAGGTCCTCATCCACCCCCATAGACAAGTTTTCCTCCTTGGTGAAGTGCTTATGTGTAGTTGACCAGTGGTGCCCAACCAGTGTCTTGGAGTCGCCCACATTCGTTGTGTTGATGATCATCTCAAAAGAGTCGATCAGTGAGATAGCCTCCGCCGCGCCGCCTTTAAGCCCGAACGTGATAACGGTGCCAAAGCCCCGCTGGAAATACTTGAGCGCAAGTTGGTGGTGAGGATGATCTTGGAAGCCTAGATAGCGCACCCAGGCAACTCGGGGATGGGCCTGGAGCCACAGGGCCAAGGTCTCGGCGTTCTTGGACTGACGCTCGCAGCGGACCGAGAGTGTTTCTACCCCTGATCACAGTGAGTAAGACCATAGATTATCTTCATGTAAAGATGTAGTTTTGGTTCTTACCAATGAATAGCTGCTGGGCTGCAAATGGACCAAGGCATGGCCCAGTATCACGCATATACTCAGTCTTGAGATACTGCATGTACGCCCTGTCACCAGCAGCCGCAAACCAATCATCCTGCTCACCCTGCAGTCCCGGAAGCTGTCCATAAAGAACTGGAAAGCGAAGCTTGTTAGTCTGCCAATCCGAGCGGCCAGTCTCAATAACGAGACCGCCAAGGGTCGTGCCATGGCCTCCTATCCACTTGGTGGCGGAGTGGATGAGGATATCGGCCCCCCATTTAGCAGGCTGACAGAAGTAACCAGCCGCGGTGAGTGTAGCGTCGACCACAAGAGGGATCTTGAGATGTTCTGAGTGTGCAATTGCAGCGAGAGCTTCAAAGTCCGGGACGGAGAACATGGGGTTTCCGAGAGACTCGGTGAAGATGAATTTGGTTCTGTCGTCAATAAGGGATTTGACATGCTCGAGATCGTTTACATCACAGAAACGTGCTTCGATACCGCTGTGAGCTCAATTTAGTCTACAGGTTTCTTCCAATGCCAACACGCAAAGACTTACAGCTGGGCCTGCGCCTTGCGGAACTGACGATACGTTCCACTATGAATGCTGGTAGACACGATGACATTATCGCCCATTCCTGCTAGCGAAGAAATGATGCCCAAAACTGCCGCACTGCCTGATGAGAAAGTGAGGGCATCTCTGCCATCCTCGAGGGCGGCAATGCGTTTCTCAAGTCCATCGTGAGTCGGCTGCGAATCTCTATTAGACCTAGTCGTAGATTGTCGTTGGCCGACAGACTCACATTAGATACCCGAGTATACAGATGGTTTTGAGAGCTTGATATGTCACTCAATGCTACGTCCAGAGCTGCTGAAGAGCCGAATTTGAAGGAGGCTGTGTTATAGATGGGTAGCGTGCAGTGGCCATACTTTGGGTCTACTTCCAGCCCTGCATGAATCTGGATGGTGTCGAATCTCCATTTTGGCTTGTTCTTAACAATGCCATTAGTTGAGGGCCGCGATGATTTCTTATCTGAGGTCCCGTTGGTGTGCCCATTTGCGTTGTGTTCTTTCATGCTGTGCTGTGGAGAGGTAGAACCGGCGAATGCGGGTGTAGAAACTTAAAATAAAAGCAACGTAGAGAGACTGTATAGGGCGAAGAGAACATAGGGGTGAAGTTCGTAGGGAACATGGCTAGATAGCCACCCATACGAGGGAGCGGCCTGCACTAGCACGTTTACTTTGGTATCATTGCCTCTGACCCTGCAGGGTCATGCGCGGGTCTTTGCCTTTTCAAGCTTTACTTATGTAAGTATTACATGCATAAGCTAATCGTTAAGGGTAAGGTGATTAGGATGCAGATTATGTTATACGTGGATTGGGTGGAGTTGACTTTGTATCATTCCACCACGCTGTAGCGAGAGAGTGTGAGGATGAGCATTGGATATTGGATAGTGATATGATTCCTATACTTTGGCATCTATGGGATAAGAAACGCAACTAGGCTGGGCTGTGCATGATGTATGTGTATCCCAGTCGTCGTCTTTTGAAAACACCAAAGGTTGATTGAGCAACTCCTGTATGCATATAAACACTTTGTGACTCCTGAACCACATGAAACCATTTAAGGTGCCATCGGGTCATTGCGAACCCTCACCATATGGCAATACATCTAACTTCAATACTCCAGCGAGCTGGCCCGTAAGCAGCATCGCCAAGATCAGGACTCGCATGAGGAGCACCCCCTACATCGCCAGACACCAACCCTCCCCCAAGAGCAGCACTATCGAAGAACTTGAGCACAATGACCTCGTCTGGCTTCTGCTCCGGAAGATAGTACCACTGCGGACTCTCCAGTCCACCCTCAACCACCCCCGACTCCTCGTATGCTCTCGCATCAGCTTCACTGATAACCACAGACTCCAACTCTCGTAGAAAGTCACCACCCATAGAAGGCGCTGCTAACATTCTAGACTCATAGCCCAGAAATCCCAATGTCCCATCCTTGGGAAACGACCATCGAGGTGCCATTGCTAGCGGATCTCGCGTGACTGTTCGCATGGGCCGCCAGACGCTGTAGGCTGCGTAACGCGGTCCTAGCTTGCCGTCCGCGTTATACTTTGCATCGATGATATCGTTGCTCGCCTTGTCTTGAGCGTCAAGGTTAGCTGAGGCACAGATCTTGTCCTCAGCGTCGATGATTCCAGCTTCAAGCGCGGCTTTGTGAATGTCTGGCCTCCAGCGACGGATAGAGCGCCGAGCACCGACAGGCGTATAGTCTACATGTGCTCCTCTCGCAGGCCTCGAGTTATCAGAGGATGCAAGATGCGTTGGCCGAGTTTCATCTGACGCTTTGTAGTCATCAGGTACGGTCTTCTGGTCTTTGCCATTGACGACCGCCGAGCTACCGACTCCATTCGCAGGCTTCTTGACCGGCGCATCACCCCTTCGAACGATACTGTTTGTGATGAAGACATGCCTCGCCCCTGTCAATTTGAGGATTGACTCTTTCACTTCAGGGAAATAAGTCTCCTCCAAAGTCTGCAAGTCATCGTAATCTCCGGCCTGCACCTCGTCGTCGACTTTGGCCCATTTTGGGTCAAACTTGATAGTGGTGAAGCCAAAGCCCTTCAGGATCTCTGCTGAATGTGACCAAGACCAGTCTGCACCGTTGGGGAAAGCTACTGGGCGCAGATCATGCAAAACGTATGGTACAGGAATCTGCTTTACGCTGGGGTTGTTCGTGTAGCCCCTGTTCCAAGCTTGTTCCGAGGTATGTCGCACGCCATCATCGATCTGATACTTGATAGTGGCGATTGTTGTCGGACGATCTGTTTGGGAGGTTTGTTTGGCCTTGAACATATGATGAGACATGATGATGGATATAAAAGTCGATACTCTAGATAGATATCTGCAGAGACTATGCAGTTGGCGATATCCGACAGCTCGAAAAAGGGGATGCATCTACACTCATAACACTAGCTCATGATATAAACACCAGGTCAGAATCATTCTGGTAACATTCAGGCCACATTGACCATGCCTCAAGTTGTCAAGAGACCTGATACTCTGTGTCAAGCGGGTATCTATCATCCAGGCACCTTACATGTCCAAGATAGTGCTTCTGTCACACCACTTCCAAATCTCGAGTTTGTTTTGTTGCCATCCTTCTGCCGTGCAGCCAAGTGAGAAATGTGGTGATGTGCCACCCGTGTTAATCCCCCGAGCCACATACAAAATCCCCCAGGATCATCAATCACGCAATGGTACTATTTAGCACGGGGGCTAATCGCAGGGCTGTTGGCTCGAATGGGACACGCTCTAACTAACCGGATGGATGGTCATCACAGCTCATTTCAGTTAGCAGGATCAACATCTTCAGGTACCTTTTGGTCCTGACAAACAGCCCATGGCTAAGTGACAAGTGAGGTGAGGCGAGGCGCGCAGTCATAACCTGATCTTGCGCCCGCTGCTCTGACCATGCATCGCCGACTGAAGCGGCGAGAACAAAAGGTCCTGACACAGGCAGCCTTCCCATTCGTCGTTGACATGCTTTATTTCCAGGGCAAGATTTATCTTCGACTTGACCAGGATTTATATCCAGTACCATTCATTAATTGTTCCCCGTCAATTGATACAGTGTAACTGGGCATAAGCTTGCAAATATCGTTTAAGCTTACAAGTTTTGTTTAAGCTTACTCTCCATCTTACGTTCCGGACGGTACTGGGAAGCCAAGCCGGGACCTGACATGGTGCCGGGCTCCGGAGAATATTGATTGACTAGGCCGCTATTGAGATCATCTAGATCGATATAGGTAGCGTGCAGGGAGATCGCTGTCCAAGGTCCTAGTTATGCCCGTTAATTCCCATCAACCACCTCTTATCAGTGGATCTCGTATACAAGGCGTGCCGGCATCTTGTTGTTTTGGGATATGGTGATGGCGAGAAGGATTCCGTCTAGTCTGTATATGTATACGGCACGGCAGAGAATCGCGATTATGATACCTCGATGATCTCATGAGCCACTCCAGCTGCCTCATTCGGTATATAAGCATGCAAGAAACATACCCGTAGGGCCGTAACCTACTCCCTGCTACACCAAGAACCCTGCTCTCCTTTGCTGTCGCCTGGAGTGTTTGGGGTCCAAAATACGCAAACTTGCTCCGTCGACACATTCAGAGTCGTAGTTTGCGCGTTCCTGAGCGCCAAGGATTATGCCGGGAGCCGTATTATACGCCATCACCGTCGTTTATTAGTATGGACCGTCACTCTCTATGCCGCTAGCAGGGTGAACATCTCTTGGCTCTCAATTGAAATGGAAGAGCTTGAAGCCTGCGTCCTCTTCCCATCGCCCAAGCAGCAGGAAACGCAGCGTCTCCGCGAACGCAACAGAATTGCCAAGAGGGCATCGAGTATGTTACCACGACTTTACTGCAATTGCCTTCCCTTCTCGGTACTCACATGCCTTAGGAGCGCGCCAACGGCAACGTGAGCAGCACAGCGACACGTCTGCGGACGTTGCAGTACAGTCAACGCCAACTGCAGAAGCAACTTCACAGGACTTGGCGCCGCCATTACACCCGCCACAACACCCTGGCTCTGGCTCTGGCTCTGGTTCTAGCTCTGACTCCGCCTGTGTACGGGCCGAAGCGTCGGAAGACCTTGGCGTCTGGGCACTAGACGGCCCCCTAGATGACCCTACCGCCCTGCCCTGGCCCTCTTCTCTCGATGAGGACTGGCCTGGTTTTAGTGGTTCACTAGTGGACACGCTTAGCCCTCGTCAGCTCTCAGTCCCAGTCCCAGTCTCAGTTCCGGGGATATCCAACCCAGAGCCGCGAGCACCACCTGCGTCTTCCACAACCTCACTCACTTCCGACTCCAGCGATCTCAACAGTAGACCATCTAGGCTACTCCACATCGCCGCCCGCAATGGAACGACCGGGATTCTCCTCTCGCTGATCAAGGCCGGCGCAGATGTGAACTCGCGCGACTGCTCCGGCACCACTCCCCTCCATATCGCTGTACGCTTTCGACGTGCAAGTGTTCTCGAGCTGCTGGTCAATCACGGAGCAAATATCAATGCCCGGGACTCGGCCAACATGACGGCCCTTGAAGTAGCAGTGAGGGCTCAGGACGAAGAGCTCGTCAACATTCTCCTCTCCGGTGGAGCTGAGCTTCATTAATCAAGTGCTTGACTAGAACAGCCACTATTTGACACAAGTAATTCTTTCTTTTTGGTACACGGGCTAGCAACATATCTAGATAGGGGCGCAGTGCAATACACGAATAATGACTTTTTGAACTTCATGGTATGCGACTTGTACTCCTGAACGCCTAATTGCCATTTGCTGTCGAGGACCATCTTGTCTTGGTGGTTGTCGCTTACGCTTGCGATGGAGTATGATCGGTCACGTCGTATCATATACACAAATGTTCGCAAAACGATCAAGTTTGTTCGTCATGTCAAGTTTTTGTGATGTTGGAAAAACAGTGATCGTATCGTCATCTACTGGTATCTTTCTTATTGTTCACTCCTGATGCGTATCAGCAAAGTGTCTTGGTCTCCTGGATTCATTATGTACCTCGATACGAGCGTCTAGCCACCCAAGACACGCGTCGCTAACTCGTCAAAGATTTCTTGCTTTATTTGCTTCATGAAGTATTCGTCTTTTCCATTCTCGACCCAAGACAGTCTACGCTCCAGTGACTCAATGTCGTCTCGAATTTCTATTATGGCAACCTCCTCTGTATCCTTCTCGCTTCTTTGCGCGGTTTGTAGTGATGCGACCTCGGCCTCAAGATCCTCCTGCCTCTTCTTCAAACGCTCTACCTCTTCACGAAGCTGCGCGTTCTCAGCTCTCAGCTCTATAACTACCTGTGACTGGTCTGTAGGCTGGGCAGTCTCAGCTTGCGACTCTTCAGGCTTTGGCTTCTGGTCTCGGAGCTTAGCATTCTCAGCTGTTAGCTCTCCAACCTTGTCGTGGAATAAGGACTCTAGCTTCTGTAGCTTGTCCCAGACTTGGCTGATGCTATCGGGCCCATGGGGACTGTCCTGTCGAGGTCGTTTACGTTGATATGAGGGAGCGCTCGGCGGTTGTGAGCTCGTCGCCTTCTCATACGATGGAGGTTTGGGTGGAGAGAGTTTTGTAGCTTTTGCTCCGCTGCCACTGAACATGCGCGAAATATCATACTCGGGGCCAGAAAAGGGTTCGAGCACACCTTTTGTTGCCCCGTCGCTGATGGAATTGAGTTGGTCGAGGGATAATAGAGAATCTTGAATATATATTCGTAGAGCTGTGACATGGGATAGCTCGTAGAGAGAGTCCAGAACCTTGCCAGAGCGTGGCCGGGAGGCTGATATTGGCTCTTTCACGTAGTTGGGGACGAGTACGGCGATAGAGTTGCTCAGTTCAAACTCGAGACATGCGGCAGAGCTAAACCGTTGCTTTTTTAAAGAGTCCAAAGCGTCAATGTTTGTAGAGAAGCGGAAACAAGTGATGAATAAAGGGCTAATTCGTAAGAAAACCGCCGCACTACTTGGCTTGTCTTTAAATTTGACAGGAACGATTATCTCGAAGTGAACGCGATGTTTGTCGTGGGTCAAATCGGCATATATCGTAAATCGTATCGGGACATTGTCTGGATCTGGAGTGGCCAAAGAACGCGTCGCGCCCTCCCATTCCCACTCAACGACGGCGGGTGTCTGTTCAATGTCGATACATGATGGAGTCGTCATAGTTCGTGCAGCAGATCACATACCGCTGACTGCCAAGATACTAGATGGTCAGTACAACAAACGTCGGGACTTACCTTCAGATCCCCAAACTCGACAACGCACACCAAAGAGAAGCCGGCTTCGCTGCCAGGCTACCTGTGACCTCCAGATGAAACTGCTAGGTCGCCCCAAACTCCAGATGAACTGCGAGATTTGAGCAGGTCCCTTCTACAAGCCCCGGTTATTCCACAGAGCGAGGCAGAACGCGCTTGCTGGGTGGGTATAATCCGGAATTTTATAACGGCTGTAGCGCGATTCACGGGCTTCTCTCGGTGAGCATTGTTGAGAAAGGGTTCGGTCGGGTCGAGGCGAGGCGGGAAAAATGAGAGAAAGGCTTCTGAGCGAGTACGCGAGGATTAGGGCGGAAAGAAAGAGATGGTTTCGGGAGCGGCGTTAATTATGGCGAAGGTTGAGAGAGCGAGATTGAATGATGGTAGTACTGAGCGTGAATTGTGGACGGTGAACAGGAGGCTGGAGAAGATGTTCGGCTTCGGCGATACAGTTAGTCCGACAACAGCCAGAGTGGGGCGAATGAGTCAGCCTGATCAGATGACGTCGATGTACAGCTTAGCGATTATGCGCGAAGACTCAATTTAGATGTGCACTTGTCAAGAGCTCTAAAAGTCTACTCATCTACACCAGTTGAGCGAATGTTGAAGCCCCTGCGTATCTCTTTAATGCAAACCGTCATTTACAACCAACCCAATGTATCTCAGATGCTCACAAGGCCGGCCTCCCCATTACCAGAACTTTTCACCCTACCTCTCATAGAACACGACTTCTTAGTATGACTGTATCGTTCTATCCATGGCCATACCTGTCACTCACAAAGGCCTCGTAAACCTCCGGGAATTCCTGAGCTAGTTGAAATGCGTGCTCTCGACTATGCGGAGTGTGAAACACCATACACATGGTCCACAGCCAGTCACCCTCCTTACCTCCCAATCTCGTCGCAGGCTCTATATACACATGGTGTCGTGCCACATGTTTCGTCAAATGGGGGTGAGTCTTGGCCAGTTCCAATATAGGACTGTAACTGCTGTCTACCGCCTGGTGTGCAAGCTGATCTGCCGGATGATCAGGGAATAGAGGCTTTATACGGTCCAGGTTGACTGGCACGATGCAGTTGATGAGCCACGTGTGGTCGGTGGCCTCTGGATGTAAGAATGGAACTGAAAACGCTTCGTATCGAGACCAATCACCAACGGCGCAGAGAACGCCTAACATCCAAAAGTCCATTCCGCGCGCGATGATGCTGGAGGCTGAACTCATTGGTCCCGGCATCCTGGCATTGACCTCGTGGAGATATACTGGAGTGTCCTCGGAACTTCTGGGGTCCGCTATAGGCTCAAGATCTGGAATCGTTGCGCCTTTGGTGAAAGTGTATTCCATGGATGAGTTGCAAATTCTCGCCTCGCAGTGAAACACGCCAGTGTCGAAGCCCATTTTACGAACCGCCGAGACCACCTCGTCAGTGATGGCCCGCTGTTCATTCTCAGGGAGTCTCGAGGGCACAGCCGCTTGCGACTCCGTGAAGAGCTTTCCCGTCGGATCCTCCGCAAGGTCTGCGGAGCAAGGAAAGTCGTCTACAATCTCAGTATAGAGAGCCTGGCCCCTGAAGAGGACAATGTTGCAATCCACTTCAGGCCCATTGATGTATCGCTCGACTACAACCCTCAGATCGGGAAGCTCTTGGCTGACGATGAGAGATTTCTCGACGGCGTCGCGCAGTTGTCGGGCGTTGTTTGCGCGGTAGACTCCCCAGCTGCTCATCCCAGCGACTGGCTTGCATACAACCGGGAAGTTAACGGATTTAGGAGACTGTAGTCTCGAATCCAGCTCCTTGAGGCTCTGTACCGTGAAGAAGTCTTTCTCGTCGGGATCGAGCATCTGACGCGTGCGATACTTGTTTGTTGAAATCGAGTAAGCCTCTGGTCCTGGTGTATAGACTCCCAAAGCCCTTGCTGCCGTGGCCGTAGGCACCATGAACATATCCCACGGTCCAATGAGGCCATCTATTGGATCTGGGTATGCCTTGACCGCATCAACGATTCTTTTCCAGAAACCATTGTCTGTCGTCATATCCATTTCGATGTATCCGTCCATCAGATACTCATGTGGTGGTTTGTCATCCTTGGACCATGCGCCAGAACTCATAACTACGACTTCAATACCCAGCGCCTTCGCATTAGCCCATGCCGCTCTCTTGGCCGCTATGCGACTCCATATTAGGAAACATATGCGCCGCTTGCGGATGGGCTCTGGCGAGATAAAAGAAAAGGAAAGTCTTCGTGTGAGTTCAAACTCAAGTTTGTCGATAGTCTCATTACGCAGCTCCAGAGGGGATAGAATAGCACCTATCGATGCGTCTAAGGCCTGTAATATGCCATCAATGGTGCTGGTAGAATCTGAAGGAGCTGTTATCTCCTGAAGTGGCGAAAGAAATGACTTGGGCGAAGAAACAAGGGCACAGTCTGCCACACGAAAGGCCCAAGGATCGGCATGCCCTACAAAGCCGCTCACTCTAGGAACCTGAAAGACGCACAGGCCTTTTTCCTGCGCGATGCATTGCTGGAGAAGCGCAGCGATAGCCGAATCCTGATTCTTTCTGAGCTGTGAAGCCTCCGACTGAGAATCATTGTCCGAGATCCATACCCCGGGACCGAGGGATGTCTCCGGTGGTCCTGAGTTGCGAACTTTGGGCGCAATGTACAAATTGTGGAATTGCCGAGCATCGTTTCCGTTTTGCTGTACATATCGCCACTCACACTCGAGTGCGACTGACGGAGACCAAACCTGTTAGCATGGGTGTCTGTGCTCTGATCATATCTACTGACCTTGGTTATCTGGCAAGTTCAGCCAGATGTGGAGTCGTGTTTGCTCAGCCATTGCTAGAACCTTACATAGGTGAGAAATGTGTGTCTGGATATCGAGACTCAGATAGTTGTTCCCGAGGGACCTTATGTTTGTAGACCACCCTGCGCCGTAAGCATGCATCACGTTTCACTGCGCAATGAAACTGCTGGTTAATAGGACCAAAGAGGCTCTATCCATGCAGGGCACTCTGACATTGCATGGTCATGCTGTACATTGGCTTGTGCACAACCAATAGCAGCACTAACAACACCAGTCAAGAGGGCTTCCGGGGGTAGTCAGCCTCTGACCGACCTGACGTTGCGTTTATGATTGTTCATCTACGAAATACCATTACCTGGGCATTCTGACGACGCAAGCCTGAGTCGTCAGCGTAAGGCCCATGTTCTACAGAAATCAACAGTCGTGCTCTTCCCAGTATACCACGCAGCAGTAGCTTTAAGAAGTTATAGTTATGCCAAATACTTATGCATACAGCAGGGCGTAATACTCTTAATTCTATAGCGCACTGTTATTCATGGGAGTATAGCTATTTGACGGCTCTTCTGCCTTCATGCTTCCGCAATTGAATTGAACGATTTGTATATAACATAAAATGGATCATTTAGGTTCTGAGTGGCACTGCATCAAAGGCTTGCTGGAAATCAGCAATGAGATCGTCCACCTTTTCAATGCCAAGTGACAACCGGAACAGGTCCTCATACACACCCATTGCCTCGTTCTGCTCAACAGAACATCCCTTATGCGTCGTCGACCAGTGATGCCCTACAGTAGTCTTTGCGTCTCCGACATTAGGCGTATTCGAAATGATCTCAAACGAATCGACAACATCAAATGCCATATCCACTGTCCCCTTGAACCCAAATGTCATAACAGTTCCAAAGCCTTTCAGGTACTTCAAGGCAAGCTGGTGATATGGGTGGTCTTCGAAGCCCAAATATTTGACCCATGCGATGCGCGGATGATTGCGCAGCCAAGACGACATGAAAAGAGCATTGCGGTGCTGGCGCTCACAGCGAAGTGAGAGGGTCTCGACGCCGATGAAGAGCTGCTGGGCGGCCTGCGCACCGAGACAAGCTCCTGTATCGCGCATGAACTCCCATCGCAGGAAGCTCATGTATGCTTCGTTCCCAAATTGGTCGTAGAGGCTGGTATCAGTGCCCTCGCGGCCTCTCTTTGCGTGAAGATGAGGATAGCAAGCTGCATTGGACTGCCACTCGGAAACGCCTGTCTCTATGACAACTCCCCCCAATGTCGTTCCATGACCACCGATCCATTTGGTAGCTGAGTGGATGATAATGTCGACACCAAATCTGGCTGGCTGACAGAAGAAGCCAGCAGCTGAAAAGGTAGCATCCACGATTAGAGGAATCTTTGCACGTCGGGTAATGGCTGAAAGACCCTCCAAGTCTGCTACTGCGAACTTGGGGTTGCTGATGGTCTCAGTGAAGACGAATTTGGTCCTCTCATCGATTGCAGCCTCAACCTTTGCTAAGTCATTTGTATCCATGATGCGACACTCTAGACCCATGGCTGGGAGGATGACTTCGAATTGATGATACGTTCCACCATGAACAGAACCGCTCACAACAGCGTTATCGCCAACCGTCACCAAGGATTGCGCGACTGTCAAAATTGCTGCTGCACCGCTTGCGAAGCTGAGAGCGTCTTTCCCGAGCTCCAGAGCCGCCATGCGCTTTTCAAAGCCGACATTACTAGGCTTCACATCCGTCAGTCCCCATTTTGCTGAAGTAGATAATCTGGAAGCACTCACGTTGGAAAGTCGGCTGTACATGTAAAACTGGCTCCTCGGGCCATCTGAAAAACTGTAGGCATCTTCGATGCTCTTGGATGACTTGAAGCGAAATGATGCCGAGTTGTAGATTGGCAGGGAGCACTGTCCATGGGCGGTCTCGTTTTCTAG
Organism: Fusarium fracticaudum; assembly: GCA_003353625.1. NCBI lineage: Eukaryota > Fungi > Ascomycota > Sordariomycetes > Hypocreales > Nectriaceae > Fusarium > Fusarium fracticaudum. The sequence continues at coordinate 1,126,127 of PDNT01000004.1, forward strand.
ACCAGAATGGACTTGAAGAGTATCGAAATGCCATTTGCGTGGATTTTTGGACACCGCTTTTGACATGGCTACCCCGTTGGAATTGTGTTCACCATTCTTAGTGCTGTGGCTGCTTGTGTGCGCTCTTGCGGCTTCGTCTAAGGTGCTGGAGGGGCTCATGTTGATAGTTTTACCGATACTGACTTGGTTGGAATACTCATTTACCTAGGCAGGCGACTTGAAGCAGTATCAGAGCCATAAATCCACCGACATGTTCAGAGGTTCTATGCAGGATGAGGCGTTGAGGTGGCGAATGACCCTGCAGCTCTGTGTCTGTATCTGGTATGATAGTAAGCTTCCTCAACGCGATCTACCACGGGTTAAAAGACCTTGCAGGGCCCTTGGAGGGTGTGACTGTGCAGCTCTACCGAACGCAGGCAGACTGGGGTCCTAACTGGGCGAATGACTGATGATTGAAAAGCAGCTCACCCTGGAACTGACGTTGAAGACACAAGTGAAAGAGAACTGAACGAGTGTTTCAAGCACTTCATTGTAAATTCTGCATCGCATTCTATCACTTTGCCTCACTCTCCTTCTTAACCTTCAATACAATGACCACTGACTCAATAATTCCAGGCCGAGACCTGGAAGCCGAAGTTCAAGTCTATGTAAAAACTATGGTGGAAAACATCAAGGCGGCTAAAGCCTTGTGCCCCTTGGATTCGCCCGAAAAGGCCGATCAGGTCGTCCCATTTTGGGACAGGTTTTACAAAGTCATAGGCTTCACGACCCTCGACCTTGAGTTGGAAACGGCAGTTCTCGCTCATCCAGACATCCTGGGCCTCATGCCTGATATTAGATATGTCATGGGAGAGTGCGAGGGCGCCTTGGAAGTGACTTGGGCGGAAAGGGTTGCAGCTACGCAAGACGTGACTGATGGTATGAATCTGAGCACCGATTGTGCATTCCTCTCTGACTGACATGTCCCGTCTAGCCTGGCAGATATACAACACCACCCCAATTCATGAATTCTATGAATATGTGCTCAAAGCCGAGTGGTCAGGCCTCCTATCCATCATGGACAAGGCTCCGGAGTCCATAGCCATTCTGGGGTCTGGTGCAATGCCAGAGACAGCTGTTTGGGTGACCAACTGGGCCAAGAAACAAGCCAAAACTGTGCGAATCCATAGTCTGGAGCTTCTTCCCGATCGCCTAGAGAAGAGCATCAAGGTCCTCGACAGACTTTGCGAGGACACGCAGCACTGCACATTCGAGGCGGGCGACATCAAAGACGCTCCTCAGGACCTCCGTGATCACGATGCTGTCTACTTCAACGCGGCAGTTGGATCAACGACACTGGAGAAGGAGAATATTCTGCTCAGCGTGGTGTCTCGCATGCGGTCGGGGGCATTTGTGCTGACCCGGAGCACCCATTCCATCAAGACCATGGCATATCCTGTAAGTTGTGTTACGTCAGTTGGACTAAGCGAGCAGCGGCTTACCGTTGACACAGCCAGCCAAGATCCAAACTCAGCGTCTAGTGAAGAGGTTGCGACCGGTCCTCACATGCCAGTTGAATGGCGAGCCTGGGAAGAACGCGAACGCGAGTTTCATCATTTCTCGTGTGGTCTAGTATAAATTGTTCTCGCAAAGCACCTATTGGGGATCATGCTTGTAGGACTTTCATTTGCTTTACTCTTAGTTGAATGTAGATGGCTGACAGACAGCCTTGGTGCATTCAGTCATGTCGGTTCCCGTCTAGCCCATCACTTACAGAATGTGAGCATCAGCCATCACCACAGTTGGCCAATGTATCGCCCAACATACTATATAGTGTCAATCAGGGAATGGCGAGACCTAGATCCAATAGGCACCTAATTGATGAAGTACAAGCGCGTGCTCTAAACAACGAAAACTGTCAGGGTACGCAATGCAAGACGGCACGTGACATCCGTGACGCTTCTCAAATCACCGCGGCTTGATGATGACCTGTCATACGCATCCGGGCTGTAATCAACTTCACCCTTGACACGCCCACAAAAGCCGTCGCTGTTGGCTGTGATGTCACTTCAATTGCACCCATGCTTGTCTTATCTCCCGTCTCAGTCACCGCCCTAGTCAAGGCATTAGTCGCTATGCACTTTCATCCAGCAGCACGTCTTTCTTCTTCACTCTTTTCCTACATCCTCATGAGTTTCATTAAGTAAAAATGCACCAACATCGCGAAAACGGGCACGAAACCCATGTCAACGAAAGGACAGCCCTCCTCTCACCACAGTCTGAAGACTCAAGCAGCGTGCCCCGGGCAATTGAGACCGTAAATGCGCACCGCACTCGCTGCTCATGGCCGTGGATCTACGTCGTGCTCCTCTGCATCGTCCTCGCAGTCGTTTCAGACGTTGGCGAATCTCTCTACTCTGCGCCAAGAGTGCGGCTCTTTGAGTCCGTTGCCTGTACCCGCCACTATCTGCGGCACGATCCGTCGTTGGTGGATCGTGACGGGTCCGTCCCCGAGCGCCTCTGTAAGATCGACCCAGTGCAGGACAAGGTTGCATCGGTCGTGGGATGGCAGTACTTTTTCGATGCCATTCCCGCGATCCTGCTTCCAATCCCCTATGGCTATGTCGCAGACTTGCGTGGACGTAAATGGATCCTGGTATTAGCCTTGGCTGGGTATACTTTGTCCTGGGCGTCGACGCTATTCTTTGTAAGTATCGCCAATCTCTAATCACTTTCTAATAGTATTGACCATCTTTTCAAAGATCGGGGTGCTGCATTTACCTTTGAACGCAGTCTGGCTATCATCACTCTTCTTCATCATTGGCGGTGGCCCAACAACTGGCACAACCTTACTCACTACAGTGGTTGCTGACGTGGTGCCGGCAGAGGTCAGAAGTACCGTGTTCTTTTATCGCTTTTGTACCGACCTTGTCGCAGATCTGATTGTCCCTCCAATCGCCTCGATGCTGATGCGCAAGAACACATGGATCCCTCTCCTGCTGGCAGTGGCCTTCCAAGGACTTAGTGTTATTTTAGCACTTGGGTTGCCGGAAACACTGCCAGTGCTCGACCCCAAGAGGACCGGTGATGGTGCCAATGCAATCTCTTCGGATGATTCAAGCAATGAACAAGCAGAGATACCATCCAAGAAGGACGGCAAATGGGGAAGCTGGCTTACTCGGAACAAAGACTCGTTCGACTTCGTCATAAAAGACAGAGCTCTGTCCGCCCTTGTCTTTACTTTCCTCATCTCCAAGGTCGGGCGCCAAGCTGCTAATATGCTCTTCCAATACGTGTCGAAACGATATGGATGGACTATAGCACAGGTGAGTTCATACTTTCTGGATCAATTGTTGTGGATGCCTTTCTGACACATTTCGACACCTAGGCCGGATTTCTTATATCTTTACGGGCAGGCGTAAATATTGCGCTGTTCACGGTCATACTGCCTCTAATTGCTACATACGCCCTCGTAAGCTGGAGTGCAACCTCTCGAGATCTTGGGATCGGCAAAGCAAGCATCATCCTCTTGATTCTAGGCAGTTTGATCATATTCTTGTCAGAGACTTCAGTAGGCATGATAATTGGTAAGCCAAAATTGCTGAGGCACACTACGTACGTCTAGGAAGCTAAGCATCCTTTTAGGACTCGTCATATCCACCTTGGGCTCGGGCTTTGCGCCAACCATGCGCAGTCTGGCAACCAGCCTTGTAGAGTCTCGGCACCCCAACGCAACAAGCGACATAGGGCGGCTCTACGCGCTCATCTCGGTCGCGGAAGGAATAGGAAGCTTGGTGGCAGGTCCTGGGATGGCTTTGGCCTTCCGTGTGGGCATGAGTTGGGGCCAAGTCTGGCTCGGACTACCCTTTGGGTTTGCTGCTTTTCTCTTCGCTTTGGTCTCGATAATTGTATTTGGCGTCAAGATTTGACTTTGAAATGACTTTATTAGAATAGATTCATGGTAATGTTCGGATTTCGAACTTGGAAACTACCTATACAGAGGACTGCTTTTATAGCCATGGTCACAATATGCACTATCGCCAACGCCAATGCAATGCCATCCCAAATCAGGTCGGCTGCGGTACGAGGTTTGATCTATTATCGCAAGTTGCGCGTCGACTCTGTGGATACCTATAGGTCAGGATCCGAGCCGAAGAATGATCGCAACAATTCATTGAGCTGTTCACCTTCGATGAGAAACGCATCATGCCCATCGTCACTCTGAAGCGTTGCGAACGTTGCATTCTTCAAACCCTGGGACAGAAACATTTGCTCAGAGAGTGGGTAGAGACCATCTGTAGGGACTCCGACAACCAATGTGCGCTGTCGAATCTGGCCAAGGACTTTGAGCATAGCCTCGTCGTCTGAAAGACCCGGGTACCGGCCGCGGGCAATGTCATGGGAGTCGATCTTGTCCAAGATGTGGAGATAGCAGTTGGCGTCGAAGCGAGCATTGAACTTTTCTCCTTGGTAACGCAAATAGCTTTGCGCCAAGAATATACCCGACTTGTCGTAGTGCCCATCATCGCGCGTCGAGCACTGCACATCGACCGCGAATGGCGCACGGGTGCCGTTGACTTTTGAGAGCGTTTTGTTGGACGCTGTGTAAGTCTCCAGCCTGCGTCTTCCGAATCGCGCTTCGAAAGATGAGTGCGTTCGGTAGGATATCATGGCTGCCATGCGCGCAGCCGCGAGACCATCTCGAGGAGGATCGTCACCATAGCGCCCACTACGGAACTTGGAATCAGCCTTTATGGTTGCCCGCTGGTTCTCACTCCACGCTATCGCCCAGGGACTTTGCCTGGCTGCGGTTGCGACGAGAACCATGGATCGTACGAAATGCTTGTCGAGCAATGCCCACTCCAGCGCCATCATACCCCCCATGCTGCCTCCTATCACGCAATATATCGAACGTACGCCGAGCGATTCAACAACAATCTTTTGGATTCTATTTGGGAAAGCAGGTCAGCCTCGAGCTACGTCCAGACTCGTGCGTGTACTTACCGAGCGTCATCACGAATAGTTGTTTTTGGGAACGTGTGTCCATAATAAGATGCACTGCCTGGCCTTACAGATAGCGGGCTCGATGAGCCATAGGGACTTCCTAAGGAATTGCAGCAGATGAGGCAGAACCTGTTGGGGTCGAGGACTGGGTTCTCAGGACACGATAAAAGTTGTGACCACCAGTCCGTAACATCAGCGCTGCCGGAAAGGGCGTGGCAGATGACGACGGCATTTGTTTTCTGAGTGTTAAGTCGACCCCTGACGGTGAAGGCCACCGTCGTGTTGGTCAGAGTTTCTCCTGACTCGAGTGTGAACCTGTCAATCGTTGTGTAGAGCTGCGTTGGCAGCTGGTCTTGCATCGCATGTTGACCGCCTTGACGTCGAATCAGTAATTGCATATAATTAGAGAGCTGCAGAGACGTACTGCTTGAGGTGATAGGTGATGGCAACGGTTCGTCTACTGTCATTGCACTATAAGTTTTGGGTGATGCAACTGCTTTGATCCACCAGCTTCAATGCATGAATAGACCTCAACCACAAAAGACATTCGAAGCACATGCCTGAAGTACTCACTGACACGGGATTCGAACTCTACTACCAGATCATTTCGTTGAAACGCATGCATAGATGTGCATAATGTCAAAGGTTCAGGGTAAGTTGTGAGGCCAAGACGGCTCGGTCCGTTATCAGTGACTGTGCATTAGCGCGATGACCTTGCATTGACGAGGATGTTGACCCTGCAGGGCTAGCTCAGTATCCAGCGGCTCCAAGCCTCGACATCTCATGAGAGAAGAGGTGCCTGTACCAACCAACAACTATTCCGGAGCATGACCTCCGATTCGGTGCGAGCAGTCAACCAACAATGGAACTTATGAGCGGTGTCTTGTTGGGGAGACAGGCACGTGAAATACGTGGTTGCAAACATGCGTGACGTGATGATGGCATTACGCCGTATAGGTAAAGCGCCAAAGTCAGTCTCAATCTAAGGTCTTGCGGATATTGTTGCTGTCACCTATTCTCCTATCCATTGCGACCGTTCCCTTACCTTAGGCCTTGTGCGCGTCAACATCAGTCCAGCAGATGCGCTCTCGGTGGCCGAGGCCATTCGGCCAACACCATGTCCCCGACATTCCTGAGAAGAGGGAGGTGACTGCGGAACAAGATGCAGGTTTCTTGAGCAAGCTTTGGTTTGCTTGGCTGAGTCCACTCATGACCGTGAGACTATACTACGCTGAACTTGTGATGTTTCTACGCGCTGACCATGAGAATTGATGGTATAGATCGGATACCGGCGTCACCTGGAACGCAATGATATCTGGACAGTGTCGGACACAAGGCTAATGGATACGCTCCAGCCCAGTCTTGACGCCGCTTTTCGAAAACGGGTATTGGCTCGCAATCGCCTTCCTCTCCTATGGGCGCTCTACGAGGTCTTCAAGTTTGACTTCTGGCTCGGTGCTGTCAGTCAGTTCGTCGTGTCGACTCTACAGGTCATGACGCCTTTCACGCTGCGATTCCTTATTGAGTGGGTTCAACACGCCTACCCCGACGGACACGACACACGCGGTTCCAAGCCAGTAGCAGTTGGCATAGGATATGTTATCGGTATCGCAATCTTGCAGATGCTTCAGACTTTCGCCTCGAGTCAGTTTTACTATCGCGGCATGTTACTCGGTGGACAGACACGCAGTGTTTTGATAGCCATGGCATTCAATAAGTCACTGAAACTGTCCAATAGAGCCAAGGCTGGAGGTCAGACAGGGAGTGAGGGTTCGGGTCCTTACGATGATATCCCCTGTCGGGTAGACGAGAAAGGCTGGTCCAACGGACGTGTGATGAGTCTGGTCTCCAATGACACCGCCCGCATCGAGCAGGCGCTAGCAGCTTTCCACCTTTCATGGTTATCCCTTTATCAACTCATACTAACAGTTGCACTCTTGGTCTATAACCTGGGCTGGACAGCTCTGCCAGGAGCAGCCACTCTCATCTTTGGTCTTGCCGCAGTGACATACGCGACAAGGCCGCTGGTGGCAAGCCGGAATCGTATCAACATAGTCACTGACCAGCGCGTCACACTCACGCAAGAGATCCTCCAGAGCATTCGTTTCGTAAAGTACTTTGGCTGGGAAGGATTCTTTCAGAGCCGGCTTGGGAACATCAGAGCATCTGAAACCCGAGCCTTGCGTATCATGCACCTGATCAGGTGCGCCGTAGGAACCCTAGCTCAGTTCCTACCTGTACTTGCCATCATGATCACGTTTATCGTGTACGCGGTTGTGAATGGCAGTCTTGATCCAGCGGTTGTCTTCTCGTCCTTAGCGATGCTGTACCTACTACGCGTCCCGACCAACTGGTTGCCCGTATCTTTGAGCCTTGCTGCCGACGCATTCCAATCGATCAAGAGGATCGAGGACTTTCTACTTGCTGAAGAAGTACAATCACAGACAGTTCCAGACGCGACTCTTGCTCCTGCTGCCAAACTCAGCAATGCATCTTTCACGTGGGAGAGCCCACCATCGAACGAGGAGGCTGGATCACCAAAGAACAAGAGCAGCCTGTCGAGAGTTTTGAGAAGACAGCGAGTAGAGCATGAAAAGAAAAGGGTCGAAACTTCGGATACAGAAGTCCGCCCAGTCCGGGATAGTGACGTGCCGTTCTCTCTGAACGATATCTCCTTGGAATGCCAGAGAGGCGAGCTGGTCGGTATCATCGGAAGCGTTGGATCCGGCAAGACATCACTTCTCGGTGCTCTGGCGGGAGATATGAGGCAGACCGGGGGCATTCTACAGTTTGCCGCTGACAGGGCGTACTGCCCACAGTATGCTTGGATTCAAAACGCCAGCGTGCGAGACAACATCACCTTTGGGAAGCCTTTCAACCAGACGCTTTATTCCGATGTGGTACACGCCTGCGCTTTATTGCCTGACTTTGAACTCCTTCCACATGGCGATATGACGGAAATTGGTGAGAGAGGTGTAACTCTGTCAGGGGGGCAAAAGCAACGCATTAACATCGCCCGCGCGATATACTCTGACGCTGGCATCGTAATACTCGACGATCCGCTTTCAGCTGTTGATGCGCACGTTGGTACACATATCTTTAACGAGGCCATCTGCGGCTTGCTCAAGGGCAAATGCCGGTTCCTAGCAACACACCACCTGCATCTACTGTCCCGACTTGACAGGATCATCTGGATGGTCGACGGACGTATCGAGGCTATAGGCACCTATGAGGAATTGATGAAATCTCACCCTGCCTTCGCCAGCCTGGTTTCTGTTGGAGGACATCAGCAAAAAGAGGCCGATAGCACTGAAGGCAAGAAAGATGATTCTGTCGGCCCCGACAACACAACGACGAAAGCCGAGGTCTTGATGCAGGAAGAGGCCAAGATTGTTGATAGCGTTCCCTTCTCCGTATATGTTTCGTGGTTACGGGCTTCCGGCTCCCTCTGGAATGGTCTTGCAATGGTGGTTGGACAGCTCCTTTTTCGAGCCTCAAGCATTCTAGGAGGCTTATGGCTTTCGTGGTGGGTGGACAACAAGTACGGCCTCACCCGCGGTCAGAATGTAAGAGTTCTTTCTTTGATATAAGACTTAAGCAGGTTCACTAACGATTGTGAACCAGATCGGTATATACGCCGGCCTGAGTCTCGCTCAATGCGTACTAGTGTTTTCGTCTTCTCTCATCACCTGCTTGGTATGTATCAAATCGAGCCAGGTCATGTCGAACAATGCGCTTTGGCAGACTCTTAGGGCCCCCATGTCTTTCTTCGACACGACCCCTCTTGGCCGTATCATATATCGCTTTACAAGAGACATTGATGCGCTGGACAACAATCTGGTTGTTGCTGTGCAGCAACTGCTAATCAACGTAGCAGCGCTGTTGGGCTCCTATGTTCTCATCGTCGCCTACTTCTACTATGTAAATTGTTTCTCACTACTTCCTTATCATAGAACCACGCTGACAAATAGCAGTTTGCCATCGCTCTAGTGTTTGGCGCGACAGCACTCTGGTGGTGCATTTCCTACTACCGGAGCAGTGCGCGAGAGCTGAGGCGACACCAATTGATACTCGACGGTGTGGTCTTTGCTCGCCTCAATGAAGCTCTTATTGGGGCTGCTTGCATTCGTGCATATGATCGGGAGCTCCAGTTTGTCAAATTGGTTCATGAAGCCATCGATGACATGGACAGTGCCAACTTTCTGACGTTCGCCAGCCACAATTGGCTCTCTGTTCGGCTTGACAACATCGGCATCTTGTTGAACCTAGTCACTGGTATTCTCGTGGTTACCAACGCACTGCCTGTTGCTCTCAGCATCTCGGGTCTGTTGCTAACTTACAGCATGTCCATGGTTGGCATGATGCAGGTCGTGGTGAAGTATCTGATCGAGGTCAACAACTCCATGTCGAATACAGAGCGTCTGTTTCAGTACACAAACTCTCTGCACCAGGAAGCTCCCCTCGATGGCGACAGCGTGCGTCCTTCTTGGCCGGAGCACGGAGCCATCGAGTACGAGGCTGTGCAGATGCGCTACCGTCCTGGTCTCCCGCTGGTTGTTGATAACTTCTGTCTGAAGATTGCTGGGGGTGAGAGACTCGGGATTGTTGGCCGCACCGGTGCTGGTAAAAGCACCATTCTATCAACCCTCTTCAGGCTAACAGAGATTTCTGGCGGGAGTATCACCATCGATGGTATCGATATAGGCCAAATCGGTCTTCACCGGCTCCGAAGCGCTTTGGCGATCATTCCACAAGATCCCACTCTCTTCCAGGGCACTATTCGCTCGAATTTAGACCCTTTCAACAAACACACAGATACCGAGCTATGGCATGCTCTCCGCGAGGCACATCTTCTCCCAGATAGCGAAAAGTCATTCGCCATGCCCGGGGGAGATACCCAGACAAGCAGTGTCGTGGAGAGGGAGCATCCAGACAACACTGACTCTGGAAAACCTCGAGAGACGCGTGTGACACTTGACACGGCCGTCGAAACCGAAGGCCTCAACTTCTCTCTTGGACAGCGGCAGCTGATTGCGCTTGCTCGAGCGCTTCTTCGCAACACACGTATTGTGCTGGTGGACGAAGGGACGAGCAGCGTTGATCCTGAGACCGATGCACTCGTGCAAGAGACACTAGCGACTGGTTTGGAAGGGAAAACGCTGATTGCCATTGCGCATCGTCTTCGTACCGTGATCCAGTACGACCGAGTGTGCGTCATGGATAAGGGGAAGATTGTTGAGCTGGGGCCGCCGTTGGAGTTATGGGAACAAGGGGGCATTTTCAGGGCTATGTGTGATAGCAACGGCATTACGCGGGATATGTTTGCGAGTGTCTAGTTAGCACGGGTGGCATAAAGAAGATACCAACACCACATATGTACCAACATATATGTTAAACTCAGCTTGTGCTTTAGAGGCGATGTCCATTTGATATCCCAAGGAGTTGTATCAGCCGATCTCTGCTACAACTTGATACTCCTTCACCTTCAACCTTTAAGGAGTCTTATTGTGGTATCGGACACATTTAAAGCCCAAAATCAATACGCCAAGTTACATTTCCTGCTCCGGAGATCGCTCGGGTTCCTGGTATGCACCTGGATGAGCACAGTCTGCCAAGTCGATGTCGTGTGAGCAACCTTCACGATAGATCTCGATTTGCAGGCATAACTCATTCTTTTCAAGGTAAACGATCTCTTCGTCTCCATCGAAATTGGTCAGAGGCGGCTTGTGCTTTCTCTGTTCCCACAATTCAATCGTCGCGATGAAATCATCGAGTGAAGGATATGATTTCATATGAATGACATCACTGTTACCTCTTCACAACTACAAATAAGAGACCTCCAGGAACAAATACTTGTCTGTATTGCAATCTTCACTACAATCTCATCATAACAAATTACACAAACTCTTCTTCAGCTTTGTCACAAACAAATTCACTTCAAAATGACCAACTACGAGCAGATCGCCAAGGAGGCCGAGATGGACCTCAACACCTACCAGGCCAAGACCGGCAACGCTCGTCCTCAAGATGTTGAAGGTGCTGGTGTTAACCCTCATGCTGAGAACAAGTTTGAGAGCGCTCAGGTTGAGTTTGGTGATGAGCTGAGCACAAACGCCGGCTACAACAAGCGCATCCCTCCCAGCGAGGGTGGCATTGTCGACGACAAGGGCCGGTAAGAATATGCACCCAAATAACGATGACAACCTCTAACCCCTCCAGACAAGCCCGTGGTCATCACTACGAGGGTGAGGGCGGTCCTCTCGACAAGCTCTCCAAGTCCAACGATGAGCGCGGCGGTTACAACGACAACGATGTTGTCGGCGCCAACGTCAAGAAGACCTCCGGCCTCGGTGCCGCTGACGATCTTGCCTCAAAGGGCCAGGAAGCCCAGCGCGCCAATGTAGGCCGCAACCCTCCCGGCCCCGGTGGCTCTCAGTTCAAGGGCGAGGACTACTACCAGCCTGAGAGTGTTCCTGACAGCATCTCCGCTGAGGGTAACATTGCTCCCGAGAGCGTGATTGAGTCTAGCCGCGAAGCTGAGCGACCTTGAGCGACACAAAAAATGGAATGGAATGGAATGAATGGTACGAATGGGTTAATAGCGGGCGCTTGTACGATATGATATGTTCATAATTTGAACCGCCATGATTTACGACCACAATAATTGTGCTTCTGTTGCATCGTGATCTCTATAAGTTGAGGTGAAGGTTCGGTGAATAAAATAGCCCCCACTGTGGCTCCCGCTAAGAGCCGCCATCATTTAAAGCATGATCAACGTCATGAGGCCTTGACCTTATCTCGTGACCAGCCGCTAAATATGAATCCTCGACGACTTGCTATCAGCAACATTACAATTCCAACCTCAACCTTTCCTCGCAAGACGTGATGTCGTGTGTGTTCTCAAGGCTGATACAAGAGTGCTGATTGTCGCCGCCATGTCCGGTCTCTCACCGTCTGCTTCTGGATTGCTCCCTATGCCAGGCGCGCCTTCGTCATCTTGGGCTGCGTACAAAGCGAGAGCTGCAGCCATCATGGGCCATCATGATACGAAGGTGATTGTAGCCTTTTGGCTTTTTGGTACAACCTTTCCCCCCCAAATCTCCCGGCTTGTAGCTAACAGTCGCGTCAGGCCTCATCAATAATGTCCTCTACGTGATCATCCTCTCCGCCGCCCAAGACCTCGTCGGTTCCATCCCCAAAGGCGTCGTCCTCCTCGCCGATGTCGTTCCCTCGTTCCTCACCAAGTTGGTCGCACCGTACTTCATCCATCGAATACCATATCGCATGCGAGTCCTCATATTCATAGCGCTGTCCGTAGTTGGCATGCTCATGGTTGCCTTAACACCGCGCACGCAGTCCGTTGCCATCAAGCTCGTCGGTGTAGTCCTGGCTAGTATAAGCGCTGGCGGCGGTGAATTGAGCTTCCTTGGCTTGACACACTTCTACGGCCCGATGAGCCTCGCTGGCTGGGGATCCGGGACTGGTGCTGCGGGTTTGGTCGGTGCAGGCCTCTACGTGATGTTTACGGACTGGTGGGGATTGAGCGTGCGCAGCAGTTTGCTAATCTCGGCGTGTTTCCCTGCGATTATGTTTATCAGCTTCTTCGTGATATTGCCGCTTGGACCTCTAAGGGAGGGCACGACTCGAAAAGACTACGATGCGATCCCGGATCTGGAGGATGAGGACGTGAACCACATGGATCAAGGAACTGCTTCCTCGGCGCTCTTGGCTCCTGGACCTGGAGTCGCGTCGACTGCATACTCTACGCATAACACGCAAGACACACTCACGATGCGAGACAGATTGGAGAAAGTGAAGGTATTGTTCGTCCCATATATGCTCCCGCTGCTACTGGTGTACGTGGCCGAGTACACGATCAACCAAGGAGTTGCTCCAACATTGCTATTCCCCCTGGACGAGTCGCCATTCGATGAGTATCGAGATTTCTATCCCATGTACGGGTTTCTCTACCAACTCGGCGTCTTTATTTCCCGATCATCTACGCCGTTTATACGTATCCACCATTTATACCTCCCATCGATGCTGCAAGTCGCGAACCTTGTTCTTCTCACATTCCACGCCGTATACTTCTTTCTTCCATCGGTCTACGTCGTCTTTATCATAATATTCTGGGAAGGTTTGCTAGGGGGAGGTGTCTACGTCAACTGCTTCGCCGAGATCATGGAGAACGTGCCACTTGAGGATAGAGAATTCAGTCTCGGAGCAACGACTGTCAGCGACAGTGGTGGAATCTCTATCGCCGGACTTATCAGTATCGTGATGGAGACGAAGCTTTGTAATTATCAAGTGGCGCATGGAAGGGATTGGTGCCGTCGTATTTCTGCCCAGGGACATTGATTGTTAGGTTAGTCAGGCGTTTTGAGCGTTAGGTAGAGCGAGTCTGTAGATATCGGTCGGCATTTGGTATAGAAATTCTGTTACATTCATTACGTGTCTCACGACGTCTATGGCCTGGTTGACGTGAGCTCGACGCGTAACCTGGAGAAACACGCGTAATAAGCGAATACATTTTTCTCCATCCATGTCATGGTCGCTGTCGATAAGCGATATCCCTCCTGACCCGGAGCGAGGAGGGAGAGTTCTCAAAAGACTCTGTTCTCGAACGATTCAGGGGCTTCAAGATAAGTTTTTATACTAAAAGGGCTCCCCCAGTAATACTGTCACTGTCAGCTTACAGCAGCGACCGACAGCTTGCAGAAAGTGGACTCGCGACAGGGAGTCATGACCAATAAATCGGAAACAGTCCCGGGACGTCCCTTGCAAGGCGACATTAAATTGCGAGAGATGGGCAAATTAAAAATCTGGATCTTTTGTCACGACGGGGCGGGGCATTTTGCTCTGTTTAGCGGTCACGGGCGATAGACTTTTTGAAGAAGGTTATATTTTAAAAAAGTTACGTTTCGTAAAAAGGTTATAAAATTTCACCAATGATAGGCGTCTGCATGAGTTACATGAGATCTGATTGGAATCAAAGCATCGGGCGGGCTAGGAGTTGCCATGTTTAGATCGTGGCCCGGCAGATGGGCTGACGGGAAGACCGGCGCGAGAGTGACACCGGAGAATAGGGCATTACCTTATCAAGAATATCACGCGATGCTCGTTGCTCCTTTGTACGAAGTTGAGGTGCAGAGATACGACCTCGCCAAGAGAAGGATAAGCACATCAACGGATGACGGCCTAGTGCTGACCGGCTTGGCAAGTTTCATCCTTGTGAGGGCGTTGATCAAAATAATGCTGTACATACAGTACACAGTACATGTTACGTGGTAAACAGTGGCTGAAGTGTTCTTTGAGCCAAAGACAGACACACTCATGAGGGAGGATGAGACCAAACTTGGTCGTTCAAATGCTGTTAATTCCCGTCGGGAATCGCTCCAGGTTGGGGCTGATGAGGGATGCAGCGGAGGAGGGCCAAGTCGGTGGAGTCTGGAGATAAAGCAAAAGTCCAATGGATGTTATCAGTGACAGATCGTTGTCCAGGTTGATCCTGCCAGCCGTGCGTTTGTTTGTCTGTTTGTATGAACCATCAAGTCGATATCATACCTCGTCTATCTACAAAACTCAACAGTACATAAAGTACCCACGAGACTCCAAGACATGCATGCCGGTAATATTCAAGGGACTGTCTTGTCTCTCATGTAAATCCTCTGTCTCAGCCCTTCAGCAGGGAGATCAAGCCTAAATACCTCCCAGCACCGCCAAACATCGATAATCTTTGCAAGGGGGTATAGCCTCATTCCTCTCAACGGTAAGGGTTCTCCGCTAAACAAACCATGACCTCGGGCATTGTCCTTGGAGGAAATCAATGCGAGGGGCGAGTCTTTTGGCCTCTATTCAAAATTGCAAGCCAAGCCAAATTTCCGCCTAGCGAGACGTTGCAGATAAGCTATTGTTTGATTGGTTAGATGATGACATGGTTAACCATGCAAGCGGCTCTCCGAAGGGGGAATGCCATTCAATGAGTTGATCGAGATGCATTCTGCAGGGGGGAAAAGAATGGGAGTTGTCGAGTATTGTTGGTTCTTTCGCTATGTTGCATCTTTCTTAGCAGTGGTTGGCGGTGTCGATGGCGCTGATCCATCAGCAGTGAGATGCAAGCCTTATAAACTCAATTCTCCAACCTTAGTTGTAGGTTAATCGACTGGCTTGTTACATTGGATTGGATAACGTGATGACGCATTCGAGCAGAGAATAAAGGGGCACTCTTTTCCAGATCTAAGCTTACCTCACTAACATCCATAGGAACAGAACCTATTGGTTGACTATCTTATGTACACTGTTAAAGGGGTTGGCATGAATTGAGCAAGATGACTTTCTCCAACCTTGACAGTATCAAACAAGAGAAGAAAAAAAGGAGACAATTTTCGAGTCCAAGCCCCCTGATTCACTTGGCATTGGATTGGCTCCCGCAAAAAAGGTGAGTTGAGCCTTTGAGGTGTCCCGCCACTTGGACTCAGCCCCTCCCAGAACACACGTTTAAAGCCGCCATGATCCATCCATTAGCGCAAACACACGCTAATTGTCACCCCCTGTAACCTGCAACGTACGCCCGGGCCTTCATCTTCCCGCCTCCATAACTCGCTTCCCTCACCCTCAACCTCTCCAGCTCCTCCTTCTCATCCGTCCCCCTCTACCCCTGTCCGCTTTTTATTTAATTTAATCCCACCTAAAGGCCATTCTCTCTCACTCTCTCACTCTCTCCCCCCTGCTCATTTTCCGGCCTTATCAGAAACCAGGTTCCTCTTTTTTACTCAGCTTCTTTCTCTTCCCCTTCCTCTCCTCGCCTTCTTCCTTCTTCATCGTTCGTCTTTCTTTCTTCTTCAACCTCCCGTAATTCTTTTGTTTTACGTCGCGTGCGCTAAGAGGTTCGAGATTCTGGTTCTGGGTTCTGCTTTCTTGTGTCCTTGTCGGCACCTTTCACTCACTCAACTCAATTCTCCCTGAACCTTCGTCCTTTTGACTTTATATCGGACCCGTTGAGATACACGCGTCGAAGGCGTTGAAGCTTGCCCACCATGTTTGGACAAGTGCGCACAAACCGGTCGACGGTCCTTATGGCCGGCACCGTTATTTTCCTGGTCGCTTTTGTTAGCCTGGCCTATAACCATCTCGACAAGTGGGAGCCTCCCGCTGACGTGTAAGTTGACTTGCGTAATCTAATCTCCGCGAAGACCGACAAAACTGACGAATTCGCTATAGCGCTACCGACACCGAGACACCCATCATTGGTGATGCCCACGATGAGCCCAAGAAGACTGAGCCCGAGGAACCCGAGAAGCACGGCGCCATGTCGAAACCCGACCACCCTTCCAACGCCTCCACCGAGCTCGGCGACTACTACTTCAACTACATCATGAAGGCCCGCATCAGCCCTGCCGACAAGAAGTACGCTCCCTACGGGGCTTTCCCCATGGAGCTCCCCGCCGAGCCCAAGTGGACTGAGATGATTGGCGAGGACCTCTGCATTATCGATCTTGACAACCGACCTTTCGACGAGCCCGGCCAGATCTTCTCCCCCGGTCTGATGAGCTGGGACCGCGCTGACGAGACCCACGGTCTGTCCCTCGGTGTCCTGAACCACTGGCTCTATGGTGCGTACAATCCTACCCGAGTCACCCTCCTGTGTCACTAACCCCTCAATAGCCAAGAACCACGGTTACAAGTACTACTACGTTGACATCACCGATCCCTTTGAGGATCGCCGCAACTCGTGGAAGAAGCCCCCGATTCTGTCCAAGATCCTCAAGAAGCACAAGGCTTGCATCTTCCTTGACTCCGATGCCGTCTTCCACCACCTCGACCTGCCCTTTGAGTGGCTCATGAACTACTGGCAGCTCCACCCCGATACCAACTCTCTCGCCCTTGCCTACGATCCTCACCACAAGAACAATATGGACAAGTTCGAAAAGGTCTACCTCAACACCGGCTTCATCGTTCTCCAGAACAACGAGAAGACCTTTGAAATCCTTAAGGAGTGGGAGGACTGCCCCAACGAGGGCGGCAAGCACCCCGACTGTGTCGAGTTCCGAAAGAACCGCCCCGGAAAGCCCACCGACCAGGGTGGCTTCGGTACCTACATCCGATACGACTACCCCAAGGACATCAAGGATCTTCCCTGCACTGAGGCCAACGGTTTCCCCGAGAGTCGATCTGGCTGTGACGGAAAGTTCATCAAGCATCTCTGGACCGGCAAGAAGGACCACATCAAGGTGGTCATCGGCCAGCAAGTCCCCGGTGCGCTGCTGGAGATGTTCCACAAGCAATTCATGGACGAGAAGCCAAAGTTCTTCATCTCCGAGCGAGATCTGATGGCGCAGAAGGATTAAATAAGTAATGAAAATGCTTTAATGAGACCGAGTACCAGAAAAGGCGGACATGATACGGACGGCTTTTGAAATCATCTTTTTTTTTTAATAATTTTACTGTAAAACTTATACCATCCAGGAGAGGTGTAGGCAATACCTCTTCTCCCTCTGAAATTGGGGTTACTTGAAATGGTGTTTTTGGGAGTGTCAAGGGTTTTTAAACAAATGGCCTGAAATCGGAAATATTTTTTTGTATGTTTGCTCAATGTGCATGAAAGAAAGTTAGGCATGATCTCGTTATGAATAGTAGGGATAACATGAGTTTTGAGGTTGATGATAAAGTTCAGGTTGCGTATTACTCTGGTGATGCTACCTGTCTGCGTAAGCAAAGACAGCTTTTGAATGTGGATGTAATTGAGTTGATGATCAGGAATGATCAGGAATGAGAATAGAGTTCGTTTGAAGTGATCCAGAGGCGGTTTGAGTCTCCTGCGTTATATGAAGTTTGGAATGCGATTCAGACTCAGATGTAGGGTAGGTCTCCGTTATAGACTTAAGTTGCTGAGGTTCAGGATGTTGCTAGTAGCAGGCAATAAGCCAGACTTCTTCTCAAAGTGATACTATTCAGCACGTAGAGCTTTCGGGATCCGCGTGTTAGATGAGATGAGCTCTTTGTACAGGGCCGTTGAAGTGGTATAGTGATGTATCTGGTTTGTTAATCTAAGCCAGAGATTTCTCAGAAGCCTGTTGTGCATTCACCTGCACAAATCTTCGTTCGAAGACAAATGTGACTATTGGTAATATTTTGTCTCTGTTCTTCATTATTATCATGCTATTAGCTTCCTCTCTAGAAATCTGTACACTCTTGTTAGAAAGATGTGCTTCTGTCGAGTATGGTACTCTTTCGACCATGAGATCGTGCTTTGTAACTTCAACAATGACCAACTGCCGAGCCATTCTATATCAAGTCAAGCGAAATGCGGGGATATCGAAGCCTGAGATGGATAATCTCCGTCGGAGTTCCCAGGGCCTGTTCATACTTTGTTGTCTTGGATTTTGAG
This sequence comes from Fusarium fracticaudum, assembly GCA_003353625.1. NCBI lineage: Eukaryota > Fungi > Ascomycota > Sordariomycetes > Hypocreales > Nectriaceae > Fusarium > Fusarium fracticaudum. The sequence goes on from PDNT01000004.1 coordinate 1,144,497, forward strand.
ACCCTTTCGCCGATGCGAATGCGACTATCCCAGTCAACACCAACTCTTACATGATCACACGGAGGTGATTTCTAAGCTCTATAGAGAGAAAGACGATGAAATGTCGTATACGCCCTTTAGAGATAGTATTAACCGACGGGAATAACTCTTGGCGCTCTGGGCATATCGCAAATGCAATGATGCCATACTTCCCATGATGGATAACCGAGGCATACAACATCAAATACTTGCCCAGAAGCTTTATAATCGGGCGGATCAACACATTTAATAGGTCAAGCTTACTGACGCGACTATGATCATTAATCCAAAAGCCGAGCTATTCGCAGCGACAGGGTGCGCGCGACCAACGGGCGTTGAGAAGCCGATCAGTAATCATACAAACAAGACGGGGAAATTTACATAAATCTCCAACGCGGCACCATTTCCGCAATAACAATTTATAATGCCATCCAGATTTACAAATCCGTCGGGGTTTTGGCTGGGGGGACAAAGGAAAGCGTCGAGAATGGAATTTAAGCATTGAAACTGAACAAACCTCATCATGGAGAAGATTGACGATACTGGTATTATGGCCGATGTGTCGCTTGGGAACGACTCTGCGACGGAGGGCGAGATTGAGGCTGCGAGACCGAAGGAGCAGGGTGAGACTGATGAGTTGGATTGGGATAATAGTCCTCATAATCCTTTCAATTGGCCAGCGTGGAAGAAAGCTCTTCAAGTCGTGATGCTATCCTCAGCAGGTCTTCTAGCGTATGTCACTCTATCCCCGGAGCACCTATGTAAACTAACATCTCAGATCGATCGGAACATCAATAATGAGTCCCGCTCGCACAGAGCTCATGATCGAATTCAACGTCAGCAGCACCGTCGCCCTCCTACCTCTAACACTCTACGTCCTCGCCCTCGGCTTCGGGCCTGTAATCGGCGGTCCGTTGTCAGAAACTATAGGTCGCTATCCTATCTACGCAGCGAGTGTTCCTCTTGGGGCACTCTTCACTATGGGCGCAGGTTTCGTGCACAATATCGGAGGGCTGAGCTTTCTGAGATTCATGGCGGGTTTATGCTGGGCGCCTGTGCTGGCTGTTGCGCCGGGAACGTTGTCCGAGACCTTTACGCCGAAGAACAGAGGACCTGTTTCGGCGGTTTTTATCCTCATGCCTTTTTTGGGTCCGGGATTAGGGTGAGTTTTGGAAAGGAAGCGTTGAGAACATGACTGACTTTCTACTTAGACCCGTCATAGGCTCTTTTGTGGTGAATCGAAAGGGATGGAGATGGACGCAATGGACGTTGGTATTCTTTTCGATACTGGCTATGATCATCACTGCGTTCGCACACGAGACGTTTCATCCGGTTATCAAGCGACGACTTATGAAGAAGAAAGGAATGAAGGTTGATGACTCCCCGCCGATGGCTGCCCGACTCAAGATGTTTGCCCTCGTGGCAGTTGTTCGACCTATTCGCATGCTTCTCCTAGAGCCCATCACTGGATTCATCTGTCTATACGTGGCAGCAGAGTTTGGAACACTCTTCAGCTTCTTCGCCGCCGTTCCGTATACATTTGGAAGAGTCTACCAGTTCTCCATCGAAGAGTCAGGTCTTGTCTTCCTGTCCATCGTCATCGGCTGCTTTCTCGGACTCATCACTGTTATCCTCTGCGACGTCTTCCTATATCGAAAACAAGCGCCTAAATACCCACCCCATCAGATCCCACCTGAGCATCGTCTTTACCCCTCAATGATTGGAAGTATCGGATTACCAATTGGATTGTTCTGGTATGCTTGGACCGCACGACCTGGGGTTTCTTGGGCAAGTCCCGCTGCATCGATGATCATCTTTGCTTGGGGAAATCTCTGTGTGTTTGTCAGTACCATGCAGTATATCACTGATACGTATCACGGGAGTGTTGTTGCAAGCGCTGCTAGTGCCAACGGTCTGGCGCGGTATGGTTTCGCAGGAGTATTTCCCCTGTTCACGATTCAGAGTAGGTTCCCACGCCCATCTTTGTAAGAATAGTTGCTAACGAAAATAGTGTATGAGAAGCTGGGTATTGACTGGGCTAGCAGCCTTCTGGCCTTCGTGGCGTTGGTCCTGCTGCCAGTTCCGTGGGTGTTGTTCAAGTATGGCCCGAAGATCAGGGCCAAGAGCGCTTATGAGACGGTCAAGTTCAATTAAAATAGAGGGATTCAAATATTAGAAGTGTGTTTCAGTATGTCCTATAGAATTAAAATACTTTAATATACCTTGTCGGTGCCAAATCGCAGTGCATTGCCTTAGTTCTTAGGAAGCTGAATCAACTTGTAGTCCTTATCAAGGTAGTACCACAAATCGTACTTCGCTGGTCTCTCCGCAGCAGGAAGAACATTGGACTTGACAGGAATACCGAACTTCTTGGTAGCGTCCTTGCTCTTGACATAGCTCTTGTAGCTCTTGGTGCTAGTCTGGTTGTAGTTGATCTCATTGGAGTCAACCTTTCCGCGTACGAGGTCCTGCCAGTCGCCGTGGCTGCTCTTGATGGTCTTGGCCATGAACTTGGCATTTTGATAGTCCCCGCCAACGATCTCGAGAACACTGTCGCCACGGGCGACTTTGTAGTACTGCTGGGGTTAGTGAGACTTTGGGTAAAGGGGCGAAGAGCTTACGGTGAACCAGTTATAGAAGGTCTTGGCCAGACCGGGGCGGTACTTTTCGAGATCCTCGACGGCTGCGACTGTTAGATTGAGTTGATCAGAGAGGTAATGGCACTTACAGTCGACCAGGGCAGCGAGAGGGTCCTTGGTGTCAATGGCAATGACCTTCCAGTCAGTCTCGCCGCCCTGTACGCACCAGTCAGCAGTCGTTTTGTGTCAGCCATGTACTAGACTTACGTCGTTCAATGCAAGGCCACCAAGGACCTTGACAGACTTGACCTGTCCAACGTGAGCAGGCCTATATACAAGTCAGTCTTTGCTTTCTCATTCGCGAGGAACACTCACGCCTCGGTGATATCGAACAGATCAATGGGATCGTTGTCACCAGGGTATCCAGTGAAATCGTGGTCAAAGTTGGGACTCTCCCAAGTCTGGGGGATGGAACCATAGTGGAATGGGTATGACTTGTGAGGCCAGACACTCTCAACGAAACGAGGGGCCTTCTTCTTGTCATCATGGAAGATGGGGTCTGAGGCCAATTAGTATTGTAGAATTGTACGATATGCAGTCAACACGTACTGAGAGGCTCATCGCGGCGAGTCTCAATCTTGCCGTCTGTCCATCGAGGAATTTCAACAACGTAGCTCACGATGCGATTATTTCCCTTCTCAGGGTACAAGGGAATATCGTGCCAGAAGGAGATAGGCTGCCCATCTTTTTCCAGCCAAACACGCCAGTCCTGCACAACTTAGCAACGCCCCCATCGACCACTGAAGACGACTTACAAGAGTGTTACGAGCACCAACTTCACGAAGCGTCAGGGAATCATAGTCAAACTCCTTCGCCCTCGGCGCAAGCGAAGAACCAAGAACCAAACAAGGCAACAAAGCCAAGTGAACAAGCAAAGAGGTAGCTACCATTGTGAGAGATGTTCGAGCCCGGAGAAAAAGAAGGTTAAAGTTACATTGGGTTCCTTTTAAGCTTGATTCAAATAAAGCCAAGACGGATATAACTCGCGTGAGTGTTTTTGCGGCTCCTCGGTGACCAGAAATGGAAGATCGTTAGCGGGAGGGTTTATAGATCCAACGACGATGCGGATTTGATGCACGTGGAGTTGGAGTGTAGATCTTGGAGGGGCTTTTGGTGTAAGTCTGTTGGTGGTTTGGGACACACGTGGGGATGGTGAGGATGGGTAATTTTATTCAACATGAGCTACTGCAGGCCAAGTTGAATCGAACACCAATGATTCCATGTGAGATATCATCTTGGCTTGGCTATTCTCTCATAGAAGAACGGTAACTTCTCTCTGATGGCTTGTGTTAATTGAGTCATCTCATTGGGTATCTCCAACGAGTGATGTGACTGGCTATCGCACGTGCTTCAGCTAAGGTTGCGGGGTAAAAGTCAACACCATTGTTAGGTCCTGAATTAAGGAAGAACTAAGTGAATAAATAATACGGCAACGAAGAATATGTCTGTATATGTGTGTTTCCAAGCTCATGTTCAGGGTCTCTTGCCGACGGCCCGTGTGACGTGGCAGATTCCCTACTAGTTCATCAATAGTGTCTTTGCGGCAGAAACGATAGGTTCGTTTAAGGCTAACGTCACGATAGTCTTCAGCTCTCAGCTATATCGACCCAAACGAGACATGAACGACACCTAAAGCATTCTAAAAGCTGATCACATACCATTCAGGCTTTTTGTCTCATTTTGAATTGAGTTCCATTCGCTGAGCGATTCTAATCGATGCGGGGCTGGCCTCATTGAGGTCCAAGCAACTGATACATGCAGGAAACGATCATGTTCAGCCAGCCACATTTATACGCTTTGATATGATCGACAACGAAATGATGATATTTCGATTTTGGGAAGGGAGACTGAAAGGTATAATTAGGGGAAGAAGATGCACGCAATTTCATAGCAGCCTTGCATCATTTCTTCATCGCCGTTATATCTAAAGCCACACAAGAACACCGTAACTACAATGCTTCTCAAGATCCTTGTTTCCATCACAGCTGCCGTTGCAGTCACAGCAACAGCCATCGGTAAGCCACTTGCATAACCCAGTAACACATTCAACTAATTAGTGCCAGACAAACCAGTCGGTGTTGCTGGCTGTTACTGGTCAGGAACAGCTCCTTACTGCGCAGGCGAGTGTGACCCTGGCTGGACTGAGAGGGGACGTAGTCAATGTGGTGACGGCAGCTGCTGTTGGACTGGAAGCAAAGCCCTCTGCTGTGATGACGATGATGATGCCGCCAAGGAGTTGGTGAAGCAGCAGGACAAAATCGCTGCTGCTGGCTGTCGGTGGGAGGGCACGGCTCCTTACTGCGCAGGCGAGTGTGACCCTGGCTGGACTGAGAGGGGACGTAGTCAATGTGGTGATGGTAGCTGCTGTTGGACGGGAAGCAAGGCTCTGTGCTGTGATGATGATGAGGATGCTGCCGCCCAGGACCTCTAGATTAGTGACTATTGAGAGGCATGTCCAGTCATGTAAACAGCTAGTATGTTAATTGTCTGTGAATATGACTTGCTGTCTTATGTTGCTATGTACAATAAGCGCCGTAGGTGCACCCACTCAGTGTTTAGAGGAAGAAGCGATTGTTGCACATGCATCCAGTTGCTGAGCATCGCTATATAAGCTGAAATGCTGTTAGATATTTCGAAGATGACGGCGGAGTGACCGAGTGGTTAAGGTGAAGCACTCGAATTGACGATATGCTTTGGTTTCGGCCGCGCAGGTTCGAATCCTGTCTCCGTCGCATGTTTTTTTTCTTGTAATTTCCTAACTGGTAACGAAGATAGCGCTAGGCCCTTTTTTGGTTGTACTTGACGAGGGAAAATCGCCGAATGAGATCTGTAACTCTTGCGTTAGTGAGTCTGTTGTTGTCCTCTGCGGACTTTTTGGCAAATTGACAATTAGCGCATCCTCCTTCTAGCTTGAGAAGGCCATATGTATCAATGTATCCGTTGACGACACATTGAGCAAGACGCCCCACACCTTTCCGGCAATGTACACATGCATTCTTAGGCTTCATCAAGTACCGGGTGGATAGAGGTGGGGGCGAATTAATTCTCAACCCACCGGGTACCCATGCAATTGAATGATCACGCCTGATCCGTTCTGAGACGATTTTATAGTGAACGTCTTATTCTCCCTAATTGTGCGAATGTTCTATATGTATGTTAGTACAGTGTAATAACATACATGAGAAATACGTACTTGTCCATCGTCCTTGACTCCTTTGTCTCGAATCAGCTTCATCTGACCTTTACATTTCACAAATATTATAATTCGCAACCTTCTGCAGAAGTATATATGATATTCCACTTCGTCTACACCCAAATGGTGAGTTCATCAAGCTTTTGACATTTCGCACTCGAGACTCTACGAAAACGTTGTTACGCCAGAATTAAGGTTGTGGGGTTCGCCTATACCCGTCCCACCATAACGTCATTGCACCTTTTCAATGAAGAACTTGATGGTTCGTAACGACTTGGAGTTATGTTCAAATGTATTTAAATATGTAAAGATCTATAGTGATCCGCGACAAATTGGTAATATTAGATACTATTTCGTGTATCATAATGATGATCCCATCGTGGGATTAATACCACCAGACTTGAACTCCTGTTTAAAAAAAGAAAGAAAAAAAAAGAAAACCAGACGCGCCAGACGCGCCAGACTCTCAAGCAAATGCGATAAGGTCATCGCCAATAAATTGAGGGCCTGCTTCAACATCTGCCCTGTTCTTCTTATTTGCGAGAACCTTGGAAGTCGTATCTTGACCAAGGTTCCCGCCAGAATGTGTCTGGCTCTCTTCTAAGCTCTACACGTAAATGTCAGCAGGATCACACTGCAGCCCAGACGAGAGACTAACCCTGAGATGGAACATCTCATCAGCTGCCCACCCTTGAAGACGTGGGAGGGTCATTGGATCTGATGAGCTCCCGAGCCGAGCTCTCATCAGAAAGTGCTGGAACTGGCGTGTCCCGCACCACTTCTCAAAGTCATCGCGTTTAGCTGCCGCGATGGCAATGAGGGCCTCTTCGGTAATGACCTTGCCGTTGGCAAGGTACTTCATGTCTTGCTTTGATAAAGACATTGTTGTTTGTTTGTAGAGGTGATGTCTTGGACTGGTAGTGGTGGGTGATGAAGGTGGGATGGTTGTATGTAAATAGAAAAGGCTCGGGGAGTGGGATTCGGAGAATGGTAAGAGGAAAGAAGAAAATATGTGGAAGATGGGGATATAAGGGGTTTATATAAGAATTAGAAAACATTGAATAAGAGAAAGGTATATATCATGGGATAAAGCTAGACGAAAGACGCTGCAATGGGATAACTCAGAATACCAAGTATAACACACTTATCCAATAGAATGATAGTCAAATAACATCGCAAAATCCTGTTGAGCATTTGAACGAGTAATCTGAGAGATGAAGCTAAAGTTGAAAAGTTTGAGAATCTATCTGTGCATTCAGAAAGTACTTGGTAACTGGCATGAAGAGGTCCAATGGCAGGTAGTAAGCGCTTTCAAAGGAAAGCTTATAGACCTTCACACATCTTGGACTTATTTAAGTCTGGCACTGAGAATACTTCTGATATGATGTTGAAGAGTTCATCATCGGTTTCCAATACACTCCCGCACGAGAACACTGCGAAGGCAACTGTTGGTCGACGTGATGGAGCTGTCAATCGCCACTCCTGATTCCAGCCTTCAAGATCGATGAAACTAAGAGCCCTCCTCCGACAGAGCTGTCAATCAAACTTGTAATCTTCGTACACCAGAAACTTCAGTGCCAATTATACATCAAAGTAGCATGATGAGAAACTTTAGACTCTGCAAGCTTAAAAAGCCTACGAGCCAAATGCGAATGGGAATGCGAATAAGCTACAAAGGCTAAAGCGCAAATTCTACACAAAACAAAAGGTTCTTTCTTGAAAGAAATAAAGAAATCTGAAAAGTCATTTCATTACCTTATTTTGGGATGGATAAATTGCAAGTCTTCAAACTCAGATAAAGTTTTGCCCCTGGCTTAGATACCAAGGTGTAAGTAAAAGTTGTATATCGATCCAGCACTTGAGCATTTTCTCATAAGTTCTTATTCTTTAAAATATTTCTGACACATTCTATAACACGAATTCCATCTTTCTCGATCAAGGTACAACTCCACGGAACACGAGCAAAGCTAGACACAATGGTATGAGTCTCCCAGGCTCGTTGGACATAAAATCTAATCCCAGACTCACAGAATCGTAATTTCCACAAACCGAGCCCATATTTCCTCAGCAACAGCGAATTATTGAGCCTTAAACACTTGAACCCAAGCAAAACTTGCCTCGACAAGCTCGATAAAATGGCCCTGAGCAAGTTCAGCGAATTCTTTTACTGCGACCCGCCGTTTCACAGGTTCATGTGCTACGTTGTCAGGGTCCAAATCGGTACTCCAGAAATGGTCGCGTACTGGCTCATGAAGAATTGGGTTGCAGAAGTACGCGAGGAGGTCTACGGTGTAAGTTCATTTATGGTTTTATTTAGAAAAATGAGGGAATAATGCTAACCGTGCTACACAGGAATCGTTACCGGATATAATGAATCTCCCTATCTAGGATATGCGTGAGCTCTCGATCAGCAAGGTGACACATACCAGCCTCGCGAAACTCGAAACCATGGAGGACTAGGACTTCTCTATGTACATGGAAGACAAAAGCTTCAACAAGTTCGTAGCCCAAGTCGTGTGACTCAGACCAGGGTTTCCTCCTAGTCTCAGGATGGGCGTAGTCAAGTTGTGGGCTCGAATGGTAAGTCAAATACTCAAAGACTAACGACAGGTACTGACTCTCAATTTAGGTCTCTGATGGATTCCTGACGGTCTAATACAGAGGCGAGCTCACTTCTAGCTAAATCAAGATACCGACAAAAAGACGAGTGAATTGATATTCCGTGGGAATATTGATATCAATTGAGTGCTACTGGATTGCAAGAAGGTTGGGGGCTGTGTTGCATAGCTAATTCATCTGGATACGTTCTTGGTATATCGCAGACGAACCCGTAGTCTGCAGAGCATGAATATGGTGCTACGATGTGGCAAGGAGCTGTCGAGGGACCGAATACCTACATGCGCCATGGCATCGCATACTCCTCGTCTTGCCCATATCTCTAGAGCAAAAGCTACCATCTTGATGTATTTCTAGGCTTCAAGATCTTATATATCACCGTATTTACTATAAGCCTGAGTCCTTATCCAAGTGATTCTTGCTTCAAGCAAGGAAGTCTAAATTATGTAGAGATAACTATGTACATTTAGTAATGAAGAATAAAGCACCCTAGTCCCATCTAATTACACCCCTTAAACGCACTGGAAGTAGTACTCGTTGTGCTCAACGCACTTGAAGGGCTTCTCACACTCGGTAGGTCCCTTGTAGTTCTTACCACCACACTGGTAGTAGTGCTTGACAACACTGCCAGAGCCAGTTCCGACGGGATAAGCGGGGGCAGTGCCTGTGGGAGCGGGAACTTGAGGAGCAGTTGTCTCGGTGTTCCACTTGTAGGTGTAGGCTGAGCTGCTGCGGATGACAGGGACGCGAGTGTTAGGCTCGACAGCAGCGACGGTGGGCTCGAACTCGCCATCGTCTTCGTCACAGTCGCCGGAGGGGACGGGGGCTTGAGTAGGAACGGGGGCCTCAGTCTCGGCGCAGTCATCATCGGAGTCGTCGTCGACAGGAGCCTTGGTAGGGTATACCTGGGTTCCGTTGGTGGGGATAGCATAGGTAGGGAAAGGGGCTTCGGTTTCGGCACAGTCATCATCATTATCATCAGTCTCAGTAGCAAGAGCAGTGCGGGTCTGCTCGGTCTGAGGAGCGGTGGTGTTCATGTAGTTCGTGGTGCCAGGGACAGTGTAGACGGGCTTGGTCTTGGTCTCGAGGGTGGTAGCAGGAGCGGTAGTCTCAACGGGGGCAACGGAGCTGGTAGCAGGGGCACCAGTGGCAGCGGCGGCGAGAAGGCTGGAGACACTGGTCCAGGCGGGCTTCTTCTCGTAGTCATCGGTGTAGAGAAGAGCCTCGCCGTTACCCTCAAAGACACCGGGGATCCAGCTGTACTTGTCGGTGATACCCCAGACGGTAACACCAACACAGCCCTTGGTGTCGAGACAGGCACCGACTACATCGGCGTACTCATCACCCTGGGTCTTCAGTTGAGCGGCAGAAGCGGGGACGGACTCGTGGCGGATGTCAAGCTCGGTGATGGCGACCTCAACGTTTAGATCAGTGAAGCGCTTGAAAGTGGCAGCGAGCTCAGAGCGAGAAGGAGTCTCGCCAACAATCAGATGGCCCTGGAAACCAACACCGTCGATAGGGGCGCCCTCCTTCTGGAGAAGCTTGACGAGCTCGACAGCCTTGTCAGTCTTGGCGCCGTTCTGCTCAAGGTTGTAGTCGTTGTAGTACCTAAGAGGTCAGACACATCTATAACATGAGGAGGAGGGACTTACAGCTTGGCAGCAGGATCGGCCTTGCGAGCAGCCTTGAACGAGATTCCAAGGAAGTCAGTTCCCAGAGTGCGGGAGAAGACACTGTCTCGCCACTCGGCGTTGTCGTCGATGGCCTCATTGACCACATCCCAAGCGTAACAGTCGCCCTTGTAGTGCTCAACAACGTTGGCGATGTGAGCCTCGATGACTTCAGTGAGCTCCTCAGCAGAGAAAGCACCAGAAGAAACTGTATTTATTAGCACAGCACCGCAGCCCAAACATGTAGTGTAACTCACCCCAGGTAGGAAGCTGGCTATGCCAAGTCAAAGCATGACATCTCAAAATCTGACCATTCTTCTTCGCAAGATCCGGAACAACATCAGCAGCCGTATAAACGAAATCACCCTGCTTGGGCTCAACAGTCTCCCACTTCTGTCCGTTCTCGGGAACGAGCTGTCCAAACTCCTCAACGTCGTCAGCCAGCTTGCTGTAGGGCGCATCACTGAGATATCCGTTATCGACAGCTGAGCTGAAGTACTTGAGTCCAGCGGCCTGCGCCAGGCTGTGAAGCTGGGCCGAGACGGGGCTCGAGGCCAAAAGTCCAAGGAGTGTAGTCTTGTGCATTTTTGTGAGTGAAAAAAAGTGTGTATAGTAGGTGAAAAAAGGCAAACAAATGAGTGTATTTTGCTTTTTCTTGAGCTACTGAAAGAAGGGAAAAAAGAAGGAAGGAATGTTAATAAACGACTCGCGTTTGTTAATAAAGAAGAAGCGAGTATAGATGCGGGACCCGAGATCATGATATATATCCATCCATTCGTTAGCTTAGCTATGCATGCCCTCCAGCTTAGCCGCTGCAGCATCATTAAAGCCCATGTAGATCGTCCCATCTGTATACGAAAGCCTTGCGTCCTTTAACCTTACGGTAAAATATCTTCCGTCAGTAATTTGTGGTGTAAGTCCCCCTGGCACGTCCCGCTTCGTCTCAGGTCTGTGACAGGGATACATATTTTGTCGGGACAGGGACCGAAACTGGCAATGGAGATAGCGTATCGTGACGAAGAGATCGGCCCAGGTTGTGCTGATTACCCGGGTAAATTGGCATTGGATGTTCGGCAATGTCAAAATTGTTGGTTCCTTGCATGTTGCCCTGTTGCTGACCAATTACGTATCCATAAAGGAAGGAATCCAGGAACAGATTGTTAGTTCAGGAACAGGGCGGATAAATCTGAGGATGGCGGTTAAATATGCAGATGATCACCAACAAAGACACAATCGTTTAGTACCCATTCTTATCTATATTCCAGTGTTCTTTTTATCTTTGATATGCATAGTTGATATATGAACTGTGATATGAGCGATTATAGCAAGCAAATGGCTCAAAGTCTTGTGTTGTGCCACGATCTACGGACAAGATAAGATGATCCTGATCCACCCCATTCCTTTCATGTTTCAGATACCCGGCGCTAGAAGCCGTTGGTAATAGCTTATTTTTCGTCTCATCTCAACGTGATGATGGGGTTATCGGTGGAGTATTCAATAGCACCTCCATGATTTCGCTTAATGTCCTTGGCTATTACAGCACGGCTGGGGGACTGAATCTGTCAAGTATCATATCATTAACTCCGGCTAAATCTCACCGAGCTGATCAGTCTACACGATCAAGTCTTGTATGTATAGTACCCATTTCATACAAGTGGCTCCTTCAAGTGGGCATTTAAAACTGTTAGTCTGCCCTGCCAAGAGCCGTTGTAGTATCTCTAATCTCACGTTCTTCCAGAGTTTTGTTCCATAACGTCTCCGTAATCTTCTCTCCTGACTCGACCTGGTCTTGTTAGCAATCATATAGTCAGCACCGCCCAGCTCATGGGAGAATTGCACAGTCCTTATTTACCTTGACCCTTGGCTCTCCTTCCAAGGACCAGTGCAGGATAAAGAAACTGGCTCGTTCCATCCGCAATGCTGCTTACTAGCAAGATGCTAGAAGTGTTGAAACCATCGCCTACAGAAATTCTAATTCTCATAAGGCTCGTTCAACTCACAAAATAGAGACGGTCTGGTAGTGCCTTCGTACACGATGACAAGCTCCGAGAGCTTGATAATCGAGCACTAATCTTCTCCGTGGAGTATCTCTTGGCATTTCATCAATATATATTGAAATCCACGATTTTAAATCTGCTCTACCCCTCTGGCTTTGACCACAGTAATATCGTGACAAGTATAAACGACAAGTTACAGTAAACTCATGGTCATTTTCCTCCGATTGAGTTATTTAAACTACTGCGATACAGCTCAAAATTCTCATAATACATTGATATTGTTGAGATAAATTAGATATAAATATTACTTTTAAGCGCATTCTTAAATTCTACCGTCATATATGAACATTGTTTGCCAAATCTTAGCGGTTACTGCCTGAACCTACCCTATTGGCCTATCCGCGTTTAGTCAGCCATCTCAACTTCCCCATGTGAGATGCGCCGCTTTCATCATGCCCTTCATGTCCTCCATCATCATCCTTCGAAAAGATATACCACCTCTCATTCCTCTTTAAATTGAAAATCTATAGCTATCAATGAAAACTTAAAAAATGGTGCTCAAGACTACCTTGCTCGCAGCCAAACCTCCCTCTGATCCACCATCACCTCCGAACAAGCCGAACACCCCACTGCACCACGGAGAGGCAGAATGGACGGCTGTTTATCCCATTGTCGAGAGGCTGTATATGAAAGATCGAAGAAAACTTCGACATATCATGCAGATCATGGAGGAGAAGCATAATTTCAAGGCATCGTGAGATCACCCATCTATCTGATATTATCGTAAGCTCATATCGAATCCAGAGTCCAGATGTATAAGAGGCGTTTCACAAAATGGGGCTTTTATAAATCAAAACAAAGAAATGTGAAGATAGCTTGCAAGAACAAGACACCTACTCCGCAAATCACACCAGAGACTCAAAAGTGGCCAAATGCTACGCCGTGTCAGAGCCAGTCGCTTATTCTCTCTCCGAGCCCAGATCCTTTGGAGACAAGTAGTCTTGAATTTCTTACAAGTATACACGACTGGAGCAATTCATTCTATGAATCTCTCTATACCGATGGGTTAAACCTACAAAGCAACCATTCCTCACCACGAACTGCTAAAATCAACCGTTACGATCCAGAGGGATTAAGTTTCGCCTTTCGGACCATCGTTGAGCTCATCCAACGCGGAAAAGGCGTCCTAGCAGGCCGCTTGACTCGAAAAGCCTTTCTAGACATCGAGAATATGCTACAGGTTGAGGCACCCTTGTTCATCTGGAATGTCTTGGAAATCATGTATCACATGGTTCGCCTTGGTCAGACACAGCTTCTTGGTATGCTTCTCATGCAACTATTCGAATTGGCGAGTAATATCCATGAGATGAGGCATCCGATTATCAAGATGCTGAAGAGTTTGCAAAAAGCGGTGTATCTTTGGGAGAAGCATGCTACACTTGATAAAATGCAACTTCTTGAGGAGGCTTGGGTTTTGAATGCGGATATTATCTGCAGGAACTACGACTCGAGGTTGTTGGTCATGTACTACCGCCTAGTCTGGGAATCCTCCTGTGTTCAACTTGGCGAGGATCAACTGGATGGTCTTGATAAGTGGTTCTCAGCCGTCAAGAGCAAGATTCCGCATGAGGATTCCTATTTCCAACAGGCTGTTCTATTCACCGATCCTAACTCGAAGGAGGATACAGAACCGCCGAGAGACTACGAGATCACAAAAGCGCTTTGCGTCTCGGCAATACAGCATCGCTGCACAATGACCTTTGGAGAGTCAAACATGGCAAGCCTCGTGCGCTTGGGTCTACTCAAGAGTCGGGTTCTTGACGAAATTGACGAGAATCCAAGCGATGAGATACCGCAGTCCCACACGCGGTTTCAAGCAAGGGTTATGGCCTATTTGATGAAGGTACTTATGGACGTTGATAGAGAACTCGGACTGGATGTCGATGTGGCGGACAGAATGCGGAACAAGATCGCTTTACGAGAGTTTGGCTACTCGAGCACTTCGCCTCAGGTCATACATGATATGTGGCAACTAGAAGCCTTTCTGCAAAAAGAAGGACATGTAGCTGAAGCGGCAAAGATAAGGAAGGAGACGTATAAGAGACTTGAGAAGTATGTAGACCAGGTGCCTGTAGACGAGGTCTAGCAAGCGCATGATTGACAGGTACAGTTGCAATGTGGCAGCTAAATGCGATGAGATGGTGAGATGATTTACCCAAACGCCACGAGTCTATGCTCTATAAAATGCCTTCCTATGCAACATCAACATGCCTTACAAATACAGTCACCTCATGAATCACGGCCCAGTCGCTCTTCGTCATCTTGAGTTAGTTCATATGCCGGTCGGAAACCCTGTCCATTTTGACCCTGCTTCTTCAGATGAGGGTTGGGATGTGTGTCCTTTATACCGCCTAGACTCGTGTAGCCTTGGTCGTATAGGGGACAGTACTCAATGCCGAGGTGTCGGATAAACTGGGCATGTTAGTTCATTCGACGCATGGTGGTGGCGGGGACTTACAGCCCAGATTTGAACTGTCAGAAGGTCAGTCAGCAATTGTCTGTTATATGCTTGCAAAAGTCGAGCTGAGGATATCGTACCATAATGCCAGTCAATAACAGGATGTATTCTCATAAACGACGGCCAGCCAGCGTCCGTCGGATCAAAGAACGTCAAGTTCTCGCCATGAGGATCCGTTCTTCTCGTTCCCACAAACACAGCCTTAATACTCGGTCGTTCCTCAAGGTATATCTCTAGCCCCTTCTTCATCGGTAACACATAGCGCGCGACCTCGAGGCCGTATTCTTCGCTGGACGTCTCGACGAACGTGTCGACTTCGGGAAAGGGATGCGCCGCGACGACGTATACGCATTGGAGCTTTTCGGGGGGTGTGAGTTCGGAAGTGCCGTTGGTCGTGTCGGAAGTGGAATAGTAGTGTCGGCCCATGCGAGCGAGGAGGATGATTAAAAGGACGAGGCCTGGGATGATTAGTATTTGTCGCTGATGCATGGGAGACCGCCAAAGGGACTTTGTCAAAGCCCCAGACCCTCGTTATGCGACCTACAGTCCTTTCCGCCATTATATGATAAGGATATTTGTTCCGGTCTGCTTCCGTCAGCCCTTATCCGACCTTCCCATCTCACAAACGCACCGATATTTCTGCAACGCCTCATCTACGACCTCTATCGACTTGCGGACCTGATCTTGTACATCGCGCAATGTCTGTGTATCAGCCTCCTCAGCAATGAACGCTTCGACCTTTTGGTGCAGCTCGAGACACTTGTCGCGCAAGGAGCGGGGTGGCGGGGTCGATATCATGATGGCTTTCTATGCCTCGGATGTAAAGGAACTGGCGATTTGGGTATTGTCTGTGCGTGCTTCAAAGTCGACGATCTATGTTAAAGAGAGAAGAATAGAGAGGAATTGATTTCGAGAAATTGTATGTGTTGCGATGAAGCGAAAGTTAATAGCTCCGGTTTCGCCGTGTACTTGAGCGATGGAGGGGAGGTACGTAAAGAGTGCTGCTGGACTGCCGAGCAGCTTCCATGCGATCACGTGCAGTACGTTCTGCGGTTGGGTTGCCGCATCACGTGCATCACTTATAAGAGAGAGCTGTTAGTGGTGAACAGATTTACCTCGGAGCATGACAAGAGTCGCTCACTATTTTTAATCGGAAGATATACTATGAGAGCAGTGGGTGTCTTTATTAATGATACTTTGATTATATGTTCGAACCGTCATCATCACCCGTAAAAAGCCCAAGACCGTAACTCCAAAACATTAAACATGTACTACACCAGACTCAAACACCAACCTGTCCAGCCTCTACCTGAGTGTTGTGAACCACCGGTGCCAATGCTCAAAGTCCATAACTCTCAGTGAATAAATCACCGGATCCATTGCCAAGTAATGAACTTAATACAAGCTATGCTTTTCGGCCTCTGCCTCCACCTCGACCTCTCAATAGACCACGGGTTAACAAGGAGAGCCGTGTTGATTCCAACGCGCTTCATCTCCTCAGGACACATCTCGTAGAATATGCGGCCGCGAGCCCTGAATCTTTCTGGTGGCCCTTTACCCGGCCGTGGCTTGGCCACGAGGAAGTCCACGGGTATCCCATGAGGGCGCAACTCGAGTGGATCTAGTTGAGCTGGGTCCACGTAGAAATATAGCGTATGTATTCCAGGAAACACGGCTTCCAGAGTTTTCAGAAGAGGAGCAGCCCGGTAGTAATCAAGGTCGTTGTCAAATGGTACAGCCACCCTTCGGATAGCTTCTAAACCCTGATATGGCACGGGCGGTGCGAAACTCAAGACGCCTAGGAACCCACTTACACGGGTGTCACCGTGACACCATCCCTCGACAAAGACCAAGTCGCTGGCTGCGTCGATGTCAAGGCCGCTTACTTCCTTCATCCTTCGAGGCTTGTCGTGTGAGTTGTCGAGTCTCATGCGTACGGGAACTTGTGGCCGGTAAAGGGTCCAGCAGCGAGTGATCTCTTGATACGATGCACGGCAAACTCGCATCAGGTCATAGTCGCCTTTGGGATTTGATGAAGGCGGGGGAGGGGAATTGCCAACACTTGCAGCAATCGAGTGTGCGATCCTGAGTTCCCGTGGCCACATAGGGAAATCCTCGACATCCACGAAGTAGGCCCGTGGAGCATCAACACAGAGAGCGTAGGCCCAGATCAAGTTCTGGATTTCCTGAGGCAACTCGCCAAACCTGTGAAACGCGCCCTTGGGTTGGGGTTCATTTGTGAAGAGCTTCTTGACAAGTTGAAACATTTTGATGATATCTTCGTATATCTGACTGCTGTCGAGCTTTGGTAGATATGTTGGATATCCTAGTTACAGATGGAACAATAACTATTTTTATACTCCTTTTCCCCAGACGAACACGCTATTAGAAACGTGCTGTCGCCGGAAAACTCAACTGTTCAGTCAGGTTCTCTGGGTGGTAGGGCACGCATTCTGGTGAACAACGCGCAGTCCACTTACAGCACCTCACATCTGTGCTTTGCGCTGGAAATTTGGAAGCGAAGGGAACAATTGAATGCATAGAAATCTTAGGAAGCCATCGTGCGGACTACTCTTACATCAGGATTACGGCACCCCAGCCATTGCTTGTGGAAACTGTCCATATCCCCGTGAATGACAAAGGTGGCGAGACTTGATTCTAGAACATCGGGTGATTGGAAGGAATTGGTATACTAGACATCGCAGAGAGATCTTGTAGGCTATATTCAAAGACCGTTGTAGAGCGCTAGGTATAATACTATCGGGGCTTTCCAGAACAACTAACATAACAGCTCGGGTTTGAGATGACGATCCTCTTCAATGAACCTTTGCTCATCCTCACTCTATATTCAACGGGCCAATACCCCCTTCATCTAGATAAGAAGCTACTCGTGGAATACTCGCGGTGAATACCTGTACTTAATCCGGCTCTGGTTGTCCACTATCAGCGGTTGAGGTATTTCCTGGTGCATCAAGGATCAAGGTCAGATACTTCATAGCAGCACTTCACTTCCTTCATGTGTAGCCCCCGGTATTAAAGGGGCGCTCTGCTGCAGAACTCAACGTACAATGCCGTAGACTGTGTGAGTCGATGCGGTAGAAGAGGAAGCGTCGTGATCTCCCCCTAGAGCTGATCAATCTGGGCGTCAAACAGTGACGCCATAGAGGTACTATCTTCAAACGAGTGAGCCTCAGATACTGAACATGCAGTAAAGTGGCACGTTTCTTATGAGCGGAACACCAAGATACCTCGAACAGAACTGGGAGTAAAAAGAACAACGAAGAAATACCGTCACTTTGGCTACGCTTCTCAGAGCACCAGCTTTCGAACGCCATGCTCGTTCTGATATGGGATTTCTGGTTCCAAATAACTCCCGAGGTAATTTGTATCGTTGAGGGCTGTGTGTAGGAGTCGACTCCAAATCGAGAAAGCCATTCATGGACATCCAAAACAGTTGTTGCACTATCGGAAAATAGGCCGGGACAAATTAAGATAGTGTGAGGTTCTAGGAGGGTTAGGACGATAAAGAGACCAGACTAATGCTTAGAGTCATCTCAAGGCTTCAAAGTTCGGAAACTCCTCTTCCACATCTGCGTTGAATAGAGGGAGCGGCGGGTTCGGGTATTTTAACTCGGTTAGCCGCCATTCAAGTCTCGCTACCTCGATGACAAGTCGTCTAAAGCTGTTGAATAGACTGTTACAGACATGTCGGAGAAACCCAGGCTCTTGGGCGTTCGAGATTGATGTGAGGAGTTCAGTCAGGCTGACCCACGAAATTGCGATGATGTGTGATAGGAAAGCATCTTTGCCCAGCGGCACTAGAGGCTCATAAGACGAGAAAGGATACAAATAGCGTGTATCATAGTGAATATTTATAGAGTGGATGCTGCGCAGCTAGATCTGAGAGATACTGTTTGTTCAGTGGATTGATCCGGTCGCCCAAGTTGCTTCGTTACACTCGTGTGTAGTAATTTAGTAACAGGCTCATGCCACCAAAGTTGCCTGGTCTTCCTATGGCTTGGTTCAGCATGTTCCCACGCTCTTCACCCATATTGCAGATGTAGCAGCAACCTCAGCCACGAGACTAATCTTGGGATAGGTGAGTTGATAACGAAAACTTTGTCCTTAGGCAAGGTATTGTTCGAGATGGCTCGTGCTGAAGTTACGCGCCTAACCCTTTGCAAATACTTATCCAGGATCGTCTTATAGTTTAACTTATCCTTTAATAAGAACTTCTAAATCCGTTAAATTATAGACAGGTTCTGGTGTTTAACCTAAAACCCTAAAAGGCAGTAGCAAGATACTTGCTTAGTTCTGACTGGGTAATGTTAAGTTGACGGTCGACGAGAACTGCTGTAGAAATGATATTCCTCTCTAGTTGCTTAGTATGCTCTATGAGAATAGTAAAATGGATGCTTCATCAACATGCCATTGTAAAGGTTGACAGAGGCAACGATAAGTCGCTCATGGTTCTTGGAGATCGAGACATGCTGAGAGCCCAATCAAATACTGAGAAGCCTGGAGGTTATAGGTTGAAGAATGTTGTGGAAAAAGACCGCGATGCCTATGTTCCTGTTGTAGACACATGTCTTGAATTGAACCGTTAACCGAATGCTATCTTTGTCATTACTTCTGGCCTTACAAGTGTCGTGTATATTGGCTGGGTCCCGTTTGGACTGCTCGGGTATTGCTGGATTTTATTTCTTTCCGTTCGCTGTAGAGCAAATCAGGTTGTAAAAGGGCTCTGAGGTTTGCCATGTGTTGAGGAGAGTCAGGCTCTTGATCTCGTTGTAGGATGAAAGGGTTCATTTTGTTTGAGAGTTTGTAAGATATAATAAAGATAGAGAATATAGGCTAGGTCGTAATGAGTTGTGGTGAGTCGAGATGAGTGCTACCTGATGATGCAAGACACTAATAATCGACAGGGTCTTGGATCTGTTTGGATCTGGGAATCTGAAATAAGAAGCTATACTTCTCAAATGCAATAGCTGTTGCCATGGAACTTTCATGTGTACAGTTCCAGGTTCTTTGTGATTCCCAAACTCAGCGCTTTGCCATTTAAAAAGCATGAGAGACCAATTGGGGCGAAATTGACATTGATGTTAGGATTGCTTTTATCTTCCTCCTCATCTCCCTCCACAGTCTCTGCGACTCTCTGTTGCACTACTCCAATAAAGGTCAACCTAGGGCATTGTTGTGACATCGAAATTCTGTCCAACAGCACTCAGAGACTGTAGCTGGAAGCCTTGATCTGTACGTGCCATATTGGCGGTGGAAGAGACTTGTATCTGGGTCAGATTTTAAGGCAACAGTGAAGCTCTTGGTCCCAGGGGCTGGAAAAAGCTATCTCATGTCAATGTTCTTTACTGCCGAGAGGAAAACCTGGCTGCCCAGGCAGATGTGGTTCACAAGTCTTTCAAACTCGCTACCCGGCAGAAAGGATGTCTTCAAGGGTAGGCACCACTGAAAGTTGACTGAGTTTGTTTGAGCGGACTGGACGCTGGCAACGGTGAGCCATCTCTCCATGTCAGGATCCCGTGGAGACCAAAATCTAGTTCCCATCCAGCGCTTGCGAGAGCATTTTCGATTGCCAGCTTCCAGACTGGCCATTGCTTCGCCTTTTCGAAATGCTGGTCTTTGTTGATTAGGATCTTGAAACATTTGAGATTGGCAATCTCTTTGTACTCCTTGGAGTCGTGAATGGGGTTATTATTAGCTGCCTGCAGTCAAGATCGTATTTGCCCATCAGTTGCTTCATATTTAGTGAGATGATGTAGAACAACAAGATCCAATGGAGACACCACCTTGACGAACAAGCCAGAAAACGGGCTTTCGGCGGTTTGCCCGCACTCCCAGTCCATAATTTCGGGCTGTGTTCGAGCTGGTATTTCGGAACATCTCTCCCACATTTGCCACCAGCTCGCTTGGGCGATTCGACAGGCTAGGAAGTGGCCGATTACCATACGACCAGGTCGCTGTAATGGATGTTGCAATGATGGAGTCAATAGTATGATCTGGGTCCCTCAAGACCTCGTCCTGGGGGCTGAGGTCCTTGTTGTGCATAAAGTCAGAGCTCCAAAGGAGTTTCCCCATAATTTAATGCCTCTCTATGTCTATTAGCGACTGATAAGAAGTCAAACTCGACTAAGTTGTCGGAATCGAGATTTCGGTGAATAAGAAGGGCATTAGCATCCCGACCGATCGGACACTCGTAGAGTTGTTGGTCCCTGCCTCAGCTGGTTCACTGAAGAGGAACAGCACCTTGCCCTCTTTGAAACTTTTGCCGCCTAGCAAAGCTGGTGTAAACCGCTTGGTGCTTAGTTCGTGAAACAGGGAGGTCAAGAAGTCTTTGTACATCCTTTTGGCTTGAACGTTGTCAGCCTCAGCGGGCTGACAAGTAGTCCGCCGCTGCTTCTTCTATCCTTGAAGATTTCAACGGCTTGTGACAGATATTTGTCAGTCGTGTGCACGTTGACCAAACTCCCATCCTTGGCTCCCTCAATGGGTTTACCAACATTGAGAAAATCTCTCGTGGTGGAAACTGTCGAACCGACTGCTCACTCTCCCAATTTCCATAATTTCCAACTTCCTCTTACTCCCTGCTGCCATTCTCCTTTGTCTGCTTGAGTTGTCTCCAAGAGCCACCGCATTCGTGCCCAAGCTGATCATCCATCTCTTGGGTATATAGAACCTTTTTATGGGTTGAGCTGCTATACTGTGTGGCTGTAAAGGTCGACCAGTAATTTATCGTCCGAAGATGCTCCCCGATTCCGACAATTGCGGCTTGCCACAATTTGGTATCAATGTTTTTATCATCCATGATCAAGTC
Organism: Fusarium fracticaudum; assembly: GCA_003353625.1. Lineage (NCBI taxonomy): Eukaryota > Fungi > Ascomycota > Sordariomycetes > Hypocreales > Nectriaceae > Fusarium > Fusarium fracticaudum. The sequence goes on from PDNT01000004.1 coordinate 1,165,977, forward strand.
GCTGGAGAACCTCCTCGGCTTCTCAAGACCGTGGACTATCGTCTGTCCACTGGACGAGGAATTCTACGGTTTTGGCTTGGTGGTCTACTCTGTGGTCTTCCTCCGGCTCATCCAAGTTAGATCTCGGACCGTCGAAACTGTTGACCGTTGAGTCTTGTTGACATAACAGGTACTGCAGAAACATGAGAGTAATCTAGAGACCCAGACCCAGCTGACTCTGTTTCATGTTCTGCGTCTGATCATCTGCCAGCCTCTGCTGGATCCCTCCGCTGCCTTCTGTATAATGACTCGCGAGGCATAGTAGTCGTTTGATGGTGAAAGAAAAGCAGCAGATAACTGTCTCTCTGTCTCTCTGTTCCTACTTTCCTCTTTTTTTCTTTCGTCTTTTTTGGCCTTCACTTCTGGTTCCCTTCCTCGCTCATCAGGAAACTAGCGAAGCTGACTCTTCATGCTGCTCCACTACGAAGAACCGATCCAAAACGACAATCATAGTCAAAGTCATGGTGAGAACTGCATAGAGGGGAGGCGTTCGTGGCCTTGACACTCCCGAGTCCAAATGAACATTGAAATATAAAATCTCCGCAAGCCGAAAATTGTGTATCTCTATGTCAGGTCGTCGTTCCTCTCTCGGAGTGCGGGTGTGTAGAGTCTTTGTGATGTCTGCTTTTTCTGCCTTTCGGCTTGTCTTCGCAAGTACTCCCTTGAATTCTTTCTCCTTGAGATGTACGGGTAGTGTCTTCGTGTTCCGAAGAACGTGTGGCAGGAACCTCTTGTGTGCTTGGCATATCTGCATCACGTATTTGCCAACTTCAAAGACTGGAGGATCCCGTCTCGTAGATCGATCATGTCCCGGGGCGACACTGATGTAAGATAGGGGAGGACCGTCATTGTTGTCGATAAAATTTTGCTCTCTCTGATACTTACTGACCAGCACCTCAGATTAAACGTAGTACAGCATCAAATAATAAGTATCTCTGGTGGTAAGGTTCCACGGGTTTACGCCGCCATGGCGGACGTATCGAACGAAGAGTCCTTGGAGCTGGCGACCCTGATGTGAGCGGGCCACAATCAGGTTCACCCTCTCTAGTTGGAGATAAGGGTAGCATTCCTAAGGGACGAAGGTAAGGAATGGGGTAGAAAGACACTAAAGGGGTGTTTGGATTCCTGCTAATTACTTTTTCGTTGGAGTTTGAACTGGTCTTTTGTGAAGTCGTCGGGCTCCTTGGGAGGTTAGCAAATAGCAGCGATAATCGGCTTCTTTATGCTAGTCAGGGCACTCTGCTTTGTTATTATCGGTTGGCAAGCGATGGATGTTTATGAAGTTATGGTGGGATTTGTGGGGTTTTGCCTTAGAGGAGGCATTGTTATTGTTGTGTTTTTTTTAGCCTTAGGCCGTGGGAGGGCCATGATTGCAAGGTAGTGATTGGTATCACACGCGCTGATCATTTTGATCTAGACATTATCCTTGAAGGGCGTTGTGTGAGAGAAATCTGGTGTCAGACGGAGATTCAGATGTTAGATCTCGGTGCTCGCCCGCATTTGTTATGATAATCCACTTCGAACACATCGATCTCTGCATCTAAAGATGGCCTAATAAGGTATCTTGGTACAATCGATTCATGGGAAGGGTGTCTGAAGATAGTCTCAGCTGTTTTGCAGAACGTATCCGGAGGGAAGCTGATTACGAATCGACTCCATGTAATAAAATATCTCCGTGGCGTGCAAGTGAAACACCTTGCGAGGCAATCTCATCATTTTGTCCACGTGGCGACCGGAAAATTGGGATGAAAGTAGTTGAGGTGACCAGCAAATACCATCTTTTTGTGTATAAACAGGCGGGATGGACCACCTCAGCTCATCACTTCTTGTTGCCTCCGTCTTTACGGCCGTCTCCGTATGTGTTGAGGAAGTCCTCCAAATTCTCGTAGCACTGCCTCTTGTTGTGACTAGGTTGCTGATGTACCTGGGACTGCCCCTGACCGAATGAGGCTGGTAGGCTGGTACACTGCGCAATACGGTGCGAAATTGACTGCACTTGAGATTCCCAGGCCATTTAATGCATATTTCCCGTCATTTTGGCATTGGTATGATGAGATAGGTTCTCATTTCTGTGGAGTGGTGAAATTCTGAACTGGCAACCCTGTACAGAACCTGGGTTTCAATATAAGATAAACAGTCTCAAGTATAGCTCACTGCGATCCATCTCGCAATGTAACCAGTTGATGTATAGTTTTGTTTGTATCGAGAGAGGCAGTTTCTAATTGTAAGCCACTGCTCCTTGATCGGCTCATCGTCGATAATGTATACACCACATGTATCATAAAGCGGTGCAACCTGTCGACATAGCTGCAATACATATTCAGCGTCTTCCAATGCGATGGCTTCTCGAAGGTGACAAATATGCTGTGGATCAGCATAGAGGCGGAAGGGCTGAACCAGAGGGACATAAGCATGGACGAATTCATCGGGATTTTAGTCCAAGAACAACCGTGGCTATATCGTATCACTGTAGACCACTTTACTGTTTACGCTATCCCCGTGAACGAAGCCAGCGCTGGTGGCGGCCGAACCGTCACTGCGTTAAGGACTGCATTATCTTGTTCCTCCACGTCAAGACCGCCATCTTCGTCACGCTCTTCGTCGATGTTGTCAGCCTCATGAGACGTGGCCCTCAGCGAAACACTATGTTTTAGTATCGCCATAAACAATGGAATGTTCCCGTCGAAGTCAAAGTGCTGCTTGGTTAGGGTATCGCTCCAGATAGCCCTAGGCTTACTGGCATTTCGGGCAAGTTTGAAGGCATTTGACATGGTAGTCGATACCAGGTATAAGTTGTAGAATTTGATCTGCTCAACCAATTCCAGCTTGGCTTGCAATTCAGTGCAGGACGTGCGATTCCCACTGCATCCAAATGCAATGTAGATGTGTATATCATCCGCGCATCATGCAAGAGTAGGCGGGCGGCGTCGCAATCCAGCTGTAACCTCTTCACCTCGGCCAGGGAGTAAACCAGATATGATAGCTTTTGATGGCAGTGGAAACAGGAATGTGGTCGAACCGGGGGCATGATGTGAAGGAGTGGGTTTGGACGAAGGATTGGGTGTTCATAAAGCTGACGGTCGCTTGATATGTTTGGTCATGTCTTTGAAGGCAAATGATTGGGAGTCTGACTTCAGTTGAGAACAACCCGACGATTCCACCTCTCAGTAACTTCTCCTGGTACCTTAAATTCGGGGCATGCTTAAGCGAGCTACGCATCTTTGCCTTGACAAGTTCCTTTGCAGGATCAAGGTTGAAGTTAACCTTTCGCCGCTGCTCATCAAGCCGACTGTGAGCAACCCTTTCGCTTTTTCTTGTACTTGTATTTTGAACAGCAATATCGATAAGGTGATAGATAGTATCTATCTCCTCTGCATTCAATCTGCAAAAGTCAATGCCAATCGTCAAAGCAAGCTCATTGAGACATGTGTCTCTAGTACTCTCGTAGACATATTCCATATTCAGAATCAGAATCAGAATCAGAATCAGTGCCAGGAGCGTGGCTTTTCTTCCCGTTGGCGATCTCTATCTCCACGGTTATTCTTCCTATTCGAAGCTGGTGATGCTAGCGACGTTGATAGAGGAGGTCGCGATACGTGCTTGGCTAGTCGGAAGAGTCTAGACCGGCAAAGTAACGGGAGGTACAGACCTGGCGGCCTGGGCCTGTTGATTCTCGCTGTTGTCTGTGTTGTTGTTGTCACTATTTGAGCATGCTTCGTTGACTCTTTGGTGGGTGAATTGAGATGCTTATATTAGTAGACTCGATTGACATGTGAATCTCAGCGAGTATCAGGTAATGAGTTGAATGCTATCGGAAAAATATGTTTTTACCCGCACGTATAAACTCGCTACTGGTCGTCCAAGAGACTGTTTGAGAACGTGAGATACGTTTGGTGTTGACATTCGATCGCATGGATCTAGCTTGACTGAAGGCAAAGCACAACCCTATAAGACAAAGTTAATTGAAACGATATCAATGTTACAAACTCGATCTTACCAGAGATTGTCGAGTTAGGAGTGGTAGGTCTTGTTCTTCATCCACCTCATTTTCCAGGCCTTTAGATGGGAGGTTTCACTGTTGTACTAGACTTCCTGGAATCTAAGGATTAAACGATCCCCTTGAGGTTTCGTTTTGCTTGGCATATAGATGTCGTCCTTCTCTTTTCTGGTTGGAAGTTCACAATGGCGCAGATGAGGATGTCTTAGATCATAGCACCTCTTCTAGGGACACAAAATTGACCGTACTGTTCATATCGTAGGCTGGTTCGGTCAGACGATTGTGATGGATAGGTCTTGTTGTCATTATAGGCATGATCTCTATGAGACTGCTGATGATGATCGTGTTCGGCGGCACTTAATTCTTTCGGCTATATAACTGCAGCTCAGGTCGGTGTAGCAATTGTAAAGACGAATCTTGTCGTCGTGCTGCAAGTTGCGATTCGGTATGCTTCGGAAGTGGCGTTTCCGTACCTCCATACACTTTCTGCGGACGTCAAGGACCTCGCCAAGCTCGACTTTTGGAGTTACCCTAGATAGAGGCAGAAGACCAGCCAGCCATGAAGGACTTGGCCCGCTTGCACTCCAGGCTGATAAAGGCCCGGTGGATGGGTTTAGGACAACCCCTGGATCAACTGGATGAGGGTTGTGACTTTGGCCTAGACCTTCCGATCGTCTGGTTCGGCTCAGCGGGCTTCCTTTAGTCTCCTGAAAGAAGATCCTTCGTAGATCACTCGGTCGATTGTTGTAGCAGAGGAGTCAGGCACATAAATGCGAGGCTTCCTCTGGGCGGCAATGTAGTTTGCCATGGGTACAAAGTAGAGGCCACACCCTGAAATGCAGTACTCGACATCTGTTTGATATGGCCATTTATCTGTATCCATGGTTGGATAGATTGGGTGCAGAGTAACAACATCAATCAGTAAGATGGTACTGTCAGACAGTCAAGAGGTTGTGCTTCAAGACTTTTGCCTCATGGATCCGCACTCCGTCCGACTGCGATCTTCGCAGTATCTTGTGTTGTGTCTTGCTGGACTTGATCGCCTTGATATTTAGATGAGTCTTGCTTTCTCCATCTTGCGATCCAACCTTCTGCTTCCTGACATTCATCCAAGGCGTACTTATCGACAACCTGGTGAAGAGGAAAATATAAAAAGTGTGGTTCCAGAAACATGGCAAGAATGCCATGATCCAGTTGGCGGCTGTGTCTAGATAGTTTAGAGAAGACCCAGCGAAGGTAGATGGCGAGCCGGAGGAAACTTCAAAGTAAGGCTCGCCTTGCCTAGTCGGGAGATTCTGTCTTGATGATCCTTACTGGGTCCCTGGGTCACGATTCTTGTGCCCTCGTCGACGGCTCTTCTTGCCGCCCCGTTCCTCTGGCCCCTGGCTGTGCAGATCCTCCTTTGCCTTATCCCGAGATTCTGACAAGATCCTCTCGTTCAGTCTCGAGCCACTTGAGTCCTGGTTGGTTTAGTTGATACGGGGGAAGCATCGAAGTAAGGCTCGCCTTGGCTACGAGATGGGATGTGTTTTCGCAACTGTTATACAGGGCCGGATGTACCTGCTGTATGCCATGAGAAGTCTCGAGCTTGTTAGACCACTCTGTTGTAGTGCTGAATTATCACAGCTGAGTATTTTCCCAGATCATGTGCTGATTGGCGATGTGTACCGGTGTCTGTTGCTCCTTTTACAGGCCGCGTGGGCATCTGTGCGGCTCGTCCGATACACTTTCGCCTATGGTTCTTTAGGTCTGTGACTGTTTGCCCACATTTATTGCGCAAGTGCTCTCCTTTCGTGCGTGAATTCGATGCATTCTTTCTCTGCGTCTTTGCACCCCTTGCATCTCCGACTCCCCTTATTTTGATGCAGGGCACCACGTCGGCGACGCAAGCCTGGCATCTACCACGGCGCCGACTGATGAACTGGCTGCTGGGTAATATACCTGATAGATTGGTGTCGACACCTGGGGTACGACACTCCGACAATCCATCGTCGGAGAGTTTCGATGAGATGGAGATGTCCGTCATCTTATGTAAGTTCAGCCGTTCATCCTCAAGGTCGCGCTGGATGCTCGAGAGAGAGACATCGCAGTCCTCGATGCCTTGTAGGATGTGTCTCGTCTGTTCGTCATGTGCGTCACGCTTAGGTTTTATCGTACTGTATTTGTTTTGTTTGCGTACGACCTCTTCGATGATGAGTTCTCTCCTCTCGCAAGTCAGCCCTTATGTCATAAGTGGTAGGCGGGAGCATCGCGATAGAGTCTTGGTGGTGTGTGAAATGTATTTCGCGAGCGAAATCGTCGACATGTGATGCGGTGTGGTTTCCGCCTTCGCTGAGTAGAAGGAATTCGATCTTTCTGCCACTAAGAACAGTCGGTACCACGCCAGCAACTTTTAGAAACGTAACCTGTGGCCGCTCGGGACTCGCAGTCTCAGTTAATCCCATAGTTAGTGTGAAATCTCTAACATTTTTGGTACTGTTTGCGTCCCTGCTTCTTGTGCTTGTCCCAATGTGACAGCGACGTTCGGATACGGAATCGATACCAGGCAGACCAGGCTCGTTGTCGTCAAAAATTGTCGTCGGTGGTGATAGTAAGCAAGTCGATGGTAAGAGAGCCGTCAACCCTGGCATCAGAGGTAAAGGCACCGTCGTTTCCTTTCTGGCTGGGGTCTGCTCGGCTTTCCGCCGTCACCAGTCGCAGCAGAACCTCGTTTGTTGTTTACCAGGTCAACAATCTTGTCAACAACAGGATTAAATATGCCGTTGATTTCGTCGCTGGAGCACTGGTCAGCTGCCTCCTATGGCAGGATTGGAGAAAATATGGACGACGGTAAAATGAATAACCACTCATTACTTACGCGGCGCAGGTCATATAGCTACCCAGAGACGAGTCAAGCTCTTGTTGCGAGGATAAGCTTCAGCTCCTGAAGCTCTTGAGACGACCCTGTGACTTATCTGTGTGCCTCGACACACTGTTTGGGTTCTGCTGATTGCGCTCTCCAGAAAATTTAACGGTAGAGGTTAATACCAGGATGAACCGCACCAGAAAAGTCCACATTGGGACTATAGCGTCAACTTCATTTGGGGAGGCTGGGCGGGTGTGAGTCCTGTCAGGGCTGCCTCGTTAGCTTAGTGCTGTTAGATGCTCGGATAAGAGTATATATAATGAGTGCAATGACTTACAGGGTTCCAGCTTTGCCTTGGTTTGTTGTTCAGAGGACTGCCAGGACTAGTGCCGATGGATATCGAGGACCACTCGCTGTGTGACCATCATAGCTTTCATCTCTGCCGAAGCCTTCTTGACGATCTCATTCGCAAACATGATCTTGATGTATCTTTTCATGTATGCCTTATTTTCCTTATTCGGTTTTTTTTAGCGTGAAGGTGATAGATGACAGAGAGAAATAGCTACCTTGGGGAGTGATGGATGATGGTCATTGTTCGAGTTGATAATTACCAAAGCGATGGCCATGACCCCGTCTGACCTGCGAGGCTTTCTGGCTGGTGGAGGGAGCTCTGAGCTGGTGTCCTGCTGAAGAACATCCGTAGCGATCTAGTTTGCGTACATCAAAAACTCCAGTTTGATGCGTTGATCTTGATCTTTGTCGAAGAGGTAGCCTCTTGAAGGGCCTCGTTGAGAGTATCCCTTTGGTTCATTCGGGTCTGAGCCGCATCGCAGTCAGTGTCATAGCGCTCGAGGCGGTGCCGGTCAGATTTCTCTCTTTGTGTGCGGCGCAAAACGACTTGGCGAGTTTGGGTTCAATTCCCCTGCCGTTCATTGCTCCCTCGTTCAACCCACACAACGAGATAATGGATTTTTCCGGTTGCCCATGGTTCATCGGAAAGCAGTTTTGGTTCGAGTCTAAAGAAGTTATAGTGAGCAAGATATTCGTGAGAAATGAGCCAAACTATTCTCCTTTGATACGCGGCGTATTCTTCTGTCGCATTCTTCCTTGGGCTGGCCGACAGAACAGATTACAAGATCCTCTGTCATAATTTCGACCACAAACAATCTTCTTCGTTGACACTAGCTGCAGCGTCTGGGTGCTCGCTGGCTTCAGCTCAGACTAACTTCTCATGTTTCAACTGTAGAAGTACACAGGTAGGGTCATCCAGGCGCCCGAAGATTGTCTTGAGACTTTCCTCATTGGATGCCAACACTACACCGCTGGTGATGATGTATGACTGGCGTACTACCTGGCGTCGTGAAGCGTTCCGGAACAAGACGTAGACGTCTTGGGGGCATGGGTCGATACTGTGGCCCTTAAGATTGTTGTTCAAGTGTTTTAAAGCTTCGTGCTTGCAATGCAAAGCTCACAGGTGTAAGAGAAAGAAGGGATAGATTGTCCGGCCTCTTTTCTTGTAAGAAGGGAAAAGCTAATGTTTTTTCCAAGTCCCAACGCCACCGTACGATGTTGCGACCTTGATAGAAATTCCCTTTCTATATGAAAAGCTTGATGGTTTTGATCATCTGTAGCTTGACGCGTTCAGAGCATTTGGGTAGCTCTTTTGGGTCGCCTTATGCATCATCAGGTCTCTGCTTCCTGGGATCTTCCAAACTTGGATGGAAGGCTCTCAGAGTTTCCGAGTATCACAACGGGTCCAGAAGCTTACACAATCTATCGTAGAAACGCTTCACCTCCCAATGGCTGTACTCGTACTGTTTGTTCCCAGTCCGTGAGGACAGGTAATGCAGAGTTTATAGTTGTCGTTACGCTAGGCTGGGGTGAAATCGGCGGTGCTGTTGAACTCAAGGTTGGCGCAGATCAGGGGCCCTTCCATCAGCTGCAAATTCCATGCGCTCGAGATGTAAAGCGGGAGAACAGCATCTCAAACCAGTCCAAGCATCTCTTCAATGTGATTCAATTGAACTGAAGGGATGTCGACATGTCAAAGATGATGTCAAGTGGCTCCCGTGGTCAGATGATTTAGAGACTCTGTCCATCCTCACAAAAGCTGAAGTAGCCCAAGTCGCAGCCTAGAAGTGCACGAACCGCTTCCTCATCCTTCTTCAGTTTGTTGAACTCCAGCACAGCATCCTGGTGCTTCTCCCAGATATGGTCAGGAAGTCTTTGTAGATCTTTGCATACATGACAAAGATAAGGGAGGAATTCACCGAATACTCAATAGGCTTGCTCACTCTTCTAGCCTCTATAACTTGAATCGACTTCCCTTGTGACGTGACACTAATCAGGTCATGGAAGCTTCGATGTCAACGCGCTCCATCTCAGCGCCGCTGACAAACCCAAAGGACCGAGGGACATTGGCTCAAGGTTCGTGGTTTAGACAACGTGTCGGGGAGGAATTCAGCCGTCTGGGAACGCTCCAAGGTGATAGTCAAGTCTCGAGAAGGTACCAAGAGTGGTCTGCTCTCCGTGCGGCCCGGTCATAATCACTGTCCTTGAGATTTAACCAAAGCCGAGACACAACTTGCTGTTTGTTGACTGCAGTTGGGTTTGTCTGGACACAACTCTCCTGTGCACAGAAGTAACAGCATCGGCTTCGTCCTGGTAGATGCAGAGTGTCTGGCGTGGTGTCTGGCATGTTGTCCTTCGCTTTGTAGTAACGTAAGGAGTTATTCGATGCGGTGGGGGATGGGCAAGGGCATACGAATAGTTCCTCTTTTCGTCGTGCATGAGGTTGGTTCTGAGGTGTACATCTACATAGAGGTAGTGTCATGCTGTCCAGCTAAATGACAACGTTGGGAGAAGCAACAAGGATATTCTGGAGGTTACTCTGGTGGTTGTCTTGTCGCATATCAGCTGGAGCAACTAGGCTGTCCTGGTTGACGTTCTGTCGCACCGCTTCCATGAGAAGGGCACAGATAACCAAAGTAAGAGCAACCACAACAAAGTCAACCAGGTTGCAAGTGACCCTTAGTTCTACCTCTTGTTGGAGGCCCTCTCTCTATCCTCCTGGCTTCGCGTTTCAAGAGTAGGCTGGTCTAATGGTTCGCCATCGCCACTGGAGTGCTCCGTCAGAGTCGAGGCAATATCAGAAGTGTCAATGATATGCAATTCGTAGCTCAAGCTCGAAGTCGGGCAATATGGATGTCCAGTCAGAAACACCCAGGAAGGCGAGTTGTGATTGCCATGATCCTTTCGGGTTGGCCGCGAGTTTGACGATGTGCAAACTTGGGCAGTAAGGGGAATAGGTGGTGTTGGTAGAGGGGCAGGATATATAGGCTCACTGCCCAGAGAAGAGGTTGGGATCTTCATGCGACAGAAAGGTATTGTCCAGTCCATGAGATAAGTGTGATAAGGTCGAGAGGATGGAAGTGCCTTCAGCCTCAACACAGGGGCAAAGAAGACATAGTAACAAAATGGGCAATATACTCGTTGTCCTCCGGTGCCTGGTGTCTTGTCTCTGGCTACCGTGACATCATGCTTGCTCAGGAAGAACACCAAGCTGTACAGAACGAGACTGGGTATCTCACTATACCATAAGTCCGCTCGCACATTGAGGGGTAAAGGGTACTCCAAGTCGTAAGGGAGTGATGATGGAGAAGATGCAATGAAAGGGGATGGTGCTTCGGTGCCAGTACTGCCGGCACTGGAGGTGAACTTCATACTCAACCAAGAAGACTTGGACGAGCACGAAGGTGACGAGAGGGCAGGACATAGTGATAAGTAAGGGAAATGGTGAACTCTGGAGAAAAAAAGAAAGGAAAGAAATGGAAGGAGGGAACGAGTATTTGAGATAGAAAAGAGCAGTGCTCTCGCACGTGATGAGATTGTCTCTGAATACACTGATATGTCATGGTGGTTTGTGTGAAGTCATATCTGTTGGATCCTACAGTTGTCGTCACCAATACAACACTCAACATCCAAGCGGGAGGGTATCCAGCTTCCCCGTCCCGAGGTCGAAACGTATGACCCGATGCCAACGTGCACTGTATTCACCAAAACTACACAAAATACAATGGCACTTCTCAAATGTTTGATGCTTCGTCATCATTTTTGCGGTGTATCCGTCGGGTGTTGACCTCTTCCATGCGGGAGTCTGCATATCTGCCCACACTCCGACCAACAAACGTCAAAGTGTCTGAGCACACCAAGTCTGGACTTGCACCCGATACCAACGGTTTGCCTTTATTTGATTCATTTTCTCGGGTCGGGGAAGCCGTGCCAAAACATGATATTGCCCCGCCGTTAGCACCTATAGTTACTCTACATCTCGCCATCCCTCCACTGTATCAAGAATCTTCTTGGCGTTCTCCAAAGCCGTCTTCTCCGTTGAATCAATCATTAAGCACGGATACCCTTGAAACCTAAACAGTTCACACCGCTTTCTCATGTCTCGCAGAAGCTCTTGATCGAGTAACTTCGTCGTGCCGCTCGCCACCCTCTCCGCGTTGTCTACCCGTTCAATGTTTGCCTCAAGACCACAGGTCAAGTACACGGGAAGAAAGGGGCGGTCTGCATCCCTCGCAGCGCTTGCGTACTCTTGTGCCACACTTTGGCCCAGCTCGTTGTCTGATTGAAAGTCTAAGGAGTGTGAGTATTAGCTAGATAATGGCACGGAAGATGGGTGTGTACCTGTGAAGACGACGAGACGGCCGTGACTGGAAGGATGACGTACGACTATTTGTAAGATAAACTCTCGTAATTGTTTCCTTCGGATATTGTAGTCCAGGTGGTCTCTAGAGAGTACTGCTTCTACGGGGTCGATCAACTTGTGGTTGTCTAGCACCATGATGCTGGGGTCGAGTTGCTTCATAGCGTCTGCTATTGTTTTCTTGCCAGTACCTGGAAAGCCGTTTATCCACACCACAGGTGCTTTGATTGCGGTCGGCTTCGTCAAAGCTGGATGCGAGGAGGGAGGTGACAATGAATTCTGGGGTGTAAATCCGGGAGTTTGTGAATACTGCAATTATATCGATGACAATGAGACAACGGTACTGATTCGACTTGCAAGTCAGTAATCTTATTTTTTCTGTGTAGGTTTTCATTATAAACTATAAATGGAACATCTGAGAAGTTGGGGTTGGCTATCACAAAAACCGTAAAAAGTTAACATTGCTGGACTTTTAACTATGCGGAACTCAACTTGTAAACTCAGCGTATATCGACCTTGAATATTTGCGAATATGACAGCAATCACGGGTTGATTTGTTATCCCTCGACGGGGCTTTTCTGGTCTCATAACCACATCAGGTTCTTTAAGACCGGTGATGAGTCGGGAAAGAGAGCAATAGCTATTGTCGTGACAGTGCTGAAGGTGGCAGCGGACGTCAATCTCGGTGATAGATGAAGGAAATGCTGTTCACCCGTCAACGAGATCCCATGAAGCATGAATGTGCTCGATTTCGAAGCACTATCTGTGATGATCTGACAGACTGTCCCATGATGAACACCATAGACTACCACGTAGATCCAGGCAGGACATCCCATTAATTGACCCGACAGTTTGGTTTACCCCGGTCCCAATAATATGCACTCCAATCACATCTCATCTTCTTATTGTGCCGAGGGCATCTGACGTGTCAACCGTGCAAAGAAAATAAAACATGTAGACTGGGTAAAGAGAAACAATTTAAAGACAGAAGATCTGATTAATTAGGATTTATATAACGACGAAGAATAACTCCCGTAATTTGAGTCGATAGCCGCTAGCTGAATTAGGCCAGGCTGGTAGACAAGTACCAGTGTAAGACAGTGTGATCTTGTTCGAAGACATGCCTTTACACATAAGAAGGCACCATTTATTTTAGCGCAGCAGGTAGTTTAATGGTCAGTTTACAAGATTGCGATATGAGAGTACATTCTCCAATACCACAGTCAGTAACTGAGTCTATTCAAGAAACCAACAGTGCGGGCATCCATGGCCTATTGGGATCGAGTTCATTTGCAAATGATCAGCTCGTCCGCGACTCAGACTGCCTTCAGAGATCAATTTCGATGCCCTGGCTTTACTAAGAAGAATCTCAACAAATTTTTGTTGATGTCATGCCCGATGGCACTGCATGACTCGTGTCGTCGTCAGAGACATTCTTATCTTTTAGTGTCATCTCATCTCAAGCCTCATACGCCAAGAGCCACGATCCAACGTCAGATTTCGATAACGTAGTTACCTGGGGCTTATTATTCATACTGTCACTCACTTCAAATTTTTTACATCTCTCTCTCATTTTCTTCATGTTATTTCACTAAAGTACACTATAAAAATGACACTCAATCGAGTAGCCCCCGAGATTCTTCTCGAAATCTCCAACCATGTTGATCATGAAGATCTGCGAAAACTTTGCGCCGCATCTCATCGTCTAATGTCAACATTTGAGCATCAACTCTACTCAACTATCGAATTAAACGAATCTTCACAATCTGGAAGTGCCTTGTTGGCCCTCGCATCTGGACCTCGAAGGGATATTGTTCGTGAAATTCGATACAGGCCTCATCATCCTTGGCCAGCTCGAGACAGGAGGCACAAGCCAGAAATCAAGCTCAGTGATGAAACTCGAACCGCACTACAATCTCTCAAGTCTTTCCCTTCTTTGGACAAAGTCAAGTTCGACCAGAGTCACTGGGAGCTATCAGAATGGGCTCTGTCACCACAGTGTCTAAACCGTTGGGAATTCCATCTATGGCATGGAAAACACGACACAGAGCCTTGGAGGGTTCTTATTGAGGGAAGTCTAACAGCCTTGAGTAAAAGTGCTGGCTCCTTTTCTCGACTTGAGATCGATAGTCTCCCGCCAACTGGACGAGAAACATATCGTGCATGCGAGTCACAAACGTGGAAAGATCTTCTCAAACACCTGACGTCGTTTGAGATGACACTTGCTGGTGTCGGGCACATGGGACATGGCGGGAGCTACATGTATGGCAAGATGACTTCAGCACACCAGGCGTTCATAACTCTCTTCCCGGAGATGTTCCTAGAGAATCTGCACAATGTTCAGGTCTTGCGACTCACTGGGAAGGCGAACGCAGTCATGGGCAATGAGCAACTCGTGGAGCCCATAAACTGGGCATCTCCATTTATCAATCTACCGCGCCTGACAACATTAGAGCTGGATTACTCTCAGATCTCTAGCCAGCTCGTTGCCTTTCTTTCCAAACATGCAGGGACACTCGAGAAGATCAGCCTGCGGAACTGTATAGCACCAACCAAGCAAATATGGATCAACATCATCAACCTCTTCCTCAACAGACAGCCCAAACAACTACTTGAATTTACGACCACAACGCTTCCAGTACACAAGCGCATCGGAGACCCTTTTGCTGATCACTCAGACGGGTCGGATGTCAAAATGAGGAGGTTCGTGGTTGGACTGGCGAAGCACGATATCGTACCCGTGGAGGAGTGGGACACCGTGGGAGACAATGATCCGGAACTTGACGAGTCTGATGTTTGCAAATTGTGGAATCAATTTGAGGAGATGTTGGAGCGGAATAGGTGCCATGGGCGAGGCTTATTGCAGGAAGCTAGCCGTTAGCACGTCCATGAGCAAAAAGTCATGAAGCCACCACGAGCGAGTCGCGTTGGTATCTCCGTTGCATGAGTTGTTTGAGTCTCAAGCATTCAAGTTTTCTAGTAAATACTTCTAAATGTAGTCATTTTATCATAAGCGCAAACAAGCATATAGAATAGGTATCATCGCTAAGCCCAGAAATACAAACAAACATTTTGATGTAATCACCCGTCCCATCTCGGCGCATTGATGATCAGTGCCATCAAACAGCCCGAGATGACTCCCGTCACCGGCAGCGTAACCATCCAACCCATATAAATCCAAAGCACAAGCTTCGGATTAATACACCTCCAATCCCCATTCGCCAACCCAACACCCACCGTAGCTCCCGTAATGCACTGCGTAGTAGACACGGGTAAAGACAGCCTCGTTGCCATGAGCACCGTGATGGCACTCGCGAGCTCCATGCAGAAACCACGACTTGGCGAAATGAGTGTCAAACGATTGCCTAGTGTCCGCATGACGTGGTAGCCGTAGGTCAATAGTCCTACTACGATACATGCACCGCCTACGGCGAGGATCCAAATCGGTATGGCGACGAATTCAGGGATCTCTCCGCTGGACCACACTTGATATGCTGTTGTGAAGGGGGCGACTGCGTTACTGACGTCGTTTGCGCCGTGGACGAAAGACGCTGTTGCGGCGGTGAGGATCTGGAGGGCGGAGTACATGTACTCTGCACGGTTGTCATAGTGCGCTGATCGAGCGTGCATGTCTTCCAAGTCCCAGTTGAGGATATTGTTCCGCTTCTGCATAGCCACGACGTCCTTCTCCAGTCCGCGGAGTAGTACTCGGTTCACTTTCCATGCCATTACTTTTGGACTGTTCCATGAGCCGTCGGGTCGGGGAGGTATGAATTCTGATGAAGTGCGAGGTTCAAAGCGGCCTGGGGGTGTTTTGGGGGGTGTCTGAGCTGGCGGTGGGAGAATCCATTCATCGTCGCGATCGAGATCGGGTAACTGGCCGTCTGGTGTCTGAATCGATTGAAGAAGAGTCTCGGAGGTACGTAGATGGTTGAGCTCCTCCCGCGTGAGATGCCCCTGGTAGTAGTCTCTGATGCGAGGCTTGGTAAATCCAGCTGGAGTTGGCGGAGGTGGTGATCGCCAGAGAAGAAGTGGTCCTTGAAAGACATGATGCCATTTTAGAGTCCAATCTTCGTGCATTATTCGCGTCCATAGGAAGGGAAGTAGAAAGAAGATTTGGAGGAGAGTCATTCCGGTAGCTGTCGCAAAGACTGAGATGACGATATCTCGAGTAGATAGGTTGATAGTATGGATCCCTTTCCAAACGAGGAGCATCGTGAGTGCACCTACTGTCGAGTAGGTATAGAATGGGATGGAGTAGAATGCCCTCCTGACCGCTGTCTGTTTCGTCAAGATGAACTTCTTGGTGAACATGAACAGCACAAACCCCATACAGCCTGCGATCAACGGCGCGATAATCCACGCCGCAAAGATCTGCGACACTCCATGCCACCCCCAATTGATCTTGGTGATGCCTATCGATGCCGTAGCCGCTCCAACGAGTCCTCCGATAAGTGAGTGTGTCGTCGAGACGGGTAATCCTTGCCGAGTTGCATATGTCAGGAAGAGCGAAGACGACATGATAGTGCACATCATGACCAGAAGTAGAACACCAGGTGAACTGTCGTAGTGGTGAGGGTCGACAATCCTTGTTCGGATGGTATCTGCTACTCGAGACCCGACTGATACACTGCCACTGAATTCGCAAACTGCTGCTATGAGCATTGCTTGCTTCATGGTCAGTGATCTCGACGAGACCGACGTGCCAAACGAATTGGCGACATCATTGGCGCCTAGAATGTCAGCGGTAGTCAACAAGACACTCGAAAGACTCACCAATGTTCCAGGCATCGAGACAGGCAAAGATAACAGTAAGAGCAAAGATGTAGTCATACTGATGAAGCACAGCCATCTCATTCGAGGTAATAACAATAATAGAATATCAAGAGTTTAGCTGCTGTCTCCACGACAGCGATGTTCTCAATCCATGATCAAGACAACCATCAACAAAGGTCGATAAGCACTGGTCAAAGCATACAATAAGCAAGCTGCAGTCGACGATCGTGGGTCCCAAGCTCCCTTTAAACACCCAAGGCCCTGATCCAATCGATACGAACGGGCACACTTAATATAGTCCGTAAAATCTATACAGGAGGCTATTCCTAAATTAGATAATTTTAGTATTAAATTATATAGTTAAGGGATTTTTAATCTAAACTATATTTATATAATATACCTATTTTACTATAAACTTAATAAAAAAAGGTTAGTAATAAATAGAACTAAAATAGTAACTTTTTAATAGCTTTTTTACTATTTACTTATTTTACTATTTATTAAAAATAAGTATATAGTTTTAATTAATCTAGATAAGGCTATAAGGCTAACCTTTAGCTATAATAATCTTAAAATGCCTAATCCTATTCTTAATAGTAATAATAATAATAATACTATTAGCTTAAATAATAAATATAGTAAGGAAAAAGACTTACTTATTATAAGGATAGCTATAAAAACTATTAAATTTAAAAAGAATAGAAAAAGGCCTTATTTCCTTACTATTTTTAATTATAAAGATATTATTAACCTTAATAGGTTAGTTATAGTAAAGGAATTTAGTTAAAAGCTATTAATAGGTTATAATAAGTAATTTATAAAAAAGCTTTAGGTTATAAAGGACTAATTTTATTAATTAGCTAACTAAATTAATATAAATATAAGTATAAGAAGATCTAACTAGTAAAGCTTATATTTAAAGCTAATAATCTTTTTATATATTATTAGTTAAGGCTATATATAGTAAGTAGCTATATATTACTTTAGTATTTTTTAAAGCTTTATATCTTAAATTATAGGGATAGTTCTTAAAGCTTTTACTAATATATATAGGATATTTATTATTTAATTAAAGCTAATAAAGATATACTATAAGCTTATAATTAAGCTTTAATATTAATACTTTTTTAGCTATATTAGTACTATAAATAGTACTTATATAGTAGCTTAGGTCCTTAAAAAAGGTTAAAGAAAATAGTATAATAAAAAGTCTTTAATAATATAAAATATTCTTTATACTATTTACCTTAATAAGACTTTTTTATATATCCTTACTAGCTATAAGGGCTTTATAAATAATACCTTATTATTATAATATATTTAGTTAAAAAGCCTAAAATTATATATAAATAGATTTTATATTAAAAATACTAGCTTTAGTACCTATATAGGACTTTTAGTTTTTTATATTAGTATTAAATATTATCTTAATAACTAAAAAGTATCTCTAGAAAGACTTTAAAATAAGGAAAAACTATATAACCTATATTACTTATAACTATAAATTATTATTAAGCTAACCTTTAGTTAGGTTAAAAGGAAATTTTAAATAATATATTCTTTATTATTTAAATATAATATATATAAATAGATCCTAATTATATATACCTATATAGGCCTATAGAATTTCCTAAAGTTATTAAAAAAGAAGCTAGTATTAAAAAAAGTATAAAAAGAATACTTATAATTAATAATAGCTTAGGTATAAAATAACCTCCTTAGTAACCCTAAGGTCTTAAAAGACTAAATTATAATAAATTAGTAAGAAAAGTATTTAATATATATTAAAAAAATAAAAAAATATAATAAAGGTATTTTTTAATAAGATTATAAGGAGTTTCTTTATAAAAAGGAGTAAAAGGTAATAAGGCCTTTCTAGCTTAAAGGATAATATTAAAAAAGGTTAGTAAGTAAAAAATAAAGCTATTAAGAAAAAGCTATAATAATTATAAAAAGCTTTACCTTTTAATACCTAAATTATATTTTTCCTAGCCTATATAATAAATAGATTAAGGTTAAACCTTTTAATATTAGCCTTTTAAAAAAGGATTTTATTACTATAGTATTAAGTCTTTAATTAACTTTAGTTTTATTTTAAATTTTTAAAGTATTATTTTTAGTTTTAAGGCTATCTAAAAATATATAAATTATTAAAAGTATATTAAAATTATAAAATTCTCTAGCTTTCTTTTTAATAGACCTTTTTTTAGTTAATATATAGATTATTTAATAATAACCTTAATCTAGAGGTATAGTTATAAAGGGATAATTATACTAGTTACTAGCTACTAAAGTAGTTATATTAGTAAGGGAATTAGCTTAATTAGAGATTTACTTTTTAATAAAATTAAATTATTTATAGTAGCTTAAAAAAATTAGGATTTTTAGTATATTTTAATTAAAAGGTAATTAATTTATAATTAAATTTTTAAAAAATTTAAAGCTATTTATATAATTTTATAATATATAATATAAAAATATAGCTTCTAACTAGTTTAATAGGTTAGTAAGTTAGGTACTTAAAGCTATATAACCTAGCTATAGGGGATTTTTAACCTCTTTACTAATTTTATTAGCTATACTAAAAGCTTTATATCTTTAACCTTATAGTAAGATTAAAATACTATATTTTTAATAGTATAAATACCTTTAAGGGAAAATAAACTTATATATCTTATTTTATAGGTTAAACTTAATATTTTATATTATTTCTAGATTTTCTTACTAACTTCTAAGCACTATATATCTAGATTTTATATAAAAAAGCTACTTTTTTATTCTTTTATTAAGACTATTATAAAAGACTATATATATACTATCCCTAAGTAGCTAGTTAAAGAAAGTCTTTATTTTGCCTTTATTTACTTTTTTTAAAAACTTTTTTTATATATCCTATATTACTAACTATATATTATCTATACTAATAAGTCTTTAACTTCTTTCTTAACTTATTACTAGCTTAAAGACTGCTTTTTTTATTAACCTTGCTTATAAATCTATAGGTTAGTAAGGTCTTTATACTTATTATAATAACTAAGTATCTTTAGAGTTACTATTTATTTATAATAAAAAATAACCTAATAGTAAGAAAGTTAATTAAAAAAACTAAAATAATAATAAAATAAGAGTTACTATAACTTTATAAAAAGGTAAAGGTAATAGCTAACTAGGTAACTATTACTATATAGCTTTATAAGTAAATAGCTAACTATTAAATACTAGGTCTTTATTTATTTAAGAGTTTATTTAAGACTTTTTTATATTATTATAAAAAGATAATAAGCCTAAAGTATTAGTAACTTTAAAAACTATAAGTCTAACTTTCTATATACTATTAAATACTTATTAATATAAATTTAAGTTATATAATTTATTTTTCTTAATAGTATTAGTACTAATTCTATACTTTTTTACTTACTAATCCTAGTTTTTATTTATAGTATTAATAATACTTAGCTTATAATTATAGCCTATACTGCTTATCTTTCTTATTATTATAAGGAAAGCTTTTTAATTTCTTATTAATTTACTAAGCTTATAACTAATCTTTATTTAGTTAAAAATATTTAAGGAAAACTGCTTAATAAGTTTATAGCTAATTTTAGTATAAATAACCTTTAATAGCTAGGACTTCTTATTTTTTAGCTTTCTAATAACTTTTTTTATATTATAGCTTTTAAAAAAATACTTTATTTACTTTTTTATTTACTATACCTTTAAGCTAGGGTTTAGTATATTATTTTAAGGAGTTCTTTATATTTTTTTTTAAGATACTATTTATTATATTTATAAATATTAAATAAAAAAAAGCTAACTTAAAGCAGGCTAACTTAATAAGACTTTAATCTCTTTTTTAGCTTTACTTTTACTTATAGTTAAGATCTTTTCTTTAGGCTAGATTAGGAAAGGTATAGATTACTATAATAAAGTAGGTATTATTATAAGTTATTAATTATATAAAGTTATAATAGTATTACTAACTTTAAATAATTTTTAATAGTTATACTACCTAGCCTTTTCCCTATTAACTGCCTTTCTTATTAATTAAGCCTCTAAGACTAACTAAGGCTAGTATAATAGGTTATATATAACCTAGTATAATAGCTTACTTATATAAGTAGTGAAGTATATGTGTGCTGGATTAAGTGTGCCGTTTGTATCGATTAGATCGGGGCCTAAAGGACTAGTTAAACTATCCGCGCTCCTGCAGAAAGTGTGCGTCCTTGCGAAGCTATGATTCGATAGGCGAGATGCCAGAACCGATCTTGGCTCGTTCTGGTGAAGAAACGGGCTGATGCAGGGGGTGAAATTGATCGAATTGAGGACCGAGCGAGACTTATCAACGATGTCGTTGTGGTTTTGGGGGCCTGTGGTGGTCAAGATGTTGATGAGCCAATGATAGGATGAGGTTGGAGCACGAGGTTGACGAGAGACGCGTGTTGAGGCGATACGAAGAAGGATGATACAATTCAAAAGACTTGGCGGTTTAGAAGCTAACAAGGTCAATTTATTTCAACAGAATCGACGGATATTCAAGGCTTTTCTGAGCAGTTGTGGCTCGTATATCATGACTTCATCGTCGCCTGGTTTGAGTGAAGCCATTTCATCACCACAACACAAAGCATATCTACCAGCACCTCCACGAATAAGCATCTCTTTGAAATGAGTCAACTTCTCAGACAAAGATCTCACTGCGGTCCTTACCGAGACAGCAATCGGATAAAGATATCAATCACATCACTTGGATATCCTTGACCGAGCTCATCAGACGTCAGACTAACAACGCCACACCTACATATTGACACCGTCGATAGCATCTTAGCGTCTCGGCTACTTCTTTGCTTGCAGAACCCCTTGTCTTGAGGCTCCAGGAACAGCCTTAATCCCACGTGCCATTGAAGCCACCCGATCGGGCGACCGAAGTGGCCGACATTATGAGACGATGTGTCAGAGGTCAAGGCGGTTTTTGACTCGGCGGGTGCCTCTTTCGAACCTCGTGTAGTAGTGGAAAGTATATTAACGTCGTCAGGCAAAGAAGAAAATGTGTTGATGGCGAAGTTCTCGTGTTGTCTCCCGATGCGGGTTGGAAGCTGACTAAATTGCCCTGCTACGGAAATAGAATTCGAGGTTTGGCTGGAAGTACTTGAATTAAGACGTTCTCATCATGTGAGCTGTTAGAGGTGCTCGGTTTAGGCACCTCTAAATCGTAAATGAAGCCATCACCATTTCGAAAGATACGTACCGCTTCATCCCGATCATTCTCCACTTTATGGCCGATCAATCATGTCAATCTAACCTCGGCCCGTCTCTTCCCCGATCCCATCTGCGTCACTTCCTCTATCAATTCGCCATCGCATTCTCAACATCCAAACCACACCAACTCAATCCCACCAAACAAACCACTTCACGCCTCAAAACCACAAGCAACAATGTCACGTCTTCTCCCCCGACGCATCCT
Organism: Fusarium fracticaudum; assembly: GCA_003353625.1. Classification (NCBI taxonomy): domain Eukaryota; kingdom Fungi; phylum Ascomycota; class Sordariomycetes; order Hypocreales; family Nectriaceae; genus Fusarium; species Fusarium fracticaudum. Next base: position 1,187,803 of record PDNT01000004.1, read on the forward strand.
CCTAAATCCCCTCCGCACAACCCGCCTCTCCTCAACCTTCCAGACCCGCCCCTCACCACCAAAACTCCCCGCCGACCAACAAGCGGAATTCGAGCGTCTCCAGCGCGCAGCCTCCGTGTCATCTGCCTTCCAGCCCGAAGAAGCATCATCCGCTGCCACTACTCCTGCTACGTCGCAGGTTCGTCACACGACCACGCCGGAGAAGACGGATGATGTGAATGTTGGCTTGTTCCGTGGTGCGCCGCCTGAGTTTGAGGGCGATACGAATCCCAAGACCGGAGAGGTTGGAGGCCCAAAGAATGAGCCTTTGAGATGGGGCGGAGAGGGCGATTGGTCTTACAACGGACGAGTTACGGATTTCTAAATGCCATCGAAGCTGTGCCTGCAAAGGGGGAATCGGGTTCACCATGTGGTGACAACTGTACAAAATTGTATCAAAACTAGACGAGGCGACTTAGACTCAAAGGCCAACGCCTTCTGATTAACTTGTTATTATCATAAGAGGGGTATTCTAATGCTACAAGACCTTGGTTTCTCTGTCCTGCAATGCAATGACACCAACGCCTTTAATCAACATGTGACAAATCGTGACGACCAGGTCATAGATCCGTCTTCTCCTCTGTGGCTGGAGTTTCGGTGGCATCGTCCATATCCACGTCCTGTGCCTTTTCCTCGCTCTTTTCTTTGTCTTCTTCGTCGTTTGCAGATGACTGGTTCTCCTTGCCGCCTTCTGCTACGGTGTCATTATTCTTCGGTGCGGATGACTCAGGCTCCTTTTTCCTCCATGTGGCAGATATTCCTCCTCTTAGTTGTCCCTCTTTGTCTTTGTCGAGATCCATGCCTTTAATATTATCGAGGCCTCCTTTGACCTCGCGCATAGCTTTACGCATGCGCTCACGTCGAGCTTTGCCGCGAAGTCGAGCCTGTGGTTGTGCACCGTTCTCAACCCATCGTACACTCTTGATCATGTAACTAATGCCGTCGTGAACCGAGTGGCGATGGCCGTAGTCTCCACCAAATTCTCGGCTGGAGATCCCATGTCGCGTGGAAGAGTAGTATTTGACCAATCGAGGAAGGATCAGGACGTTGACGTGCAGATCGCGTTGCGCAGGGATCGACATGGGGCCGCTGGGGGGAGGGGCGGTGATGAGGTCTTCGGATTCGAGGTCGACAGTCGGGTTCGCCGGCTTCTTACGTCGCTTATCGGTGACTCCCTGATCAATGTCCAAAACCGCGTTGTCAACATCCTCGGCCCATTCTCCCTTGATCCAACCACTGTGGATGCACGCCGCAACAACATCAGAATCGTCGGTATAAACGTCAGTGCCCCACAGATATCCTCGTGAAGTTATCTCTTCTCTTGCGATTGACGAGAGATGAACTCTTGCGACCTTGACCGTTAGAATACAATTCTCTTTATTCTTAATAATATCCCATGGTAATGGTTTCGGGTTGGAAGCAAAAGCTCGGTGTGTAGAGGTACTTGGTACTAATCGCCCAGGTTTCAGTCCGGGATCGTAGATGAAATCTCCAAGGTGGTGTCTGGGTCGGTCTGAGACAGATTCCAACACAGCCTTTGACGATATGATTGTTTTCGATTTCGGGGGAATGACCGGGGTCGAGTTCATCGCGGCTTGTTTCGCTGGCTGGTGCTGGTGTGTATGTACAGGTCGAGGAGGGTGGTGATGATGAGGAACAGGTAGGCCCTTTTCGCCAGGAGGAGCACCAGTCTTGAAGTTTTTGAACGATGCAGTACCAGTTAATGGCGCGGAGTCGGCTGGGTGATGATGGTGGTGGTGCGGATGACTACTACGGTCAGCAAAATCAAGAGAAAACGGCAAGCCAACGTACTGATGATGATGGTGATGCTGGTGAGTCTTGGGACGCTTTGCCCTGCTTGCTGGAGTCGCTCGTCCTGAGCTGTCATCATCGCCCTTTCCATCATCATCCTTCAGCTTTCTCCTTCTGCCTTTGGTGGTCTTGCCTCCTGCCTCTGTACCTGAATCGGGTGTGATGTTCTCCGAGTCCTCGCGCTTAGCGAGACTTGCATTTGTGAAAGGCATGGCTGTAGAAGCGATGGGACTTGACACGCCCATGACTCCATTGCCAATACCCGCAAACATGCGACCGAATTCACTTTTGATTCCAGGCTCGCCAGTTGGTCCAGGTTGCTGTAGTTGCGCGCCCTGTACAGCTTGTGGGAGTGGCGAGATTCGACCCTTTCGGTTCATCTCCTGGATGGCTAACAAGTTACGCTGGCCGTTCGGGGCTGAGGCATCGTCACTATTCCTGTGTCGTGGGGAGTCATATTGCCCTGGGCCATGGGCTCCATTGTACGCAATTGTTGGCGGTGGTGGCCCTTCCTCTGGCCTTCTATGGGGATGTTGTGGTTGTTGTTGTGTGGGTATTAAAGTCATACGCGCTCGATCTGGGGACTCGTATGGTGCCGGTCCAGGTGGCATATTCTGAGCCGGCGGATGTGACGATGGCGCATATCGATCAGGTGGGGGCCCTTGATAAGAATGACCATGAGGCGGATAAGGCGCGCCAGGGGGGTAATCGGGATGTCGCTGATGATCCATGGGTGCTCGATAGCTAGGGTCGGGGCCTGGGCGACCCCATTGTGCATCCCTAGGATCCCGTTCTCGCATGTCTCTAGGATCGCGGCTTTGGGGATCACGAGGGTCACGGGGATCTCTGATGTCCCTTGGGTCACGATCTGGCGGTCGGCCATACGGTAAAGGATTCCGAGGTGGTTCGCGGTGCCCATAGTCGCCGGGATGTATCGAGTGTCTTCCTGAATCGCTACCAGAGTATGCGCGCTCTCTTCTTTCGCGTTCACGTTGCTCTACTTCACCCATTCGCTCGCGTTCGGCCCTATACCGATCCTCATAAGGGTTAGGTCGCAAACCAACTCTTTCGGGGTTGTATTCCATGCCAGGCGGAGGTCGGCCCATCTCATCTCGTCGTCCATATGCTTCTTCTGGCCCTGGCGGTCGTCCCATCTCCATCGGTCGAGGCATTCCCGGATACTTAGGTTGGCTGCTCGGCCTTGGGGGAGGTCCTGGTGGTAACCTGCCAGGTTCTCTTGCATGATCTGCAGAGCCCGAGGGGTGCCTTGAATAGGCAGAAGGTGTGCTGTAGCGCGGGACTTCGGGAGTGGGGTAGTGTCCAGGCGGTGAGTTTCTAGGCTCGTAAGGTCGCTGATGATCGGGAGTGTGAGGTCGACGAAATGGCGGGTAGTTTGAAGTTGCAGAGTGCATTCGCGGCGAAGCATGAACTGCAGTCGCGAAGCCAGGGCCAGAGACAGGTGGCCCAGAATGAGGAGGATAATGCGATGGCGGAGGTTGCGATTCGCGCATGGCTGGAGGTGGACCGCCCAACATTGACGATATCGACATGGAGCTGTTACTGCTGCCTGATCTCGCCAGCGCGCCAAGGGCAGGAAGTTCGCGACCTGAAGGGAAAGACATCGGGGGCCCGACCGCAACAGGAGGGCCAGGCTGTGGAGGAGGAGGACCGTAACCCATCATGCTGTGCGCCTGTTGAGGTTGAGGTTGATTTTGCGGCGGCTTCGCCCCCGGTTGTGGAGGCGACGTCGGAGGGGGCATTTCGCGATTGAGAGTTCCAAGAGAGTTAATGGCCGTAGAGTTTTGGAAACGCGCGTGATTTGCTTCGTGGCTTGTATGGCGGGTCGTTGGAGGGTAAATGGAGGTATCGGAGGGTCGTCGCTGGGCCAAACTGTGAGGAGCGGCATACGCAAGGTTTTGATCGGGGCTCAAATTCTCAGCATGAGGAGGAGGATGGTGATAAGATTCGGCGCGCGCGATTCGATAAGAATGCGGAGGAGGTGAGGCGATGGGATAGAATACAGGCGCAGTCGCGGTGGCCGAGGCGCTGCCTGCAGAAGGGATCGTGATGACGCCGTTTGGTGTTGACGAAGGATGTTTTGTTGTTGTTGGAGAAGCGGGAAACGGAGCTGAATTTGGAACTGGAACTGGAACTGGACCTGGACCTGGAACTTGAGGGAAAGGAGAAACAATAGCGTATGGCGACGGCGAAAAGGGAAGCTTGGGCGGATGCCGTGGATCCATGGCGCCAATTTTTTAGCTCCAAAATTCCCTTTCGCTTTAACAAGGCGCTTTTCCTCTTTGGCCCTGAATCCACCCAATCCTGTTCCCACCCCAGGAAATCTCCAAAGAAAAAAAAATGCCAGTCAGTGGAGGTCAGGTCAGGTCAGGTCGGGTCGAATCCACTAGCTCTAGGTACTAATAAAAGTCAGGTTAACAGATTGGATTCAACGTTTTGGGTTGTGTCTGCGATAATCGGGCTTGGTTTGCGATGGAGTGAAAACAAACAAACAAGCAAGCAAACGTTGCGCCTCGAAGTGCAAGGTAAAAGTAAAAATACGCAACTGATGTATCCGCAGTGAATCAGATCGCTACAAGAGCGCGCGCGCAAAGCTCAGAAGCGAAGCGAAAAAGCAAAACGGCTGTGATTATGCGACAAGAAAACGCGGCGGTAAGCAAAAAAAGATGTACATACATAGGCACAATACGGTTACCACACACAAACACGCAAAGAGCAAGGGACGACACACATTCGACACGTGCCAGATGCGAGAAGAACGTGATACTGACGACGAGACACAAGAAATGGTCCAAATGTTGGAAATATCGATGTGTATCTTGTTGGAGGAGTAAAGGTAAGGTTGATAGATGGCTCCACGAGGTGACTGTAAAGTCCACTCTTCCACTCACTCACTCACTGGCTCATCTCAACCACACACAGTTGAAACTGAGGTGTTGTGCTGGCTGGCTCAAAGCAGGACAGAGGCGTGATCAGAAACAATCACATCACCCAATAGATCGACTTTGTTGTTACACTGCTGTGCCCCGGCTGGGGTGTAATAAGAATCCGATTTTGTACTAAGATCGAGACTAACAGAGAAGGAAGAGCAGGGTTATAAGTCGATATCATGACAAGTATGAGCTCAGGCCCTCTTCTCTTATGTATTTAAGCTTCTGTCGCAAACCGAAGACATCTATCTCCTCGACTTCCTCACGTTCACCCCGTCTGCACAATGATACGGTACTGTATGAATACCGTGTCTAGCTCATCATGGCTTGAACGCCCAGGACCCGCGCCGAAAAAGATGGACAGGGATCGGGGCATGGGGGAGAATGCGCCAGGGGGAGGGGGGGACCTTGGAAAGCGGTGGGCGCTAAGTGGGCAGTGAGACATGGATGGGCGAGTGACACACACAGCACGCACAAGATGGGCAAAAGACCCTGTTGGTGGTCTTTTGTGCTTGAATCAGGTTGAATCCGATGGCTGGTACATGCCCTAGGTGGGTGCTTGAGAGAGTCAAGAGGGAGAGGGGGAAAGCTGTTCTGTCAGAAAGGCTATGCACAGTGAGTAAGTACAGTCCTGTAAACCGGCAACGGCAGACAGGGAGCTCGATGTGATGCAACACTGAACCCACCGACAGCTGACTCGAAGCTGGCAGCTGGAGGTTGGAGCTCTCATTATCACAAGCAAACTCGAGTCTCACGTAGATTTTAAGCTCGGGGAATATCCCGCTCCATACCCCTCAGCATGGCACTCAATCAGAGCGCCTTCAAGTGCTCAGCCTGGAACTCTACTCTAGCTCACTTCTCGAGTCCTCTTCATGATCAAACCATCTCATCATGCCCATGACGCCAGAGAATGAAAATCTCCAACAAAAAGCTTTCAAGCTAAACTAGTCCCAGTTCGCCCCAAGCCTTGTCTGCCGTGGCCGCGGTCCATCTGACGAATGAGACGACACCTGAAATACCCTCCCATACATGGCAGCTTGACAGGGGTCATGTGTTCCGCTGTCTGTTCTGTTCGTCTTGTTTTATCCTCACATTCCCGAGACTGGTCTTGGAGTAATTGTTGGCTAGTAATGAAAAGGTCATAGAGGAGAGACATAGCTCACGAATGTGTTGGCTTTGACCGGGTGAGATGCCCCGTTAGATTGATTGATTGATTGATTGACTGAGTGAGTGTTACTGCACTGTAAGACAGTAAATACAGGGCTGGTCTTGTTCTCGTCTTGCCATGACTTGTAGTGACGTTACCCCATATCTTTTGGTTGAGAGCTGGCATGTCGGCATCCAATCACCCCTGGCCTGTTTCCATTTATGGCACACCTCAGCGAGATGATGAGCGGAGCAAACCCTTTCTTTCTTTTCTTTCTTTTTGTTTTCATTTTTCACCGCCTTACGATTACTGTACTTACGATTCGCGGCATCATCTTCCGTCGTTCCGCCCATGCAGGGTTCTTACTCAGGAACAAGATCAGCAAATCTTTCTTTCTTTTCTTTCTCTTCTCCAGCGGAAATCTCAGTTCTCATGCATTTGTCCGACCCTTTTTCTCATCGTATCGTATTTGTTTTCATGTTGTGTTTTGCTGTGCACTTGCTTGCTGAGCTTGGGTGAATGTGGTGTTTGTGCGGTGTCGATCCCATGCAGCTGTGCCTGCGGCTATCCTGTTCTGATTCTGATTGACGAACCATGACCAACCGTGCTTGATTCAGATGCTGACAGGGTTTCGCGACCTGGTTGTTTGTTTGTTGATCAGCCGAGGCGTTCACTGACTATTGCAAACAAAATGATTGCTCATCTTGTCAGTTTGGCTCTACTTGATCGCGTATGAACAAATAAATAAATCATTGTTCATTTGTGATAATCTACAAGTAAATGTTCCCGTCAACCTCAGCAAAATTCATTGATCATGTGTCATAGCTCGATCTTCTATATTTAGCTTGATCGGTGAATATCCCTGTTCAACATCATAGTCCTGCGATCTAAATGTGCTACCCTAGAGAACATCTCAACACTCAAAAGCCAAGCCCTCGCGACTTATGATCTTGGCTTATCATACTGCGCTTGTTCGTACGAGCAAATGATTGTTTAAATCCACATGCCAGATTATATACACCGACACCAAATCATTATTACCTGTACTCTCGTAACGTTCTCCAAATCATCCTAGTTTATGGAAATCCTGCTTTATGAGCACTAGTCTATCGAGAGAGAACATACTGAAACTATGGTACAGTCACCGCCAGCAGTAGCTCGCACCAACGCGTATATAAATTGTCGAATAGACTGAGTAGCAATACATCGAATCATCTACCGACATCGCTTTCACGGTAGTTATCACGACTTGTCACCAGCACTCACAATTTCACCGCGAAATACACTAACATCAACAAGATCACCTCAAACTGGTTGAGATAACAAGAGAGACGACTCAAACTTTTGGTTAAAAAAAGGTTGGCTCATTGCAAGTGTCTATATAAAAGAGCTATCCAAGTCAGCCATCAAACTCCATACTCTGTACGCAGGCCACATCTGTGAATCACAGCACCTGCTCTCAGCGCATTCGCTTGAACAGCCGACTATACCCCCATAACAAGGTAACTCACACTGATCCTCTTCGTCATGAGTTCTTCCTCTTCTACAAACCCCCAAGCAAGCTCTCAAGGAGAAACAATGGCTCCACGACGTCTTGCTGACTACATCGAGCGCATCAAGGAGGCTGACCAGACTTCATCGCAGACTACCGTTCGCCCCTTCAACAACGGGACGGCAACGCAGCCTCCTATCATCCGAGGCCGAGTCAATCGCATTCTTCTTTTTCCTGGATCCTTCAACCCCCCTCACCAAGGTCATCTTGATCTCCTCAAGCATGTTTTTTATAATGCGGGAGCAGACCTCAATATCATTGCAGCTATCATCGTTACCACTGATGATGAGAGGCTAAAGATGAAGATGGATAGGAGAGAGACTGGTATCGTTATTTCTCGTGAGAAGCGGGTGAACCTCTGGCGTGGAGACGGCATTCCTGTTGACTGGGCATGGGTCTACGATAACTCTGAAGCTAGCTGGCCAGGATTCCGTGCCAAGCTTGTCAATGCGTTGAAGAGGGATGGCGTAGACCTCAAGTTCGTTCTTCTCTTTGGTCCAGATGCCATTACTGCAGATGGCGGCTATAACCCTGTGGGTTGGAACTGCGGCGATGCTATCACCAGTGACATTTCTCGCCCTGTCGACTTTCGCTATCCCAACAGTCTCCGACAACTGGCTGGCTGCGAGCCCTGGATAAATCTGGAGGATGGTCGAGCTCGATTTGATCACAAGATCTCAGTTTGTCGCCAGAACCGAGTCCGACCCAAGGGCACTGTCCGATTCGTTCCGTGTGATCTGGACCGACAATCTCAAGATGCGCCTAGTTCGACTAAGATTCGAGAGATCATTGAGAGCACGCCCCAGGAAGAATGGGAGAAGAAGCTGAAGGGTATCGCACTTCACCCGAAGCTTTTGGTTGAGTACCTGAAGGAGCTTCCTCCGCCTGCGAAGCCTGTCGAACCGAAGGAAGATCTTGCGAAAAAGCAGTGGGAAAGCATTGTTTGGTAAACACCGAGACTGATGTATTTGTACTGAGGAGGCTAGAAGGGGATGACGACGTCTTGTATAGATCAATCGAGCTGATCTGGAGCTGGTGATGAAGCAGTAGCACATGTAAGGCACTTGGAGTTCTCAGAGTGAATGGTATAGTAGAACAAAATACAAAAGAATAAAACCCGAAACATATGTCCCAACCGCAATGACGTCCCTAGTAAGTCAGAAGCCGTATCCCTCTTCACCCTGCACGGTTCCTCCATGCCATAGTAAGCTACAACTATTTCTTAAGTCCTAACTTAACACGGCATGAAAGCGACCGTGAAAGATGACGAGGAATACGATCCTTCCGACTAAAATGCTTTCCACATGCTTCGCAAGTTCCACTCGGATCAGGGATCTTGTTTGCTCGAGCATATTCCTTGTGAGATACCCAGTAGTGACGATGAAGTTCCTTCTTGTCTGCCCCGAGATACTCGCAGCTGTTTTGGAAGACGCAATTCAGGCGACGGTTATGTTTGCGATTGTAATGTTTCCTAATCAAAAAAAACGTTAGAAAGCCTGTGACTGTGCTGAGGGAGGAGATGAACTGACCTGTAGTTGGCTCCTTGCTTCCAAGATCTTCCACAACACATTACCTCTTTCGTGCCTGATACTAATTAGCTGAAGTTGAGGATATGACGATAGAAGAGATATGACTTGCCCATCGCGTGTTCGTCTTCACTCCTACTCTCTGACCTATCATCCTCGGAACCACTACTATCCAACGACAATCCCGCTTGTAGATCGGCCAGTCCACTGACGTGTGGATCAAAGCCATAAATACGTGCATGGTTCCCAGACTAAATCTGAGGCCTGGGAGTGCTGTAGGACGTGTTGGCTGAGGTTTGCTCGTTGCCATAGTAAATGGGGCTGTAAGAGTCAATAGTATTGTGCTCTTGGGCTTGATGCTGCTGAACTGCCCACTCGGAACGCTTCACCATAGACTGGACCTCTAAAACCATGTTAACTTCTTTAGAGGTGACTGGGATACTGAAGAGAACTCTTACCATGGTCCGGAAAGTCTCGTTCAATGTCAATGTCGTTGAAAAGCCCCATCGTGAAGATAGTAAAGGTTACCAATTCAAAACGCCCGCATATGGAACGCAGCCTGACGTGATCACAACAGCGGCTATTGCTTCTGAAAGCTGTGACAAGGCGAAGCAATGAGCAATTGCTCTCTTCAAAGAGCGCAATGTGTGCGACCGAGTGCAGTTTAAATAACCGCCTAGGTACCCGCTCATCAATCAGCCCTGCGATATTGAGTCCAGAGATCTTATCACCGCCCAACCATAGTCTCACTTTCAACCTGGGGGCCGGCCATTTCGTCATCGATACCGACCAATCTCCCAATGCGAAACACGCCTCGCGGGCTGGTAGAACGGGCCAACACGTGCTAGCTGCATGCATGATTGGCGAGAGATTCATAAGATGGTGGTAAGATCCTTGGGCCTGCATGTGGTGGCCCCCATTGTTTTCTCTTTGAACATGTTCGTTTCCTCTGCAAGCCTTTTGGAGTTCAAGTGACCTACCTATAACGGTCAAGATGACAGAAGGAAGTAGCTTACATGAAGACTCTCGACATAACTTATTATTGTTTACCCAAGTTGTTAAAACATCGACCTCAGCGGGAGAAGGGGGTCCTAGGACAGCCATACCAGCCTGTCCTAGCCCTTCTAGGTTGAGAAGGTCTTGTCAACACCACGGGAGCACTCGAGGTTGTTCTGTGAAGTGTCCCAAGGCCGCCTTTAGACTAGGTAGTCCAAAGGCACACTAAACTTGTAAGGATATACTAAATTTCCCCTGACTCTTTTTATTAGTTAGGATAGATATCCTAAGTTTTGTAAAAGAACTACACAGAAGAAACACCTACTTATAGAGTGTACTGTAATGTTCTTATTCTGTGATTGGCTCAGAGCCTTCACCACCATCAACGAGACACATCAGAGAATGAACCCTCCGAGCTAGTTCCTGCACTTCTGGGATCTCACGATGTATGAGTATCTCCCATAGATTCTTGTGTCTCTCCCATTTCGCCTTCGGTGACCCCCAAGCTCCTCCGGGTAAAGGCCAAAGACAATCCTTCGTTTGCAGAGGTGCATATATAGGAATTTGTGCTGCGACCAGGGCGAGTTCTTCGGGACTTGCGCATCTCCAATGAACTATGGTCTCTAGTAATACCATTGCTTCTTCCCGGTGCGCATGGAATGCTCCGAGAAAGGCAGGGTGGGCTATCTCCTCAGCGAGGCGAGCTACGAACATGTTGACGTTGACGCGGGCCTCCTGGCGACTGATATGGACTCCTAGGCCCAAGGGATCGCCCCCCATGGGGGTGTAATGCATATAGTAGTCTAAGTTGGCCCATGTCAGTAACCAGGGGACGCGACGTCGGTGTCAGTTTACGTGCATTGGTTCAGGACATTCCAGACTTCGTGCCAGCAGCTGAAATTGCGCTAACAATTTTCAGATGTGACAGCACCCTGTTCAAAGGTCCAGATGGCGTCTGGGCTTATGCGCTGCTTTTCTCGTGTTTCAATGGCGAGGATAAGCCTGATGATGGCATCTTGCCGTTGGGGCCTGAAGACGGCGAGGTTATGCAGGTAGTACTAAAAGCCCCGAAGCATGCGTTGTAGCTCGTCCGAGGCCATATCTTTCGATTCTGCGAATTCTGTGATGCGTAAGATGTAGTAGTCGCTGTTGTAATTAAGGGCGAGGTAAAGATCGACAAACTGGCGCTGATCATCTGAGATGTGGTCCATGTGCATCAGGAGGTCCTGGATGGAATCGAACGAGATCTGCGGCATTTTGGGCTATAAGTTATGGTGTTGAGAATGATGTTTGAGAAGAGTCATTGGGCTCATGTCCCTCTGAATGTGGCATTGCACTTTCTGTCTCGGACGAGATGGAAAGCTCCACGCGCAGAGAGAAGACATCTTCTAGGTAGGTAGGGAGGGAGGGAGGGAAGGAAAACTCGGGACCTCGACCCTAAATGAAACTGAGTGTAAGTTTAGCATACCTTACTTAAGTTAGGTAAGTTGACGATACCTGTTGTTGAGTTTACTTCGATAACCTATATCGAGGTCTAATGTTTCTTGCTCCCTGGGGGCATTATATCCTCCACTTGGGTATTTTAGCTCCTAACTTAATTAGAGTAAATATACAAAATAACTAAGTATCCTAAGGAATAAAAGAAGTTAGGTCACTTGACGTAAATTTGGAATGCCTACCTAGCTTATAAGTTTGAGGCATCTTTAGACCAGATATTCGACACCTTATTTTCTGCTTCAGGTCACTCAAGTTAAAGTTTAGTCCCCCGGAAGGTGGACCCTCGCTAAATGCCCGGGCCCCGAAGACTCCAACTGCCGGCGGAGGATCGGCGAAGCTCCACGTGACGGCGCCGAGCTATCGGGTTGGTCTAATTTAAGGAGTTTCTATTTCTTGCACCATCAACAGCATCAAGTCATCATTATTTCTCCTCACATTCGTCGAGAATGCATGAAGATGGAGACCCAGATCCTGATCGCGATCGTCTTCCGGGGAAGCCGTGGTGTGCCAGCATCGCATTTAAACTGACCCTTCCGCTCATTGTGGTTCTGACGGTTGTTATGCTTGCACCTCAAATTCATTTTCTCTTTAATCTTGGATCGACGGATATGAAGCTTACGAGTTCGATTGCTGTTTGTCCAGCGTTGGCTATGGCGAGGAACGTCACATTTTATACGGACGATGCACTGGCTCCGACTCCACTACCTCCGGCTCATGCAGCTTTAGATGGACCGGATATTATACACGCCTTCCAGTCTTTAAGTCGCACAACTGTATGGAAAAGCATTGCGAACATCACCTTTGAGGGCGACACGTTTGAGCCTGAAGGAATGGTACGCTTGGGCGATGACCGTTACGTGGTCAGTTCAGGGCATTGGACCGTGCCGACTGAAAAGTACGGCAAGATCATCAATGGAACAGACCGAACAGCTGGTGCAGGACTAGCTCATCTGATGGTGTACAACGGCGATGGAAAGTTACTTGCTGATGCGACCATCACGAAAGAAGGGAATGATGAGTATCATAATGGAGGAATAGACTATGATGGGCAGTATATCTGGGTAACCATTGCGCAGTACCGGCCCAACAGTACTGCGTATGTATATCGGACAGACCCAGCAACCTTGGTACCAGAGCGTGTCCTCAATTACAAAGATCACCTCGGCGGCATTGTTCACGACACCCGCGACAATCTCATCACGGCCCTGAATTGGGGCGCACGAGACGCTGCGACATGGGATCTGAAGAGTGCCAAAACAGGATGCGACGCAGCACCGAAACCCGAAAGAGTCGTACGAAATCCTAGTTATTTCATCGACTACCAAGACTGCAAATGGCTGGGCCACAGCGGTTTCTACGGCGGAAAGAGCATCATGCTGTGTTCAGGCGTCGCGACAATTGGCGGTTACAATCTTGGCGGCATTGCCCTCGTGGACGTCAAAACGATGGTTCCTCTAGCTGAAGTGCCAGTTGAGCTGGAGAGTAAGCTTGGGGTGAGATTGACGCAGAATCCAATGGATGTTAGCGTTAAGGATGGTAAGCTGAGGCTCTACCTACTGCCGGATCAGCATAACAGCACTTTATACATTTACGAAGCCCAGCATTGACTGATATCAAGATAGAATAATGATATGAACTAATTGTGTAACCTAATTTGAGGGGTTGTCCTGGTATTTCGGTGCCTGTCGAGGTGACGATAATGCTGACGAAGCCGATTGGACTAAGTTAGCTTGAGGCAGACTCGCATTCTCGTATCACCGAATTCGGGTGCCTGACGCCCGTTTATAAAACGTGCTCCTTTCATCAACAACAACTATTCCGAGACATGAGCATTTCGTGTTCTACCCAAGATTGCAAAACAAATCAACATGGCTTCTACTGAGGATCCGAGCTCAAGCCAATTTCGACTGGAAGGTCTCCCGCCTGAGCTGAGAGATCTCATCTGGAAGTTCACTCTCCCTGACTGTCGTCTATTTCACGTAAAGAAGACTTCAACCCAAGAGCCGTCTACCAACCCTACAGTCGACCAACTGTTCTTCCGCTTTCACATTCATTACGCGCCTCCGATAGCTCTTCGAATATGTCGGGAATCTCGTGCTGTTGCCCAGCGTGAAGGCTTCTTCCTCTCCCCTCACGGAGACAACCCAGGCGTGTGGTTCAGACCAGAGACAGACATCCTCTACTTTGACCGGAACCAACGCGTTACCCTCAAGGCCAAACCACACAATTCAATAGTCACAATTCATGGCTATGACAAAGTCCTCAACGTTGGCATTGAATGGCGCGCTTTCTTTCGCGATGTCCCCCGTCCAGCTGCCGGTGAGACAATGGCGGAATACTGGAGATCTTCTATAGAGTCGCTGTACGATTTCATGCCGGGCATGCGCACTCTGAACTACATCCTCCCTGAGCTGCGACATAAGGGCGGTATGGTCTGGGGTCGTGAACCGTACCAGGCGCAGAGCTACACCGCTGTGCTTCTACCGCTACCAGAGAGGGTCAAGATCCCATGGGAGACAACGCGGAATCGGGGAAATGATCGGGCGGCGATGCTGAGTGAGTTTCTGTTCAATGCGTCACATGGGAACAGGAATACGACACCGCTCATGGTGACTTGGGGAGAGGTCAAGAAGGACATTGAAAAGGGTATTGAGGAGGATCCTGAGCGAGAAAGTGCAGGGCATTATCCGCTTGAAGTGGTCGGTTGGTGGTTGATAAGGGATGGCATTCCTGAGACACAGGAGAACCCTCAGGTTCAGCGATTTCAATCTTAGGCACTGTAACCAAGCAAGGACTCGAGTAGGGAAATTGACCAAGACAACACTTTTCTAACTATACGATTGACTCGTTCAATGGCTTCGCTTCATTCAATTCTTCATCCCTCACACCAGCGCCAGCCCATTCACACCTAATATATCGCTCTAAGACATGTGAAGAACCTCAATGTTATTCCCAACAGGATCAAGAACAAACGCCGCATAGTATCCAGGTCTATACTCCCTCAGCCCAGGCTTTCCATTATCAGTAGCTCCAGCTTTGCTACACCAACCCAATTAGCATGTCCATCACATCTTCATATTAAGGATGAATTTACATGGCCACATCATACCACTCGTCGACATGCTTCTGATTCTCACCGTCAAAGGCGACATGAACCGGCGCAGTTCTGTTCTCAAGATTGCCGTCATATTTCTTCAGCGCAGGGCCACCGCCGCCAAGCCAAAAGTCTGGAGCGCCATTCTTGACGCCAAAACTACAGTACTGAGCTCCCTTGGCACCTGTGCCTTCAAACTTGAACTCATAGCCAAGAGGAGCGAGAACGGCTTTGTAGAAGTCGCGCATCTCGACGTAGTGTTCGCCGACGGAGAGGGCAACGTGACTGAAAGGCATGATGAAGTGCTTTGACTATTCTTTGAAAGTTACTATTCTTTTTGATGGTATGAATTGATGGATTGATCGAATGACAAGAGGAGTTTTCAGCTCTTATATACTTATTTCTTACATACCCCTAGTTCACGGTCCAACTACACATTTCCCCTCCTCAGCGTGAACCCCCCTCACGTCCGTGGCGTGTCCCAGCGATGATCCGACCCGGACTTGAGATAAAGTCCGCAATCTATCCGAATGCCAATGTACAAGTGTTTCATGAAATGCACAGATCGTTGCACCGTGACTCACACGGTAATGAACGATTAAAGATCTTGTATGAGTTAACATGTTTTTTTGCTATGGTTTCTCACTAAGGTATGCCTGAACAAATGGAAGAGTCGTGAGGTTCATATTAAGGTTGCAATGATCCACCTTTAGCTTGGTTGCTTATTTTCCTATTTGGGAAAATGAGATGTTCACGGCCCAGGCCAGGCCAGGGCTGTAAGTATTAGGTATACGGGAACGAGAATCGGTCCAAGGCGGACTTAGATCGGATTCCGTGGAAGAGGCCATGTTGTAAAACCGAAACTTCTTATCTTCTCTCAAATTACAGACTTGCTCGCAGACTCATATATGAGAAAACTAGTAAATACGTCTGCTGGCTCACTATCTGATCAGGGCAGGGCATAGAGTACCTTCTGGGAAGCCAACTGTCGGCGCTTGAAGCCTGAGTTAACACCCATCAGACTTCAATATCTAGCCCAAGGTTTTTAACCTCTCTTCAAGTACTTCGTAGCCCCGGATCGCGAAAGCTTGAGTATATCAAGACACACGTTTGATATGCTTTGCAGCGACTCCAAATGCTGCAGGCAAAGTCAAAAGTGAGCTTGAGGTAACCGAAGCATGCACATGTCAAGAACTTTTGCAAAAGACTATGGTGTGCTGACGGAGGCGGTTATCATGACTGAAGTCAACGTCTAATTCAGTCGGATCTACAGGGCAAGGCATGGGATATCAGATCTGGGTTCGCAGTTCGGGCGGATATGGCAGTCTAAGCCTGACAAGGGGATCACTGCACAACCACCGGATCCCATAAGAAACCTTTTGGCATTGATGACCAGTAGTAAGCTGTACATATAAGGCTGGATTGTGTCCGAATGGACGAATAAGACGCAAATTAGGGTTAGCTCTAAGGCCATTCTGGTAAATCTAGAGGTTTACTATACTATGACATGCATGTATGATTAGTCTGAGCTGATATCGAACGCAGAAACCATGTCTCATGTCTATACCATGATCATTAAAATAATTTGGAGGTTACCAAGTCTCGCTCTTATCCGATAAAATCCCCGGATAACTTGTTATGCTCTTTAGCATCCTCATGGGCTCAAAACAAGTTATCGAAATCTTGGAATTGGGGGCCACATAAACTTTGGTCAGTCTTATCTTGGCCCTTCAAGCATTTGGCCAATCACTTTGTAATTCTGAAGCTAGCCTCTAAAAAGAGCACTAGTCATTGGCTATTGATCAAGAACAAGTCATCTGTAGATGCTGACAGCCAAGCTTATTAGTAGCTAAAGCCAAGGCCTCAAAGCGTGTCAGCCCTACCAAAGTATCGGTGAACTATTTCAAGCTCAATGAACAAACTTGCACTCAATCACCATTTAATCGAGCTCTCATAACACTTATATGTTACGGGGTTGAGTAAAATACCGCTTCATAAGTCCTATTGAACTCATGAACTACCCTCTTATAAGGCATCATATGAAGCAACATCAACAACTTGACGGCAATCACACCCGCTTATCTCAGCCAACGTACATCGTGCACTATCCAACCATATCTTGACAGATTTTCTAGACTCGTCCCAAGTGTCAG